>CM051649.1:772500-1372500 GCA_028020825.1 Podargus strigoides
CGCCCAACTCCGGCCAAGTTCGAGTTCCCCCTCCCCGCCGGTCCCCGTCCCCCCCGGTCCCTCTCCGGTCCTGCGGGAAAAAAGCCCGAAATAGGACAAAAAGGCGCCCGGGAGCGTTAAACATAACGATTTGGGGGTGAAACGGGGGGGGGGGGGGGCGGGGAATGGGGTGCGGGGGGGGTCCATCCCGGGGGGGTCCGGGGCTCGGTGCCCGTTCCCGCGGCTCCCGTTCCGTTCCCGGCTGGAGGACGGATGGCTGCCGGGTTCCTTTCCCCGTTCCGCCGCCGAATTGAGACCGTTTTATTTTCTTTAATTTAATTTTCCTCCGTTCATCTGTTTTTTATCCTTTTGGTGCTTTTTTCCCCCACCCAGAGTTCGATTCTGTTTCTGTATTTCTGTTTTTTTCCTTTATTTTCTCTCCCGTTTCTTTGTCCCTGTTCCGGAGGAACCGAAAACTCTCGGCGAGTTTGCGCTGCGGACGGCTCTGCTCCCGGCAGCGGTGCTGGGCCCCCCGGGCCCCCCAGCCCTGCGGCCTGCGGCGGGATGGGGCCATTTCTGGGCATTCTGGTAAAAGCCAAAAATAATAAACCCCCCCCACCAAACCCACCGTTTTCCCCCGTTAACGGGAGGGACGCGGTCCCCGGCAGCGGCCCCGCCGAGCGAGCGAAGGCCGTGGGGTGACACTCGGTCCCTTCGGTGGAGGCCTCCAGTTTGGGGTGTCCCATTCTGGGGTAAAATGGGTGTGTTTTTGTCCCCTGTGCGGGTGGCTTGGCCCTGGTCCCCTCGTCCCCACGTCCTCACGGATGGGGCCCTCGCTGCGGCGGTGCCAGCAGGAGCTGGGGGTGCCGCTGCGGTGGCTCCTCCGGTGCTGCCCGTGCCGTGGGCGAGCTGGTGACACCTTAAGTGACACCTTCTCCTGCCCCAGTGACACCTGGCAGTGTCCTGGTGCCACCAGCGCAGTTCCTGGCTGCATTTCGGTGGGCGCCCGGAGCCGCTGGGACGCGCGTGGGGCTGAGGACCCTCACGAGAGGCGGCGGTGGCCCGGCCAGCGGTCACCACGCGTCCCCTCGGGGACACCGGCCGCGTGCCACCGCCCCGGCCGCACGCCTTCACCCCGCAATTGGGGCACGCCGTCCCTTTGTGCGCGGCGCCGCGGCCGCCACCCGCGGTGCATATGGGTTTTATTAGCTCGCATTTTTGTGGGGGGTTGGACGACGCGCACGCTGCTCAGGGTGGGTTTTTTTTTTTTGCCCGTTGCGAAGTTTTTGGTTACAGCCCCCCCGCCCCCCACCCCGGCTCCCCCACTTGGGGCTCTGCTCTTTTGTTCTCCCGGTGCCAAACACGTGTGGGGGTCCCCACGGCCCCGCTCCGGCGCGGGGGACGCGGGTGGCGACGAGGGCGCCGCGGCGCCCAAGGGTTCCGCGGCACTGCCCACGGCCAACAGCGGCCACTGGTCCTTGGGTGGTGGCATCGTGGGACATGGTGGCACCTTCGGAGCCACCCGCATCCCCGCCGCCCCTCGTAGGCGCCACGGGATTTATCCTCCGAAATAGGGGGGGTTTGTTACCCCGTATTTATGTACAAATGTGATGTTGGGGAATGTTTTTAGGGGGGAATGAGAAGAGGGAGCGGGGCGGGCAGGAGGGAAGGGCAGACAATGGGTGCTGGGTTCCGCAGCACGTCCGTGGCGCGGGCTCTGACCCAAACCCCGCCGTGGGAGCGCCCCGTGCCGCCCCGGCCCGTGTGGACCCCGTTTCTCGGCACTCGGGGTGATTTGTTCCACGCTGGGGATGCAGAAATTGCCGGGGAGTTTTCTCCCGATTCCCGTTCCGACCCCGCCGTGGTTTCTGCCGTTTGTCTCCGGAGTTACGACGAGGCCATCGCATCCTGGAAAATGAAGAACAGCGTCGATATATTTTTTCTGGTCCCTTTTTCTCCTTTTTCCCCCCATTTACCCTCTCATTTAACCAGGGAGAAATCAAAAGGGATTTAGGAAAAAAGGCAGAAAGAGAAGGCTGAGATTCCCGGTGCTTGTTCCAGCCCCCAGCCCTCGTCTGGTGGTAAATGTTCCTCTTCAGGTTCGAGTCGCAATCTCTGTTTTGTCACAGGCAGGGCTGAATCTCACGGTCAATGCGATTTGCCCAGATTAGAATAATTCTGTATTTCCTAATTGGGTCTGCACGAAGGAGCCGCGGTGCGGCGGGGTGCTGCAGGTCCCCGCTTCGAGGAGGGGTTAGCCGCTCGCCGAGGGTTTCCAGGTTTATTTTTCCCAAGGGTTTGGTCAGGACGGGTGGGAAGGGGCGGCGTGGGGCCGGCGGCAGGGAGCCGGCCGAAGGAGGAGGATTGAACGCCGCATGGGTTCCGCACCCGCGCGTGGCGCCGGGGTTTGGCTCCGCGGCCCGTGCCCACGGGGGTTTCTCTCCCCGGGTGTGGGATGCGATGGCCGTGCCCGGGCAGCAGGGACGGTGGTGGGCGCAGTGCCGTGGGGCTGGCACCGTGGGCAGGGTCCGGCTGGAGCAGAGCGGGGTCTCGGGGGACTGTGGGGTCACTGGGGTTCCTGGCTGGTGGCGCGGGAGCCGCTCGCCCGCTGGGGTCTGAGGTGGATTTGCAGCCTTGGGGTGCAGCGGGACAAGTCGGGTGTCCTGGAGCACCCATGGGCGGGATGGCATCGCCCGTGTCGGTCGGGGTCCCCAGCTCTGGCCCCCCATGCCCACACGCCCCCCTCACTGCAGCAGGGTTTGGGGTGAATGTCTTGGGAGCTGAAAAATTGGGGATTTGGGGAACCTCTGCACTACAGGAGTGAGCTGTCCTCGGGGGGTCCCCAACCCCAGGACACCCCGACCCGTAGCCGCAACTGGGAAGCCCTGGAAGGCCAGGGAAGGACGGAGGGCTGGGGGTGGGTGCAGCGGGCAGTGCCCTGCGACGGGCGGGCTGTGGTCCCTCCCGAGCGACGGCGTCCCCGCAGCCCCACGCGCTCCCCGCGCTCGCTGCCGCGCGGTGGGCACTGCGCAGCCTGGGTATTCCCCTCGCTGTTTGCAGCGCGGATGCGGCCGCTGGAAACGGTCGAGGTTTTACCCGTGGCCTATATTTAAGTGTGAAGTCATTTCTTTGCCTCGCCACGCTCATTTTCTGGTTCTTTTTTCTGGTTTTTTTTTGTTTTGTGAGCACAGCTGACAAAAACCTCTCCCCTGCACCCAGTCCGGGGAGCGGGGGGCTGCGGGAATGGTTCCTAGCAGAGGGATCGGCCGTGGCTGCCGGGAGCCCAGGGGATGCTCGGGGATGGCGGGGACGGCACAGCAGCACTTTTGGGGGGTCCCTTTGTGTGCCCCGTGCTTCAGGAGCGGGCGAGGGGTCTGTGCTGCAGCGATGGCGGAGTTGGGGTGAAGGGGACACATCCTGAGGGGGTCTGGATTGTGTTCCCCGTCCCGTCAGCTGTTGTGTCCCTTCTCCCCTACGCTGCCGTTCCCGATGCTCGCCGGTGCTTGGTCGGGGGGCTTGGGGCTGTGCCCCGTTACCTGCCCGCGCTGGAGCACGCGGGGTTGTGGCCGGGACGGTGGCATCCCATGTGTGCCACCTCCCTTCGAGGCAGCGAGGACGGCACACGTTGTGTTTTTCCCAGGGGAATTCGGGGCTGGAGAGGGCTGGCTGAGTGGGAAGGCTCAGCTCAGGGGCAGCGTGCCCGGCGCTGGACGTGCCCACCCTCAGCTCCGTGCCGGGGTGGGTTTGGTGCCAGCCCTGCCGTGGGGCTGCACCCCAAAACCTCCACATCCCGGCTCCCCCTGGGGTTGCTCCCGGCCCTGCCTCCCCCCCTGCACCAGCCTCTGCAGGAAACACGCCCCGTGCCCCCTCGGAGCGCTCGTGACGTGGGTTTGACCGTGGACTGGAACCGGGCACGGGGCTGGCTCCCGTGTCCCCGTCAGGCTGAGCCCTGCGCCGGGCACGGCGGGCTCGGGGTGCCAGGGGTGGTGCTGGGGTGCCTGGGGGTGCCGGCGCTCGGCCCCGTCCCGCGTCCTGTGTGATCGTCGCCCTTGGTTTCCCTGGGATCCGCTCTCCCTTTGTGCCGACATCGCTCCAGCCCTCCCCACCACGCTTTCCCAGCCCGTTAGCTCTTCCCCCCCAGCCCAGGGCTGCGGCGAGCGCGGCTCATGGAGAGCAGGCACACACCGGGCCGGCGTCTCCCGACAAGGTTTTCTCTCTCTCCCTGCCCGTCCCCTCCCAGGGACCGCAATTCCATTCCCTGCTGCTCACACATTTGGGAGCCAAATGCCGGCCATGCGCCGCATCCTAATGCGGGGCCGGGGGGGCCTTTGGCTGTGGCTGGAAAGCTTTAAAACCACTCCTGTGTGCGGGTGTCGACACGTCTGTCCACTTCACGCGGGGACGATGCCGCAGCGCACCTCTGGCGCCGGTTCCGTGGCGGCCGGGGCGGGTTCGGTGTGACCCCGCTCTCCGCGGGCAGACGTCTGCCCTGGCTGTCCGGCTGTCCGGCTGCGGGCGCGTGTCCATCCCCGTGCCGGTGGCTGCGGCCGTACCTGCGCGCTCGGACGGGGTTCAGCTGCGGGGCTGTCTGGGAATCGCCGCGATTGTTCTTTAAACAGCTCCTGCTGCCGGTGGGGGCATTTCGGTCCTTTTGTGTCCGATGTTAACCGTGATTTTTAGAGGCTCCGTTTCTGTCCTGGGTGTTTCTGTCCTGGGTGTTTCTGTCCTGGGTGTTTTTATTCTGGGTGTTTTTATCCTAGAGCTCTTGCCCCACCTCACTGGATCCCGTGGGATTTACGAGCAGACCGTGGCGTTGTCCCCTTCAGCCCCTAAGAGGAGTTGAAAGGTTTTTCCCCTCCGCCGTGACCCCCCGCAGCCCGGCCACGTCCCGGCGCTCAGAGCATCACCCCCAGACCCGGACCAGACCCGGACCAACCCCGGCGGTGCCACCGCGGTGAGCGGGCCCGAAGTGCCGGTGCGAGCCGACAGCCACCGCTGCGCTTTGGTCTTTGCCAAACAAATTCAGGAGCCATCCCTGAAACCAGGGACCCCCCGAAACCAGGGACCCCTGAAACCAGGGCTGGGAAGGGAGGAGGCTGTGAGAGCGAGGAGCCCGCTGGGGCAGCGCCGTGCCGTGCCGTGCCACTGTCCAGGCAGGGTGCTGCCACCCCGCGCGGTCCCAGTTTGTTCCTGGGCGGTCACAGTGGTGTTATTTATTTATTTCTCCTCCCTCCTCTCCCCCTTTGCTTGTTGCTGCTGCTGTGGCTGGGCTGCTAAATAGCTTCCCATTGTTGGAGAGCTAATTACCTCTTAATGAGGCTCCTTGCTCAACAGCCAAGCTGGAGCGGAGGAGGCTGTGGGGTGGGCTGCGCTGGCAGGCGAAGGCGGGCGGCTGGGCAGGGGCACCGGACCCTCCCGGGGGCACCGGACCCTCCCGGGGCAGCGGGTGGGTTTGGCTCTGCCGCAGAGATTGGGGCTCCCTTGGCGGTGGGGGTCGGTCCCAAAGGGTGGCCAGGGACCGGGGGGGCTTTGCAGAGAGTCCCGTGTTGATCCCCAACCCTGGGAACCACCAGGCAGAAATTATGACCCCGTGAGGTTTACCGGGGTGGCTCCAGCATGGGGGCACAGTCCCAGTGTCCCCCCAGTGTGACACCCCTCCACCAGCCCTGTCTGCAGGGGGTGGGTGTCCTGTGGAGCACACCTTTCCTTTTGGCAGTAGGTGCCTGAACCTCCTCCCACCTGTCCCTCAGTGTGTGCCCTCGCTGGGACAAACCCCGCTTCGCTGTCCCCTCCTGACCGCATCCCGTCCCTCGGCAAGGGGCTGGCATGAGCCCCCACCCCTCGCTGGGGTCTGGAGCGTTGGCCGGGCCGTTCGTGGTGGGAGAGGGATGCGGGCGGGAGTGGGGATCGAGTGATGCCGATGCTGGGCGAGGGGTGGGCACGGAGCTGAGCCACGTCCCGGCGGGGCTGTGCCAGAGGGGGGGTCCGTCCCACCAGATGCCAGCCTGGACCCGGTGCCATCTGCCCTGGCACCGCCGGTATTCCCATCACCAGTGTTCCCACCGCCGGTATTCCCACCACCGGTATTCCCACCGCCAGTGTTCCCACCGCCAGTGTTCCCACCGCCGGTATTCCCTCCGTGCCGCAGGAGCATTCCCAGGATCTGTGGGGTTTAGAACCATCCCTCAATATTTTTCTGTCAATGCAGCAATGTGTTTTTATTTCGTGGGCTGCCCTGGAGCCCCCCAAGAATTCGACTTTGTATTTCACATCTTTCCCACAAACCGTAATTCCACCGGTTTTGGCAGGAAGGTGAATAAATTGAGCAGGGGGTTTGTGACCCCCAGTCCCTTCCTCCTCCTCCATCCCAGCGCGCTGCCCCGTCTCTCGGCCGGGGGGGACACTCGCTGTCCCCCTGCGGTGTTTGCAGCCCAGCATTTTTCCTGCCGAAGAGGAGGGATCCTTTGTACCGGCTGCTTTCTCCTCGGCGTCACAGCGAGAGCAGAACTCTCCCGTGTGCTGGGAAACAGAGAAAGTGTTTAGGCAGCAAACAGGAATATTCCTGCCTGTCCTCCAGCAGGATTTCTTACCGGGTCTTCTGCTGGGGTTTTGTTCAGGCTGGCTTGATTTTTTTTATTTGTTATTTTTTTTTTAAAAAAAAAAATCTCTATTTATATTTGCAGCGCAATCAAACCAGCCAAGACTGACCCCACAGAGAACCTGAAAAATCCCAATTCTTCCTTTTTCCAATCCCCTTTCCACCGAGGAGGAAAAAAAAAAAAAGCCCCTGGACCTCGCGCCCTGCGCAGAATCCAGCCGCAGGGGGATTATTTTGGCTGAGCGCTCTGCAGCCGCGGCGACGGCGGCACCATCACCCCCCCCGCGCTGGGACGCGCTCCTGGAGCTGGGGAGGGAGCTGGGGTCCCCGGGGGGGGTGGGGGGTGAGGGTGGTGGCCGGGTCCTTTGTGTTGTAGCCAAAAAAGGGGTTTATTGGTTTGCCTTGGGTTTGGAGAGTTATAAATTAGGTATCGCTGCTCCGTGGCGGGGTCCTGGCCTCGCTGTGCCCGGCAGCTGTCCCAGTCCCCCCAGTGCCATTGTCACTGGGTACAGGGTGGTCGGAGCAGCCCGAGCGGCTGCCAGGGGCTGAGGAGCTCTTTCCCAGCCCGCTCGATAATCCCAATTATTATCTGGTTTCTCGATCAGGGTTGCTTATTAAACTTGGCACCGCTGGCGCTGCCGTTCCGGCCGCGTGCCTCGGCAGAGGGATTTATCTCCCGCCGGCTCGGGGAGGAAATTGAGTGGAAAAGCGCAGAGCAGAGCCCCCCCGGGGTGGCAGAGCTGGGGGTGCCTCGGAGACGGGAGCGATGCTGCGGGAGCTCCCTGTCCTGGGGTCCCCATCCTGGGCTGGGGGCCGTCCCCTGTCCCCATCATGCGTGGTGCTGGGTGCTTGGGAGATGGAGGAGGCACTGGGTGGTTTGGCTGCTGGCACCCATGGGTGGGGGAGCTGGCGGTGCTGGCGGGGTCCTGGCAGCGCGGTGGCACCTCTGCTCTCCCAGTTCCTGCCGGTGAGGATGGGAGGGCTCCAAACCCCTTTACTGGGGGAAATCACCGTTATCCTGAACCTCGGAAGGTTCCCTCTGGGGTGCGGAGGTGCCGTCCCACTGCCACTGGCGCCGTGTTGCGGTTGTCCAACCGCCATCGGAGGTGGCACCAGCGCGTGGCATGTCCGGCACCAGTAGCAGACTGGTCAAAATGGTGCTCAGGGTTTGGTTTCCAACAGGGAATCCCAGCCACTGTTCGGAATAACCAACATCGTCCCCGTTGGAGCGCCTTGGGTCCGTGGGACTTGGCTTGGTGGGCGCCGGGTGCCGTGGGACACCGCAGTCCCCTGCACCGCGGTCACGGCTGGAGGGGTGGGATTGAAGGTGAAAACAGGGATGGGAATGGGAATGGGAATGGGGACCACGCTCTGCTGCAGGACGTGTCCTCGGGAGGTGGCACCCAGCGCTCGTCCCCACGATTGCCTCGCGCCAGGGCCGGGCTCCCGGCTTTCCGTGCCGGTTCTCGGGGTCGGTGGCTCCGATGTCACCCGCTCCCATCCCCTCTCCAGCCGATCGTTCTCCACCTTGGCTCCCTCCCCGCGCTCTCTCCGGCGCTGGGGCTGGGCGGCAGCGGGCATCCGGGCTCCAGGAAACGTTTCAAAGCTGATTAATAATAATCAATCATCTTGTTGTCTTTCGAACTAGCGAGCTCTGGGATGAGGTGCAGGGATGCTCGCGTCGGCGGGACGGAGCTGGGCGGTGGCTCGGGATCCGCGCTCCAGCTCGTTACACCGAGACAAATGACTCCCCCCCCAGCCTCGGTTTCTCCGCCGTTAAGGTGAGGATCGCTGCCAGAGGCTGAATTAAGCAATTAATATTTGTAGAGTGGATGGGAAGATGGAGAAGGGCTCCGCTCTCCCGGCCCTGTTCCCCCTGCACGGCCGAGGGCTGGGAATTTCGGCTGGGAGCCGGCGCGTCCCCTGGCAGCTCCACAGGCTGGGGGAGAGCTCAGCTGGGTGGGTTTTGTTGGGTTTATTTCTCCCTAAGCACTGCGATATCTGTTTCACCTTACCAACCCCCCCTGCCCTGCGGAGGGTTTGTGGTGCAGGGGGAGCGACGCCGTTCCCGGGCACCGCAGTGTTTGTACGGCGACAGCGCTGGCGCTGAGCTCAGCGAGGGGATCCCCCCCGGCCCTGATCCTGCCATGATGTGACAGGGATCGGTCCCCGGGGGGGACGGACCCGCCGGGGTGGCGCAGGGTCTGGCACGCGTCCGCGGTGCCGCTCGGGGCTGCGATGCTGGCACGGCGCGGGTCGGACCCCGAACCATCTTCCGCTGGGGTAACCCAGCAGAGCGGAGCTGGGGGGGCTCAGCCCCCCATCAGCTGAAAAGGGGGTGTCTGAAGCCTGGGGGTTCTGTGGGTCCCGGTGTCACTCCCGAGGGACGGAGCCCCACGAGGTGCCAGTGGGGGGCTTGGACTCAGACCCGTTCCCGTGCCCCGAACCGGGGCTGACGGGGCCGATCCTGCTGGGGTGCACCCTGGGGCGAGCAGCCCCCCCGGCCCCCAAGGGGCAAATGGGCATCACAGAGTGTTCAATTGGCATCCACACCTCACCTGGTCCGGCTGCTGGACACGGGGGCTTCGCCGTGGCCCTCGAAGGTGGGTTCACACCCTGGGAGGGTCTCGCTTCCCGCCGCAGCGTCGGTGTCGCGCGGGGACGTGGGGCAGTCGTTAGCTGGCTGCTAATGAAGGCGGCTCTGGGGCAAGGCGGGCTTTGGGGGTGCGTGGTGAGGATGGGGGGTGAGGATGCTCGGCCCTGGAAGGGCTGGGGGGACCCTGCTGGGGCTCCCCCCGCTCCCTGGGGGCTGGGGCAGCTCCAGCGGGATTTTCCCTGCGCCAGCGCTGCCCGCAGCAGCACAAACGAACCAAGTAATTGGCAACATGGAAATATTTTGTGCTCATTAAGCAGCGAGCAGCGGCGGGTGTGGAAGCGGCGTTCGCCAGCGTGGGCAGGGGCTGCCGGGAGCGGCCCCGGTGACCAAAACCCAGCGACCTCCGGTGGCTGCCGGGACTGTGGCCACCCCGGGGGCACGAGGACACGCTGGTGCTGGGGGTTGGCGGTGGTCCCCTCCTGGTCCCCTCCTGGTCCCCTCCTGGTCCCTCTGCTCCGAGAGCAGCTGAAGTGGGGAATGATCCCCGGGGGATGCCGTGGGGTGGGGACCCCACTGGGTGGCCTCGTCCCTGCGAAGGTCGGTGGCCCGGGGATGGCTGCTCCCTTGCACCCCGGCACGGAGCATCCTTGGCCACACTCAGAGCTGAGCATGTGGCTTTGCCATCTGTGCCCCCAGCCCCAGCGTGTCCCCCTGCCCCGTGTGTCCCCCCGGCGCGGCGCGGGGAGCGCCTGGCAGCGCTGCAGGCAGGGGAAGCTTTATGGCTGTGGTTAAAGTGACTTTATGATATTGTATCTGAGCAATTGCTGGCTATTACCTGGATCGATGCTGCGTGATCGAGACACCGGCTGATCACCCAGCCCAGGCCTCGCTTCTGAACCACGCGGGGTCCTTTGTGCTTCCCGTAAAACCCCTCAGCGCTTTCTGTTTTAACTCCGCCCCAGGTGGGTCCCGCACTGGGACGGGGATGTGGCAGGTCCCCATGTTGAGACGGGGATGTGGCAGGTCCCTGTGTTGGGATGGGGATGTGGCAGGTCCTGTGTTGGGACGGGGATGTGGCAGGTCCTGTGTTGGGATGGGGATGTGGCAGGTCCCCACGTTGGGATGGGGATGTGGCAGGTCCCCACGTTGGGATGGGGATGTGGCAGGTCCCCACGCTGGGATGGGGATGTGGCAGGTCCTCATGTTGGGATGGGGGTGTGGCAGGTCCTGTGTTGGGATGTGCCCCTGACTTCTGCCCCCCCAACTCGCTGCCTGCCCTGAGCGGGTACTGGGGTGCTGGGACCCGGCTCGGGGTGTTGGGGTGCTCACAGGTTGCAGGGGGACTTTGGGGTGCTGCGTGGTGCACTGGGCCCTGTCCTGCTTAGGGGCAGGGGGATGGGCAGGGGGTGAATGGGGGAGGTTTTGGGGTCCCTGTCCCACCTTTGCCCGGCTCACAGTGACCTTGGCTGAGTCACGTCACCTCTGTGTGCTTCGTGTTCCGCAGCTGTAAAACGAGGACAGTGATACCTTTCCCACCCCGCCGAGGGGCTGGGAGGCTTAATTAGTTAATGTTCCTAAAGTGCTTTGAGGATTAATTAATATTGTGACTCTCATTTTTTCTGATGGTAAAACGGCGCTTCAATATCTCCACGCTGGTTCCTTCCTCCCTGACCCTATAAAGCAAATCTGCCCGGGGGGGACGTCACCGGTCCCCACAGGAGCTGGGCGGCCCCGTCCCTGGCAGACATCGTCTTCCTCGTGCTGAACTGGGGGCCACTGGTCTGGGGAGGATGCTGAGGCACGAACGCAGCTCTCCCCATGGACACGAGTTGTGGGGAGCGCTCCTGGCAGGCGTGGGGGGGCGTTTCTGGTGTCTGAGTTCCCGTGTGCCACCAGTCCCATCTGAGATGGGTCCGAGATGGTTCCTCAGCAGCGGCTCTGCTCCGCCGGGCGCTCCTCCGGCCACAGGGACGGCAGAGGGGTCCCGGTGATGGCAGAGGGGTCCCGGTGATGGCGTTCCTGGGGGACCCTTTAGTGCAGCTCGGGTGCTGGGACGGTGTCGGGCACCTCGTGCCCGTCACTGGCGGGAGGTTTCCCGCATGGAGCAGCCGTGCCAGGCGCTGAGCGTTGCCCGGCCCCGCGTGGCCCGGGGGAGCGTGGCCGCGGCGCTGGCACAACGCGGCGGCTTTCTGCCAGGCTGGAGATGTGCAGCTTCCAAGAGGTGGCGGGAGGGGGACTGCGGGAGGACGGTGCGGTCCCGGGGTGGGTGGGGTGCGATGGGGATGAAGGGCTGGTGATGGTGGGAGCGTCCCCTGTTGCGGAGCACTGGAGGGGGCTGGGACCTGGGGGGAGCCATCACCCTACTCCCTGCTGCTGCCGAGCTGAGCTGGAGGAGGAGTGTCCGGGCTGGAGGAGGTGGGAAAGGAAGAGCTGCAGCTCTCCAGCTTCCACTCTCCAGCCCCCATCACGTCCCTGCCATCTGCAAGGTGTGCACGGCCCCAGTTCCCTCCAGTTGAGAGACTGGTTTGCCAGCTGCCAGGTTTAAACACTATGAGTTACAGGGATTTTTATTTTCCCCCTCGTCAATCCCCAGGGGTTGGGTTTGGGGCTTTTTTCCACCGTGGGAAGAGCAGAAACGCGTTCGTGACCTGTGTCCAGCGCTGCCTGCGCCGCCTGCCAGCCCTTTCCCAGCCCACTCCTGCCCCAGCATCGGAGCTGGGTCCTCCCACACTGAGGTTTGGGGGGTTTTTGGCTTTGCTGCCATCTGCCTGGCACGGTGGGCACCCAGCACGGTGGGCACCCAGCCCTGCTGCTGCTGTGGGGCACAGGATGCTCGTGCTGGCGCGTGGGAGTGAGCCTCCTCCTGGTTTTGGAAGGGGGGCTGAAGTGCGGGAGCTGGCGGGGTACCCCTGTGCCAGCCTGGCACCCCTATGCCAGCCTGGCACCCCTGTGCCAGCCCGGCTGGAGGGGCTGGATGTGCAGCCTGAGCGGGGGCTCCCATCGCTGCGAGTCCCAAAACCCCAGCGCAGGAGCGCCGCGGTGGAGCTGGCATTGCCGTGCCAGTGCTCCGGGGTCAATCCCTGCCCTGGCACTGGTGGCACACGGCTGCACCAGCAGTGCCCGTCCCCACCAAAGCGGGGGGGCGGTGGAAGGGGCTGCCCAGCACTTTCCGGATGGGGGAAGCGGTTTCTGGCTGCTGGGGGAGCCATCTGGATCCAATTGCTGCTCCATGCGCAGCCGGCCGGGCCGGACCCGCTCCTCCCGCACCGCGTGACGGGAGGCGCTGCAAGGGACCCGTGGTGTCCCCGTCCCGTGACAAGGAGCCCCGTGGTGTCCCCATCCCATGGGGGGGAGCCTCACCATGTTCCCATCCCACGGGAACCCCGCCGTCCTGCCCTGGCGGTCCCCTGACCCGGGTGGCATCGCCCGGGGCTGCCGGTGCCCGTCCCTGGTGTCGTGGCGGGGGAGCAGGTGCCCGCCCGTGCCTTTTGTCGCCTGGGTGAGGCTGACCTTGAGGCGCGGAGGAGCCCTGCAGCCGATCGCGTTGGAGGTGTCTGACTGCGGCTCCGCGCGGCTCTACCTGAGCGGCATTAGCAAGGGGGACGCGTCGGGAGCGCGGCGCCCCGGCTCAATAATTGATGCGTTTTTCTCAGCTCCCCCTTCCGTGAAAGGAAACCCAAGTGCTGGTGGCGGCGGGGTGGGGATGGGCATGGGGGGAGCGGCAAGGGGATGGGGGGCTTGGGGACGGCGTCGTGGGGCCACCGTGCTGCTCACCAGGGGTGGGTGGGGATGTGCTGCGGGGAGACCCGGGGTGGTGGGAGCATCCCCTGTGCGCTCTCCCCAGCCCCGACTCTGCCCACGCGTCCCGGGGATCCCTGCAGAACCCCTGGAAAGCCGCGTTCCCGGGGGAGCGCCGAGCATCCCCATGCCGAGCATCCCCACGCCGAGCATCCCCACACCGAGCATCCCCACGCCGAGCATCCCCCTCTTCCCCACCGGCACCTCCCGCGCCACAGCCCGGCACCAGCACCTGCCCTGCGCTCACCGGGGTCCCCAGCACCCTCGGCCACCCTGCAGGGGGACACGTTGGCCCTGGGTGCCCCCCAGCGTGGTCCCCCCACACCAGGCAGAGCCACCTTGCCGTGCCACAGCCCCCCCTCCCCTCTGCCTGAAGGGGAGAGACTTTAACCTTCTGCCTGGAGCAATTAAAAAGGTCTTTGGAGGGAGGGAGGTGCCGCTGGCGGGGGAAGAAAGCCGAGGCGGGCTTTGAAGGGGGGCTGGAGGTCTCTCCGCTGGGACCCTCCGGGCCTTCAAAGCCTCTGCTAGTTCTTTATTTTTAAATAGCCAAATTAAAGGGACTCCCGCTTCTTCCCTCCCCGCTGGCACATCGTGCGGCGAGCACGTGGCCCCCACCAGCCGGGGATGCGGCCACAGGGGTGCTGCCGGGGGGGGTGGGCACCCCAAAATCCAGCAGGACCCCGCGGGATGGGGCGAAGCATCCCTCCTCCTCCCTGGGCTTGCAGAGTGCATCGGTGGGGGGCAGAGGTGTGACACTGGGGGGGTCCTGGCTGAGCCAGGGCAGGGACATGCCACCCCCTGCTGTCCCCACGGCCAGGACAGCCCCCCGCTCCCCCCAGCCCCCCCGCTCGCCCCAGCCCCCCGCTCCCCCCAGCACGCTGCCCCTTGAACTCAAGCAGCCAAACGGATGAGTGGGTCTCATCAAAGGGCCCCCCCGTCCCCGTGCCCCCCCGGCAGTGAAGGCCCCGCACAAAGCCCAGGAAGGACCCGCCGTGGTGTCCCCACAGCCCTGAATGTCGCTGCTGGGGCAGGAGGAGCCGCCGCCGCTTTCATCCCCGCGCCCGAGTTTGGCCGAGGGGGCGAAGGGCCGAGAGCCGCCCCCCCCTGCACCCCCAGCAGCTTTTTTCCTTTCTCTTTTTTTTTTTTCCCTTATATACTCTCAGATTTATTTTTCCACAGTATAATTCTGAAAGACAGCTGAGGATGAATTATTCATTGACCCCTAAGTGCCTTTGCATACGGGGGAGAGGGCCCGTGTCGAATGCATTTGTGTGCAGAGCTGGGCCCAGGGGAACTGAAATCAAATTTAAGGTTTGAGGGGGAGAATTTGGTGATTTTGGGGGCTGGGGGGAGCCTGGAGCACGTGGGGAGGCGAGTGGGATGGGGCCAGAAAGTTTCTCGTGGGGAATTACTCCCTTTCCAAAGCTGCTGAGCAGCGAGGCTGGGCTGGGGGTCCTGGGGGACTGGAGGTCCCTGGGGACAGGGCATGGGTGACCCTGGTGGGTCCAGGGCTTGTGTGTGTCAGGGGGTCCCAGCTTCGTCCCCCACTGCCCACAGGTGGGTGCCCATCGCGTCCCCGGGGGTTGGTGACGGGCAGCTGGAGCGGAGCAGCGCTGGTGCCCGCGGCTCCTGGCTAAAAAAGCAGGGAAAAAGTAAAAAAAAATCCCCTTTTTACTGAATTTATTCTGTTCTTCGATGCTCTGTTAGCCTGGCTGGAAATGTGAGGCATGGCTGAGTGGGGGGGACATTCCCCAAAGAGCGGGATGGCATCAGGAAGGAGAGCTGCCCCCTGTCACCTCTGTCCCCCTGCAGACCCCCGCGTCCCTGGGGGCACCTCGGCTGCCCGGTGCCACCCCCGTGGCAGTGCCCAGACCTCGAAGTCGGCTGCCAAAACCCGCCAGGGGCTGAGGGGGGGCAGCACCCCGGTGGGGATTTAATCTGCTCAGGCTGGGAGTGAATGGAGGAAGCGAAAAGGCTTAAACTGGGTGATGGGCGGGGGGGCCGCTGTGCCCTGGGCCATGGAGACCCCGGCCCGTCTCGCCAAATTCGGTTAAATGTGGCCAGAGGAACGCGAGGGGAAGGGGTGAGGGCAGGGGGGAAGAGCCAGGCGAGAAATCAGTGTGGTTGTGTTGGCCCCGTGACCTCGCCGGGCTGGTGGCCGCTGGGGGTGGCGTGGTCAGGAGGGCACCCCTGCCCCACGCGTCATCGCGGTGCCACGGGGTTGGACTGGGTGGAGGCAAAGGTCCGCTGCCCCCCGTTCATCCCCCCCATCCCCTCCTCCGTCGATCGATCCTTGCCCGGATCGACGGGCGCTTCCCCGCGGGGGGTTGGCACTGCCCGGCCAGGGGGGGCAGAGGTGGCTTTTGTGGAGCCTCAGGTGGGTTCCAGCATCGATCTCCCGGCGAGGAGCAGAGCCTCGTCAGAGATCAATTAGACCACTCATTAGCCGTGCCCCAGAGCGAGGCGCGGGGCTGGGGGGGAGCGGGGCAATGCCAGGCTGGGAGGGGGTGCCGATGTGGGCACTGCCACCGCGCCGAGGTGCCGAGCAGGGCTGGACCCCTGGGTCACTGTGGGAGCAGGGACATCCCGGCAGCTCGCCGGCACCCCGATGCTTCGGGACCTGCCAGGCACCCGCATCTCACCCTGAGCATGGCCAGACCCCTCTGGGCCGCACTTCCCAGAGCAGCAGCTGGGATGGAGGCTCTTCCCAGCAGGACCCAGGGACTGGTGGTGGTCCCGGGGACTGGTGGTGGTCCCGGGGCTGTGAGAGCCTGGTGGCAGCCCCGTGGTCAGGGTTGGCCCCGGCTGTGCCATGGCAGCGTCCTCCTGATGGGCAGTGGTTGGTCATGAAGCGCTTTTGGAGGCCGCTGGCGGGGCCGGAGGTGTCCCCGGGAGCGGGAAGGGGACAGGGAGGAGCGTGGCTGGGGGCACCTCGTGGCATTGCAGGCACCCAGGCGTGCGTCTGTCCCTGCGTCCGTCCCAGCTTAGGGAAAGCATCCCGTGGGCGCCCCGCGGGGATGGCACGGAGGAGCCAGAGTGTGTGCACCCCCTGCCCACGGGGTGTGTGACAGCTGCCCCCTGTGGGCAGCGCTGGCACGGCACAGCGACCATCCCTTCCCTGGCAGCGTGGCAAGGAGTGACCCTGGGGACCATGGTGGCATCCCCCAGCATCCCCCAGCCTCACCCTGTGCCCAGTTCCCCCCGGCTCGTGGGTCTGTGCCAGGCCCGGAGCGTGGCAGGGGATGGAGGGAGCAGCACGGGCAGCATTTGGCGTCCCCCCTTCCACTGAAGAGGACCCCAGGTTGGGGGGGTGGCCTGGGGCAGGTGCCACCTGCACAGCCACCCTGCAGCTGCTAAGAACCAGAAAATCAGGTGAGTTTCAGGAAAAAGAAGTTCCCCGATTGCATCTGGTGCGGTGACAGCTCTGCCAGGCGAGTGATTACTGCGGGCAGGGACGTGCTGCGCGGCGCTGCCGGTGGGATTACGGGGGGAGGGGAAGGGGGGCTCACCCGGTTAAACCAACACCTGAGAGAAGGACAAACCAGCCGGGGGAACAAATCACCTGCGCCGCCGGGGTCGGGTGCTGCCGTGGGGAGGGGGCAGCGTCTGGGGTCCTCGAGGAGCCCCCCACGCCCGGGCGCCCCTTGGCACCGCCGCAGTCCCCGCCGCGCCCGTACCCGGCATGCCCTCGGCTGCCTGCTGCTTTCCAGGCACGTCCCGGGCATCCCCCTGGGATGGCGCAGAAAATTAACAGCAGTTCAGATCTGAGGAACTTTATGACACGTGTATGATAGGACTGAACCAGGGCGTAATTGAATGACGGATGAGCTTCCAAGAGCCACATTTCCAGGGAGTAATGAAAAATAGAAGTGCTATTGACTAAAGGAGCTTTCGGGCCGGCGCGGGATGAGCGGCTGCCGGCGGGGGGAACGCATCAATACGGCGAGTAATAGCTCGGTTATTATAACTCTGGAAATGTCATTCAGGCCTAACCAGAGAACACCAGCTATTAACCAGCCTTAAACAGAAGGCGCCGGGCAGGGAGGCCGGGCTGGGAGCTCCCCAGGATTATTTGACTTCTGTGCACGGCTCTGTCGCTTTTTGCGTCGCAGGGGGCCGGCCCGAGTGCACCTCCCCGCCACCGGCAGCCCCGGGGGTCCCAGCAGGGTCCCCATGGCACTCCTGAGTTTGTCCTGCCTGCTGCTGCCTGTCCCTGTCCCCAGGGCTGCAGGATGCTGGTGCTGCTCCCGCCACCTGCTGCCATGAGCTCAGGGCTGAAGCCCTCAAGCACATGTCCCTCCCTGCACAGCATCCCTCCGTGTGCATCCATCCCTCCCTGCATCCCTCCTGCATCCCTCTGTGTGCATCCATCCCTCCTGCATCCCTCCATGTGCATCCATCCCTCCCTGCATCCCTCCATGTGCATCCATCCCTCCCTGCATCCCTCTGTGTGCATCCATCCCTCCTGCATCCCTCCGTGTGCATCCATCCCTCCCTGCATCCCTCCTGCATCCCTCTGTGTGCATCCATCCCTCCTGCATCCCTCCATGTGCATCCATCCCTCCTGCATCCCTCCATGTGCATCCATCCCTCCCTGCATCCCTCTGTGTGCATCCATCCCTCCTGCATCCCTCCGTGTGCATCCATCCCTCCTGCATCCCTCCTGCATCCCTCCGTGTGCATCCATCCCTCCTGCATCCCTCCGTGTGCATCCATCCCTGCATCCCTCCATGTGCATCCATCCATCCCTCCTGCATCCCTCCCACACTCTCCCCTCATCCCTCCTGAAGTTCTGGGGTCTGAACCCCCAGCCCTGAATTAAGGTTGACAATGGGTGGTCCCCAGGGTCCTTTAAGAGGAGGGGATGAGTTTGCCTGACCTTGCAGGGAAAGCCCTTGGGTAAACCAGCCCCAGGTGCCCCCCATTGGGTCAATGAGCCCCAGGTGCCCCCACTGGGTCAATGGGTGCCAGGTTCCTGCTGTGGGGACAAAAGCTGGGCCCCTTGCAGGCAGGGTGTGCTGTCTGGCTGGGGGTGGCTGCAGTTCCCAGTTCCCTGGTGGGGAAGGAAGGACCTCCTGGCTCTCCCTGCAACTGGACCCAGTCAGGTTTGGCATTGGCAAACGGGGGCTTTGTGGGGGACAACACGGGGCTGCTTCTGTCCTCTGTGCCCAGCCGTGACCTGGCTGTGTCCCACCTTCCGTGGGACACTTTGTGTCTGTTTGTTCCCCCTGTCACTGGCCGTGCTGTGTGGTCCCTGGGGTCGGTGTCTGTTGTGTGGGATCTGACGTGTTTGTACCCCAGTGACCCCCAGGTGACTGTAGGTGCGACACAATCTGGTTACGGGATGGTTTTGCTGCTGGCTGCGTCCTTGGTGCTGGGCCTGGTGACTGGCAGAACACCTCCCCACATCCCAGCCATCATCTGCTGCCACAGCACGGCACCCCCCGCTGCCAAAGTGGGCTCTGTCCCCCTGTCCCCCCATCCCAGCTGCGCCACCACCCCTCTCCCTGGTGCGCTCCACCTTTGAACTCCCCAATTGCTCGTGGGGCCCCCTGGTTTTGGGGTGCCCTTTGTGGGGGCCAGCATGCCTGTGGATGGCAGGATGCAGGGGGGTCCTGAGCCCCAGGTACCCCAACACCCCCCGGCGCAGCCCCGTGGGGGTCCCGCAGTGGGGAGGGGACACGGTGGGGCTCTTGTTGCTGCACGCGGCCGCTCCCTGCTCTGCCAGGGGGACTTCGTCACCAGCCAGGAGATAATTAATTGCTGGGCAGACGAAGGGCACCGCTGGCCCCCCCCGGACCCCGTCAAAGGGAGCTGTCGGGGGTGGCGGTGACGAACCACGGCTCCACAGCCCGGCACCGCCAGGGCCGGGGGAACCGTCCCGCGTTGTCCTTGTGGTTGGGGTCACGGGGTCTGGGTCCCGCCTGGTGTCCCCCGGGCTGCTGGGGTGGCACGGGGCGGGCAGGTGGCTGCGTCCGTCCTTCTGAGCCGCGTCCGTCCCCTCCTGGCGTCCCGTGGGGCTGCTGGTGGCACCTCGGGTGGCCCATTTCCACCGCGTCGGCGGTTTTCGCAGTGACTGCGGGGCCACCGCCGATCAAATCGCCGCCGCGGTCACCGGCCACCGCGCTCAGCAGCCGCTGCTCACCTGCCGTCACCTGCGGATGGAAGTGTCACAAGGTGAAAGAGTCCCCCCTGCGCCCCGCTGTGCCCCCGGCCCCGCCGACCCCCGGCCCCACGGCAGCCGCGATACCGCAGTGCCGGGTGTTCGTGTGTCTGAGCCGAAGGGCGTGGGGAGGGCTCTCGGGTCCCTGCTCGCCGGTCCCTGCTCGTGCTGCCGGGCCTGCGCTGTCCCCAGCCCTGGGACAGGGAAACTGAGGCACGGGGGGGGTGGCTGCCTCCCAGCAGGTCTGTGCCACGTCCCCGTTGTGTCGTGGTGGCTGTCACCTGGTGAGGTCCAGCGTGGCCCGGTAGGGCTGGCAGGGTGGGCGCCCCGAGGGAGGGGTGTCCCTCACCCCTGCATGGCACTGCAGGACAGCGGGGAGGTGACAGCGGATGGGATGAGATGGTGGCACGGGCGCGCTGGGGACGCTGCCAGCCTTAATGAGTGCCAGGGCTCGTCAGCACTAATGAGGTCAGCCCTGGGGGCTGTTTACCGTGTCCCCCTGCGGGAGACCCCCAAACAGGCGCCTTGATGTGGCTGTCCCGGCGGGCGGTGGCGCGGAGGCGGCGCAGAGGTGGCGGGGGGCCGGCTGTCTCCGGCAGATAACCCCCAGCAGCTCCCGTCCCGTGCCCGTTATCAGCGCCCGCCCGCCTCGCCAGACCTGGTAATTAGGGCGCTCAGCGTGAGCAGCCGGAGCACGTATGAGCACGCGTGGCCTCGTACGCGGGCTGGCACGTGGCTGGGGGCTGGCGGCGCCCGACGGCTGGGGGAGCCCCCGCGTGGCTCCGGGGACGTGAGCGGGGTGCAGGCGTGGGCACGTGGGGTGCATCCCTGCCAGGCCGGGGGTGCAGGACCGGTGTGCGTGGGTGCACGCCTGCTGGGCGGGGTGTGCACGGCTCGCACACGCGCTAGGCTGGGTGTGCATGGGTTACACGTGCTGCAGCGTGGCAGCCTGTCCTCCCCTCGCCTCCCTGCTGGCGCCCGGTCCCCGCTCACCTTTGCTGTCAGCAGCCACACAAACACCTTCTGCCGCGGCGGCACGGCCCCCCTGTGCCACCTGCCCGCCTGCTCCGGCACAGCTCCGCTCGCCCTCTGTGCCCCCTGGTCCTCTCTGCCTGTCCCGGGGGCTCTGTGCCCCGGTGAGCCCCGTGCCCGTCCCGCCGTGCCCCCGCGGCTCTGCCGGCACCAGCGCGGTTCCCGGTGCATTTCCCAGCCCTCCTCTCTCCGACGATGAATTTCTCTCCTGATTGAATTTGTGGGGGTCCTTTCGCTGTCTGCCGCCGGCCCTGGAGCCGGGAGGGCGAGGGTGCCCCCCACGCCACCCCACAGCTTCACCTCTGCGCCGCGGGCTGGCACCAGGAGGTGTCTGTGCGTCCAGGATCCCTGCCAGGAGCTGCTCCCGCGGCGATGCCCGGTGGTGCCGGTGGTCGAGCTGTGCCGGGGCATGGGGTCAGCGCCGTGCAGGGCCCCCACAAGCCTGTTCTGGCTGGGGTGCTGGGCAGGGAAGGTGGGGATGGTGCAATCTGGGGGTGCCACGGGCAAGCGGTTGGCACAAAGGTGGCACAGGGCAGCGAGGGGCACTGGGGCTGGTGACCCACACCTCCCCCCTGGATCCCCACACCTCACCCACCCGTGGGCTCGTGGCCAGCACCGCTCCGCGGTGTCCGGCTGGGGCTGGGCTGCAGGAGCTGGAGCGGGACCTGGCACCACCCCGCTTTATTCCTGAGTTTAACCTCAGTCTCCCTGACATGCCACCCTGCCCACAGCCCCTGCACAGGCAGCTTTTATGTGCAAATGAGCCTCTTTTTTTTTTGCTTAATTTTGATCTTTGCCAGAGAATGTGCAGTGTTTACATAACAGAGGGCCCGGGTCCTCTGGAGAGGGCCAGGAGGCTCTGGCAGGAGATGTTAGGAAAGATCTAACATTTCTGATCTCTGCTTAGCCAGAGGCGCTGCGAGGAGCCCGGGAGCAGCAGGCGAGGGTGGCTCTGGGGTCTGGGCGGGGGGGACACTGCAGGGGCTGGGGGCAGCGGCCGTGGGCCAGCGTGGGCTGGCTGTGGTGATGCCGTGATGCTGTGGCACCAGTGGGTCGAGGACTTGGGGGTCCCCATGCTGGGACGGAGGCCACAGACCCCTCTGGGGGTCCCCAGCCCCACGACCGTGGGGCAGAGGCTCCCCTTCCCTTGCATTAATGATGCTCCTGGTGATGATGATGCTCCTCAAGGTTCAGGAGCGTCCCCCAGCCATGGGCTGACCAAAACCTGGCGGTGACACCGAAAGCTGAAGGAAGTCACTGCCTTCCGCAGCAGCCCTGGGGGAGAAGGGCTCCAGCCCCCCCCAAGCAGCTGCCCCCCTCCAGGGTCCCCCTCACCAGGCACCCCCAAAGCGGGGAAATGCCCAGTCCTGCAGCCAGGAGAGTCTGTTCACGGCAGCATTGATTAGTCCCAGCGCTGGGCTAACGAGCGCCCGTGGTAATGAGGGGGCAGCGGTGTGGCCTGCAGCAGCTGGTGACAGGGTGACAGCAGAGCACCCCAAAAAGGGGCTGGGGCTGCCAGGATGGCATTGCCTGCCCGGGGAGTGCGTTTGTCCCCCAGGGAGGGGGCACACGGGAAAGGCAGCGTTCCTGTGCCAGACCCACCCAGTCCCAGTTGAGGGCTGTGGTTTTACTGGTGAGGGAGCAGCCTCGGCTCCCGGCGCCTGCGTGGAGAGCTCTGCCTCAGCCAAAAGCTTCTCTTTTTTTGAACTCCTTTGCTTCTTTCTGTCATTTTTTTTTGTTTTCTGTGAAAATACTCAAAAGCCCAAGTTTCTTCCCCCTCCATTTTCTCGAGCAGCTCCCCCTCCCTCCCTCTGCCCCCGACCCTGTTCACCCCGGGGCCCCGTGCAGGGCACCAGTGATGCCCAGGTTTGGCTTTTCCGCTTCCTCGTGCGACTGCGAAAAGGAGACGGGGGAATAAACGGGGTCTTTTGGGTATCAAGGACAGTTTTGCTTTGGGGTGCCTGTGAGCTCCCTTGGGGGTGGCTCTGCAGGTGGGGTACCAGTCCTGTGATGGGGTCAGGGTACCAGTCCTGTGATGTTGTCCGGGCACCGCAGTGGGGTACCAGCCCTGTGATGGGGTCAGGGTACCAGCCCTGTGATGGGGTCAGGGTACCAGCCCTGTGATGGGGTCTGGGCACTGCAGTGGGGTACCAGCACTGCAGTGGGGTTCCAACCTCATGATGGGGTACTGGCACCGCAGTGGGGTGTCAGCCCTGTGATAGGATATGGGCACTGCAGTGGGGTACCAGCCCCATAATGGGGTACCAGGACCACAGTGGGGTACCAGCCCCCTGATGGGGTACCAGGACCACCGTGGGGTACCAGCCCCCTGATGGGGTACGGGCACTGCAGTGGGACGTGCCTGGCACCGGGGGGCGCTGCCGCAGCGGGCAGGAGGCTGAGGATGCTTCGGCTGCGTTTTCGGTGCAGGTTTGGTGGGCAGCCCCTCCGAGGTGCCAGGGAGCGGCTGCAGGACGCGGTGCCCGCGCTTTGCCGCCGGTTCGGCAGGTTGGCGCCTGCATTTAAACAAATTTTGTTTTCTCCTCTGTTCTAAAGGCTCCCTCAGCCCGCAGGGGGAGGGGTGCTGCTCCTCTGGGTCTGCAGAGAGGCTGAAATCACAGCCCCGGGTGCCCCCATTCATCTCCTGCATCCCGTCGCATCCCGGTCCCCTCATATCTCAGCATCTCCCTAAAGCAAAAGATGACAATAAAGTGTAAATGAGGAGTGTTGGCTCTGGAGCGTAATGATGGCAATTTAGATGCCAGCCGTAATTTCCCCGCCGTTGCCCCAGGTAACGGGAGCTGTTCCGTTGTCTCCCGCGGGAGCGCGGCCGAGCCGGGACGAGGTTACCTCCGCACCGCCGTGGGTGTCACTGTCATTGACATTAAAATAAGGGGAAATATGGTGAAATGAAGGAATGAGCCTCAGGAGGGCCGGGGGGGCTGGGGGGAGGGTGCTGCTCACCGGGCCTGGCTGTGCCAGCACCGACGGGTCTGTGGCCAGTGCCACACTGGTTGGGGGGGGCAGGGCTGGGGGACGTGCTGACCGGCTGGCGAGGGGGGGTCTGCGTGGGAAGGGGCACACATTACCCCCAGTGCCCTCCCTGGTGCCAGCATCTGCCACATTGTCCTCCCGCCGCGCCCTCGGGCTCGCTGTGACCGCGCGGTGCCCTTGTGGCACGCCCAGAAAGTTGGGGAAAAGCAGCTTTTGGAGTGAATTTGGGGTTCGCAGCAGAGCTGGCCCTGTGCCACCGTGGGCATGGTGCCCTCTGGGGAACCACGGGACAGTGGCAAAGCAGTGCCTGGTGCAGGGGCTCGGGGGGCTGCTGGGGGGTCCTTGGTGGTCACACGTCCCATGGGTGGCACGGCAGCGCTTGGCACAGTTCGGTCTCTCTGATTCGGGTGATGGGGATGGGCAGTGCTGGTATCCCTGTCCCCGTCCCTGTCCCCATCCCCACGGCCACGCGGCTGTGCCGGGGCTGTCACACGGCGTTAAACCATCCACGGGAGCTGTCACCGTCGCTCCGGATCACGGTAACGGAGCTGCTGGATATGGAGCTGAGATAAATATTGATATTAAAGCTGCCAGGGACGCTGACTCCCACCCCCTCAGCTCCCCCTGGCACCCGTGGTCACCCCGGGACAGTCCCCGTGTCCCCCTCTGCACACAGGGTGCTTTTCCAGGCACAGGGGCCGGGGAGCTCCCGCACGCCCCACGGCAGCGATCGGACAGCACCGGCGTTCCCGGGTGATGCTCCTGGATGTGCTCAGGGTTTATTGCTTGGGGTGGGCATCAGGTGCTGCACCCCCACAGCCCGGGTGGCCCAGCAAAGTGGCAGCCAGTGGGCACAGGGCACAGATACTCGGGAAATCCAGGAGTAAACACAATCCCCCTGCTGCCTTTCGGGGTGTTCCTGCCGGATTTCGTGTGCCGCCGCCCGTCCCGCTCTGCTCGGCCCTCGGGGAGGGGGGGAGGGCATCCCTAAGCCACCCCCTGTCCCCCCTCAGCACCTGGGCATGGCGGGGGGACCCTTGTGCCAGGACCCCCGTGCCGGTGCCCGTCCCCCCTCCCACCCCACCGCGCTCCCGCTCGCTCCCTTCTTTATTTTTTTAATTAGCCGAGTCGCTGTCTGGCGCCCGAGCGCGGTCGCGCAGCAAACCTCATTAACAGAGATCAAAAGGAGCCGTTAATGATTTATAAAGGTGCAGCAGTTTGGAGAAATTAAATAATTTAGGTGGTGTGCGTACGGGGGGGTCCCTCAGGACCACATTACCGTGAGCCGCTCCCCGCCGCGGCGCTGGGGACGCTGCCGGCGGTGGCTCTGCCGTGGTGCCGAGCGTCGTGGCCGGGGTGGGATGCTGGGGTGCTGAGGTTGGGGGGCAGCGGGTGCTGGTGGCCACGCCAAACACTTCACCAACGTGGTTAAAATCCACGTGGGCACCGGTGGGATGGGGCGGGGGGGACGCCAGACCCCGCGTGGCCAAACCCAGCTGGACCCAGGCACCCCCAGCTCTGGCTCCATCCCTTCCCAGCCCCCCCAGGGGGTTTTGCCTCGTCCCTGGGGCAGTGGGAGCGCGTGGCCAGGAACCCCCGACAGCCCCGCGCACTCCGGGCGCTGCCGGCTGCGCTGGACGTTCCCGGCGTGGCACCCCCGGCCGTGCCAGGGCCCCGCCTAGCCCGGGATAACGGAGAGCGCCGGGACGCTGCTGAGAGGAGCGAGGTGGGCACCTCCTTGGGGGGGGGGGGGCATTCCCAGTGCCCCCCCAGCGCCCGGGGCCGCTCTGTGCCCATCCCTGGCACGGGGGGGACCGCGGTGGGGGTTGGCATCGGCCGCTCCGCAGCATCACACAGTCCCAGGGTGGCGTTGGGGCGCCGGGGGGATGCGTGGGGGGGGTCGTTTCGCTCTGGGCTGTTACTGCCCATCACGCTGCGGCGATCTGAGTGATGGAGATTGCAGGAGATGAAAGCACTCGGGAGGTTTTAAGTGGCTCAGTGCATGGCCCCTGCCAGGACAGGTGTCCTTGGACCCCGGCGCCCCCCCCAGGACCCCGGCGCTGGCATCACCCCGCCTCAGCCCCCCCCTCACCTCGCCACCCCCCGAGCCCCTCACAACCCCCCTCGCTCCCCCCTGGATTTATTCCCGGCCGGTTTGTACCCATTTGTTTATGTGCCAACACCGTTCTTCAGCTGAAATAACCCTTAAATAACCCTTAAATAACCCTTAAATAACCCTTAAATAACCCTTAAATAACCCTTCTCCATCCGTAGTGTCCCCCCGCCCCCCCTGCAGCCATCACATCTCTCCACGCTGTTCTGGAGAGAAAACCCGAGCTGTTTAACCCTCGGCGCCCCGGCTGCCCCCGCGGGGCGCTGCCCGTGCCTGGCAGATTTACAGGGGTGCTGCTGGCACGCGGAGGGGAAACTGAGGCACGGCTGCGGCGGAGGGGACTGGGACCTGCGTGGGGTCGAAGGACACTGGATGATCTTTTGAGGTCCTTTCCAATCCCTGACGTTCTGTGACACCCAGTCTGGGGGCTGGGGGGGCTTGGGCACAGGGTGTGGGGTGCCTCTGGTGCATGGGGTGAATATCCCAGGACTGGAGCCCCACCTCCCCCCACCCCCCAAAACCCCTCCAAAGTCCCCACTTTGTCCCTGGTGACCCCAAAAATGCTGGGCTGGGCGGGGGTGTGGGTGGGCACGGGGGGGCTCAGTGGGGCTGGGGGGAGCCCAGGACCCCTCCCCATGGCTGTCTGTGCCATTTCCACAGACAACCCCTGGAGTTGGTGATTATTTTCCCCAAAAATACAATTCTGCTGCTGCTGCTGGCTCCCCTGGGCAGCACGGGCCCCCCGCCGCCCTCCCCTCGCTCGCGCTTTCACAGCCGCCATTAAATAAATAATTTTTGGAAATGAAAGGCGGAGGGAAGAGGTTTGGGGCCGGTTTTTCATTGTGTTTTGGTTCTGGTGGTATTGTTTTCGCGGCGGTTGAAAGTTATTTCCCCGTCGGTGCCGGCGCTTTGTAGGAATTTCCCGGTTTGAAACGTCACCTTGCCAGGGGCAGGGTTGGCACGGCCGCTCGCGAAGGAGAGAGAAGGAGACACAAACCCTTCTCCTTAATTAGCGTCTCCAGGCAGGGAAGGAGTGGGAGTCCTCCCCCCCACTGCCTGTCTCTGCTCCCCCCATCCCTTTTTGGGGTGCTGGGCACCCCCCCTCCGCCACCACCAGTGCTTTGCTGCCGTCACCACGGGCACTTGGGCACCCTGTGTGATGAGTTGGAGCCAGTCTCAGCCCTGCTCCTGGCAGGGACAGGGGGTGTCAGGGAGCCCCAAGACGCTGCTTTGGGGTGGCCAGGGGGGCTGTGGCCACTGTCCCCATCCCACCCAGGCCTGCACTGACCCCTCCATGTGCTGCCAAGCCGCAGGGATCTGTGCAGAGCTGCTCCTCGGGGTCCTGGCCCTGTCCCCTGTCCCTGGTCGTGCAGGGGGGGCTCTCTGCTGGCAGGAGGGATGTGCTGTGGGACCCTCTAATTAATTAGCAATGAGAATGTGCTCAGCATGGGGGGGGGGGCAGATGCCAGGTTGTCTCTGGGGGATCTGCAGCATCCCCCTGGTGGGGTGCAGTTTGGGGACGGGGGGGTCACAGGGGTCTCCCCGAGGAGCTGGGGGGTGTTAATGCCAGGCAGGGGCTGCCAGTGTGCACCACTGATCCCTCAATGTCACAGATATCAGTGCCAGGAGCACAAACCACAGCGGGGCGGGGTCGCGGGGCTGCGGCGGTGCCAGCGCTCCGGTGGCATCGCGGTGCCAAGCGCTGCCGGTTCACCGGGCGGGGAACAGCGAGGCGCTGGGCTGACGGCGTGGGTCTCGGGGGTGCTGGGGCGCCAGGGAGGGGGTCACGGTCCCAGTGTCCCCAGGGCCAGCGGGGTGAAGCGCGGTCCCGCTGACGCCAGCTCCTCCGCAGGTTTCACCGCGGGGACTACACGGTGGAGGTGAGCATCAACGACTACCTGGACATCTACTGCCCGCACTACGAGGCGCCGCTGCCCGAGCGCATGGAGCGCTACGTCCTCTACATGGTCAACTACGAGGGGCACGCCACCTGCGACCACCGGCAGAAGGGCTTCAAGCGCTGGGAGTGCAACCGGCCCGACGCCCCCAACGGGCCCCTCAAGTTCTCGGAGAAATTCCAGCTCTTCACCCCCTTCTCGCTGGGCTTCGAGTTCAGACCCGGCCACGAGTACTACTACATCTGTGAGTAGGGGCGGGCACGGCGGGAGGGGGCACCCGGCGACGTCCCCAGCGTCGCCCCGCGGTGCTCACCGCACCCACTCACCAGATCGTGGCTCGGTGTGTGTCGGTGACCCAAACCTGCAGAGCCCCCCCGGCCCAGCCCTGCCCCTCTGCTGACGGTGCCGGCGCCCCGGCTCGAGGGGGAGGTCCCGACCGGCGCTGAGTCGTGGCCACAAGAGTGACCTGGGGACCACGGGACCGTGGGGACGTGGTCTCATCCCCACAGGAGCCCCGTTGGGCACTGGTCAAGGTGGCACAGCCCTGCCAGCCCCAGGCAGTGGCTCTGTGCGCTCCCGGGTGTTCCCGCACGCTCGGGCACGCCTGTGCGCTCCCGGGTGTTCCCATGCCCTCCCAGGCACTCCCGTGTGCTCCCACGTGTTCCTGCACGCTCCTGGGTGTTCCCACACGCTCCCAGGTACTCCCAGGTATCCCTGTGTGCTCCCAGCTGCTCCTGCGAGCTCCCACGCGCTCCCGTGCGCTCCTGAGTATCCCCGTGCACCCCCAGGTATTCCTGTGAGCTCCCAGCTATTCCCACACGCTATCCCAGGTATTCCCACACACTATCCCAGGTATTCCCACACGCTCCCAGGTATTCCCACACTCTCCCAGGTATTCCCACACGCTCCCAGGTATTCCCACACGCTCCCAGGTGTTCCCAGGTGTTCCCACACACTCCCAGGTATTCCCACACACTATCCCAAGTATTCCCACATGCTATCCCAGGTATTCCCACACTCTCCCAGCTATTCCCACACGCTCCCAGGTATTCCCACACACTCCCAGGTATTCCCACACTCTCCCAGCTATTCCCACACGCTCCCAGGTATTCCCACACATTCCCAGGTATTCCCACACGCTATCCCAGGTATTCCCACATGCTCCCAGGGCTGCGCTCCCCTTCCTCACCCGACCCACGCAGCCCAGACCGGCCGATCCCACTCAGGATGAAGCCCCCGGTGGAATTCCCACCCGGAATTCAGGCAGGGGGAGGGGAGGAGAGGAGCTGCCTGCCGTGCTCATCTCCATTATTATTTCTCCCTCTTTTTTCCCTCAAGCATCTGCTTTCAGCCCACTTCATTTGTCCCTTTTATCCCCGTTAAATTATCCTGCCCCCCCCCGCTGTAAAATGTCCCTCGCCAAAGGACGGCGCCACCACTCCCCTCCCCCCCCGTTTTGTCCCCGTTATTTATTTATTTCTAACGTGGTCAGGGAGCGATTACACGGCAGGAGCCGGTGAAGCTGATCCCTGCTAACCCGGTTAGCATTCCCGTCATGCGGAACGTCGGGAACGACGCCGCGCGGAGGGGCTGCATTTAGCAGACAGGGAAGAAATGGGGGAATGCCATCGAGCTCCTCCTGGGGAGGGGGTCAAGGGCACCCCTCTGTGTCCCCTCCCCACGGCACAGGGGCTGGGTGTCACCGTGGAGGGGTCTGGGGGTGCGCAGCCCCTGTGGGAGGGGGTGCTGGGGTGCAGAGAGGGGATGGGGGGTGACGGGGGGCACAGGGAACCGGGGGCCCCTGTGTCACCATCCGGAGTGGGGTGCCCCCCCCAAGCAGTGGAGGGGAGGATGGTGGTGGCGCGGTGGCACCAGAGGGGACCCCGTGTGCCGGGGCAGGGCTGGCGCCTCTCCTGCCAACAGCGTCCCAGCCCCCCTTTTTCTTCCTTAATTCCCCCCAAAAAAGAGAAAAGAAAATGAGATTCCTTTAAAAACAGAGCTAAAATCACAGCTCCTCATCTTGAGAGGGGACTTTCACTTTCACCCAGATAATTACTGCAATTACCCCCTTTCCCCTCCCAATGAGTATTGTTTTTATTCCAAGCCTCCATCCCAGTTTTGCCAGCTCGGGGGGAGCCCCCCAGCCCTGCCTGTGCTCTCACAGCCCCCCCAGTGCAGGGGTGTCGCGGGGGGGGTCACAGCGTGGACCCTTGGGGGGTCCCTGAGGGGGATCCCTGCCCTGAGCCGTGCTCTGCTCCATCCCCGTGGTGGGGGCTGAGCTGCTGCCCCCCCCCAAGTCACCACTGTGCTTCTCCGCAGCCGCGTCCCCCCCAAACACGGTGGACAGGCTCTGCCTGAAGCTGAAGGTTTACGTTCGCCCGACAAGTAAGTGGGGGGGGGGGGCACTGTGGGGTCCTGGGGGGGGGAGGCAGTCTGAACCTATGGGGAGGGGGATGCTCTTGTGGTCCCGGGGGAGTGGGGACCATGGAGGGGGACAGGATGCTCTGGGACACCCCGATGGGGATGGGGATGGGGATGGGATGGGGATGGGATGGGATGGGGATGGGATGGGATGGGATGGGATGGGATGGGATGGGATGGGATGGGGATGGGATGGAATGGGGACGGTGCCCACAGCCCTGCTGGAGCCGGGGGGTGGTCCCGGGGGGGTCCCGGTGGTGTGTGGACTGCAGTGGGTCCCCATTGGCTGCGTGGGGATCGTTTGCTGCTGAGTTTCAGATAGATAGGATAAAAAAAGAATAAAATCATCATCTCAGCAGAGTGGCCACTGCTCCGCATCACGGAACTCAGCCATTTAAAAAAACAAATTAATAATTTTCTCCTCCCGTTAACGTGTAATTAGCAAATGGCAGCGGCGCTCCCTGGGGACGGGCTGAGTGCCTGCAAATGTCACCACCCAAAGCGATGGCTTTCGCTCGTTTTCTTTTTTATATTTGCATGGTTTTAAAATAAAACCTGAAATAATTAAACCATCTGTAAAAAATCAGTCGGTTTTGTTCCGGGTTGGGGCATAATTGAGGGGAAAAAATCTATCCTGGTGTTGTTTTTAGTGTTTTAATAATATTGGGGATTTTATGAGGCCGGTGCGGGGGGCTCTCCGAGGGCTGCCCCCTCCGCGGGGTCTCACCTCTCCTCCTCTCCTCCCGCAGACGATTCCCTCTACGAGTCCCCGGAGCCCATTTTCACCAGCAACAACTCCTGCTGCAGCCTCAGGGTCCCGCACGCCGCGCTGGCGGTGGCGCCGCTCGTCTGGACGCTCCTGGCATCGTAGCGCCCGCCGCGCCGGGGAGGAGCAGCTCCGCGGCATCGCCGCCGCGCCGTGGGGCTCCTGGCACCCGGGGGCACCCGCACCCCGCCCTGCGGCCGGGGGTCCCCAACGTCCCTGTGCCGGAGCATCACCGCACCGTGGTGGCTCGCCGCGTTCCAGCCCCCCCTCGGAGGGAAGTCGCTTTTTACATTTCTAGACCAAATCCCGAGTCCTCGTTTGGTGCTTTTCTCTTTTATTTTTAAAGGAAAAAAAAAAAAAAGATTTTTATTTTTATTTGTGGGCCCCGTGTCAGACTGACCCACGCGGGGTCCGGCTCAGCCCCCTCCCGCTGAGCCCCCCGGGACACCGGGACGGACGCCAGCCATGGTGCCGACAGCTCCGCCGTCACAGCCTGGCCCCCGCCGCAGGACGTCACGGCACTGGCCCCGCCGCCCGGCCCCTGCCCGCGTGGACACGAGGCCCCACTGAGCGCCCGGTGGGGGCACCCTGTCCCCACCGCGTGTGCCACGGATGTCACCGCTGTCCCCGTGAGACCCCGGGGCAGCCTGCAAGAGGCAAAGCAAAATGGATGTGGCTGAGGGAGCACCGGGGATGGCTGGCTGGCACTGGGAGCATCACCGGTGCACCGGGAGCATCACTGGGTGCTCAGAGCATCACTGGGTGCTGGGAGCATCACCAGGGCACCGGGAGCATCACCGGGCGCTGGGAGCCGGCGGGCCGGGCTCACCCAGCAGCCGGGACGGCTCCGAAGGCGTTTGGCTGGAGCTGGGGCCAGGGCAGGAGGAGCCGACCCTTGGCTGCCCATGACGATGGATTTCCTTCTCTGCAGCCTGCACCGTGTCCCCCCCCCGCCTTGGGGGTGCAGAGCCCCCGCAGAGGGGCCAGCAGCCGCGTGCAGGACCATCGCGGCGCTCCCCATGGTCACCCCTTCGCCCCCCGGCTGCTGCCGGTGTCCCCAGCGCCGGGCTCGGGGACTTTCTCCTCTCCCTTCTCTGCATTAATAAGAAGCCCCCCCCCAAAGCCCCCACCTGAAGGTTGTCCCCCCCCCCCAGGGGTGGCAGGACCCCAGGGAGGGGTGTCCCGGGGGGCGACCCCTCCTCGCCTTAAATCTGGGGCTGTCCCACGGGGGGGTCCCACAGAGCCCCCCCACGCCCCGGGGGGGTCAGTGCTCCAGGGGGTGACAGCGATGGGCTCGGACCCGCTGCACCCCCCCCGCGGGAGTGTTTTCCAAGCGCCCCCCAAACCCTGGGGGGGCCAGGGGGGGTCTGTCCCTGTACATACAGCGCTATACTGTGAGCGGTTTTTTTTATGTATTGTTGAGAATGAATTTTATGGAAGGGTTTATTTTAATTTCTATTTTATTTTTTATTTTCTAGACTAGGAAGCTGAAATCTCGCAATAAGCTCATCGCCATCCCAAAAATACTTAAAAAAGACAAAACCAATAAAAAAACCCCTCGCATTCCCTGCCGTCCCCTCCCTGTCCCCGTGTGTCCACACCAGGTCGTGGTTCCCGAAGGCAAATGAAAGCGTCGTGGTTATGGGGGGGGTGAGGGAGGGCACCCACCCAGCACCCACCCAGCACCCACCCAGCACCCCCCGCCCGCCCGGCAGAACCCGGCCGTCCCTCTGTGTTTTATATATATATAGATTATATCTATAAATATCTATATTGTGTTCGGCGACTGTGGGAGTGGAGAAGCAAGGCCAGGGGGTGCTGGGGGGCCGGGGGGGTGCCCCACCGTGGCCAGGCTGTCCCCGTGTCCGTCCGTCCCCATTCCGCCCAGCTTCGTCCCCACACGCCGCTTTCGTCCTCGACGTCGTGTGATGGTGTCCGGATCACCGCCCCCCTTTGGATTCTGTATTTTTTTATAATAAAATAAAAATCAATGTCGTGTGAGGCCGTTGCTTTCGAGGAGTGACTTCACCTCCCGCTGCCGCCACGTGCCGGGCTGAGCCGGGCCGGGTCCCCACGGGGGGTCCGGACCCCGCGGGTGCCGGGAGCCGCTGGCCGGGGTGGCCGCACCCGTCTCCATCCCCCCCGTGCATCCCTTTCCCCGGTGCAACGGGGCTGAGGCACCAGTCCCCTCGGCTGGGTTAATTACGGGAAGGATTTAATTACCGCGTTAATGAATAATAATGGATATTAAATTAATTAATATGCAATTGTTGATAGTACTTAATTATTAGAGGCGCTGCAGGGGGCGGGGGCGGGGATGCTCCGGGGTCTCCCCGTAGCCCCGGCTGCTCGCCCGCCCCTGCCTCAGTTTCCCCGGTGCTGGGACGGCGTTGGGCCGCCCGCGGGTGGCACCCCGGGAGCCACCGAAGCCAGGAGGGGAGGGGACCCCCAGGAGGGCACCCCCCACCTCCTTTTCCATGAGTACCAAATAACTGCGTTGTGCGGCCCGTGTCCGTTCCCCGTAACTCCGCTGTAATTAGCAGCACGGGAACAATCAGCCGGTAATTACCTGGGGCTCTGAAGTCGGAGCGGGGGGAGACGCCGGCCGGGACGTGGCGTCGGGACTCGCCAAAAAACGAGGGTGATTTTTCAGAGCGGCTCGGGAGGGGTTTGAGGGCTGACTCATGATTTTTTAACACTGGGGACTGGCAACGCGGAGTTAAAAATAGGGAACTGGCAGGCACAGGGCTGAGATGGATCATCGTTAGTGATTAATTAGTGGAGCCGGGGGTTTTTAAGGCCTGAAAGGGATCACTGGGATGAGGCAGTCCCTTTCTGTCTCCTGTGGTGTCGAGGTTTGATTGAAGGGCTCGTGGTGATGGGGGACTGGTCCAGCCCTGGGTGCTCCTCCTGCTGCATCCCACCGGGGCCACCCTGTGCCAGGTATCACCCACCGGGCATCGCCCACCGGGCATCACCCACCAGGTATCACCCACCAGGTATCACCCACCGGCGCGGTTCAGGCCTTTGTTATATGAGCCTGGGACTGGCTGGGGGCAGATGGGGTTGCTGGGGTGCTGGTGGCAATGGGCACGGTTGGGTCACCCCAGCTGCACCCCCTAAGGGCACCACTGGGAGGGTCCCAGCCCCAGGGAGGGTCCCAGCTCTGGGGAGGGTCCCAGCCCGGGGTGCTTTCAGAGGGGAGTGGGGGTTTGCAGAGGGACCCAGCTCCCATCGCCGCTCCCCAGGCAGCACCGACACCTTTGCTCCCGGGGGATGGGGATGCAGGGCCGTGGCTGGCGGGGGGGGGGTGGAGGGGGGGTATGGGACCCCCATGCCATCCCTTTGCCACCGCTGATGTCCCCGGACGAGGGCAGCCGGGTGTGCGACTGCGCCCAGCGATGGCAGCCGCCTTCCCCCGCCGCTCTGCAGGGCCCCGCTCGCGGGGGGTGAAACTTTTGGGTGATGGAGGGGTGGGCTGGGGGCTGCTGCAGCCCCCCCGTGTCAGAGCATCCCTAGGGAGCACCTCGGCAGGTTGGGGCATCGCGCCTGCCCCCGGCGCCTTCCCTGCCCTTTGACCCCATCCCGCGCCCGGGATGCTCCGAGCATCCTCATCCCTGCCCCCGCCAGCCCCGAGCTGTGCCGGGGAGCGATTGCTCCCCCGGGCACGGAGCGAGCGGCCGTTCCCCTCGGCGAGCTCCTCTCCCGCACGGTAAGCGCATTACGTCCGGACCGATTGCTCCAGCATGATCCCGGACGCTGCGCAGCGTGCACGCGCCGCCGTGTGTAAAACACAGGCCCCTGGGTGAGCCTTTTAATAGCGACAGCTCCTGCCCGGGGGGCGGGGGGGCCGCCCGCCGCCTCGGCGGTGCCAGAAATGATTGAAAAGTTGGGGCTCGCCGTAGGAAACCCCCCGCCGGGGGGAACAACGTGTTTGCATTCCCCTGCCAGGTGAGAAATGAAAAGAATTGCAATGAATGCTAATGGGGCGGGGAGCGGGATGCTGCGGAGGCGCCGGGGCTGCGGCCGAGGCTGGGGGCAGCGGGGATGGGGGGGTCCGGCCCTGGGATGCGGGAGCTGCCGGGGGGACCCCGGTGCCGCAGGTTGGAGCTGGCTGTGCCGCGGGTGGCACACCCTGGCACGGGGCTGGCGGGTGCTGCGGGGAGGGTGCTCTACCAAAATCAGTTATTTTTGCAGCAAAATGCAAACCCCCCCCCCTGGCAGGAGCTGCCATCCCGGCTGTGCCCTCCCTGTGCCATGGCCACACCGCCGTGGCTCCAGGTCCTGCAGGGCTGCGCCGGGCTGAGCCGAGCCGCGTGCGGCTGCGGTGGCGGGGACGCGGGAGGGTAAACACGGCTGAGTACCCTTCACCCGCTCCGGTAAATATTTTATATCGCACACCAAGAAAAGACACTCCTATTTAAATGATTTATAAAGGAAGATCATGGAGAGGTTCCTATAAAATATGTAGGGCTCCTAATCCCGACATCATCAGGCAAAGAGGACGGGGATCATACATTACCCTGCGCAGAGCCACCCCGGCCGCAGGGACACGGCTGACAAATAAAAGTGTGTTTACAGCTTTGGGGCTCCTCTGGGGAGAGGTAAATCACGGCGGGGGGGGACAGGGGACAGGAAGATGGAGATGAAGTGGCAATTTCTGTCCATCACAGGCGCGGGACGGGGAGATGCGGGACTCAGGGGTGTGCCCAGTGTCCCCGTCCCAGTAGTGATGCTCTGGGTGCCCAGTGGGATGCTGAGGGGCGGGCACGGGGGTGAAGCCCTCTGGGGTGCCCTGATGTTGGGGTCGGTGCACATCGAGGCCGTGCCCTGGTCCCCTCTGCGGCGGGGCTGGACCAAGAGCAGCCGTCAGGGATGGGGTTTCCACGGGCACCGGCGGGCTCAGGATTGGCCCCGCGGGGATCCGACCCTTTTCACCTTGGCGTCGGCACCCGCCCGTGCCACGCCGCCGCTCGGCGCTCCCGTCACCCCGGCCCCTCGCCGTGTCCTTTTAGGTTCACTGATGAGGATTTTCCCCCTGCAGACCCGTCCCTTGCCACCACCCCCGCCCCGGGGGGGCCTGGGGGGCACCCACAGCCCCGGCAGATGGCACGCACCGCGCACCCGCACCGGTGAGGGCACAGCCGGGCCCTGGCGGCGGCGGCGATTTGGCATGCGGCGGCGGGAGCCACCAGCCGACGGCCCGGCCGCCGCGTTATTAAGGGATTAGCAAGTTGTCTTGGCGCTCAATTGTAGATAAATGCCGCATTTTGTATTATCTTTTCACGCTGCACCGCCAAGGATGACAAAGAGACAACATGGGTGTCATGGCCTTCAGCATATCATTAAGGGTAATTTGTCTTGCGGGGAGGGCGAAGGGGGAGAGGGAAGGAGAGGAGGGAGGGGGAGAGGGGGAAGCAGCCCAGGAGGAGAGAGGGGATTAGAAACTGAGGAGAGGAGATGGGGAGCGCATTCAGAGCCAGCCAGGCGGGGAGAAGCAAATAGCCCAGGAGGGGCCGGCTGTGCCGGGGGGGTCAGCATGGTCGTGGGGGCTGGAGAAAGCCCCCGGGCTGGGATGGGGGAGGCAGGAAGGTGGGCAAGGCATTGGGGGGGCTTCAGAGACCCCAAATCCCTCCCCAGCCTCGACCACGCGCGCTGATCGATGACAATAAGCAGCCGCCCGGCGCACACCGAAGGGCTCCAGGGGATCCATTTCCCCCTTTCACCACTGACCAACCACTGCCATCGGCACGGGGGGCTCCTGGGGGGCATGGGGGGGGGGGGGCAGGGCATGGAGACAGCAACCTGCTCCTTGGTGCCAGCTCCTCCTCGTGTGACCCCATTTCTCATGGGCTTTGCAGCCCCCCCTGCCCCGTCCTCGCGGGGCACACGGCAGCGAACCCCCCCAGGGGCTGGCCCCTGCAGCAGGGTCTGCTCCCCCCTCGCCAGGCAGCAAAGGGTAAAAGAAAGAGTCACAGCAAGAGGAAAATGCCGGAGGAATCCAGGCAGGGCCCCCAGGGCTGGGGAAGGGGACGGGGGACGGGGCTGGCAGCGATCTGCTCCATCGGTCAATCCATCCGTGAGGACACAGGCGCAGCATCGATCGGGGCAGATGGCTTCTCAGGGCCGGGTAATGGGAGTGTGCATCGGGGAGAGGCGGAGGGGGCAGCGGGCACCGCCGCGGGGAGACACCGACCCGGGCTGCGGGAGGGGGGACCCGCACCCCGTGGAGCCCACGGGGGGGGCGAGGGGTCGGTGCTGGTCCCAAGGGGATGCAGCCACCCTGGGGCAGGGGGCACCTGGGTACCACCGTGGTCCCCCAGCCCCTTCCTCCGCCGCAGGGACTGGGGCTGCAGGAGATGGGGATGGGGCATCCTCCCGCACCCCCTCCCTCCCCTCCCCTCCTGATAATCCTATTTTGGAAGCAGGGGATTAGGATCAATACTTCACTCCTAAAGCTGCGGTAATGCAGTGTTACCCCGCCAGCGCCTCTTCCCTGCTGAAACACTTACGCTGCTTTAAACCCATTTGTGCCGGGAGTGCCCTGAATCCCCAACGAGCTCCGAGGCAGCGCCGCGGCGGGCGGCACGCTGGGTGCCACAGCCAGCCCTGGTGGCCACGGCCGGCGGGGGGATGCTGGCCCTGGGGCCTGGGGGGCTCCTGGACCCCGCAGGGGCCGTGATGGGCAGGGGGGGGGGTGTGCACCAGGGCACCGCTGCGGCCCTGCGTCCCGACAGGCGGCCAAGGCACCCCTCGTGCCATCGCATCCCGCGTGCAAACAGGGACCCCCGGGTCTGGGTGACGCCAGGGTTCGGGTGGCCCCACGCACGGCGCCCCGGCAGCCCCCGCGCGGCACCGGGGAACCCGGCCATCCTTCACGGCAAATTGGCTGAGGGGTTTGGAGACAAACTCCCAGGGAATAGAAACACAAATATTTCCAGCCAGTGCTATAATTATGAATTAGAGCAAAGCTCTGTCTTTATTAGGTGCTAATAGAGATAAAGGGGGTTTTGGAATGCAAGGCACAGCTCTATAAATGCTAATTCACCCGGAGACCTCCCTCTCCCCACACCAGCGAGCCCAGCTTCCGAGGCGAAAAAACCTCCCAGCCAAGCAGGCTCCCAGAAACCACCTCAGCCACTTAATTCAGTCGGCTTAATGATGCAGCAGGTCCACTCTGCCGGGCCAGCAGCACCCCAGTGCACCCCAGTGCACCCCAGAGACACCCCAGAGACACCCAGTGCACCCCAGTGCACCCCAGAGACACCCCAGTGCACCTCAGAGACACCCCAGTGCACCCCAGCGCACCCCAGAGACACCCCAGTGCACCCCAGTGCACCCCAGAGACATCCCAGTGCACCCCAGAGACACCCCAGCGCACCCCAGCGCACCCCAGAGACACCCCAGTGCACCCCAGTGCACCCCAGTGCACCCCAGAGACATCCCAGAGACACCCCAGAGACACCCCAGTGCACTCCAGTGCACCCCAGAGACACCCCAGTGCACCCCAGAGACACCCCAGAGACCACCAGCACACCCCAGCGACACCTCAGCACAGGGAGACACTGGGGAATCTCATCCTCCGCACTCAGACTCGTTTTCAATTACACCAGAACTATCCCATAATAACCCACAGAGAGGGTTTTATTTCCTTCCCTTTTTTATTATTATTTTTTTGAACTAAATCCCTGAGGAGGAGCTCAGTGATGTGTGTGAAACCGGCCGGGGATGATCTGAGGGTGAGGGATCGGCGCTGTCCTGGAGTGAGGAGCAAAGGAAAGAGAACCCTGCCGGGGCCAGGGAGGGGACACCACGTCCTGCGCCGGTCACCGCGGCCACGGTGGCTGCGGACACAGCGGGGTGGCCCCAGTGATGGCAAAGGGGGGGGTCCCAGAGTGGACCCCTGCGCTGCCCATGCTGCCACGTGCCTGCGGAGAGAGGGGCGGTGGGTCACGGATGGGTCATGGATGGGTCACGGATGGGTCACGGATGGGCCATGGATGGGTCACAGAGCATGGATGGATCACGGATGGGCCATGGATGAGTCATGGATGAGTCATGGATGGATCATGGATGGATCACGGATGGGTCATGGATCCACCGCCTGAGCAGGGTCAGTGGAAGGGCTGCCCAGGACTCAGGACGGGATTGACCCCCTGGTCCCGCTGGCACCTCATGCTGACACTTGGGGTCCTTTTTGGGGACCGATTCTGTCTCTCCTGGGAACAGCCCAGCCCTGCCTGTGTCACCCAGCCTGATTTGCGGAGCTGCTTTGGGTGAAAACCCCACGATTTGAGCAAAACCCATCCCCGGGGGAGAGCGGCCCCCAGCCCACAGCAGGCTCGGGGTGCAGGGGGGTGTGGATGTGGGGGTACCCACAGCAGGCTCGGGGTGCAGGGGGGTGTGGATGTGGGGGTACCCGCAGCAGGCTCGGGGTGCAGGGGGGTGTGGATGTGGGGGTACCCACGGCAGGCTCGGGGTGCAGGGGGGCGTGGATGTGGGGGTACCCGCAGCAGGCTCGGGGTGCAGGGGGGTGTGGATGTGGGGGTACCCACGGCAGGCTCGGGGTGCAGGGGGGTGTGGATGTGGGGGTACCCACGGCAGGCTCGGGGTGCAGGGGGGTGTGGATGTGGGGGTACCCACAGCAGGCTCGGGGTGCAGGGGGGTGTGGATGTGGGGGTACCCACGGCAGGCTCGGGGTGCAGGGGGGTGTGGATGTGGGGGTACCCACAGCAGGCTCGGGGTGCAGGGGGGTGTGGATGTGGGGGTACCCGCAGCAGGCTCGGGGTGCAGGGGGGTGTGGATGTGGGGGTACCGCAGCAGGCTCGGGGTGCAGGGGGGTGTGGATGTGGGGGTACCCACGGCAGGCTCGGGGTGCAGGGGGGTGTGGATGTGGGGGTACCCACAGCAGGCTCGGGGTGCAGGGGGGTGTGGATGTGGGGGTACCGCAGCAGGCTCGGGGTGCAGGGGGGTGTGGATGTGGGGGTACCACCCCGCAGCCCTGGGGCAGGTGCCGCGCTGCGCCCTCGCAGCCCCCGCTCACCCTCTTGCTTTAACGCACCACCTCGATTTATTCTGCTCCTGTAACTGGAAAATTGATTTCCTTGCAACAAGACGCTCGTCGTTCACCGCCGAACGCACCCAAATGCTCCCACAGAAGACACTGGCAATTTTTAATTAGTTTCCTTTATAGCTCTTGCCTCCCCGAGCAGGCATGTGGAACCGGAACAGGGGACCCCGAAAAGGAGCAGGATCCAGAGGTGACAAAAGCACTTTGTAGCCTTGATATGATTATTAATAACCCGTTTGCCTAACGAGGCAGGAGCGCGGGGGGACGCGGCGACGGGCTGAGCTGCGGGGCTGGGGAAGCGGTGGGAACCAGCGTAAGGCTGAAATCTGTCTCAGAGCAGCACCTCACCACCTGCCCCCCCAAACACCCCCCTGCACCCCAACCAGCCTGGGGGGTGGGGAGTGCTCCTGCAGCCCCCCTGTGACCCCAAGGGGACGCACTGAAGCCATAGAACACCTTGGCCAATGCTCCAAGGTGCCAGCGCCACGTGTCCTTCACCAGTGATGGAGGTCACTGTCGGCATTCCTGGCCCCCCCAGCTGGGGGTCCCCCTGCACCCTGTGACACCCCCAGACCCCCCCACGCTCACTGCTGCTCTTCAAGTGCAGGGACAGCTCAGCCTCGGGGGCAGTGAGGGGCGGTGGGACCCCGAGCATCCCCGGTGCTGGGAAGGGCTGGGGGGTCCCTGGCCACGGGGTAAGGTCAGAGGGGTCTTCTCAGCCATGAAGAGAGAGCAAAGCCCCTCTGCCCCCTCCGGCAGCGCGGGAGCACGCGGGAGCACGCGGGAGCACGCGGGAGCACGCGGGAGCGCACAAGCGCGCGGACACGTGTGCGCCCAAAACCAAAGTTACTGGGGAGGGGGTGGAAAGGGGAAAAAAAAAAAAAAGAAGCAGCTAAGAAAGAAGGAAAGGCGAGTCCTGCGGCCTCGGGCCGTGTCAGCTCTCCGTCTGCTGTCACTCAGGCGCCGAATTCTCCGTCAAGTTGTCATAGCGAGGCTGGCGGGGATTATGCGCCCGCTCTGTCCAGAGCTGATTCATGTGGAACGCGTGCTTGACGAGCGGAACCGCTGGTGTGAGCGGGAGCCGCTGAGACCCCCGATTTTCCCACCTTCCTCAGACAATCCGGTATTGTTCGGCCGCAGCCGCAGCGATCCCTGCGCCCGGGCTGTGACTGACACAGCTTTGAGGCTCTAAGGCGTATTTTGAATTTCTAAAACCTCTCAGGAAGTCCCCGGGGTGCCTTCTGCCATTGTCTTGCTTCTCCTTTCGCCTTTTTCCCTTTCCACCCCGAACCCCTCCTGCCTCCCCCCACCTTCCCCCTTTTTTTCCCCCTTCCTCCCCCTTTTTTTCCCTTTCCTCCCCCTAATTCCAGGCCTTACAATCCCCAACACAACCCGTTTTCCCCTTTCCCCCCGTGTTTATCCCTGACTGCTCAGCCAGTGCGCAAACAGGATTTTTTGTTTAAAAAAAAAAGGAAGAAAAACTAAATAAAGCTCTAAAAGTTCCCAAACCCTTGATCCGCCACGGAGAAGAAGGGCTTTACTTGTTTGCTTTTAATCAGCAGACACAAACCCCAGGATGTGTTGAAAAATAATAACAGAAATAAATCTTTCACCTAATCTATCGGATGCTCGTGTCCGTCCCGCTGCCCGCTCTGCTCTGGCCGTGCATTCCCACCCAGCACCCACCCAGGGCCCACCCAGCACCCACCCAGCACCCACCCAGCACCCACCCATCCCACTGGGGCCATGCGGAGGGACCATCCCGCAGGATGAGGCCGAGGAGCATCCATCCCAGTGAAGCGTTTCCCCCAGGGCCCCCCAGAGCTGCGCAGAGCCCCCGTCCCCTGCGAAGGACCCTGCTGTCCCCGCAGTGGGTGCGGGCTCTGCCACCCCCACCTCGGGCTCCCCTGTGCCGGGACCACCGAGCCAGCGCCGCCCCGTCCCCCGCGGCCTCTCCCGGGCTCCGCACTCTATAACCATTTCCCATTTCCAGTCTTAATCTCATCAGAAGGCATTGAGACTGACCAGCGTAAATACACCGGTGCCACTGGGAGCAGAAACCACTCTCTAATCTCAGATATGAAAACAATTCCCCGCTCCGCGCGCTGGCAATCAGCGAGCGCTATCAGTGCCGCGCGCTCCCCGGGAACAGGAGAGCTTATAAATATGAATTAGCCCAGAGAAAATCTACTCTCTTACCTAAAGCTAAATGTTATCCAGGTCCCTTTCCAGCAGCGGCTGACATTTCCAGAGTGCTTTTAGTCACATCTGCGGGAAGACAACTCATTTCTTGTTTTTAAAAAAAAAAAAATTAAGGGAGAGAGGGAGAAGGGAGAGGAGGAGGAAGCGGAGGAGGACGAGCGGCGGCGCAGGGAGACGCTGCCTTTGTTTAAAGAGGGGGACGCGGGATGCCTGAGCCTCCCCCCGGAGAGGGGAGATGCTGGGTGGGCTCTGCGCTGGCACCCAGTGCTCCCTGGGACAGGGATGTGGCACCCGAAGCCCTGAGGTGGTGGCACAACGTGCTCAGCCTGAGCGAGGCCTCGAGAGGTGGGTGCTGGTGGCTGGGGTGTCGAGCAGCCCTGGGTGCCACCACCCACCCACCCTGGGGTCCCACTGGGGGGGAGATGGGGAGGGGGGGCACCACCCTGGGACCTCAAGGTGCAGCGCAGCGGTGACGGCAGAGGGGGACGGTGTGTCCCATGGGGACAGGTCCCCTGCAGCCCCAGCATGGAGCCTGCTGGGAGCACTGGGACACCTCCTGTGTCCTTGTGTGGCTGAAGTGAGCTCTGACCTCATTTACTTCGTGCTGTTCAATTAACAGGGCTGGGGAGGGGGGGGGGAGATGCCAGGGGGAGAGTTTAACCGTGTGTATTAATTCCCATTTTCTGTTCCAAACAATTGAGCATCGCAAAGGGCTGAAGGAAAGCTTGGGGATCCCACCCTGGCACCGGGTGAGCTGCCCCGGTTCCGGGGCAGCTCACCCGGTGCCAGGGTGGGATCCCCGAGGTGCAGCCCAGCCCCTTCCCGCAGGTCGGGGGTCCCCATCTGCACCCAGCTGGGGATGGGGTGCTGCAGAGCACAGCCCCCTCATCCCAGGGCTGAGGGGGTTGTGGGGCACTGGGGTACCCAATTCCATCCCAGTCCCATTCCCAGTCCCACCCCAACACCATCCCATCCCATCCCATCCCAATCCTACCCCCAATCCCTCCATCCCCTCCACCCAATCCCAGTCCCAGTCCCTCCCATTCTCACCTCCCCGCCCCTATTTAACCCCGCTCCCATCCGGTGGGCGACGGCGTCACCGTGTGGCTGCATCCGGCAGCGCCCGCGGCCGCCCCGGGATGCGGGGCAGGACCGGGACCGGGGGAGGGCGGTGCTCTGGGTGCTCCCCGGGATGCGGGGCTCAAATCCGGCGCCGTTTCCCCCCAGCCTGGCCCCGCCGCACCCTGCAGCCTGGGGTGGGGGTCCGGGTCCTCCCCGCGCCGGCCGAGCGGAGCCCGGGGCTGGCGGGGAGCGCTGCAGTGGCGGCGGCGGCCGTGGGGTGGCACGGCCGAGCCAGCCGGGAACGCGGCGCCAGGCGGGGATGTGGCCTGGGAGGGTCCCCGTGCACCGCACCGCGGCCCCGCATCCCCATCTTCCTCTCTCCCCGCATCCCTGCATCCTCATCCTCCCTGCATCCCCGCATCGCTCCATCCCCGCATCCCTGCATCCTCCATCCCTGCATCCCGGCGGTGCCCAGCACCCCACGAAGCCCCACGGAGGGGCTGAGCCTTAACCCCCTCCTTACCACCGGGGGCCCTGCCCTTCGCTTGGCACCACGGGCCCAGGGGGCTGCAGCCGGGGGCAGCGGCAGCACCGAGGCGTGCGGGGGCTGAGGGGCTCCCGCACCCAGCGCCCACCCCCCGCACAGCCGCCCTGCACCGGGGATGAGGCAGCGCCGAGGGGGACGCGGCTCCGCCGTGCAGCCACGCCACAGCTAACGGTACCTGCGGGGACCCCAGCTCCCACCCGAATATTAACGGGCTCCCTGGGACAGTGGGCGTGCGGGATGGGGGGGCTTGGGGGTGCCTGCAGGAATTGGGGTGCAAATACCCCAATGTGCCAGTCCTGGGGGCACAGCCTGGGCTCTGGGCACAGGGTCCAGCCTGTTGGGCTGGGGAAAGCTGGGGCAGCCCCAGAGGGACGGGGATGGGGTGGGAAATGGGCGGGGGGGGCTGGTATGAAAAGCTGGGGGGCACACGACAGGCGGGGGGTATTATCTCCACAAGGGTGGCATACGCGCCCCGTGGGAAGAAGATTTGTGGCTGCGACTTCATCGTGCTCGATAATCCCGAGCGCTGCTCTCTGCTGGGCCATCTGGGCCCCCCCACGGGGGGCTGCGAGGTGGGGGCCACAGCGATGCCTGGCTCTCCTGTCCCCAGCAGCTGGCGGGAGCTCGCCGCCCCCGGCCCGCCATGCCCTCCTCCCAGCCTGGCAGCGGGTACTGGATCGATGGCTCCCGCCGCGAGACGGCCCTGGAAGATTTCTACGTCGTGGGCCCCGAGCTGGGACGGTACCTGGGGGGGGGTGGGCAGGGGCTGGTGGGTGCAGACCCCACCTGGGACAGGAGTGTGACCCCATCAGGGCAGGGACTGGCCTGGTGGGGAGAGGGAGGGAGGGAGGGATGCAGGGATGGATGAAGGGGGATGGAGGGATGGGTAAGGGGGGGGAACAGAGGGAGACAGTGCTGGCACCAAGGACCTCCTGTGCTGGGGGTGCTCCCAACCAGAGGGCAGGTGACAAGGGGCAGCCGGTGTCCCCGTGCCCCCAGGACAAGCAGGGGGTAAGGGGGTGCCAGGATCCTGTGTGCGGGAAGTCCCACAGTCCCATTTGAGGGGGGCTCTGGGCTGTGCCTGCAGAGGGGGGCAGTGCCATCCGTGCAGCCCCAGCTCTGGGGACGTTTTTGGTGGGGGTGGTTCAAGGTGGGGCAGCCCCTGCTGTTCGCAGGGTTTCCCTGGGCAGAGGGGCCTCTGAGCCTGAAAAACAGCAGTTTGGGGAAAAACAGGTATTTAAGGCTTTGTATGGAGGTGTGGCCAGTGGCAGCCCAGGGCTCGGCAGCACGTGGCCCTGCAGGGGTGGGTGTAGGACAGAGGGACAGGCTCCGAGACCCCAGACCCCTTCTGTCCACCCGTCTGTCCAGCCAGCCAGCTGCAGTGTCCAGGCTGACATCAAACCGGTCTCGGTCTGGGAGCCCAGCAGGTCGCACGTGCCCCCTCCGCCGGCCCAGGCTCTCCTGGCAAATCTCATTGTTCGACATTTTCCAGTTCATCTGTAAAGCAAATGCAATTATCTCCCGCTGCAGTCAAGGCTGAGCACAGATATTCATTCGAGGCCTTGAGCAGTGGCTGAGGGGGCCGGCGGGGGGCTGGGGTGTAGCTGGGGCTCTTGGGGGGCTGCTGCAGCCAGGGGAGATGCTCGTGGCTTTTTCTCCCTCTGAAACCTTGTTATTGCTGTGGTCACAGCGTCATTGATGCCGTTTTGGGTTCAAATTGAAGCCTTCTGCCCATTTTCCTGAGCTGGGGAAGGCGACTCCCACCTCCCCCCGCTCCCACCCCGAGGCTGAGCAATGGGTTTCCAATTTATTTTTTATTTGCAAACTAAAATGTTATAGAAAACGTAGGGCAAAAGGAGGAAAACGTACTGAAAATGGCCAGGGTCTCCAGCTGCAGGGGTTGCAAACATCTCCCTGCAGCATCCCCTGGCCCTGCAGCATCCCCCAGCCCTGTGGTACCCGGCTCTGCTGTTGCCGTGGCAACGCGATTCCCAAGTTCAGGCGGATGAGTTGCAAAATCCACTCTGTTTTTTGAAGCAAATCTCTCCCTCTCACCAACACGCCCCGGGAAGCGCCGGGGCGCTCGGTCCTGCGGCAAGAGGCCGCTTGTAGGTCGGTCTCAGGGGAGATTTTGGTGCAAAAGATGGCGTTTTGGGGCACGGGGGTGGCTTCTGGGGTCGGTGCTCACCTGGGCAAGGCGGGGTGTCACGGGAACCGTGACCTGGAGCCCGGCGTGGAGGTTTTGTGGCAGCTCCGTGTGCCGCGGGAGCGCGGCTGGGATGGGTGGGGACCCTCGCAGTGTCCCCGCGGTCCCCGCCGAGGTCGCAGCCGCCAGCGGGGAGAGGGAGGCTCTGTCCTCCCCTGAAAGCTGCTTAAGGATTTAACCCCCGCTAAGACTCGGGTTTAATTAAAACGGCTTTACCCGGGAAAGCTGGAAATGCTGCGGGGGGGTGGATGCCGAGCTTTGGTGGCAGCAAAGGTCATGGGGTGGGGGCATGGGGGGTGAGGGGGACAGGGGGACCCCCCTCTGTCCCGGCTGCATCCAGGCCACCTCACACACCTCCGCCCTGCCGCAGGGGAGCCACCTCGGTGGTGTACAGCTGCGAGGAGAAGGGCACAGGCGCCCCGTACGCTGCCAAGATACTGAAGAAGACGGTGAGTGCTGGGGGGTGCGAGGTGCGGAGGGGCTCTGCTCTGCTCCCCAAGCACCCCGGCACCCCCAAAGCCTGGGGGGCCCAGATGGGCAAAAGCACTGGGGTTTGGGCAGGGGGTGCAACAGGCAGGGGGGGATCCTGGGTGTATTTTGCTGCTGCTGGGGAACAGGCCCTGGGAGAACCATGGGAACCTGCAGGGAGCAATGGGGGGGGGTCTCTGCGTGGTGGGGGCCGGACCCAGAGCTGGCAGTGCAGGTGACGCCACCTCTGTGTGGGCTCTGCTTTCCAGATTGACAAAAAGATCGTGAGGACGGAGATCGGGGTCCTGCTGCGGCTCTCGCACCCCAATATTGTGAGTAGCACCCCACGGGACACCCTGCCCGCCCCCAGGTCCCCTCCCTGCCCTGCGGGTCCCTGGTCCTCGCTGCTGTGTGAGACCCCTGGTCCCTGCAGCGCCTTTGAGCCTCTGAGCTCTGACACTGAGGACCAGACCCCCGCGCTCCCCCCGTGCCCTGAGGTTTCCATTCGGTAAGCAATTTCCACCCTGGAGATCAAACGCAGCACCCCAGAAAATTGCCCATCTGTAATGAACCCTGCAAGGGGAGATAAGGCGAGGAGGGGCCGCGGGGGCCACGTCCCGGCGCGGCCGGCCACCGTTCCTCTTGCTCAGCGCTCGGGGGATAACGGCAGCTGGGCTGCAACGATTTGCAACGCCCAGGAGCGGAGCTAATCACCGCCAGCGTCAGCAGAGCTGGGGACACCATGGCAGTGGCAGGGCCCTTGGGGGGGGCTCTGTGCCCCCCACCCCTCCACCTCCCCAAACGGCTTATCCCCTGCTCAGTTCCACTGGCAAAGCGCCCAAGCATCTCAGGGACAGCCTGAGCTAAAGAAATAACGCAGAAAGACACCCGGGGGTGCGACAGACCCCGCTCCAGTTGATTTTGTGGCCAGGGCATGGCCAGGGCATCGCCAGGACATGGCCAGGACATTGCCAGGACATCTCTCCAGAGCCTACAGCTGCCCAAGCCATAATTTTCTTGCAGCCTGGCTCCAAACCCCACGCACGGCTCCTTCCAGCCCTGCCCGTGGCAGCCACCCTCGGAGCAATGTGGCTTTGCCCTCTGGAGCAGCCCCAGCGTGGGGGTCCTGCCCATCTGCCACCCTCCAAAACCTGGATGCAAAGTGACGAAGCCAAAAGAAGTCCAAAACCTCCTAAAACGAGGGACGATGGGGACAAACAGCTGGAGCCAGGGTGTCGCTAAGCCCGTGGGCCTGCCCTGGGCATTGGGGTGCTGCAGCATTTTGGGGTCACCCAAAGCTTCTGCCTTTCCCATGGAGACACCTCCCCTGTCCCAGGATGGACGGGGAGAACAGCTGGGATGGGATCGCCCGCTGGGAGCAGCACAGGAGGGTGCTGGGGTGCCACTGGTGGGGAGAGAGAGGCTCCTCTGCTGCGTTAGCAGAAACACAACAGCAATTTCAGCTCCCGCTCTCACCGCGGCGAGGCGGGGGAGGACCCACCCGCACAGTTCTCGCATCAAAATCCCCCGCTTTTCCCCCGGATTCCGCTCGCTCCCCAGCCCAGGTCCTTGCCGAGGAAGAGACGCCCCGTTTCATTATTTACGCGCTCGCTATCGTTCGGCACCAACCTCTCGACGGCGGGTGATAATAGGATTGTAAACTTTTGAAGTTAATAGGAAAATTATAGTGCTTCTGTGTATTATTATAATGCACTAAGCTGCCACGCAGTGGCTCTCGCCCCGCGGGGTAGCACGGCTTGTCACCCAGCCCAGGAAGGTAATGATTAAAGCCCCGTGAAATTCGCAGTGTCACAAAAGTCTGGAGAAGCATGAAATTCTCTGTTTTTCCATTTAAAATAAATAAATAAGTTGCATTTCGGACCTGTTTTTTTAAGCGAGACCTGTTAATCCCAGATTTGCTGCAGTGGCACAAAGGTCTCGCGCAGATGAGCTCACCTCTACAAAAAGCTGAAAACCAGAAATCAGGAGGAAAACGCTGTTCCTTCAGCGCCTTTCCCACCGCCAAATGGCCCAAGGGACGTTTCCAAAAGCCCCTGCGAGGTCCCAGGGCTCCGAGCACCTCCCGTGTCCCTGCGGGTGAGACGTGCAGGGTCCGCCCCGGGAGGCTCCCGCGCCCTGGGGTGGACAGAGGGGCCCGAGGGTGCTGATGCAGCTGTGAAATGGAGAAGCTTTGGGTGCGCTGCTCTCGCAGGTAACTGGGAGACACGGCGAGGACAAAGGCGCCACGGGGACGTCTCTCCCCGTTCCCAGCATCACCTCCCACGCGCAGCAAAGCCAGCAGGGCTCTTCCAAAGAGCTGTAACAAACCCCTCTCGGTTGGAAAGGCAAGGAGGGAACAAACCCCTCACACCCCAGCGGTGGCGTGCCCCCCAGCACAGCCAGCCCCCGTCCCATGTCCCTCCTGTCACCCTCACAGATCAAGCTGAAGGAGATCTTCGAGACACCCTCCGAGATCGCCCTGGTCCTGGAGCTGGTGACAGGAGGAGAGCTCTTCGACAGGTACACCCAGCCCTGCCACCCCCAGCCCCTGCCGGGGGACACATCCCACCCCGCTGGCAGGGGGAGGATGAGGATGGGGGGGTGATGGGGTCCCCGTGTGCCCGCAGGATCGTGGAGAGGGGCTTCTACAGCGAGCGGGACGCGGCCCACGTTGTCAAGCAGATCCTGGAAGCAGTTTCGGTACTGTCCCCCCAGCGTGTCCCCCCCAGCCCCTGGGGACGGCACAGCACGGAGGCCCCCGGTGTGGTCCAGGGGTTCCCTGCACCACCCCAAACACCCCGGGAGAGGGGTCTGCCCACCCACCCTTGGCTTTCCGAAGGCGTCGTTGGCAGAGGCGCCTCTTCCACCCACGCTGGGGGGGCTGCAGGAGGGGAGGGGGGGAGGTCAGCGCTGCTCGGCATCGCAGGTCGGCTGGAGATGGGGTTTCCATGGCAACGGGAGGGTTTAAAAATGCAAACTCCTACCAGGAAATGTCCTTCCCCTGCGGCTGTGCCGGCAGCCCTGGCACCGCAGGCGTTGGGTGTCCCCAAAGGAAAGTTGGCCCTGTGTTTGTGCCAGGTCCCGGATCGCTGCCCCCCAGATTCTGCCGGAGGCTCTTGGGGCCCCCTGCCCCTTCCCTCCCCCCATCCCTGCTTTCCCTCTCTCTGCAGTATTTACACCAAAACGGAGTCGTCCACCGCGACCTGAAGCCGGAGAACCTGCTCTACGCAGACCTGTCCCCCGATGCCCCCCTCAAAATCGGTGAGATTGCTGGGGCACCCCCGGGGGGGGCTCTTGGCATGAGGGGGGTTAACAGCACCTCCCTTCTGTGTCCCTCAAGGTGACTTCGGGCTCTCCAAGATCGTGGATGAACAGGACACCATGAAAACGGTCTGCGGGACACCGGGGTACTGCGGTGAGCTGGGGGGAAGAGCTGGGGGTGGGAGGGGGACTGGGGAGGCTGAGGCCATGCACAGCTCAGTGCAGGGATGGCCAACGGCTGTGCTAGGCGTGGGAGGCGCTGCCGGTGCCCAGGGGGTGTTTCCTCCCCTGTGAGGTTCCCACCATGGCTGCGCTGCTGGTTGCTCCCCACACCCGTGCAGCTGAACCCCAAACTCTGCTTCCAGCCCCCGAAGTCCTCCACGGGTGCCCGTACGGCCCTGAAGTGGATATGTGGTCCGTGGGCGTCATCACCTACATCCTGTGAGTAACGCTGCCGGGCGGTGACACCGCAGCGCTGAGACGCTTCGCTCGCCCTCAGCCCGCTGCCAGCCGCCGGTGAACGCCGGCACGGCTGCGCCGCGGGGCCCGGGCGGCGGCGTGTAGCTCCCCTCTGCCCTGCTCGCAGGCTCTGTGGCTTCGAGCCCTTCTTCGACCCGCGCGGGGACCAGTACATGTACAGCCGCATCCTCGCCTGCGACTACGAGTTCGTGTCCCCGTGGTGGGACGAGGTTTCCCTCAACGCCAAGGATTTGGTGAGCGGGGCTGGGGGCTGCCGAGCGCGGAGGGGTCACAGCAATGCTTGTGAAAGGAAAAAAACAGGGGCTTTGGACAAATGAAGCCTTTTCAGGTCAGGAAATTGATCGTCTTGGACCCCCAGAAGAGACTGACAGTCTACCAGGCGCTGGAGCACCCCTGGGTCACCGGGAAAGCCGCTAAATTTGCTCACATGGACAGCACGCAGAAGAAACTGCAGGAATTTAACGCCAGGCGGAAACTGAAGGTGAGGTGACAAAGCCCCGTTAACCCCCGTGGTGGCTCCTGTTCATGTCCCCCCTGCTCAGCATGGCTGAAGGAGCAGGTGCCATCCCCCCTTCTGCACGCTCCAGGGGCTCCAGCGCCTCAGGAACGGCATCGAAGGGCAGAAATTCACCCTCATAACCGCTCACACCGCTGTGCCTTTGCAACAGGCTGCCATGAAAGCCGTGGTGGCCTCCAGCCGCTTGGGCAACCACGGGCACCACGACTGCGCCCGCAGCGGGCGCAGCCAGGGGGGACCCCAGGGCGCCTGCCTGCCCCAGGGGACGGGGACCACCAGCCCTGAAGCCACCACCACCGAGGACCTTGACTCTTTCCGGAGCAACAGCCCTGCCATGTCCAAGGTTCCTGTGAACGGCGCCAGCTGCAAGAGCTAACGCGCTCGGCAGTGTCACCGCCGTGCCACGGCCTCGACAAGCGACGCCCCACTGACCCTTGGATGCTGGCACGGGGAGCGGCGGGGGAAGCCGGGGGAGGACAGGAGCACCCCGAGTGTAGGTGGGCATCGGGAGCCCGTGGTCTGTCGTGTGGAGCATCCTTGTGTAGTGTCCTGTTGGCAGTGCAGTCGTACCTGGTCGCTGTGAGTGTGTGTCTGTACGGACCCCACGGAGGAGACGAGGCTGGGGACTCCATCTGTGGATGAACGAACAGATGTGGCCACTGTGGCTGGAAAAGAACCCGAGTGGCTTAAAAAAGAGGAGCAAACAGCAGAAAAAGGATTTCTTTCACCTTCCCTACAAAGGCAGTGAGTTGTGTTTGCGACAGAGTTTTCCAGGTTCCTGTAAATAGTCCTTAGGGGTTTATTTGCTTAGGGCAGAGGCTGTGTCTGGGCTATCATGACCGATGTCACATCTGCTGTCGCTGTCACAGCCCTGGCTGTGGGCTTACTGCTGCTTTAGACAAGGTTTGGAGGAGCCTTTGAACCCAGCTATTTGAGCCTCTCTGGAGAGAAAGTGTTTCCCAGTGGTTCTTTTATTCTCTCTAGACTGCAGACAGCCTCTGCTTTGTGCTTTGGTTCCACTCAGGTTTCGTTCAGTCCCACGTTTGCTCCGGCTGTGGATCCATGATGGGGGTGGGATGGTCAGGAACTGGGAATGCCTCCACGCTGCCATTCCAGGTTAAAATTTACGTGGCGAGTTTTAACGAAGAACAACGCAACTCCTCCTGTGAAGGGTTGTAAGTCTAATGAAATTGGTTCACAAGCTCCTGGAAAGGAAATTTTTTTAGGCAGTTATTTACCAAGCCCAGGATAAGCATTTGGAGATTTTAATACAGAATAAGTAATCAGCCAGGAAAAGCCATATCACACGTGGGGATTACAGAAAGCCAGGCTCCAGCTGGTGTGATCCAGTGGGAGGCAACGACCACGACCCACACCCCTCATGGTTTGGGCCATGTAACAGCGCGTTTGGGCAACAAATCTCAACTGGAAAAGAACACAATTTGTCCATGAGGTTCATTTTTCCCGCGTGGGGACACAGAACCAAGTGGTTGATAAAGGAGGGGCAGCACACACCAATTAAACTGTTGCTGGAGCTGCAAGGCGCCGTCACGGCGCTGCAATCGGCGCAGCGGGATGGCAAACGGAACCCAACGACTTCCATATCTTCTCACAGCACAAGCAGAAGTCATAAAGACTGCGTGTAAGGGCTGCTCCACACCACATGAAGCTCGTGTATGCCTAGGGGGCTCATAAAGCTGAATACAGAGGAGAGATTGGATGTTCAGGAAGGTTTTATAACTGGAAAAATATCAGCCAGAAATGTGCTTTTTTTTTTTTAAACTAACAGTCATCCCTTCAACGGGGAAGCAGATGCACAGCAAGATTTCACTCTGGAGAAAGCAAACGCTGATACCGTGGGAGGATGCTTCAGCAAAGGGAAAGTGATCTCATTTTCTTTGTGTTTTGCAGGCAAGGCAGTTGTTTTCTCTCCTTTTTTCAATATAGAGGGCTGACCCTTGCAGTGTGCTGAACTCCGGTCTTTATCCTACACTTAGGGTGACACTCTCTGTCCTTCAGACCCCGTGACATGTCCTCATCTACTCCAGTGGGGCCAGAACTCCAACTTTAACCCCGTTGTTTACTAACCCGCGTCTTCAAAGACTATTTTCTACCCTTTGACATGAAATACTTACTGAAACGCCTTGCAGGACCAGGGCAGAGTGCTCAGCACACCCAGCGCCTGTGAAGCAGGGATCAGTGCTGGGAAACACTGAGTAACATTGTCCTGCCCAGGGATCACTCCTCACCCTGCAGAAAAATGGGAAATAAGGTATCAGTCAGGAACAGCGAGTAACAAAGTGTCTTCAGCGATGGAAGGCACCAAGGGAAAACTGTAGCAAAAAAAGGAGCTTGCCTCTTAGGTTCTCTCAACAAAGTATTATTTCATGAATAACAGTACTTAAAAGGTAGGAAAAACCCCATACTCCTGAGAGTAAAGCTAATAGGAGATGCCATTTTAGGTCTGTATGCTGTTTTCAGAATGTGTTTTAATAACTTACTACTTCAGTCTAGTGGTGACACTCTCAGTATTACAGGTATTTATAAAGAAGCATAGACAGCTAATAAAGCATCAAACATCATACTGCATGCTCAGTTTTTACTGTTAGATCAGAACACAATGGATAAAAACTGACGGGGCCGAAGAGCAGCTTGCTGAAGGCCTCTTCAGGCCTGAAGGACAAATCCCTTTGAGGGACCCAAAGCCGGGAGCGCTGGGATGAGCGCGGGGGTTGCGGGGCCTCTGCCCTGGAGCCACGAAGCACACAAAGGGAGGCAGGGATGCGCCAGGATGGCTTCCCAGCCACGCGGTACCCAGCACCGCGTCCAGGCTCCGCGAGGCCCAGGGCCGGTCGGGGCCTGCCAGGCCGCGGGGCCCCCCGGAGCCTATCGGGGCTGGAGGCCCGTGTAGGGGGGGTTCAGCTACCGCACCCTGATATCACGGTGCAGCCCTCCGGTGTGACGCCACAGCCAGGGCCGCGTCGCCATGGCGCCCCCAGCCCGCGTGGCTGCAGACCCGCAGAGGAGCCACAGGCGCCCCGCGCATGACGTCACCGCCTCGGCGACGTGAAGTGACGTCAGCAGCGCGGGCGGGGCGTGCCCCAAACCCTCTCAGAACGCCGGGGGTAGAATTCTCCAATAGAAACCGGGGGGCGGAGCAACCGGGAGGAGAGCGTGCTCTGATTGGCTGGAGCGTTTGTGTTTTGGCGGCGGGAAGGCGGCGTCCCATGCGCGGAAAGGGGGCCGCTGATTGGCTGGCGCGTCGCCAGGGGCGGGCAGCGCATGCGCAGACTCGGGCGAAGCGGGCGGTGCATGCGCCGGTTCGGGCGGGGCGGGTGGCCTGGTATGGAGGGCGGCGGTGGGCGCCGCGGGCTGCATCGCGTTCGCGCACGGTAATGCGGGGGGCGGCCCCCGTACACCGGGCCCTGAGGGGAGGGCGGCCCAGAGCCTCGCACCGGGTCTGGGAAGGGGGAAAAGGGCGGCCCGTGCCCTTATGAAGGGGAGAGGAGGGGGAGTGCGTTCCCTCAGCGCCGCGGGAGCTCCCTGGCAGGGGGCACCGGGCCTGTGTTTCCCGAGTCCCGGCCTCTACCTAACGGAGGGTCCCGGTGGGGCCGCCCCGAGCTGGGCCTGGCGCTGGGGGCCGGGGGGAGCAGGCTCAGGTGGAGCCCTTGGAGCTTTGTAGTGTCCCTGAACCGTGCGGCAGCGACAGGCTTTGTTCCTGCCCTGAGCCGCGGGGCTCGGCGGTTCGCTGCGGTAATAACACCTATTCTCACTCCCTTTGTGTGGCAGGACCACGTGCCAGTGCGCCGGGGGAACTTAAATCTTCGGCTTGGTAAGTACAGGAGGGTTTTCTTGTTCTTTACGGCTCTTTCTGAAAGCCTTTTAAGTCCTTAAGAAACACAGGAGTTACATTATAACTCCAACTTATAATTGTAAACTGCATGTAAGGTTTCACACAGCATGGTGTGAGTTGTAGGATGAGACAAGTGGCCTCCATTCGCAGGGCCTGGTAGCAGGGACCTGCAGGACGTGCAGGCCTGCAGCAGCAGTTTTTATTTATTTATGACCTTTTTCTACATTCCACATTCAGTCAGACCTTCTTGCACAACTGTAGAAAGATACACTGTTAGAACTTCGCTTTGGAGAATGCATGCAAAGTAATATTAGCCCAGTGATCTCAAAGGGAAAATGATACATAACTGTAACTGTGTTCTATATAAGTCCTATATTTCTTTAAAAAATTAAAAGGAAGACAAAATTGGACCAAGTGTTGGGTAACTTTTTTGTTCCCTTTTTCTTCAGAGCGTGCTGGAATTTTCCTTTTCTGTGTGAAACAGTCATGACAGATCACGAGTATGTTCTTTGCACGTGGAAGGAGCGTTCGTGGCCAGCGAAGGTAAAGCTCAGATGTACACATGAGGAGAGGTTTGTGGAGATAACTTAGAAATGGATGAAGTGGAGCAGTAAGTAAGAGCTCCAAGTAAACACATATATACTTTAAAAAAGAGCTAATTAGAACTCCTAATACTGCCCCAGATGCCATGGAGTATCAGTCCGTTCTGTGCTGTTCACATTAAAAATGTTTTCATGGCAGATCTGTCCTATAGTCCGGCTTGGTCAAGGATTTTAAGTGCGTTTTTTCTCTTGAATGTAGGTTTTGTGCAAAACTGGAGCTGCTGGGGAAATATCTGCTGCTAGTGCGAAGAAGACTTCATTTAAAGTTGAAATACTTGGCTTGAAAGAACAGTTAAGTGTCCTTGTTACTGTCATATGTTTGCACTCTGAGGCATTAAAAAGAGGTCATCCCTTTATCTGAAGATATCTGTGAAATGAGATCCTTGCTTTACATAAGGATTAGATGACTAACCCAAACCCTTTTTGAGCTGGCTGTGTAGTTATCTCGTGGAACAGCCACGAACAAGGTGCTGACTGTTAGCTCAGGCATTCTTCATGGTTTGGTGGTTTTTTTCCTTAACTTGTGCTAACAAGTTCAGGTTTGGGGGGAAAAAAAATCACAAGTTTATTGCCAGACGAGAGCGGTGTCATGCTGTTAGTGTTTAATGCTGTGATGTTTTCAGTCAGGTTTTTTGTATTTTCAGGATTAGTGTGAGCTGTGCAGATGCTGTGCCACTGAAGGAGGAATGTATAGAAAACATTGCCTCTAACTTAGGTGAGGATACATCAAAACCTTTGCTGCCTTGCACATACATACATTCTGAATGTAAAATATACACAAGAACTCGACCTGGTGCACAGTAGTTACATGTTTCATTTAGTCTTTATTGAGGTTTCTTTTTTCTTTTCCTCTCTTTCCATTCCATCCTTAAAGTTTGAAAATAGACTAAACGTGATCACAGCTGCTTTTGCTCTTCCCTTGTGTGGTGTGTTGGAAATAATGGTGAAGGAATTTCTGTGTATTTCCATCAAAATAAGGTGCTGGGAGCTTGTGCTTTGTGTGTCTCTGTGTACTTTGCCTTAAGAATCACAGATGACTTAAATATTAAGTTGCATCTTAAAAGATACACTATAAATAAATTTTCTTATGCACAAATAAAGCTTATTGCATATTTTTTTTCATCAGATCAAAGGAATAATTTGAGTGAGGCTGTGGAAGAGCTGAAATATCGCCGTTCCCTTAAAATTGCCCTGGATATTTTGAATCAAAATGGCTCAGCCAGGCCAGCACCACTTTCAGAAGAAGGAGGAAATGCTCAGTTATCCCAGGAGAACAGTACAGGATCTCTCTTGCCTGGCTGCTTACATGCGTGTCAATCGTTCTTACACCCTGAAGAGAAGTTGGAGCCTGAGACTTCCAAGAAGAAAAAAGAACAAAGAAATAACCCCAGCCTGAAGGCTGATACAAAAAAACAAAGCCAGGAAGGTTCTTCCATTTTGGAGGAGAGTGATAAAGCGCATGGGAGTGGAACAAACCCTTCCAAATGCAGTACTGAGGACTTGTGTGATAAATCAAACTCTGGTAGTCAAAATCCAGAATCAAAGTCACTGCCAAGACAGGAAAAAGTCAAGCCCAGATCATTGAAAAAGCCCAGACCAGGAAATAAAGTCTCCCTCAAGCCCAAGGAGGAAAAAAGTAAGCCAAGAAGAAAAAACTCAAGAGGTGCAGGATCACCTGTGTCGTGTGGGAAGGATTTCCCCAAGGATCAAGTGCAGCCCCTTGCTGAGGAAGGGGCTCCTCTCTCTGCCCCCTGCCAGTCTGGGGCAGCAGTACCCATCAGGGCAAACGGCAGACATCAGCCTAGAAGGATGTTACTGGGTTCCTCTGGGAGAAGTGCCTCGGATGACGTGGAAAAACGCATCAGCAATGAGAGCGAAAGTCTAGCGAAGCAATTAGATGGAGGAAAAAAAGCAGTGAGTTTAAAACAGGTTCATGGAGAGCAGGAGATGAGTGCAGTGGCATCCTCATCCGGGAAAAGGAACTGCAGGAATTGCCCTGAGTCTTCATCGGGGCCGTCGAACTCTGGGGCGCTCCCTGGCAGCTCCCCCTCTCGGCTGAAAGAGGAGGGACATGGGAGCACTTCACACCTGGTTAGGAACAAAGTAAAGTACTTCCAGCTGCCCGACTTTGAGGAAGATGAAGGTGGGCATATCCCCTGGGGAAGGAAAAACATCATCCCATGTGATTGCTGAGCACTGTAACTCGGTTTGGGATGAGGGTGTTTGTGAATTGCTGATGTTAATTCTCTTAAGATTTGGAGAAATGAAAAATGCAGTTGCTTTATTACTGGCTAACAACTAGCGTGGTGTTTAGGCCTGGAGTTTGGGGTTTTGCATTGAAAAATGGTACTTAGTGATAATTCTTACCCCTCACTGGACAACTGGGTCATTTCAGTATGGTTTTTTTTTTCTGTACAGGTCCTGGAAACAGCCTGTCCTTGTTCCTTTCCCTTTCCCATCTCCTGTTAGGATGATTAGCCCTTCCCTGGGCTGAGAATTGGGGGGTGTGTGGTGTGTGTGTGTCAGCCCCTCGTGTTCTGGGGACTCACACCACTGTGGGGTCACTTCCACAGCTGGGGGTTTCACCTGGTCTCAAGCTGATACTTTTTTGGTCATTATTCTGTGCTTCTGAACACTGGTGTTTGCTGCTCTTGGCAGGACTGGAATCGTCCGACCTGTCTTCCAAGATAGCTGCCTTGGAGAGTCTCTCCCACCTGTCAGCTCTGGAAGATGAAGAGGAGGATGAAGAACTTCCTAGTATTTTATCACACCAAGGTGAGATCACTGCACCTATATGAGACTTCTTCACCCAAGGTTGCTCTGCTCCATTAGGGTACCTGTGCTTCTGGTTTGCTGATAACGAAGCCTGACCTTTCTAGACAGTGAATCCAGCTTGGAATAAAATCCACTTCATGGATGCTCCAGAAAGGCTTTTTTAAAGCAGAATGGAATGCAAATCATTGTGAAACTGGGCAAGGATTGAAATGTCTGAGTCTCTGTGTGCAGAACTCCTTGTGCTGTGTTTTAGGGGGTGTGTGGGGGTGCCCTGTCACCTTAGTTGAAACCTGTGAAAGCATTGAAGTGAAACTCATGAAAGGAGGCTGGTGAGGGACAGTGAGCTTTGTCTTGGCCTTGTTTTTTAAAGCAAAATTACTTTGTTTTTCATCATAGAACCACAGTCGATTGAAGGAGGGATTTTGGTCTGGTGCAAACTGCGAAGGTATCCTTACTGGCCAGCAGTGGTAAGAGCAGCTCGCTGCCTCCTCGGGGTGACACTGCCAGGGGTCCTGGGTGTCTTTTACCCTTCTTGACTCATAGTACTAAAGACGTTCCAGCAGAAGCATTCCAAAGATGATAAAAGTAGATTTATGTATGACAAAAGCATGCAAATAATAAATGTGGTTGATTCCCATGTGCTTATGTTGGAGCAGAGGGTCAGTGCTGAGCCGTTGTTGTGTGCAGTGGATTAGGGTTGTACTCAGCCAATAAAATCAAGAGGATGGGTCCTTGTGCACTAACAAGAAGTCTCCATTCTTGCCACTTTAAACTTATTTTTTTGTATTTGTGTAGCTCCCTTTAGGTATGGGCTGTACCAAGTAACATCAGTGGGAAATGTTCCTGTGTCGTGAGGATTATTGGGGTTTAGGATGCTAAGGAGACTTCCTCCTTTGAACAGGTGAAGAACGTGAGGAGGAAGGACAGGAAGGCGTATGTGATGTTCATCGAGGGGAGCCTAGATGACAAGAGAAAGGGGTAAGTGGTGATTCTGGTCTTGTTCAGAACTGCTGGTTTCTTTTTGGTGCTGTCCTGTACCCTCTTCCTGGTACAATGAAATGCCAGGTAGAACTACGGTTGATGTTGGAGGGTGGGCCGAGGTTAAAAGATTCCATAGTTTCAGCTTATGAAAACCAAAGCCAGTAAAACCTCAGTTCCTTCTGGAATCTGATTTTCAGGGAGGTGTAGAACTGCGGTAAATAAATCAGCGTGCACCTCAGCCACCTCACTTCCCTAACTCTGTTTCTTTGTTGCATCAAGTTTCTCAGTGCCTTTTAGGAATCTGAAGCACTTTGATTGTGAAGAAAAGCAGGACCTCATAGTAAGTGAGACGTAACGGCGGGTGTGTGCGTGTGCTGGGAGGCACGGGGCTGTGTGCTCAGTGTGTGTCTGGCCTGTGGGGCAGCGTGGTGCAGCTGGCTGCTCTGGGTTTGTTCTCAGGTCTCTGTTCCACCTCACTCTATTTAATAAAGTAATTAAACGTAATTTGTGTGCCACAAAATGGGGGATGGGATGGGAATGGGATCCCCCTGACACCTTTTTTCCCACCTTGGTGAGCACAAATAGACTGATTTGTTGTTAGCCACTTCTGCTGCCTGGCTAGTGTCCTGAACTGAAGAGCTTCAGCAGGTGACTCTTGCCAGGCCTCAGATGGGTTTTCTTTGGTAGGAGCGAGCCAAAGAAGAATATGGCCAGGAAATCGAGTGGTGCATTTGCTTGATTGCTGACTATCGCATTAGAGTGGGTAAGGAGATGAGCCAGGTGATGTGTTCTGATACACATCAGAAAAAATAACACCAAGACTGTCAGCTTTGTGTCACAGGCTTGACTGAACTGATAAATAACCCTGATCTGGCCTTTTTAGGTTGTCATTCTTTTACGGGATCCTTCTTGGAGTATTTTGCTGCTGATATCAGTAAGTGAATTGTTCCCCTCTTAGCAGGTAAATGTAGCCCAAAGTGGTGGGGTTTTTTACCTCTCACTTACGCAGGCAGTCCCCCATCTGGTGTTTGTGTGAGGATGCATGCGAGGAAGCCCCTTGCTTCGTAGGCATGAAGGACTGTGGCTTTTCTTCCAGGCTACCCAGTGAGAAAGGGAGCATATCAAGGTTTAGCACCAGTGACCTTTCCACACACGGCAGAGGAAGATGAGGAGTCTTCCTCAGAAGCTTCACCTCAGAAGCCCTCCAAGAAACTCCTTCCTGACAGAACAAGAGCTGCTCGAGACAAAGCCAATAAAAAGATAGTGGAGTTCATAGTGAAGACGAAGGGGGCGGAGGAGCATCTGCTGGCTATTTTGAAAAGCAGGAAGCAGTCCCGCTGGCTGAAGGAATTCCTGAATTCCAGTCAGTATGAGACCTGCATTGAGACGTACTTGGAGGATGAAGAACAGCTGGACCTGGTAGTGAATTACTTGAAGGAGGTGTATCATGAAATAGACACTAAAAATCTGCAGCAGATAAATGGAGATGAAATCAAATTTATTTCAGATGTCCTCTTGCCTGAAGTAAGTGAATGTGAAAGGCTGAGAGAGGGAAACATTACGTAAATACAGTTACACTCTTTCACAGTGATACTTTTTAGATACTTGTTCTTGGGGACTTTCCTGGGAAAACAGTAGGAACCTCCATAGGAACAAAACTGCTGTGAAGAATCCCTTAACCTGGAACAGGAACGCTCTCCTGGGGGTGTTAAAGGGCAAGTTTGTATTGTGTAAGAGCTTTCCTGAGTGACTGAGGAACCTTTATTCTCAGACTGCTCATCTGCTGAGGTGGTTTTGAGTCACAGGTTGTAACTTGGCTTTTGTTTTATGAGTACAAGTGAACTAATTTCTTTTACAGGCCATCATTTATGCCATTTCTGCTGTGGATGACATTGATTACAAGAAGGCAGAAGAGAAATACATAAAAGGACCATCTGTAAGCAAAAGGTACCTGGTTACTTCTCATAATCTCTGAATTTTTTTACTAGTTTGTGTGAAAGTGAGTATAAGGGCAGGAGAGTTCTGTGAGACAACCTTCCTCGTTGTCCTAGCAACAAAATGATTCAAGGTGGGGAATGTTCTTGCTGAACTACTGTAATACATTAAGAACTGTAAAGATGATTTTAATTACAGAACTTCACTGTGTTTCTTTTCAGGGAGAGGGAAATATTTGATGAAGAAATTCTAGAAAGAAAAAGGTGGAAGGCCCAACTCTCCTCCCCAGACAGCGCCTGAGCGGTGGTACAGCCCAGTTGTGCGCAGGGTGCATAACTCGGTGGGTGTTTGTATAAAATGGGTCATTTTTTCACTTACTAAAGTCCATGTGTGCATCTCCAAGAGCTGGAGTGGCTGTGCTGCGGTGGGGTGCTGGCTGGTTTAATTGTCTCCATCTGATTTAAGTGTCCAGTTTAATCCTGTGTGCTTCTGTTGCAGGTGGGAGGCATCGCAGGCTCCCTCGGCCAGACTCGCAGTGTTACCCGCAACTATTTAATGACAAAACCCCACTTCTTGGTATTTTTCTACACAATGGAAACGTGGTCTACTTGTTTGTCCAATAAAAACCAAGACAACTTGAAATTAAGGAGTGTAAATGTGAATTCGGATGGGGATGTGTGTGCTGGCTGTGGTGAATACATTTCAATTAATGAGTTTCAACCTGCATTTGGAATCTGTAATCATGTGATGAAGGGACATGCACCAGTTTAACCCTGTGGATGTAATGGGGATTGAACTTAATTTTTCATTACCCCTCCTCACGAGTTTTAATGCTTTTTTTTGTGATAGTATAAAAAGAGCGATGAGTTGACAGAATTAATTAACACTGGAGTCATGATGCTTGGCCCCTTCCCAGGGGTGGAAGGCTCGTGGGGAGCTCCCTGGGCCGTGGTGGGAGTGGCAGCTGGATGAAGTGGATCAGCGAAGCCTTGTCCTTACTTTGGCTCTTTTTTTTTATCTCAAACATGGGTTTTAAGCCGTGGCCCTCGGTGCACGGCGCCTTTTCCCCCTGGCGTATCGGGTGAAGGTTGGGTTTGTGTATCGGATGGAATCGTGATTTCATGTTTCAGTTGCACAGTTTGACATTATTAAACATGGAGGAGCGTACAGGTGCCCTGGTTCTGGTCTGTGCTTTATTTGGTGCTCGTGTGTACGCCATCGCTGCCTGCTCTGAATTGCTGCGGTGACACCCTCGGGCCCCTCTCTTTAATTCTAGGCCTTAAAAGTTTTCAGCGGGATGTGGGGGGGGGTGATGCGCTGGGGTGGTTTGGGGGTGACAGGACCGGGGGTGACACAACCGGGAGGTTTCACTGACCTCACACGGGGGGGGGGGAAAAAAGGAACTGCCGAAACCCGGGATCGAACCAGGGACCTTTAGATCTTCAGTCTAACGCTCTCCCAACTGAGCTATTTCGGCTGCACGGGGGCGCTCCCGCCCCCCCCCCTCCGCTGACCCCCCCCGGTGCGGCCGGGCCCCGGGGCGGGGGGGGAACACCGGGGGGGGGGGGCTCGGAGCGGCGGGGGGGGTCCCGTGGGTCCGTGACACGGCGGGGGGGAGCCCGTGGGTCCGTGACACGGCGGGGGGGGCCGGGGGGGAGGACTCGGGGGGGCCCGTGGGTCCGTGACACGGCGGCGCGGTCCCGGTGCCCGCAGCAGGGGGCGCGGCGGGGGCGGCGGCGGCAGCGCGGTCCTCTGTGGCGCAATCGGTTAGCGCGTTCGGCTGTTAACCGAAAGGTTGGTGGTTCGAGCCCACCCAGGGACGGCACCGCTTCGCTTTTCTTTTCCTCCGCGGCACCGGGGCCCGCCCCGCCGCCCCTCCCCCGCTCCTCCCCGCCGCTCCCCGCCCCTTTTGCCGCGGGCGCCCGCGGAACGCCCCGCTCCGCCCCGTGTTCCCCGCCGGAGCGCGGGGCCGGCGCACCGGGCCCGCCCGGGCCGCTGAGCGGGGGCACCGGGCGCAGAGGTTGCCTGAAGGGCTGCGGGAGATGGCGGCGCTGCGCTGTGAGCGGCACCGGGAGCGGCACCGGGAGCCGGCACCGGGGGCCGGAGGGGGCACGGGGGGACCCCACGGGCCGCGGCCCGCTGCCCGGGGGCCCACAGGCCCGTGAGGGGCCCGGGCCGGGCTGTGGGCCCCGGGCAGCGGGCGCGGCCCGTGGGGTCCCCCCGTGCCCTCGGCCCCGGTGCCGGGTCCCGGTGCCCCGGGGCTGAGCTCTCCCCGCTCTCCTTGCAGGTCTTCGCCTCCCCGGGCGCGCCGCGCGGGCCTGGCGGTGAGGGCCGGGGTCCGCGGGGTTCGGGCCCCGCTCCTGGGGCTGCGGGGGGCAGCGGGGACGGGGCTGTCACCGTGTCGCTGATGGCGTTTCCCTCCCCAGGCCCGGTGCCGTGACGCCCGTTCCCGCCCGGCGGCTCCACCAGACCCCGGCGGCCGAGCGCGACAGGTACCGGTGGGGACCGGGGACAGGTACCGGTGGGGCCGGGGACAGGTACCGGTGGGGACCGGGGACAGGTACCGGTGGGGCCGGGGACAGGTACCGGTGGGGGCCGGGGACAGGTACCGGTGGGGCTGGGGACAGGTACCGGTGGGGCTGGGGACAGGTACCGGTGGGGGCCGGGACAGGTACCGGTAGGGACCGCGGACAGGTACCAGTGGGGGCTGGGGACAGGTACCGGTGGGGGCCGGGGACAGACCCTGTGGCACCGCTGTGGCTCTGTCCCTGTCACAGTCCTTTCCTTAATGGCCAGGGCTGGCCACGGGCCACTCCGAGAGCCCTGGGGACGCACCCTGGGTACCGCGGGCACCCCACAGACCCCACAGTGGGGGACACCCCTGCTGTGAGCGCAGCCGCCAGAGGCCGTGAGGTCACCTGTCACCACGGGTCCTCGCGGCTGGCGATGGCTCCGCAGCCCCGCGGGACAACCGGGACTGATCCCGCCGCGCCGTTTGTCCTCAGCCCCGTCCAGGTCCAGCAGAGCAGCTCGGCCGTTGTCCCCAGGAAATCCTACGTCCCCACCAGCAGGGGCGAGTACGTCGTCACCAAACTCGATGACCTGATCAACTGGGCGCGAAGGGTGAGTTACTGGTGACGAGTGCTGGTGGAAGGGGACTGGAGCCACCTCCTCCTGGGGATGAAAACAGGCTCCAGGCTCTGCCCAGGGAGAGAGCTGTGTCACCTGGCCAGGGGCTGGCATTTGGGGTCCCGTGTCAGAGCAGCGGCGTGGCGCAGGCTGAGCAGGACTGGCCCTCGGCAGACACCGCGTCGTTCGTGACGCTGTGGCGGGACAGACCTCGCGCCTTTTCCCCTCCTGTTTCCTTTTCTGTCTGACCAACTCTCGTCCTCTGAGTCGCCCGCCGGGCTCTCGCTGTCCCTGACCCGCCGCTGCCCCGCAGAGCTCGCTGTGGCCGATGACCTTCGGGCTGGCGTGCTGCGCCGTGGAGATGATGCACATGGCGGCGCCTCGCTACGACATGGACCGCTTCGGCGTGGTGTTCCGAGCCAGTCCCCGGCAAGCCGACGTCATGATTGTGGCCGGGACCCTGACAAACAAAATGGCTCCAGCTCTGCGAAAGGTGCGGGCCGCTGGGCGCCCCGGGCACGGGGGTGGCACGGGTGGGGTCTGAAGTGGCTCTGTTCCGCAGGTCTACGACCAGATGCCGGAGCCCCGCTACGTGGTCTCCATGGGGAGGTGAGTGCTGGGACGTCCTCGTCGCCTGGCAGCATCTCCCTGGTGACAAAATCCTGGGGCTTTGGGGCTGTCAGGGTCCGGGCAGTCGTACACACCCAGGACCTCAGCGTCTGCCTTTGGACAAAGGCTTTCCAAACCCCTCGGCACGCTCCGCCCCGCGCTGCCAGCTCTGCGGGGGGCTCCGTGCCCCGGCGCCGGGTTCACCCCCTCCGTGTCCTCGCTCCCCCGCGCCACAGCCCGCCCGTCTCTTGCAGCTGTGCCAACGGCGGGGGCTACTACCACTACTCCTACTCCGTGGTGCGGGGCTGCGACCGCATCGTGCCCGTGGACATCTACGTGCCAGGTAGGGACAACGAGCTCTGCGGGAGGGCAGCGAGGTCACCCTGGGACGGGGCTTGCTGGGGGTTCTGAAGCTCTTTGTGTGTCACACGCTGCTGCGAACGGTCCCGTCAGACCTGCGCGGGGTTCCCGGTGTAAAGCGCGGGCTGTAATCGGCCTCGCCTGAAAGCGGCACGTTTTATAAAGACCTCTTCAAAAACCACCACCACTTCAGCTTCTTTAAACCCCAGCAGCCCTGGTGGACCCTACAGCCCACACCACGCGCGGGGCTGGGGGGCAATCGCAGCCCGATGTGGGGCAAACCGCGTGGCTCGGCGCCTGCCCTTCCCTCTCCCTCAGGCTGCCCGCCCACCGCCGAAGCTTTGCTGTACGGAATCCTGCAGCTCCAGAGGAAAATCAAACGGGAGAAGAGGATTCAGATCTGGTACAGGAAATAACCTCTTATTTATCCCCACCCACCCACTGCCCCCGGGGGCCCCCGCTCGCAGCCGTACGCACAACGACCCCGTGGCCGCACGAGCCTCGCAGTGAAGCTCAGCCTGGTCAGGCTGCTCCTGTGTCCTCACTGCATCGCTCTTCCCTGAGCTGTTCTGACTCCTTTAAGCACGGAATTAAAAGGAAGAGTTGAATTTGATGAGTGGTGTGGTGGTTTCTGCTCTGGGAGGGAAGGAGGATGTTGGAAGTTACCTGTCGTGACTTAAACATCCCAGCACGCAGCCAGGTGAGCCCTGAGGTCTCCCTGAGCTGCTTTTTTGTTCAGAATTCCTACAAAGGATCTAATGAATCCTCTGTGTGCGCAGCAGCCGGAAATTAATTCCATTTCTATAACCTAAGTAAAATATTAATGCTTAGAAGCGGAAGATGACGAATAAAAATGAATGCTGCAGCTCTGCTTAGCACGGGAGGGATGAAGTGGCACATGGAGGGGTTGATGTGGGGATCTCTGGGCAGCCAGGGACAAGGACAAGGACAGCCAGGGACAAGGACAGCCAGGGACAAGGACAAGGACAGCCAGGGACAGGGACAGCCAGGGACAGGGACAGGGACAGCCAGGCTGGAGTTACGCACGCACTTGTGGAAGACAAATAAATGGCTCTGAAACAGCAGTTGTGCATTTCATTCCTTTTTAATGGATTTTATCCCTTCGGGGTAGAAAGAGGAAACATCAGGGAATCCTTTTGTGCCGGAGGTCCCCTGGAGACCCAGGACTTCATCCCGAGCCTCCAGCCATCTCCTGCCTCCGGATAAATCAGCTTCAACCTTCCCTCATTAGCGCTGAAGGAGAGAAGAGCTTTTCTCCTCGGGCAGTGCCCAGCAGCAGCCTCTCCTCAGAGTTTGCTTCCTGTGGCTTGGGGGCACCCTCAGTGCTTAACGATGGTGGGTGTGATCATCTTGTGGAAGGAGTAGTACCTGCAGTCCTGGGGGGGGACCAGGTCCATCACCCTCGTGCTGATGTTCTCCTGCTTGAACCCAGCCTCTACCAGGTGCCCAACCTGGGTCTCCTGTGGGAGAGAAGGGGTGGGAAGGGATTTGGAGCTGCCTGGACGTGAGCAGAAATGTGGAGAGCCCCATTCTGGGCTGCCATGGGGGAGAAACCCTCAGACCTTCCCTCAAACATTCCCTGCTGATCCCCACGGCTGAGTCAAACGGCCACGGAGTGCTCTGGCTCCGGCTGCTCCATGGCCAGAGCGTGGGGACGCAGGAGGCACACAGGGTGACGGTGGCTGTGGGGACCCTGGGGAGCGCTGCTCACCTCAAACATCTTCTCGATGTCGGTGTACTTGGTCTTCAGCAGCTCCCCCCAGGAGGTCAGGTTGCAGTAGGTGAGGACCCCGCCGGGCCGCAGCAAGCGGAAGGCATGGTCCTGGCAGGGGAATCGAGGGGGGCTGGCTCAGCACCCCGAGCTCTCACACCTCCCCTGCAGAGCCAGGCGTTGCCCCAGCCCTCTGTGCCCAACCACGTGGACTGAAAGCGCTGCCGATGCCACCCATCGTGCTGGGGACATCACGGGGACATTGGGGTTTTCCAGGGGGCACTAAGTCCCGGGTGGCAGGGAGGGTGTGGGGGCAGCAGGGACAGGGGGGGTGCTGCCTTACCTTGATGAAGGTGAACTGATGCGTGTGCCAGGTCTCCTCTGACAGCGGGTAAGTGTCATACAGGATCCCTGCCCGGGGAGACCACCCGTTAGCTGGGAGAGACCCCCGAGGCACCGGTGGGGCTCATGTCCCCCATCATCCCCCCACCCGATGTCTCTGACCCCCAGAAAGTGGTGACATGCTGCTCCCCAGGACAAGGTGCTGCTCCCCAGGGACACCCCTGCAGCCCGTCCCCATCCCCGCCACCATGGGAGGGAGCTGTGCTGGGCTCTCACCCGCACCCCGAGCTCTGCCATGGGGACCCCCAGCCCTCCGCCCCCTCCCCGGTGGGGTACCCCCCCGCGCAGTGCCTCACCACTGAAGTGCCCGTCCGGCAGCGTCGGCACCACCTCTTCCCACAGCCCCTTCAGGGCCACCACCTGCGGGTGGGAGGGCAGCGTGGTGAGCCCCGGTGGCAGGTGCCCACTGGCACCCCCACTGCCACCCCGCACCCCCACTGCCACCCCGCACCTTGTGGGGCTGCACCCGCGCCCACTCCTGCAGCCGCTGGAAAACCCCCTCGTTGCACTCCACGACCCAGTGCTCCTCGATGTCGAACTCCTCCACCTTGGTGGCGGCGATGGCCATGCCGAAGCCCACCTCCAGCACGCGGCCACCTGGGGACGAGAGGACAGCGGGGGGACACTGTACCTCCCTGGGGACACCGGGTGGCCGGTGTGAGCCCAGCCCTGGTTCTTCTCCACCCTGCAGCTCCCCAGCCCCAAAGGCTGCCCCGCTCTTTCCCTGAGTGGGGTGAGAACCGGGAGCAGCCCCGTGTCCCCATCACCCGCTGCATCCCACAGCGGCCCTTGTCCCCCATCGTCCCCCCCAGGGTGGCTGCACCAGGAACAAGTGACCAGAACCCTCCCTGCGCCGGCGTGCGGGGAACGCAGCCCCAGAAGCGATCCTGGCCGGGCTGTGCTGTGTCCCCTCCCCGCCGCCCCAGCCCCTCTGGGGAATGTGTCACCCTGACACGGGAGCACAACTGCCACCGCCGTGGGGAGCACCGGCCGCACGCGGGGCGCATGCAGTGGGGTCCCCCAGCACCAATGTGTGTCCCCCCACGCCCAAGCTGCCCCCATCTCGCGGCACAGCCCCGAGCCCGCGGTGCCCCCCGTTACCCCTGGACGCGGCCACGGCCGCCAGCGAGTGCATGTAGGGGGTCTCCCAGCGCTCCATCACCGGCTTGCCCAGGATCTCCAGGTGGGCGTCCGGGGCGTCGTAGGCGGCCGCCGCCTCGCGCCAGGCTGCCCGGCAGTCCTCGCCCGCGCCGAAGATGGGCCCCGCCGCCCCCCGGGAGCTCATGGCTGCGGGACCCCGGGAGCTCATGGCTGCGGGACGAGAGGCACCGGGGAGGCTGGGGGAGGGACGGGGCCGCCTGGCTCCCGGCCGGCTTTAAATAGCCGGGGCTGGAGAAGTGCTGAGTGTGCACGGCAGGCTGGGGCCCTCCGGGTGAAAGGGCTCCCTTATCGGGAGCGGGGTCAGGGGGCACCGCGGGGCCGCGGGGGCAGCCAGGCCGGAGCACGTGGAGCCTGCGCGGCCGTGGGGCTGCGCTGGGGGGGCAGAGGGTGGCACCGCGCACCGGGCTGCGTGTGGCCGGAGCGGGGCTGGGGGAGTGCAACCGGGGGGGCACGGAGGAAGGGCTTTTCCCCGGGGGCTGCACACGGTGCCGCGCTCCACGCCGTGCCACGCACCGGGGCCGCGCAGGCCGGAGCGGGGATGCCCGGCACCTCTGCACGGCCGGAGCGGGGCTGGCTCAGTGCAGCGGGGGGCGGGCACGGAGGAAGGGCTTCTCCCCGGGGCTGCACACGGTGCCACGCGCCACGCCGTGCCACGCACCGGGGCCGCGGTCCCGCCCCGGGGTGGGGGGGGCGGAAGGGCCGGTCCCGGGGGGGGGGCCCCGAGCCCCGCGACCGCACGTGGGGGGGGCGGGCGGACTGCCCTTCCCATCATCCCCCGCGCGGGGCTGGCCACGCCCCCTCCTTTCTTCCCCGCCCCTCCCTGGGCGCGGCCCCGGAGACCCCGTAGCGAGGGCAGGTGCGCGCGCAGCGGCGGCTGGCGGCGCTGAGGGAGCGCGAGCGCGCGGCGGGGGGGCCGGGCCGGGGGCGGCCGTTGCGCAGCTCGGTAGAGCGCCGGGGGGGGGGGGGAGGGGAAAGGAAGAAGAAGTCAACGGGGACCGGCGAGGAGCCCCCGCTCGCAGCCCGCCACCTGCCGCTGTGCGCCGCCGCCGCCGCTGCCGGAGGGAAGAGCCGGGCGCGGCCCCGGATACCGCCGAGGAGCCGCCGCCATGAACAGCGTGGGAGGCGCCGACGAGATCGGGTGAGGGGGGGGGAGCGGCCGCCTGAGGGGGCGCGGGGGAGGGCGGGGGTCGTGAGGCGAGCGCCCCGTTGCCTGCGGGGCGGGGGGTGTCCCCGGGCCGCCGCCGGGCCTGCCCGCCATGCTGGGCCCCTGCGGAGCGGGAGGGTGCCCCCCCCCCCCCCGTCACGTGACCGCCCCGCGCCGGGCTGCGGCGGCAGGTGCGCGCGGCCAAGGTCACGGCGGCGCTTCCCGCGCCCGCCCGCAGACCCCGCCGGAGGCCGGCGGCGGCGTGTCCCCCCTCCCCGGTGTGACGAGGGGGTGTCCGCCCGGCGGTGCCTCGCGGGGCACAGACCTCGGGCCGTCCCGGGGCAGCGGCGGGACAAAGGCGGCGGCCCGCGGCCTCCCCGGCCCGCTGCTGCAGAGCAGCCCCTGCCGGACCTCCCCTCCGCACCCTCCGGCCTTTGGGACAGCTGCGTTTCGGGCAGAAAAAAAACAGGTTTTGCTTTAAAAGCCTCCCGGAGGTTTTGTGACTTCACACCGCTATCCTGACCCAGATCTGGCTCTCCTGAGGTGTATCGCTGTGCTTCGGTGCTGTGTCCCAGCGCCTACCGGCGTTTCAGTTGTGAGCCTGTAGGTCTGGCACGTTAGAACTGCAAATAGGAGAAAGAAAATTAACAAAAAAATTGAAAATGCTTGGCTGCTTAGTTTTCCCAGCGAGTTCTGGCATGGAATATCCACATGATAACTCGTCACCTCATTTGAAACTGGAGCGAACACCAAGCGCTCTCCCGTTCGTGCTCTCTGCTGTGTAGGAAGCTGCTCACTCACCACGCGTGTTCTTCGTTTGTCCAGGCTTCAAAATCCGAGAGTGTTCTGTGGAATATAACACCTTGCTGCGAACAACACGTGTGGCGTGAGGCGTGTCTAAACGTGTAGGTTTTGCTCTAAAAGTGTCTTTGTTTGGTCCTGGGCCTTAGCCCCTCTCTGGTGTCCGGTGAGCAGACGCTTCCCGAGCCGTTGTGAGCGCAGGCTGCGTGTCGCTCGCTGAAATCCTGACCCATTCCCAGTTCCAAACTGCTTAGATTTTGATCCTTCTGAGTTATAATCAGATTTGAAAGGATTGGATTTTAAGCAGAGATGTTAGTTTATTTCCCCCTGCCCCCCTGGTTTAGTCAGCTGCCCGTGGTCGTGTGAAGGAAGTTGGGTTTGGAGGATGCAAGTCTTAATAGGAAGTTGCAAATTTAGAGCTCGCGGTCCTGTTGGGAGGAGTAGTACCTTGTGAGCATTATTTGTTCTAATTAGTACTTGGGACTGTTCTGGATGAAAGAAAGTGCTGCTCTTGAGATCCTCCTGTCCTACAGGACGTAGGTTATCAGGACTGTGCTAAGGGAAATGGATGTTAATCAAACTGCCAGATTATTTTATGTAGGCAAAGAGCTGGTGTTTTTGTTGAGTTTTGGCACTTTTTGAATCATAGAATGGTTTGGGTGTGAAGGGACCTCAAAGCTCATCTCATCCCAACCCCCTGCCATGGCAGGGACACCTCCCACCAGCCCAGGTTGCTCCAAGCCCCATCCAACCTGGCCTGGAACACTGCCAGCGAGGGGGCAGCCACAGCTTCTCTGGGCACCCTGCGCCAGTGTCTCACCACCCTCACAGCCAAGAATTCCTGCCTAATACCTACTCCAGATCTCCCCTCTTCCAGTTTAAAGCCATTAGCCCTCATCCTATCACTATGTGCTCTTGTAAAAAGTCCCTCTCCAGCTTTCTTGTAGCCTCCCCAGGTGCTAGTTCTAGGATTAGCTGTTCCAGTGATGGATACATTTATGGTAGAAAAGAATAAATTAGCAAGTAAAATTTTGTCAGGAAATCGTTGAAGAAGAGCACGTGGGTTGGTGAAACTCGATTAAAACTTACTGTATGCACTATAACATGTGGAGAGACTGTTCCTCTTCCCACTCTGGATGGGAGGAATGCTGCTGCTCCAGGTGTGCTGTGCTGTCGGTGTCTCTGTGTACCTGTGTGCAGGGAGAGGGATCTGTGGGAGGAACGGGCTGGTGTTGGTGCTCTCACCAGGCTGGTGCTGCTGGGGAAGTGCTTTAGTTCTGCTTGGGGGTGGACTGTAGTGTCCTTCTAACACGGTGGTCTCCGAATACATCGCTTCGTGGAGGTGTGTGGCGTTGAGGGGGGTGCAGACAGGTCTGAGGACAGTGCTGCCAGCAGGCTTACACTGATGGCATCATTTTAATAACTACCAGCCTGTGGACTGTGTGAATAAAAAGTTTTATAGGAGGCAGCGGGTGTAGGCCCATGGGAGGGGGCTGGTGATGCGAGAGGAGCGCTCGCCCGGCGCTGTTTCATCGGACAGCTGCCTCGCACAGCATCACGTCTGGGTTTGTGTGTTGGTGGGGGTTAATTAACTCCTGCACCAGTGTGTTCTGTCCAGGGGGAGTCAAAGGCTGTGGGGGTCCTGGCTGCTGGCGTTCTATAGCACCCATAGCGAGAGGAGCCGTGTATTTACATACAGCTGCTGTAGCTGACCTTAGGCAACCCCGCTTTTTTGTTTGTTTAAATGTATGTAGGGTGACTACAAATAATTAATAATGGAATTGGGAGGTTTCAATGACCACTGGCAGCGGGGAGTCCTCCTTCCGTGCAGACAGCCTGATCTTCCCTCAGGATGCAGCTGGTATTTTTAGATTGGTCTTATATAGATTAATCGGATATACCAAGCTATCAAATCTATTTAAAAATAAATGAATAAATCCCAACATGTAGCTGCATCAAAACTTTGAATATAGCATTCAATCGGTTATTTTTTCTTTGCTATTAGGAAATAAAGTTATTTCCTTGTAGAATTTACTTTCCTTGAAGGTGGTGGCCCAAGAAGGAGCAGACAGATCGGTGTGTCCCATGTGGGGAGAGGAAGTGCAGTAAAGGGATGCTTGGAGCTGGTGGGAGGTCGCAGGGGGTGACGTGTGGCAGTTCCCAGGTGACCTGTTGCTGAAGAAGCTCTTAGACTGATGCCAGGAGTGAGGTCTTTGCCAGAGGGAGGCAGGCAGGGCTTTCCTGTCCTTGAGAAGAACATCGTCATCCCGCAGCGAGCGGGCAGGAGACAGGGCGGCTTTCAGGGAGGGCTGTGATGGACGGAGCGTCCTCCTGCTGTCATCAGCTGCAGGGTGATCGTGCAGGAGCAGATGCAGCCGCTGGCTCCTGCAGCACTGAACACTGCGCTTCTGTTGCATGTCACCGCTGCAGTTATTCTCTGGCTGCTCAGGAAGATGCTTAGCAGTTGGTCTTCTTTCTGAAAGGTCAGATTTATGTCACCTCTCAACTAGTGACTTAAATAAAATTTGCCTCGATGAAACAAGACTTTTGGGTACCCTGTAACACCGAATTTAGTCACTCCTTTTTGTGTGTAGTACCCCCAGCCTCAGCTCAGCTGCACTCGGGTATATCTGAGGGCGAGTTGAAGACAAAGCAGAATATGGTTCCTCTCTTTAGGACTGATAGAAATAGAGGGCGTCCTCCAAAGATAAACTCTCCCAGCCCTTGTCTGTGCAGACCCCTAAAACTATTCACAGGAGAGCTTTTGAGGTTGTGCTCCTGACTGAAGGGCCAAGCCTGGAGGTGGCTTTGAGCAAACCTTTAATTATGGAGTAAATTACTTTGCATGGAGGTTTTGTCACACCCTGGAGTTGATAAAGAGCTGCAAAGCAGGCAGGCTGGCATCTCCCTGCTCCTCTCTGTGCCCTTCCCAAGCACCTCGGCGTGTTCCCACATGAAATGGTGCAGGCTTGGGTGCTCTCGGAAGATGAATTGATTCAGAGTTGCCTTGCGTTTTAAGCGTGGAGTTTAGTTTGGGTTTCAGCCATGACTTTCTCATCTGTTTGGAGATACCTCTCAACTAGATTGGTTTCACAACTAATTGCTGGATTAGTGCTACTCTGTTATTTGGTACTTGCCTCACAAGTTTGTCTTCTGTCCTGAACTCGGCAGTCCTACTTTTGCTTTCATTTAACCAGAAGATCATGGTAGGCAGGAGTGATTCTGACTGATCTTCCTAGGTGGGCGAGGGAGTAGCACAGAAAAGGAGCGGATAAAAGTTTTTTGTTTGTTTTTAATAAGCAGTTTAAGGACTTTTCTCTGCCAGGACAGTACTTGGAGAACACAAGGACAAGCCGGTGTAGGAGAGCCCAACTGTTCTTTGAACTTGGTTTCAGAGGCCTCATGCGAGGCTTTGCACACTTCTTGATCCATAACCTGGGAGTAAAGCAGGGAGTGGAGCAGACCTGGGTATTCAAAGTAGGATGTCTGGTTTTCTCTCAGTTTACTTTATCTCAGAAGTTTTGGATTTTGTTTTCATCCTTAAATTGGAGCTGCGTGGACCCTGCAGCAGTCCCCTTCTGTTGCTAAGAGAAGCTCTGTAAGTAACTTAGAGCCAGGGATCCAAACATCCTGTTTCAGCGGGGGGGTTAATCAGGCAGTTCATCAGAACTTTGTAATGCTGTTCTTGGACCACTTCTCAAATTTCAGTGATGCTTTATACGTATTTTTTTCTGAACTATGAAGTGTTCCATGCTGGAACTTTTCTGCCTTGAAAGAGCAGGTAAATGTGCTTTGTGTGACGTTCTGTGTTGGTTTTTTCCTTCTGGCTATTGTGATGATTCTGAAAGCAACACACCGCCTTCTCAGGTACCTGGAAATCAGAAGTTTGGAGGAACTTGGGCTTTTCTGACATTTTTGTCTTCTCTTTGCACAAAAGAATAAAATACATTCCTGCCCTGAGCTTACAGTCTCTGTTCAAGCTTGTGGCACACAAAACGGATGCTTCATGAAACAGAAGGTAGCTGTCACAAAGAACAGTGAATTCTAGTGAAGAAGGGCTTTGCAGTGTGTTTTGGAGGCCTCGGTGCCACCTGACCTCTTCAGGACAGCTGACTTCTGCGTTCAGTAAGATGAAGCATCTGTTGTGTAGCACCCTAAAACTGCTGTTTGCTTCATTTGCAGAAAACTCTTTGTGGGTGGCTTGGACTGGAGTACAACACAAGGTGAGCACAGTCGTTGAGCCTTTGGGAGCAGCAGACAGTGCAGAGATACACAGCTCTTCAGCGTCCTGTGCTGGGAGGATTTGGAGGGGAGTCTACTGTCAATGAACAAAACTTTCTGTAGAGAGTTCAAATATTTATTAACCACTTCTGGGTTTATATTTTTTTACCAGTGTTTGGTATCAAAGATTTTGGCAACTCAAAATATGACCTTTTTTTATCATTACTTTACTATGGTATTGCTTTTCTTTTGTGTGAGTATATAATAAAGCAGCACATACCATTTGTTTAGAGGAAGTAAAATTTAATAATTCTCAGAAGATGAGTTTGAACTTGTTCAGCTGTTTGCTTATCTTTTGTCTCGTAATAATGTTAATATCTGCTTCTGTTTCATATATGCTTTTTTTTTTTAACAGAAACCCTACGTAGCTACTTCTCCCAGTATGGAGAGGTTGTAGACTGTGTCATAATGAAAGACAAAACAACAAACCAGTCTCGAGGATTTGGATTTGTCAAATTTAAAGATCCCAACTGTGTGGGAACAGTACTGGCCAGTAGACCTCATACGTTAGATGGCCGAAACGTAAGTTCCTTCTGTCTTCTGTTTTGTTTGCTGCTTCAGAACTTTCTGCTCTGTTTGAAAGATCAGTTTTAAATTCTGGCTGCTTATTTGCAGGCTGGATAGTGTAAAAGTTACCTGGTGGTTGGTTGAAGTTATTTATTGTAAGCCAGCTTTGACTCAGTGATTTGTGTCACGTTGTAGAGGCGATGTATTGACGATAGCTTTGATCTTGGAGCTGGATTTCAGCAGAGCTGTGTTCAGCTGCCGTAAACGTAACTCTTACAACAATTTTCTGCACTCTGAGATCTGACCAAAGTGGAACTTCTTCCAGATTGATCCAAAGCCATGTACACCTAGGGGGATGCAGCCCGAAAGGACACGACCGAAGGAAGGATGGGTAAGGAGCGATACTCGGTGTATCCTGCCTGTTTGCCAAGTGTTGGCTGACCTTCCAGCAGTTTAGTGGAATTCCCTTGGATTATATCCCTGGTTTAAAATCAGGATGCAGGCCTTGAGCATACATTTTATTTCTGAAAAATGCCTTTTCCTTAGATTTCCATGGTAAGACTCCCAAGTACAACACAGTGTTTTGTGCTGGCGTGAAACTTGCTTTGTGGGTGTGGTGTTTTCTTAAGCTCTTAGCAAGGCTTTTAGTAGAGTTCTTCAAATCTTGAAACAAGTGTCTGAAGTGCACTGGCAGGACTGATACCCTTTCCCAGCCCACTTCATGCCCTGCAGGTTAATACGATTTCATTAGAAAATGGCCTCAGAAGGCAGTCCCTAGTTCTGTGTTCTTCTGAAGAACAGACACAGGGTTATAACTGCAAACACCAAAGTTCTGAGCTCTGAACGTGCACTTGCTTCACTTTAATGAGTAGGAGACTTCAGGCTGGAGATGGCTCCCCCTCAACCTGCAAGAGGCCACTGTTCATGTTTAAGTGTAAAATGATAGAAGTAGCCAACTTTATTGTCCTTCTGACTGAATTTTTTCCCTCCTTGATTTAGCAGAAAGGATCCAGGAGCGATAACAATAAATCAAATAAAATTTTTGTTGGTGGGATTCCTCATAACTGTGGCGAGACAGAGCTCAGGGAATACTTCAAGAAGTTCGGAGTGGTGAGTCATTCGGCGTGGTGGCAGTTATCAGTCGGTTGCAAGATGCTTTCCCTCCCCGCTGCCTTTTCTCAGATTTCACCAAGCTGTCAAATTTTGGATTAATTTAGACAAACTGCTGTAGGGACATATTGAAGCATTTTGTGATAAACTGGAGTAAATGTTCATCATCCTGAAACGTATCTTGCTGTTTGTCAAAAGCTATTGCTCTCCTATGTAACTTACTGTGCTGCTTCTGTCTCCTCTTGTTTAAGTCTACCTGATGCATTATTCTCTCTCCTTCTTACAAAAACTCTTGGAGTTGACTTGGCTTAAGAATAATTTTTTTTCTCTTTTCAATTGATAACTTACAGCTAAAAAAATCAATAATTTTTTGGGGGGGGAACAGGAAGTGCTTCCGTGAGCTCATGTGGAAGATCCTCGTCTTTATGTGTACAGAGAGGTTAAATTTTGCAGTCTCCTGCTGTTATTTTAATAACAGTAGTTGCTTTTGAATCATCACCTGGAATCGTCTGAGTTCTGTTGTCCCTAGAACCTCCATTCTAGAGACAAATACTACTCACGTTATGCACTGGATTCTAATTCAATTTAGAGCCTCAGACTGAAATGACTGTGTCTTCTGACCATTTTTTTTCCATAGTTGGTTTTAATTTCCCATTTATCCCAGCTGTTGTTGCCCCTGTAAGATGGTGAAGTGCTGAACCAAACTACTAAACTCAGCTGTGAAGTAGTTTGAGAAGCCTGAAGATTGCCTTAAATTCATGACTGTACTGCTGGATGTGACCTTGCCATCTTTGAGTGACATTTAGTGTGTTCTTTTGATACTTTTAAATCACCTTTCTCAAAGACCTCATGTGGCTAAGTTTATCAACAGTACTGTATTTAAAATTGGATTAAGGTAGTTTAACAATATATATATAAAAGGCCAACAACTGTTTCTTTAGTTTGAAAGGCTGCAGTAGACTTGTACTTTAAAATGAGGCAGCCTGCTCACAGCTGTGGAGTGTGCTTTCTAAAGGCTCTTCCTCACAGACTTTGAGCTTTCCAATTCCCACCTCTGGATGGCTTGGGAGATGCAGGGTTATGTTCCACCAAATATAGAAGGCAACAGCAGTTAAGTGTAAGTGCCTTTAAAAGTAAGTAGTAGAAGTTTTAACGATAGTATAGAAATTGGGGAGTCAATGGTTCTTAATGAGTTGCCTTTGGAGAAGCAGAGGCTCTTAGATGTGTTTTGTGGCCACAGAGTGAAGAGACCAAAGCAGGCACTGATTCTTAGACATGGTAGTTGCTGGGTAAATAAAACCAGTGTGAAGAAGGGGATGCACACAGACCAGTGGGGGAAAGCCTGGCCCTGGCACATGGCACGACCCCCAGATGGGGATAAATCCCAGCTACTCACATCCAGTAGGACACATGTGGTGTAATACCTTGAAAAGTATGGTTTCTAGCTGTAAGTAGAAGGTGAATTTGTGTCAGATTTTGAGCTAGATTCCAGTAAAAAATCCTAAGATTGGCTTGAAGGCGAAGATGTGATTCCAGGAGGTCTCACACTTGTTGTGGCAGAAATTCAAAGGAAGTTCCTTTCCCCTGTTTTAGGTAAATGTTGCACCTCTGTTCATATTTAAATTTCAGCTCAGTGGTACTTTGGAAAAAAAAATCTTGAAGCCCTCAAACAGCTTGCATTTTCCACTTTTTTGGTGTTCTGTTGTTGTGTGTTTGTTCTTTTTTTGGTTAAGATTACACTGATACTGATCATCTCTAACTCAGGGGGTTTGTAATGCTATTTCAGGCATCAATTTGTAACTGGTGCTCTGTGCCACACTGGTACTCGAGTAAGTAACTCGGAGGAGCCGTGCAAATTGTTAAATGTGTTTGGAGTTCAAGCTGCTTTTCATGTTGAGAGTGAAAATGTTTAAAAATGGAAAAAGTAATCTCCACTGGTGAATATTATGTTGAAAACCAGAAGCCTTTGGGGTTTTTTTTTTATAGGCTATAGCGTGGCTATAAACAGCGTAGCAACCTTAATGCTAGATTCAAATCTGGAGTGTGATGAGACCTTAAAAAGCCCCAGTGTAGCTTTTGGGAAGAGCACTGCTTTTCTTACACCCCCCTGAAGAGCAGTCTTCCCAGTTTGTTTGTGCTGGGCGAGGACGGGCTGGTGGGGACGGCTGCAGGCAGCGTTTGGTGGCGCTGTGCGGGTGGGGTGTGGGAGAGCAGCCTGGAGTAACCTGTGTGTAACGTTCCCCTGGTAGCACAGTGAGGAGAATTTCCCTTCTCTCTTCCAGGTCACTGAAGTTGTAATGATCTATGACGCAGAGAAACAGAGGCCCCGAGGTAAAGGCTGATCTAGTTTGTCCTTGAAATTTCTTCATACTCTCCTATAGTCAGATGGCAAACTATTTCACACCATCAGAAAAGGTAGACTTTTATTTTTTTCTATGTTGCCTCAGGAAAAAGAATAATTCACTGAGCAAATATCGCTTCAAGTCGAGACTCTTCATCCACAGCTTCAGTTGGTACCTGTGCATTAAAGTCAGATGTTTCATGTTCATTTATGGGGGTTTTTTGCTAGGTTTTTTAGTGGAATGAAATTTGATTCTTGTGCCACTCCTGTGGCTCAAGGTGCTGTTGGGGGGGGAAAATATAAGCAGCTTTTCCTCCTGTTCCACATGAAAGGTATGTCGATGTCTGGAACTGCATGGGGGGGGTGCTCCAGTTTGGAGTACATCTGAACATGAGATCAGAACAGAATCCATCCATTACATGCTTTTTGTTTTGGTTAAATGGCTTCATTTAAAGAAAAACACTTCTTAAACGACACAAAATAATTCTGAAATACATATATGTATATATTTGAATTGGCACCTGTGATCCCTGTATGCTAGACTGCTTTTTTTAAGGAAAAAAAAAACCACAAACAACTCTAAGTTTCACTAGTCTGTTTAAGCAAGTTGGTAACCTTTGGTCAAAATACGAAGCAAGTTTCATGTCACCCACCTTCCATTGCATCTGCCATGTGTTTGACGAGGACGAGGCAATATTTCAGACACCTGAAGTGTAGTTGCACTGCCCACCCCGTAGCATGTTCTACATGCTAGAGAATAGTTTGCCATCTGAACTTTCATTTCTCTTCTGACTCATTATTAAGAAATATATTCTTCACTTCATATTTATTAAGCTGTTAAGTCTTAGTTTTATTTTTAATTTAGACATACATCCTTAGTGACATATTTAAGTGTTTCATAGTAAAGTATGGTAATGTTAAGTAAGTTCTATTTTTTTTTTTCCTTTTCTTTTCTCTCTGTGAATTGTTTGACTGTGATTAACGATATCTCTTTAGATTTCTTCTCTCTAGGTATAATTTATCACAGAGGTACAGGCCAGTTCCAGAGTCAGAGGAGGGACGGGCTTTGTCTTTTATTGGAGTGTAAACGAAGTTTCAATATATTTGTTTTTTTTTTTGTTTTCTTGCTTTAGCTATCTTAATCTTCTTTCAACAGATATCTTTTATTGAAGCAGAACATAAATTCATCTATTTAAATGCTCTAGAGCATCTGATTTTAAATAGAGGAGGCAGTGGAGACAAAGGCACGGGCACCTGAGTACAATTTGTGGCTGAAGCTCTGAAGTATTTCAGTAATTATTGTATCATCTGTATCTTTGTAATATTTAATCCCAGCCTTGCAGCCTCTCAGCAAAAGGTACTAAAACATCATGCCTGGTCTGGATTAATCCTGGGCTCAATTAATGGCTTCCCTGCTTAAAGCTGTACTAAAAAAAAAAGAAAACAGAAGGGTTCAGGCCCACTTCCGAGGTGGGGGCTGAGAGCAGCGGTGGCGGCTGTGCGCAGGTTTCTGTGCCAGAGGTACGGCAGAGTACATTCTCCTTCAGGTCATCTGACTTCTTACACCGTGTTCTTCACTCCTATTGCTCTGGCTTCCCTTTTTGCTCCGTTACGTGCGTTGTGCAGTGGTAACTGACTGTCACCTCCACACACAGCCCTGTTAGTCACCGGGGGCGTGCTAGGGAAACTCCCCATAGTTCCTGTCCAGGACTCCTGGCTGTGCAGCCCAGAACACATTTTCTCTTCCTTCTCTTGCTCATCTGTATTCCGTTGCATAGAGCTCTACGCAGCCTGTACGCTTGCCCTTTTAACACGGGACCTCAGTGACTAGGTAGTTACAACACTTACAAGGCCAGTTCCCTGCCAGCTCTGCTGGAGCCATTCTGAAGTTTGCCTTCTTCCATTGCCTTTACCACCCTCGCCTTTGGAACAGATCCTGTACTGCATGTCGTTCCACTCCTTTGCTGGGAGGAGGAGGGAAGAATTATCCCCATTACTACTCCCTGCAGCATTCCTCTACCTTCAGCCTCTCACAGGGACTCTGGGAACAACATTCTCAGTGTCAAAGCTACGGTGGTGCCCTTGAGGAGCCAGCTGGGTGTCTTGAATTATCCACATCATCTTCACTTACAGTCCCTACCTACCTCTGTTAGCAATCCTGCAAGCAGTCCTTTCATCAAAATTCTTCTCAGAGTCCCATGTGTAAGTGCAGCCAGCCTCATTGCATCTTAAAAGAAACAGTAGCTTTGTTGCAGTCACTGCTTCTCGTGCTTTCCATTCTTGGCTAAACCAACAGCTGTGAAGTAATTTACAGGTTCTTGCTGGGTTTGTTCTCTTCCTCCCCTTGGCTGCAGACCAGCATCATTGCTGGGTTCAGCAGTCCGCTTGGGTTCCTGCTAAATGCAATTAGTTGCTCGAGTCTTCAATAAAGTCCTGTCCTTCAGAAAATAAAGCGACTGGATGGCAGACCCCATCACTTCCACTGTATTTAAAATTTCGTGTTGTTGGGATTTTGCTGTGTATTGTACTCTGATTTCCTCGCTGTTCTTATCTTGTGATGTTTGGCCCTTTTAAATCCTTTTCTAAATTAATTTTTTTCTTTACTGGCTTCCCAATGACCTCTTAAATCCCCTTCTCTCCCTCCAGACCCCATCCCCATACCACAGTCTGTCCCCCTCCTTCAGTCTTCTTGGAATCAGGTTAAACTACCAACCTTCACAGATGGTAGCCATCGGTTTTCCTTCCCATGCCTTTCTCTAAAAGGCTGTAATACCAAATGTGTGATTTAAGTACAAATACTTTTTTCTTTTGGCTCTGATACTCAGGTTTCTAGTTAACCTCAGACAAATATATTGTGATGAAATGCTGCTCTCAGTTTTGAGGCTGCTTTCATCACAGGTCGACAAAACTTCGTTTATACTGCCAGTCTCTTGTGTGTGGGAAATGCTAAGTTTTTTCCTTTTTATTTTAAGTTTATTTTAGTGATGTCTTTTGCTCTTGTTGCTGACAGCAGAATTTGACCTGCTGGAATCTATTTTGGCCTGTATCTTTGTGTATTTTTTTATATATAAACTTTCTCTACAATAGGCCTCTTTGGGCTTACCCAACCCAGTTGGATAAGCTTAGAGAGACACTAACTGTTATAGATACTGTATTTCTGTTTAACGCTTTAGAGCAATATATGGCTGCTGTCAGCACTAGCTGCAAAGCAAAATATAAACCAAGGGGGAAATCTTGGGTTTCAGAAAAGCAGAAATGCATCCATGTTCCATATGCTTTTGATGCCGCACCTCGTTTTTCTTTCTAATTTTGGTCGCTCTACCCTTAGCTAATCTGAAGAATGGCACAATTGATGTACTGCATGTCTTCTTCCCTTCCCTGGGGTCTGGGTGTTACACCAGCAGCCAGTGGTTGATGGCATGAACCAGCCTCTGTGTTCTGTGAAATTAACCACTGTTTTGCCACTCTCTCGGCAGTATCAGCAGCTACAACCTAAGTGCAGTGGTTCTCAAAAGGGTGAGCTGAAAAAGGCCAGGTAGTCCTGGGGCTTTGCCTCATTTCCAGCACCTTCTACAGGCATCAGATATTCCTTTTAAAAAGCTGCTGGACTCAGCTGAGCTGCCGTCGTTGAGGGCCACGGTCAGATAAAAGGGAAGGAGCCACCCTTCAGTTAGCAAAAAGAGGGACTGGGAAGGGTTGTATAGATTTTCAAGAGAAAAGCAGCAGGAAATATAAGAAATAAAAGAGATGAAGGGATGTGATGGGAAGTATCCCACTCTGTATAAGCAGCACCTCTTCAGCTGCCCGGGGTGCTGTGTTTGGAAGGAGTAATGTCTACTGTGTGCTTTTTCTAAGGTGTGGAGAACTTGAGAACCTCTGATCTAGGTTGTTAGTTTCTGAAGCTTCTCATTCATCCATGGAGTGGTAAAATTTGTCATGCTTTAACAGCTACATTTCAAAGACAACTTTTCTTCTTTTCCATGGAAAATATTCCCTGACCAGAAGATGGGATGAGGGATGGGAGGAAGTTGCTTTGCAGCTTTGGGCAACAGGGACAAGAGTAGGTTTTCCTTGGGAACCTGGTCTGAACCAAAGAGAGGAGCAGCAAAGTTGCTTGACTTTAATCTGCTGTCCCACAAGTATTTTAGTTTCAGTTGTGGCACAGTTATTTAAGACTCTAGCAGCACTTTTTTTTTTTTTCCATTTCCTGGTAGGTGGCTTAGGAATAAAATCAAATTGAGAGATAGCTAGCAAGCTTAGTTTCAGTTGCATGTGTGGAACCAAGACGAGGCATTAATTGCCCGACTGCAGGAAGTTTCCATTGCAATTTTCTCAGATTGACTTTTTTTTTTTTTTTTTTGGAAAATTTAACACAAGTCTCGGTTATCTGAAACCCCTGCTTGAACCCTTGGTCCGCCCCTAATACTGTTCATCATCCTGTTTTGTGTCACAACACCCTGCTACCTTGATTCACTCTTCGTCGTTGGCTAGGTTTTGGATTTATTACTTTCGAGGACGAACAATCAGTGGACCAGGCTGTCAACATGCATTTTCACGACATCATGGGCAAAAAAGTGTGTAGTTGTAGTTTTATTTTACCTTAAGAAAGAACCAAGTCTTGGGCAACTAACGATTTCACTGGTGAATAAAAAGGAATGATTCAGTTCAGTGGGGGGTGTATGTCCAAATTCGAGGCTTTATCCATGAAGGTGGGGAAAGTCTCCGGAGTTTGCTTCAACCAGGGAGAGAGGCAGCTGGCTCGTGGCTTAGCCTGTAGAGGAGAGACAGATCTTGAAAGCCTGAGGCTTTAGGCTGTGGTGTTTTGGGAAAGGCCTTGTGCTGACAGGCCTGGGGGGCTGACGTCCCACTGGGGGGGTGGGGACCACCCTCGTTTCCAGCGCTGCTTGGGTGCAAGGGTAGAAGTAAATTAGTTGTTCCCAACTGTTTGAAAAATCAGAATCCCAATGAAATCTGAGTTGTTCAAGGCTTGGTTTCAGATACCACTCCTTCAGATGTGTATTTGATGCTCAAATTTTGAGGTGGTGTGAGATAATCTATATAATTTTAAACTTAAAAAGAGGAGAAAAAAAAAAAAACATCATGAAGGATTGGTTTTTTAAAAAATTGGGTCACTTACTGTGAAACTTTGATACAAACCCACGTACTCTATATAGTATTTAACCACAATGCAGTTAAGTGACCTCTGGTTGTTTCATCTTCATACTGTGTTGTCAGCAAATGGGTGTTTGATAGGGAGGAGTGCTTTAGGCTTCCTTTGATGTTACTCAGCAAGGAACGTGCTTGTACCTGTGGAAAAAAAATAATAAAAGCCGAGTAAATTATTGCAGGACGCCCCAGTTTTATACAGAGAATAACTTCAAGAAAAAATAACCACAGGAAGTTCTGATAAATGTAGAGTCCTTGCAGTTTGACAGTATATCCACAGTTTGAAGCAGGTGTTAAAACTGTTAGCCTTAGAGTGAACAGGTTTCAAGGAAACACAGCACTGTCACTTCCCTTTAAATTATCGCACTGTGTAACGTTGCATTGTCTTTAATGTCTACGTGCTGACATTTCACAAACGTTTATTTAGCTAGCAGGGGGTATATCAGTGGAGTTTTGGTTAATTAGGCAGTATATCATGCTTTTTATTCCAATGAACTTGCTTTGGGGGTGAGGGGTGGGCTGGTTCCCTACTAATGGAAAGGAAGCAAATGAAGAACTGTGCTGTGTAGCCCAGAACATCACTGTGTGTTCTGGAGTGCTGGTGTTCTCCTCGTGGGAGCAGCTGCACTGACAGCAGCACGGTCACAGTGGTGTGTGAATTATCCATATCCTATGGTACATCCTTGGGTTTGCCTTGGAATTGCCTTAAACTTCTGCCAAGCACTTAAATGCAAGGCCCCATCTCAAATCAGCATCTAAATGGGAACAAAGGACAGTCCATCTGCTGGAGTGCTTCTGGGAGAGCACGGGGAGCCCTGGGTGAGTCCCAGAAGTCACCTCTGGTGCTGCTGGTTTTCAGAATCCCTCAGAGCTCTCCGTTGTTTCCCAGACAATCTCCACATTGAAATTACCTATTTTTGCCCTTTTCCCCCCCTCCTTTCAATGACACACACAGCAGAAACACGCCGTGCTGGTTGAGCTGGGAGCAGTGGGGGTGCCCCATGTGGGGTGATCTGGCCTTTAGGCAGGTGTAGGCTCTTGACCTCGGTGCGAGAAGATTGCCCAGGGGTTTCTCAGCCCTCACGTTGGCAGTTCACCGCTCCCAAACGCGCACTGAAAAATTAATGGGGTTCTTCTGCAAGGAATAATGAACTCCAGATACTCTGCTCTCTTCCCCAACTAATAATGCCTGCTTTAAAAACCAGTATCTTTCTTTTTGGTAATTAAAAAGGTATTGCTGAAATGAATCCATGTGTTGTTGAAAGGGGGGGGAAAGAAAATTAAAATTGCAAGAAGGACTGTGCTTTTGTAAGCAATAACTGAATTCCCTCCAGGCAAATGTGTTAAGACTCATTAATTTGAGTCCTTTGAAAAATTCCCTGGGTTCCTCTCTGGAAGGGCCTTCAGCTGACAGAGATTTGGTTACTGTCATGTCTCGTGTCCTTGGGGCATCGGCGGCGGGCGGGGGCGGCGGGCTCTGTCCTTGCCTTGTGCCTGTTTCCTGTTTGTTCTCTGACATGAATGGGGTTTAAGACATGGCAGGAAGAATTCTGAATACTTTTATTTTCCATACTACTCAGGCCCATTGATGATTGAGATTTATTTTTCTTTGTACTCTGGCACCCATTAAAATTAATCATAAAATAAAAAAGGCTTTAATTCAGCATGCATGAGTGCTGAGAGTGTTTCATTAAATCAGAAACTGGATATTTTTTTTTGAGAGGGAGAGAGGGGTTTATATTGAATGTGCAGCTTATTTTAAGTAGGTCAAATGCACTTATTCCATGGCTCGGAACACTAGGACATTTTATCTTTGAACAAAATAAGTTAAGCACTGTGGCTTACTAATTTTAAAAACAGGAGGGCTTTTGTCACTGACTTAACACAGTATGAAGATTTGCTTCTTATTGACTCAACTGTCCATTTTTATTACTTGCATGTTTGTTTACTTTTTTGTTAGATGTAATGTAAGATTCTCTTATCACATCCATTCCCTCTGACATTGTTTGAGTTAATTGAGATTCTTTAAGCGTTAGCCTGGGGAAGGTAAGTCCTTATCTTCCATTAGACATTTAAATAAAAATCTTAAGTTTTTAAAACAAACCAACAAAAAAAAGACCAACCAACCAAATGTGTGTTTCTCAGGTATGAGCAGAGCTGAAATTGCAGTTAGATGGGGTGGGTTTAAACTGTAACTTCCAAATGAACCCCAAAGGTGTTGGAATGTTAAAGCATTAGTACCCTTTTTCAGAGCGGACTCTTTACTCAGAGTTCTTTTGTTTACTGCAAACGTCATCTTTGTAACTCCTGCCTTTCATGTGAAATGAGTACCTAAATCATTTAAAGGACTGTGCTGTTGTAAGTGAAGAGCCCTTGTAAGAGGGTACTGCTGTTTTAAGAGTAAAGCCAATGAGTACTGTACTATGCTGAAACATAAGTGATTTGTAGGATGTGTTTTACTTGAAATACCTCAATAGTAGGACTTACAATGTCTTACCATCATTTATATTGTACCTGAGAAACATTTTAAATTACTGGCCTTAAGTTTAATAATTAAGTATTTTAGACATAAGTCATAAGATGCTAAGTGTAGTCTTAAGTGTAATTAAGGGTGTGTGTGAAGGGAAGGGGGGTGTACTAACCTGCACCATCTCTCCTAAATGGCCACTCTGTTTGTTTAGGTGGAGGTGAAACGCGCAGAACCTCGTGATAGCAAAAGCCAAACTCCAGGGCCGCCCGGTGCCAGTCAGTGGGGAAGCAGGATCATGCCAAGTGCTGCCAATGGCTGGGCAGGTCAGCCCCCTCCGACCTGGCAGCAAGGATACGGCCCTCAAGGTACTGCTCTGGTCGTCCCAGGGTCACTGTCACACCAGTCTTGCCTTTCCAGCTTGCTGGTAACTTGGTTTTACTGGCAAATGACAGTATTCCCAGGTTAATCAGTGCTGTGGATGAGCCAAAATTCCACACGTGAGTCCTTCCCGAGTCTGCTGAGATTGTTCCTTCCCTTCTTTCCCAAAAGCCTTTGTTTCACTGGGCAGCAGCCAGTGGGTCGTGCCCTGTCTGCCTCCTGTGGAACCAGCATGGCTTTGGGTGGTGCGGGGAGGTGTCGAGAGAGCTCAGCGGCTCAAGTTGTGACTCCTACCTGAGACCCTAATGAAAAATTCTGTTGAAATACAGGTTTTCAAGGATGAGGCAGTTTCAGAGGCAGTTATAAGTAAAATCTGAAAGGGCTGATTGAAAAACAGATGGTCTTGTCTTTGGATTTTATTGCTTATAACAGGCAGCTCCGAGGCTGGCGGTGGGGCAGGGGAGCACTTAGGGCGTATCATTTCCTTGATTTAGCTCAAACCCTTCAGGGCTGAGAGGAGCAGCTGTGGATTTTGGGTTTGGTGCTTATAATCCCCCCCAAGATTTTGAAGACAAGATAAATATGCTGAGTTCATGCAAAGACAGTTTTGATAAGTTATGGAGAAATAGGGGAGTATAATTGAGTTGGGTTTGACAGAGCAGAACTCGCTTGCTCTGATAGATGAGGAATCTTCAGCTGGGGGGCTGAGAGAGTGTCACTGCTTCGTCTTCTGCTGCAATAGATGATACCTCGGTGGAGGGATTGCTCGTTTCCCCATGGTGCTTATTAACTTGAAAGCTGCAGCTGAGGCTTTGACATTCTGCTCAGACGTGCTAATCTGCAGCGGCGCAAATTGAGAAACCAGATTATTTTCCCTGTGCTTATTTGTAGAGAAAATGAGACCTGATCTACTGGAGAGATTAATGTAAAACACAAACGTGTTTATCTTTCAATCTTAATGCTGCAACAAATGCAGAAGATTATATGGTTCAAAAAACTTCAAAAATAATGAGGATAAACCTGGTAGTATATTAAAAATGCTTTGGGTGTGTACTCTGCTGAGGTTCTCAGGGGGTTTGTTCTTTCTACTGGTACAGTTTCCTGCACAGTTCTTGAACGCTCTGTCTGATGTGAGTGTGGGCTTTGCTGTCTGTTCTATGCATTATTTACTGAATGATTCAGAGTCTTTTCAGAATTGCATACTCAGAAATAGCCCCAGATCTGTAAAGGACAGTGGGAGGGTACCCAGCCTGTCCCAGAGCAAGATCAGCTTCCTGTAAATCACTCCTGTTTCCTAGCCTACACCTTCAGTGCACGTGTAAGTCGCTTTTTTGTTCTGTTTTAGGGATGTGGGTGCCAGCTGGACAGGCAATTGGTAAGTATGTTACATGGGACTGATTTTAAAAGTAACATCCTACTGAGCGAGGGTGCAGTTTCTGTGAGAATTCAGTGATTTGTGGGTTTCTGTAGTATTTAACCTACATTTAAATGCTTGATTGAATTTGTCCTGAAAGAACAAAGGAGAAGATGGTGTATTCTTAAATCAGTAATGGGAGCTGACATACATAATGCTCTAGCCAACTACACTAATTTGTCATCAAGGAATTATGTTGTGTACTGCAGTTATTGCAGTAGGGATACTTGGAGGACAAATATTTCCCAAAGCAAGAATTGATAGAAGGCTGAGACTGCGTCTGAAATCTGTCAAACAGCTTCACCCCACCTAGAGGATGCTGACTTAAGCAGCCACTTCTCATTATTAAGCTGCTTTAGTCCTTGGTTTCTCTTTGTTTTCTAGGTGGATACGGACCACCTCCTCCAGGAAGAGGAGCTCCTCCACCACCACCACCATTTACCTCATACATAGTCTCTACACCTCCTGGAGGGTTCCCACCTCCACAAGGATTTCCACAGGGCTATGGCACCCCTCCACCATTTAGTAAGTGACCTAGAGGGGTTAGAGTACAGTCCATCACCAAATTCAGTTTTCAGCTTTTCCTCATCTTCCTCTGGACTTGGATTTTGTCCCCCTGTGTTTCATCTATCCTCAGGTGTTTTTCCTAGATTGTATACTCTGGGTTATAATTAAGTATTTTTGTCAGTGAGTTGGGTTACTTTCTTTGTGGGCAGTAATCACTGATGTTCTCTAGTTTAAATTGGTGTTGCTAAATGAATCTTGATTTATTATGTACCCCTATTATGACATCTGAGAGAAGTCAGAGTCCTGCATGATGACCTGGGCTAGGCACAGGCTGGGATTTTTGGAGGGGTTTAAGGAATTAAGGTCACAACTGGCACTGGGCATGTAAATAGGATTTTAGCACCTACCCCCTCAGGCCACCTTTTGAAAAGTCTGGTCACAAACCTGATTGAAAAAGAAAGCTGAAGAATAGCACCCAGTTACCTAGAGCTGCCTGTTCTACTACAAAGCTGTCATTTGTTTGGGATTTCTTTTTTTCCTCCTATGGCCAGCTGTAGGTAACAAACACTTTGGTTTTAATTGACTTGTAAGTATTTTTTTTTAAAGTTTGTATCATACTCTGAAGCCAAGGGAGAAGTCGGGGTGGTGTTCACCTGTGTCTTTTCACACGGGTTGTACTTTCCTCGTCTTTCAGGTTTTGGTTATGGTGCTCCACCTCCTCCACCTGACCAGTTTGCCCCACCTGGAGTACCCCCTCCACCTGCCACTCCAGGGGCAGCACCACTAGCTTTTCCACCACCACCACCACCATCTCAGGCAACTCAGGACATGAGCAAACCCCCGACTGCTCAGCCAGAATTCCCTTATAGTCAGTTTGGTAAGTAACTGCATAGAAAATAAACTCTGCTTGATCTTTCACACCTTTTATACTTGGGTAGAATGTCAGTGTTGAGAACCAGTTTGCTGACGCTCAGGGCACTTCTCTCCAGGATGGGAATGCCAGCCACTGGCTCTCAAGTGATCCTTAAATCATGCAGTGTTTTAGCCAGAGGGTATTTTCTTTATCAGCTCCAAAACATTGCTTGTACACTGAGATAGTCTTCAGAGATTTGTGCACTGGTAGAAGTTACTGATTTGCACTCTCCCTGAATCTGTTGTTAAAACTTTTTCTTCCCTGCCCTTTCTGTCTATCTCAAGTTTTAGTTCTGCCTGAAGTGTGTAAAGCTCCATTGTGCTGATATAAGAGAGAACTGTCAGGTAGCTGATAGAAGACATTTTAAGCCAGGCAGACAGTACTACCCAAAAAATAAAATTGCTAGGCAAGTGCTTGAGCTCCTGAGTAACATTTCTGCTGCTCCCTGTGGAAGCTGGGAGGGAGTTCTCATCTTGCTCTTCCTCTTAGCCCTGGTTTTGAGCTCTCCAGAGAGCTGCGTGTGGCATATTGCTTTTTGGTTTTTTTAAGGGACTGTAATTGGTCATTTTTTACTTCTGCAGGAACTTGTTGCATGCAGTAGCCCCATGTCCCTCCCTGAACACGTTCTCTGCGTGTGTTGGTGCCTGTCTCCATTTGAAGTGCCTGCAGAAACTGTTAGGAAACAAACACTTTGTAAAGTTGTTTAAATAGATAACTATTGGAAATTCCAAAACTGTAAAACAGACCCTGAAGGAAGATTAGCCTTTCAGATGCATTTATAAAGCACACATATGTTCTCATGTTGATGGATTTGAAATGTTTTTCAATTTGTTATAAACTCAGTTGCTTTCATAGCTAGCTTTGCCCTTGTGATTCAAAAGGAAGTTTCTCTTGTCTTGCCAGCACTTGTCTCTTTGCAGGCTCTTTTTGGAGGAGGATGAACAAATAAAGTACAAATCCATGCACAATCACTGATACTCAGTGGGAGCCAATACTTGGTGTGTGTTGGAAGCTCAGGGAGAATCTGTTTTCCAACACTGAAAAATTGGGGAGGGGGATTCCAGCATTTGGTGTGTCTGGTACCACTTCCCTCTTGGACGTAGCCTCTTTGCCAGTGGAGTATTTCAGATGTCAGTCTCTTAAGAGTGCAGGTAGGGAGGGAGGAGGGAGGAAGGTGTGTAGTCCTGCATTTTGAGGAAGAAGGCTAAGGTTACTTGTTTGGACCACAACTGCAGTTAGTCTCCTGCCTCGAGTGCTTTTCTGGCCTGAAAGCTGCTATGAGTGCAAGTGCTAACAGGGGTAGAGGGATTTAATAGCTGCAGTCCCACAGAATCACCCACCTGTTCATAAAGCTATGTGTGAAATCTTTTTAAACCTTTATAAAGAGCTTCAGCACTTCATGTGATTGCAAATCAGTTAGCAGCATTGCGGTACAATGCTGATCTGCATGTATTTACATAAATGTGTAAGGCTTACGGGCTTTAAAGAGGCACAGAGTTATCATTGTGGTGGTTTAAGGTTTGTCCTGGCTTGACAGCATCTTAAATGCTGTAATGTTTACAGCTGGGATGGATGTGAACACTCGTAAATGAAACACTAACGTGGGTGTGTCTCCCTCACCCTGCAAAATTATCTCTGCACAGGGCTCTCTGGGGGTTCGTCACCCTGCTCTCCTCATTTCTTACTAGGGCTGGGTACCTATTCTCAAGACCCTTCAGGCTACGCGCCAATACTTTGTTTACACTCTTATGGTCAGGCTGAGCAGTGAGACACTAGGTAGGTGGTGCCTCTTTACAACCAATGCTCTGGGGTAATTAACTTGTGTGTTTCTTGCAGGGTCTCTTAAGGGTGGGGGGGAACAATGCTGCTCAAACGTTTCCTGTTGGGAGTAAGGGTGATACAGTTGAAATGACAACTCACAACTGAAGCCTGAAGGACACTGCTGTTTGCTTCGAGGCAGTGACCCCGCCGTGGTGGGCACAGCTCACGGGGAGAGCTGGGTGCTTCCCTGGGAGGTGCTGCTGCACACCCAGCTGCAGCAGGCGTTGGGAAAGCAGGGGGAAGACAACCTGCACTTCAATTTCTGGCTGTTCAGGTTTATGCTGTAGGTTTCCTTTAGGATAAGCAAATTGGGAAGTGTGGTTTCCAGCACTTCGTGCTGTAACACTGGAGGTACAGTGAGAATAACTTGATTTTGGCCCCACCCCTTGGCAGACGATTAAACTGTATTTTTGGTTGCCTGCTTATCTCTCTCTGAAAAAATGACTGGATTAGCGTTTTGAGCTAATAGAGGCCTGTGATAGATGTGTTTTAAGGCTCATTAGTGGTAGGAAGTCCTGAGAGACAGGCAGAGCTTGAAATTGAAATACTGAAGACATGCTAAGAGACTTTGTTTGGGATTACGAGAGCTAAACCTGCTTTAAGCCAGCAAAGAGAAGCAGAACTGCAGGAATGTACTTGGTAATTAGGATTCTTAATGCCATCTTTCAGAGCAGAGGCTTGCACTGATGCCACTATTATGATTAAGAACCGTATTTAATTAAGGGAACTTTTATTAAATTTCTCGGTGTTCTTAATTCACACCTAGCTGTCTCTCGTATTGGCAGCAAGAATTGCAGCCAGTCTTTGTCCTCACCCTTCCTCCCCATCCCTGAATTCTGCTTGCTCTGCACCAGCTCTGTGCTGCGGGTCGCGCTCAGAGCGGCGGTCACAGCCTGGCCGCGTGGGCAGCAGGACAGTGTGGCAGGAGAGGAGTGTTTAATTCCTCAGACTGAGGAAGAACAGGTTAAATATTAATTTACAGGGCTTAAAACTTAACTGAACTGGGGTGCAGTTGGCGTAGGGGACGTGGGAGAAGGGCTTCAGAGTTCCCTACTGACTGCTGCTTCTCCTGAGCTGGCTTAGACGTGTTGGGCCCATCTGCAGCAGCAGTGGGGGGTCAGGGTTTGACATGGAGCTTTGGTTTTTGAACCTGCAACAAATACACTGCAGGGGGGGTTTGGAAAGGGTGTTAGCTCATCCTAAGGGTGATTGTGAACTGGGGGCTCCAGTATGAAATGGGTGATGGGCGCAGTGGTCACAGCATTCTGGGTTCTGCTTTGCCCCCTCATGTTTCAATTTACTTTTTTTTTTAATTCCTTGAAAGAGAGGCTGATTAGTTAATTAAAAGAGATATCCACGCAGCAGTACTCTGTTCTCTGAAAGGGCATTTAAGATTTGTCTTCTCTGGTGTGTCTCAGTGAAGGAAGCTTTTTGGCTGTGCAGGAGTGCTGAAGCTGACTGCACCAAGTCCAGTGCCTGCTGCAGTGTCATTGAGATTTCAGGGAGAACTCCCTTGTCACACCTTCCTCTCTGCTCAACCTGACAGTACAAGTTTTCAGGCAATAAAAAACCCAACCCCAAACCAAAATTTATTCAGCATGAGCTGCCAGCAGACCTGCAAGCCACGCCGAGCCCGTGAACAGCCGCAGTGTGAGTGGTGAACCCCTGCCCGGGTAGGGGTCACCCTGGGAGCCAGGACAGCATCGCTGCACCCCCTGTGTTAGAGCCGTGTTCCCTGGGGGAGGGGGGTGGAACTGACCCCTCTGCTGTGCCTGCGGGCCACACTGGAAGCTCACGCTGCCTTTTTGCCCCTTCTCCCCAGGGTATGGACAAGACTTGAGTGGGTTTGGACAAGGTTTCTCTGATCCCAGCCAGCAGCCCCCTCCCTACGGAGGCCCCTCGGTGCCGCCCTCCAGCGGCCCGCCTGCAGGAGGAAGCGGGTTTGGACGAGGACAGAACCATAATGTCCAAGGATTTCACCCCTACAGGCGCTAGCCTGGGCTGGCAATCAGGGAACGCTGTCCACGCGGGATGTCTGGTACCAGCTCATAACCCCAGACTGCTGAACTTGTGACAATCACATACTTGATGGAAGAAAAACCTAACAACCTTTTTTTTTTGGGGGTGGGGTGGGGGAAGATGGCTTCTGAAGGCAAAGCTGTGGGTGTTTGGACTGCAGTTTTTAAATATTTTTTTTTTTTCCTTTCTCTAACCCATCAGCACAAATAAAGAAAATGTCACTGGTTCAAACTACAGGGTTTTAAAAATGTCTTCAGCTTTAATTCCAAACTTCAGGTTTCTTTTTTTGAAATTATTTTTCCTGAGCCTTTGTTTTACCGTATATTGTAAACTTTTATGTTTAAAAGAAAGAAAAAAAAAAAATATATACATTTACAGATTGTGAAATTTTTAAGAGAAATTTTCTACTATGTATGCTGGCTTATTTTTTAATTTAAAAACAGGGTTTCCGTTAGCACTGTTGGAAGTGAGGGTGAGCTGCAACCCCCTTCCTCCTGACCTTAGCAGCGGGGCGGATGGTTCAGAAACTCGGGGAGTTAAAAAAAAGAAATCTACTGAGTGTATTTTGCTGTTGTTGCCTGGTGGTGCAGGGCTGGGGCCGGGGCAGGCTTGGGGGCGCACGGGGTCCCTTGGGAAGCGCAGGGCTGCCAGGGGTGCTTCGCACGCTGCAGCCCCTCGGGGTGGCGGTAGGGGTTAACGGAGGCCTTGTTAAGATGTAGATTTCCCTCAGGCAAAAAAAAAAAGAGAAAAAAAAAAGGTTTAGGTGCGTTTTGCACTAACCAGTGATTACCCCTGGTTTGAATAAAGAAAAGTACATTTGGATTAGAAACACAAGCCTGTCTCCATTTTTATTTTTATTTTTTTTTTGCTTGTGAATTTGTGTTTCATGAGAAATCAATTTGGCAGCCTCGAAAATCCCCTCTTAACATCCGTGCTGGGGAGCTCTGGTTCTCCTTCCCCCTGCCTGGGGGCTGCGCTGGCACGGGTGGGTTTGCTGGGGGGGGCTGCGGGGCCATCGCAGCTCCTGGCTCGGACGTGGGGAGGGGTTCTCGAGTCTCCTCAGCCCGCTGTGCCCATCCCAGCATTGCAGAGGGGGCGCTGCTGTCCGTGGCAGGGACCTTGAGGCTTCGAGGCACTGAAAAATGCATTCAGGGAGCGCTCATGGATTTGTGCCCCTTGTCTCTCCCCACCACTTCTAAAAGTGAGAGGTAGTTCTGATCCAGTGCTTACCCAGGGCTCGGGTTCCTCGCTTGTGCCCTGCTCTGCGTGCTCTCGCTGCCTCACACTGGTGGTGGAGTTACTGCGTGCCCCCTCTGTAAAGAGCAGTGTAAAATGGGTTAAAACACAGATTTATGAGCGTCTCACTCTAATTAGTGCCTGTAACTGTGGCCTGTGTCTTCTAGGACACACCATGCTTTGTCCATCCTTTGTGCACAATGCTGAGGCAAAGCTGCTGTGCCAAAACCAAGGAGCCTTCTCCCAGGGGCTGTGTCCTGCGGGGCGTGCAGTGAGGCTCGTTAGTCCTCTGTTAATCACTGCTAATGGGGCTTCACTCCGCAGGAGGGGACACTGCGCTGCTGCCAGCTCCAAAGCCTTTTTGCAGAGGTGGTGTTGCCCAGCACGACTGGAAATTTGGGGCGTGCTGGGGTGTGTCTGTGGCGCTGGGTGGCTCTCGGGAGGACTTTGATGGGCTCAGAGGGGTTTTTGTGGTTTGGATTGTACCAGTTCTGCTTCTCTCTCTCCCCTCCCGCCTCTGCTGCTCGGTTCCTTCCACCAGCACAACGTGTGTGGTGCTTCCCTGCTGCAACAGGAGTCGCTCCTCCCATGCTCCCTTCGCCTTCGCCGTCGTGCGACCGCTCCAGCTCCCCGTTGAGCTTTGGTTTGCAGTTTATTGCTGTGTGAATTCACCGGGGAAGGCGGTGCTGTGCAGAACGGCGGCACTCGGATCGGGGGGAGCCCTGGCGCCATGGCTGCTCTGCCGCCTTTGAGCCCACCTCGGATGGAAGGTTCTGGAGACCTTTGTTCTGGAGCTGCCTTCTGCACAGAACGGGCTCTGCCAGGTCCAAGTGGGCCATTGCTCCCTGCCCAGGACAAACGGGTCGGCCGCTGCCGGAGCAGAGCACCGGAGGCTGATGGAGAGCGATGTCCTCGTGACGGGATGGAGGAGGCACCTCCAGTGACACCCGAGTGCTACCCCAGGGTAGCTTTGTCGTCTCTTCTCCTCTCCAGCCATACCCGTGGTGTCGGTCCTCGCATCAAACCAACACTCCGGAGCTGGAAACGCTGCCCGGCTCAGGCGGGGGCTGGAGACAAAGGCGCATCGCTGAGCGACGAAGGCTGCTGCCACCCCACGAGCCAGGCTGGGCTGGGTGAGGGATGCCCAGCGGGGTCAGCGTGTGGCTGCCGCACCAGCTAGCCGTGACCTTGACCATGGAGGTGACTTTGGGAGCTGTCGCGCATGCCCTTGGGTCCCTCCTTGGGCCGGGGGGAAGGAGCAGCTTCACGGTGCCCCCCACCGGGACACGGTCCTGCTGGGCCTCGCCTCTCCGCCCCCGGGGGACCCTGTCCCACTTCCGCGGGCGCGGCCCCTTTAAGGGCAGTGAGGGCGGAAGCGCTACTGGAAGCTGTGGGCGTGGCCTCACGGCCGCCCCGCCCCTCCGCGCTATCGCGAGATCAGCCACTTCCGGCCCCAGCGCGGCCCTTTCCGCGAGACCCGGCCAAGATGGTGGGTGCGGGCGGGGGTACGGGCGGCCCCAATCGGGCTCCATCCTCCGCGGGGGGCGGCAGACCGGGGGCGGAGATGCCGCCGCTGCGGAGGGCGGCGCGGCCTCTTCCCCGGGGACCGGGGACTGCCGTCCCCTGGGCCTTACCGGGGCTGGGGCTGCCCCAACCGGGCTAGGCCTCAGCGCGGCGGGAGCGCGGTTCCCCAGTGCCGGGCCCGGCGGCGCTGAGGGTCGCGGCGGATGGCTGGCGGGGGGCGGCTGGGGCGGTGTGTGCGGCCTTCTCGTGAGTGCGGGGCTGAGCGCGGCCCTGATACCCCCTGACACCCCCTCCCTGGCGCTCTCGGCTGCAGGCGGAGGTGGAGCAGAAGAAGAAGCGAACTTTCCGCAAGTTCACCTACCGAGGGGTGGACCTGGACCAGCTCCTCGACATGTCCTAGTAAGCACTGCCAGCAGGGGCTGCCCTGGGGCTGGGGGCTGTCCCCGCACCCCTGCGGGTGGCGGCAGAGCCTCTCACCCATCACCCTTCAGACAGCTGCAGTAACCCGTGTCTGGGGGGTCCTGCAGTTTGGGGACCGCTGTCAGTCCCCGAGGGCTGCGCTCCAGGCTCCCTTCAGGCTGGGGAAGAGGAGGCTGAGGGGAGACCTCATTGCTCTCTGCAGCTCCCTGAAAGGAGGGGAGTGAGGGGGGTCGGTCTCTGTTCCCAGGTGACAGTGACAGGACGAGGGGTGATGGCCTCAAGTTGTGCCAGGGCAGGGTTAGATTGGATATTGGGAACAATTCCTTCCCCCAAAGGGTTCCCCAGCACTGGCCCAGGCTGCCCAGGGCAGGGGGCAGTCCCCATCCCTGGAGGGATTTCAGGGCTGTGGAGATGTGGTGCTGAAGGACATGGGGCAGTGGGGACTGGGCAGTGCTGGGTTAATGGTTGGACTGGGGGAGCTCAGAGGTCTTTTCCAACCCAGGCTGTGCTGTGATTCTGTGATCCCTTCCAGTGAGCAGCTGATGCAGCTGTACAGCGCCCGCCAGCGCCGGCGTCTCAACCGGGGGCTGCGCCGCAAGCAGCACTCCCTGCTGAAGCGCCTCCGCAAGGCCAAGAAGGAGGCGCCGCCCATGGAGAAGCCGGAGGTGGTGAAGACCCACTTGAGGGACATGATCATTCTCCCCGAGATGGTGGGCAGCATGGTCGGCGTGTACAACGGCAAAACCTTCAACCAGGTGGAGATCAAGGTGAGGCCACGCAGCTCCGTCCTGCTCTGAGCCGAGCATCCGTTAATTAACACATGGTGTAATCCCACTCCTGCCCTGTGCCCAAGGAGGGGGTCGAGGCTCCTGCTTGGAGCAAAGCCAGCCCTGAGGGACACTCAAAGGGGTCTGTCCTGAGGGTGGGCTGTGGGCAGAGGGGTCTCAAAGCTTCGCAAGGCATTGGAGCAGCTTGGAGGTAATGAAATAACATGGTTGGCGTGAACATGGCTGCTGTCAGGAGGGGTGGGGATGGGCCCTGGCTGCTCTCGGCCCTGGCTCGCTGCCCACCAGTGCCGGTTCCTGGTGGAACGGATCCGTGAGGCTCCCTGGGAGTGGAATAACCCGTGGGGTGCTGTGACCTGGCACCGCTGACAGTGTTAAATCCAGCCTGAAAGCGCCCCAAAAAGCCCCCGAGGGCGGTGTGTCCCCTTCTCTTGGGTGCACAGCACTGCTCAGGGGCTCTTGGGGGGCAGAGGGAGCCCCTCGTCCCCTCTGGCTCCGCGCAGGGCTGGCAGTGCCCGCTGCCCACAGGCTCTGGGTGCCACGGGAGCCTGGGCACGGCGTTCCCGGAACAACCGGCTGTGCTGGGGCGGGGGTGAGGGCTGTAACCCTCACCGTGGGCTGGGGGTTTGGTCTGCGCCCCCCTCCCGGGCCGCTGCCTCCAACGAGGATCTCTCCTCTTGCAGCCCGAGATGATCGGTCACTACCTGGGGGAGTTCTCCATCACCTACAAGCCGGTGAAGCACGGCCGGCCCGGCATCGGTGCCACCCACTCCTCCCGCTTCATCCCCCTGAAGTGACCCCGCTGCCGGGGGCCGCCTCCGCCTGTAAATAAAGGATTCGTCCCGCTGGCTCCGTCCCGGTGCCCGCTGGGGGTGCCAGGCTGGGCCAAACCCTTCAGTCTTAATCGTGATTTGGTGTGTTCTGGGAGATTTCCCCTTTCTTTGGCACTCGGATGTGGCAAACGCTTCTCTGAGTGGGTTTGGTGATGAAATGCCTTTGCTGTGAAAAATTCCTCAGCCATGGAGGGAGCTGAGGGGCTTTGGGGGCTCCCAGGGCTTTGGGCCCCCTCTGTCTCCCGGGGGAAGCCCCAGGGATGTGTGGTGGGATGCTGAGATCCCAAGGGGTTGTTTCCTCCTCTGAAATTTGGGGTCCCACGGGTGCTGGGTGTCTGTGGGCTCAGTGGGGCTGTGGCTGAGAGGGGTCCAGGATGGGCTGGGCGATCCTGGGTGGAAGATCCTGGGTGGACAATCGGGTGGGTGATCCCAGGTGGGTGATGCTGGGTGGACAACCCCGGGTGGAAGATCCTGAGTGGAAGATCCTAAGAGGACAATCGGGTGATCCCAGGTGGAAAATCTGGTCTGGCCAAGGAGGTGCCCCGGGACCTGGGCCTGTTCAGAGTGTGTGTGTCAGCACGGGGGGGGATGTGGGGACATGAGGGCCAGGTGTGGCTGTGACCCAGCTCCAAGGAGCCCTGGCAGTGCCACGCTGCGGAGCCATCACCAGAGGTGACAGAAGGGCCGGTTGTCACCATCCCTGCTTCTTCCCTGGTTTTCCACCCTGCCGTCACCCCGGCTGCTGTCAGCGCTGTCCTGCCCCAGCACGGTGGTACCATGGTGTCACGGTGGTGCTGTCACCCTGGTGTTACTGGGAGCAAAGAGCCGCGGCTCTGCCCTGCGAGGCCTCAGCACAGGGGGACACTGGGATGGGCAGTGGGATGTGCTGGGATCAGAGAGGTGGCTCACGGAGGGGGCAAGACAGCATGGACCATTCCTGGGGGTTCGGGGGACACACTGGGGACACACCAGGGTCACAGGGTGGTCTCAGCTCGTCCCTGAGCGTGTGTCGGGGTCTCGCAGGCCCCAGAGAGGCCATGGCACAGCCGGGGCCATTTGTCCTTTAGGAAATGCCTTCTGTCACCAGGCCCTGGGTCCCACAGTGTGACCTCGACCGTCCTCGTGCAGCTCCCGCTGGCGGGGGCCGCAGGGTGGGGGTCCTCTGCCTGACCAGGGCCGTGTGTGCACCCTCGGCTGTACCCTGTGTCCCTGGGGGAGCTGCCGGGACACCCCAGCCAGGCAGTGGGTGACAGTGGTGCCGTGGTGGCACAGGTCACGGTCACGGGCAGAGCAGCAGTGCCAGGGCTGGAAATGGACCCCGTCTATGTGTCCGGATGGGTGTAGGGGGGTCCCGGGGTTCACCGAGCCCAGCTCACCGGGCAGAGTGTGGCCGCCCCAGGCTGACACCACCCCCCCCCACGGTGACAGCCCCAGCCCGGGGGGGGGGGGACACAGGTTTGGCCCCAGGATGGGGGGAATGGGGCAGATCCTGCAGCCCCCAAAGATTTGGGGGGGGGGCTGAAAAAGAGGCGGAGAGGCCCGGGGGGGGCGCGAGGAGCCCCCCCATCCTCCGCCGCCTCCCAACGACCGCGGCGCCGCTGGAAAATCCCGGCCGGGAGCGGGGGGGCGGGGGCGGGATGCGGCTGTCGGGACCGCGCCGGCTCCGCACACAGCTCCGCAACGCCGCCGGGGATGAGGTACGGCCGCACCTGCACCCCCGCACCCCCTCGGCACCCCCGCACCCTCCCGGCACCCCCCGTACCCCTCCGCACCCCCCGGCACCCTTCGACCCTCCGGGGGTCCCGGCGCTCCGGCCGCTGCAGCCCCCGGGGGCGGGGGGGACCCTCGGGCCTGGGGGGGGACCCTCGGGCTGGGGGGGGTCAGGGTGCGGTGCGGGGTTGCGGGGGGGGTTGGATGCGGTTGAGGGGACCCCGATCTGCGCCCCCCGCTCCCGATGGCGGAGGGTCCCCCCCGCGCTGGATCTGCCGTCACGCGGCGGGCGCGGCTCCATCCCGGGGGATCGGGGGGATCTGGGGGGACCGGGGGTTCTGGGGGGGTCGGGGGCACAAGCTGGGGGTCGGGCAGCATTTAGCCCCCGTTGTCCCGCGTCCTCGGCTGCGGGGACAAAGGGCGGACAATGCGGGGCTCGGCTGGGAGCCGCGGCCGGGGGGGGCAGCACCGATCGTCCCCATCCTCATCCTCATCCTCATCCTCATCCTCATCCCATCCCGCGGGCAGGGGTGAGGGGCAGCGGGGCTGGGGGGTCCCCGCTGGGATGGCAGCATCCCCCCACCCCGGTGTGGCTCGGCTCCCCGCGGAGCCCCCCCCCGATGCCCCTCGCCCAAACCGCGGCCCCCGCAGGGCCGATGGGGGGAGGCTCGGGCTGAGCCCCAGAGCCCCAAACCTGCCCCCCCCCCCCCCGCCCCCCCAAACCTGCCCCTCAGAAACCTCCACACCAGCACCCCAACCCTGAGCCCCCAAAGCTCCCCCCGGGCCCTACCTGGGGGTCCCAGGGCCGTGTCCCTGGGCAGGGGGGTCCCCAGCCCCTCCCAGGGTGTGGGGGGCCAGGTGAGCGCTGCCCCTGGCGCAGGCTGGTGATGCTCCTGCCCTCTGACCCCCATGCCCCCACAGCCCCCCATGGCCCCCCGGCCCATGCACTGATGGGTGAGGTGGGCGGGGGGCTGGCCTGGGGGGTCCCTGCATGGGGGTGTCTCTGCTAAGGGTGCAGGGGGACCCCAATGCTCACCCCATGGGGCCCTGCCAGGGCTCCACATTTGCCCAAAGGCTGTGACATGCGTGTGCACGCAACATACGTGTGTGTGTGTGCACATGTGTGTGGGAGCAGCCGCGGTGCAGGGGTGTGGGAGGGATGTGGGTGCTGCAGGGGGGGCCGGATGCTGTGCATGGGGACAAAGCAGGTCCCCTGTGCCCCAGTGTCCCCATGTGTGCCCCCACACATGCCCGTGTCGCCCAGGAGCCGGGCAGGGGGGCTGTGTGGGGACGGCCTGGCGCTCCCTGGGGTGGGTTTGCTGTGGCTGGGGGTCCCCAGAGCCCCCGTGTGTCGCCGGGTCGATCAGCGGGCGCTGGTGACAACACGCTGTTTGTTTAACGTCCCGGGGACCCCGGGGGCCGCAGCCGGCCGGGGGCTCAGATGTGGCGGCTGCGCTTGGCTGATGCTGCAGTGCTGGGGCCGACCCTGTCCCCTGTCCCCATCCCTGTCCCCATCCCTGTCCCTGTCCCCAGTGCTGCCACCGGGCTGGACAGAGCCGAGGGGGCCAAGGTGGCCCTGGCCAAGGTGGCCCCGTGCGGTGTGGCACGGTGCAGTGCGCTGCAGTGGGCAGTGTCGTGCAAGAGGCTGATGCAGTGGGTTGGATGGTGCAGGGGAGGACAGGGCAGTGCCGTGGGTGCAGTGCAGTGGCTGTGGGTGCAGTGCAGTGGCTGTGGGTGCAGTGCCGTGGGTGCAGTGGCTGTGGGTGCAGTGCAGTGGGTGCAGTGCAGTGGGTGCAGTGGCTGTGGGTGCAGTGCAGTGGGTGCAGTGCAGTGGGTGCAGTGGCTGTGGGTGCAGCAGGCAGTGGGTGCAGTGGGCAGCGCAGATGCTGCTTCTCCACCCACCGATGCACTGCAGCACTGCCCTGCCAGGACCGTGCCGGATGGGTCCAGGCCCCACCGGTGGCCGTGGGGTGCCCTGAGCAGTGGGGGGGGGGGGTTGTTGGGTGTGGGGGGAGCCGGGTCCCCAGCGCCCCTCGAGCCCTCGCGTCCCCCGGGGTGTGCCCACGGCCCTGCCTGGGATCCAGCCCCGCAGTGGGGGGACACCGGGTCCCGCGGGACAGTGACCGTCACGGTGCCGGGGCGTGGGCTGCCAGAGCAGAGCTGCAGCCCCGGCCCCCCCTTCCCGCAGCCCCGGCCCCCCCTTTCCCCCGTGTCTAGACACTTGGCAAACGCAGGTGCCGCGGCGCCAGCCCCACCCCGCAGGCTGCAGATCCCCGGCACCGCTGCACTCCTGTGGGGGGACCGGGGGGGTCCAGAGCTCAGACCCCCCCAACCACCCCCAGCCCCGCCAGGCTCCCCCGGCCAGGGCAGGAGGGGGCTCTTCCATCTGCCATCCACCCCAGCAGCGTCCCACCCCCCTCAAACCGAAGCTGTCACCGCAGAGCTGTGGGGACGGGGGTCCCGGAGGGGGGGGGGAACAGCTTCGTGCCTCAATTCCCCCCCTGCGATGGGGTGGGTGCCAGGCAGTGCCTGGGGTGCCCAGCAGCCGAATGTCCCAGCCTGTCCCGACCCGCTGCAGCGTGACACAGCAGCATGGGGACGGTGGCTGGCGCACCCCGGCATCATGGGGGGGGCACCCGTGGGCAGCCCCGGGGAAGGGGGGGCTCAAGCAGCACCCACCCCCAGCCGAGCCGGGGGGAGGCCTCACTCTGAGCTCGGCACTGGGGGGTTTGGGGTGCTGGGGGGGGGGGATGTGCTGCCTTACAGGCGTGGGATCCCCCAGCTTTCATCCTCCCCCCGCTGCGTCCCACAGCGCTGACCCCCCCTGGATCTGGGGGTGCTCGACAGGGGCCACGGACCCCTCCTCGCTGCCCCATCTGCTGTCGCCGTAGCAACGGGAGGCCGTGCTCAGCCTGCATCCCGCATCCCTCCCCGCTCCTCCCGCATCCCTCATTGTCCATCCCGCATCCCGGATCCGCATCCCGCATCCCGCCCCCCTCCTTCCACCGCCCCCTGCCCACCCCCCTGGGGGCTATTTCTCTCCTGGGGGGTTATTTGCTGGTGGGGGGGTTGCAGTGGGGTGAGGGGAGAAGGGGACCCCCCTCCGCTGTGCTCCCCCCATCTGTGCACACCCACTGCACCCACTCTTGCACTCTCGGCCACCAGCCTGACCCGCTGGGGCCACGAGGAGGGGTCCCCAGCCCCGTCCCCCCCATCCCGCGCGTGCCATCGCCCTGTGCCCCCCCAGCAGGTGCGAGGGGCGGCTGCGGGCGCTGCGGCGAGGAGGAGGTTTGGGGGGCTGGGGCTGGCTGGGGGGGACAGAGGGGATGGGGGGGCAGAGCAGGGCTGGGGACACTGCCGGGGGGCCGGGGGGACCCCGCTGCGGGAGGGAGCGAAGCAGGAGATGGTTCAGAGAAGGAGAAGACAAAAGGGAGACAAAGGGGGAAGGGAGCGGAGAGCTGAGCTGCTGCGGAGGATGGAAACCAGGCAGGGGCTGGGGGGGCTGGGGGGGCTGGGGGGGCCGGGGCTGCATGCTGCGGGGGGGACACAGCCGGACACCCACCCCCTGCTGGGGATGTCCCTTCTGGGAGGCTCTGGGGGGGCACCGCCTCCTCCCGGGGCGCTCTACCCCCTCCCTGGGTGGGGGGGCTCCCCCGGGCTGTGCCGTGGGTGGGGGGTTGGGGGGGGTGCAGGCTGCAGGGAGCACCCTGGGGTGCTGCCCGGCCGCCCCCCCCTCCGCAGGCGCTGGAGGAGGTGAAGATGTCCGGGTCCATCGCCTCCTACGACCAGCTGGTGCGGCAGGTGGAGGCGCTGAAGAAGGAGAACAGCCATCTCCGGCGGGAGCTGGAGGACAACTCCAACCACCTCTCCAAGCTGGAGAATGAGACCTCGGACATGAAGGTGAGGACAGGGCCAGGGGGAGACACCAGCTGTGCCCCCACCCCACCCCACCCCGTGACAGCTGCACCCCGGTTTTAGGAGGTCCTGAAGCATCTCCAGGGCAAGCTGGAGCAGGAGGCGCGGGTCATGGTGTCCTCGGGGCAGACGGAGGTCCTGGACCAGCTGAAAGGTGGGTGCCCCAGCAGGGTGGGAGGGGGGGTCCCCACCGAGCCCACCCTCACACCGCTGTCCCTGTCCCCAGCCCTGCAGATGGACATCACCAGCCTCTACAACCTCAAGTTCGCCCCGGAGGTGGCCGGAGCTGGGCGCAGCGCCGAGGAGAGCCCCCCGCCCCCCGTCCCCCAGCGGGAGGGCACCGGGGACCTGGGCAGGGCCACCCTGCGGCTGCTGGAGGAGCTCGACCGGGAGAGGTGACGGCTGGGGGGGGATGCACGGGGCTGGGGGGGCTGGGGGGGTCGGGGTCCATGCTGATGGGGGTCCCCCCCCGCCTCAGGTGCTTCCTGCTGGGTGAGATCGAGAAGGAGGAGAAGGAGAAGGTGTGGTACTACGCCCAGCTGCAGAGCCTGGCCACGCGCCTGCACGAGCTGCCCCACGTGGAGACGGTGAGCGGGGGCACCCTGGCACCCCCCGGCCCTGGGGCCCCCCCTCATGCCGTCCCCCTCTGCCCCCCAGTTCTCCATGCAGATGGATCTCATCCGGCAGCAGCTGGAGTTCGAGGCGCAGCACATCCGCTCGCTGATGGAGGAGCGCTTCGGGACGGCGGACGAGATGGTGCAGCGGGCACAGGTCGGGGGGGGGAGTCTGTCCCTTCCTCGTCCTGTGCCAGGGGGGGCTCCAGCCACCCCATCCCAGCACCCCCACACCCACCTAGCACCGTGCGCCCTCACCCCCAGCCCTGTGCCCCCCGGCACGTGGCACCCCGCTGCCCTCAGCCTGGCTCTGGGGGTGCAGAGGGGTCCCAGGGGGGTTCTGGGGGGGCCCCAGCCCTCGCTGATGCCCACTCTGCCCACACAGATCCGGGCATCGCGGCTGGAGCAGATCGACAAAGAGCTGATGGAGGCGCAGGACAAGGTGCAGCAGCCGGAGCCGCAGGTAGCGGGGACGGGGACAAGGGCCAGGTCGGGGTCTGTCCCCATCCCTGCGGGTGGCAGAGCTGGGGGGGGTGGAGGAGGGGGCCAGGCGCAGCCCCCCGCCATTGTCCCCGTCCTGTCCCCATCGCCCGCCGGCAGCACAGCCAGGGCTTTGTACGGCTCGGGCACCGTGAAATGGGCAGTTGCCATGGCGACGGGAAGTAGGCCACGGCGCGGCGGGCGGGCGGGCATGGCGGTTCCCACAGCATCTGCCGGGCGCTGGAGTCACCAGGATGGGCACCCCGCCATCACCCATGGCCCCACCATCCCCACAGCCCCTCCATCACCCCCAGCCCCTCCATCACCCCCAGTCCCTCCATCCCCCACGGCCCCTCCATCCCCCACAGCCCCTCCATCCCCCACAGCCCCTCCATCACCCCCAGCCCCTCCATCCCCCACAGCCCCTCCATCACCCCCAGTCCCTCCATCACCCCCAGCCCCTCCATTACCAACCCACACCAGCAGCACCGGGGGTTCAGCCCTGGCACAGTCCCCACTGCCCACCTTGCCCACGCTCTTCCTTCCCCAAGCTGCTGCTGTGGCAGCCCCCACCCGATTCCAGCTTAAAAATACAGCCCTGGCATTGACGAAAGCAACGACTGCACCGCGGGGGAAATGCTGCTGCATGGAACGGCACCAGTGGTCCCTGAAAAGCGGGGAGGGGCTGGGCATGGGGGGCGAGGGCAGCACTTCACAGCCTGCCCCTGCCTGCCCCCTCTTGCAGCTCTGTGGGAAGGTGCCAGGCATGGAGGGGGATGGCAGCCTGGACCCCCCGACCCACCCCGAGGAGGGGGGCAGCACCCTGGGCAGCAGCAAGGTGAGGGGCAGCAGTGCTGGAGCTGGGTGGGCTGCACTGGGGGGGGGGGGGGGAGACACAGCCGTGCGTAACCCCGAGTCCCCCCTCCCGCAGGTGGAGGTGGTCTTCTGGCTCCTGTCCATGCTGGCCACGCGGGACAAGGAGGACATGTCGCGCACGCTGCTGGCCATGTCCAGCTCGCAGGAGAGCTGCTTGGCCATGCGCAAGTCGGGCTGCCTGCCCCTGCTCATCCAGATCCTGCACGGCTCGGACGGCGAGCCCGGCCCCCCCGAGAGCCCCACGGGCGCCAAGGACGCCCGCATGCGTGCCAACGCCGCCCTCCACAACATCGTCTTCTCCCAGCCCGACGAGGGCCAGGCCAAGAAGGAGATGCGAGTGCTGCACGTGCTGGAGCAGATCCGCTCCTACGCGGAGACGTGCTGGGACTGGCTGCAGATGCAGAGCAGGGAGGGGGGACGAGGCCCCGAGGGCAGCGCGGGTACGGGAGCAAGGGGGGGGTGCTGGCGTGGGCGCACGCTCGTGGTGAGCACCCTGCGTGCTGGGGGCTGTGGGTGCCAGACCCCGGGGCTGACCCCCCCCGTTGTCCCCGCAGCGCCGGTGCCCATCGAGCCCCAGATCTGCCAGGCCACCTGCGCCATCATGAAGCTCTCCTTCGACGAGGAGTACCGGCGAGCCATGAACGAGCTGGGTGAGTGCAGGGAGGGGGCTCCCAGCCTGCTGCACCGCAGGCATCCCTGCCTGCCCTCCTCCCGGTGCTGGGGGGGTCCTGTGCCCAAGTCACCCCCTGTCCCGTCCTGCAGGGGGGCTGCAGGCGGTGGCCGAGCTGCTGCAGGTGGACTACGAGATGCACAAGATGACGAGTGACCCCCTGAACCTGGCGCTGCGGCGCTACGCGGGGATGGCCCTCACCAACCTCACCTTCGGTGACGTGGTCAACAAGGTCAGGGGGGGGCCACGGGGTGGGGGGCAGGGCTGAGGGGCTATGGCGTCACCCTCACCACCCTCATCCTCCCCGCAGGCCACGCTGTGCTCCCGCCGGGGCTGCATGGAGGCCATCGTGGCTCAGCTGGGCTCCGACAGCGAGGAGCTGCACCAGGTGGGTGCTGGCGGCACGGGGGGGTTCCCCCGAGCATGGGGACGGGCTGGGGGACAGTCCCTGCACCCACCCACCCCGCTCTGCCCTCCCAGGTGGTCTCCAGCATCCTGAGGAACCTCTCGTGGCGGGCTGACATCAACAGCAAGAAGGTGCTGCGGGAGGTGGGCAGCGTGACCGGGCTGACGCGGTGCGCCCTGCACGCCGGCAAGGTGAGCGCTGGGGTGGGCAGCCACGGGTGCCAGGGTGGGCAGCCGGGGGCTGACGGGGGTGTGTGTGTCCCCCCGGGACAGGAGTCCACGCTGAAGAGCGTCCTGAGCGCGCTGTGGAACCTGTCGGCGCACAGCACGGAGAACAAAGCCGCTATTTGCGGCGTGGAGGGAGCCCTGGGCTTCCTGGTGAGCACCCTCACCTACAAGTGCCAGAGCAACTCGCTCGCCATCATCGAGAGCGGCGGCGGCATCCTCAGGAACGTCTCCAGCCTCGTCGCCACGCGGGAGGACTACAGGTGAGGTCACTGCAGGGTGGGGGTGGCAGCGGGGAGGGGGTCTGGCCCATCCTGACGGCCGGGGGTCCCCTCTGTCCCACAGGCAGGTGCTCCGGGACCACAACTGCCTGCAGACGCTGCTGCAGCACCTGCGCTCGCACAGCCTGACCATCGTCAGCAACGCCTGCGGCACCCTCTGGAACCTGTCCGCCCGCAGCCCCTGCGACCAGGAGCTGCTCTGGGACCTGGGGGCCGTCAGCATGCTGCGCAACCTCATCCACTCCAAGCACAAGATGATCGCCATGGGCAGCGCCGCCGCGCTCCGCAACCTCCTCACCAACCGGCCCCCCAAGTACAAGGACGCCGCCGTGGTCTCGCCGGGCTCCTGCATGCCCTCGCTCTACATGCGCAAGCAGAAGGCGCTGGAGGCCGAGCTGGACGCCAAGCACTTGGCCGAGACCTTCGACACCATGGAGAAGCAGAGCCTGAAGAGCCAGAGCGCCAAGAAGCCGACGCGGCACATGGAGAGCCTGGTGAAGGACTACGCCTCTGACTCCGGCTGCTTTGATGATGACGAGGTGCCCAACATCTCTACTGGTGTGGAGACGGCCAGCGCCTCCGTCCTCTCCATGTTCCTCAACTCCTCCTTCCTCCAGGGGCAGGCGCTGCCGCGGGCGCTGGCGCAGAGGCGATGCCCGGAGCCGGAGAAGGACGGCAGCAGCAAACCGGCCGAGCCCAAGAAGCTGCCGCTGCCGGAGGACGACGTCTCGCTGGCCGCCGAGAAGTTGGCCAACAAGATCTCCAGCACGGTGGCCAAGATCGACAAGCTGGTAGAGGACATCTCCACCATGCACACGTCCTCGGACGACAGCTTCAGCCTCAGCTCGGAGGACCACTGCCTGGACTGGCAGTACGGCCCCGAGGAGGCGCACGAGGCGCGTGCCCAGTCCTGCTCCCCGTGCCGCCTCTCGGATGCCGGCGGCTTCGCCAAGCGGGACAGCCTGAGCCGGGCACACACGCTGCTGCGGCTGAAGACCGCCTACACCAGCCTGTCCAACGACAGCCTCAACAGCGGCAGCACCAGCGACGGCTACTGCACCAAGGAGCACATGAAGCCCTGCACCAGGGCCACCTTCCTCGACTACCGGGACGAGCTGCAGAGGTACCAGAAGCGGCCGAGCCGGCTCGACCTCAAGAGCATCCTGGGCAGCAAACTGGAGCGGGCTGAACCCCCCGCGCTCAAGGGCAGGGACTCGGCTGAGCCGGACAAGCCGGAGCAGCGAGACCTGCCCAAACGGGCCAAGAAGACGGTGACGTTCCCCAGCCCCAAGGCGCTGGAGGAGCCTGAGTGGAAGAAGGAGGCGGGCAGCAAGCTCTCCTCCGACCCCCAGGTCCACACCATCAAGCTCTCCCCGTCCTACCAGCATGTCCCCCTGCTCGAGAGCCTGGCCAAGAGCAGTGCGGCCGCCACTGCTGGCCACCACCCCTCTCTCCTGGGCAGAAAGCAAGCCTGGCTGCCCCCCACGCTGCTGCAGACGGCCGAGACCCTGAGCAAGATCCCGGAGAAGCTGCCTGCCCACCCACCGGCCATGGCGGAGCAGGAGGCGGTGCAGAAGTACTCGGTGGAGGACACCCCCATCTGCTTCTCCCGCTGCAGCTCCCTCTCATCCCTCTCCTCGGCCGACAACGTGCTGGACGGGCAGAGCCACAGCGAGAACGACCTGGACAGCGACTCCTCCCTGGAGATCCTGGAGATGGAGGACGGGGACGGGGAAGGTGAGGAGGAGCGGCAGGAGAAGGGGAAGGTGGAGGATCCAGGTCTGGCCACACCAGTGGGGATTTCCCAGCCCATCACCATCCCCTTCCCGAAACGTGACAAAGTCTTCCTGCGGGAATCGTCACCGTCACGCCAGGAGGACCTCACGCCCTCGAGCTCCTCAGAGAACTACATCCAGGAGACGCCGCTGGTCATGAGCCGCTGCAGCTCCGTCAGCTCCCTGGGCAGCTTCGAGAGCCCCTCCATCGCCAGCTCCATCCAGAGCGACCCGTGCAGCGAGATGATCAGCGGCACCATCAGTCCCAGCGAGCTGCCCGACAGCCCCGGGCAGACCATGCCACCCAGCCGCAGCAAGACGCCCCTCTTCGAGTTGGGCTGCCAGCCCGAGAAGGAGACCAGCCAGTTCAACATCCAGTGGGAGAACAACGTCAAGAAGTTCATGGAGATCACCGACTTCAAGGAACGCTTCCAGCTGCCCCAGGACCTGGACTCCATGGTCTACTTCACGGTGGAGAAACCCAACGAGAACTTCTCGTGCGCCTCCAGCCTGAGCGCGCTGCCCCTCCACGAGCACTACGTCCAGAAGGACGTGGAGCTCAAGCTGATGCCCACCTTCCCGGAGAAGAACAGCCTGAATTTCGTGGCTCACGAGAAGCGGGAGGAGCGGCGGGAGGAGCGGTACCTGGAGGGCCGGCGGCGGGCTGACCCCCCCTCCGACGACGACATCGAGATCCTGAAGGAGTGCATCAGCTCCGCCATGCCCCCCCGCTTCCGCAAGGTCAAGACCTCCCTGCTCTCCAGCCAGGTCCTGCACCCCCAGACGAAGAAGCCGGTGCACGTCCCTGTCTACATGCTGGTGCCAGCCCACGCGCACCCCGGCGTCCCCAAGCACCTGCGTGCCACTGCCCGCGACCTCTTCAAGGACGACGACTCCTTCACCGACTCGGCCGACGGGACCCCCGTCAACTTCTCCAGCGCCGCCTCGCTGAGCGACGAGACCCTGCGCTACCCGCCCGCCGAGGAGGCCGAGCAGCTCGGGGGGCGCCCGGCGGGGGTCCTGCCCGAGGAGGGGGGCATCGCCGGCACCATCCCGGCCAGGAGAGCCGCGTCCGGCAGCTCGGCCCCTGCCCGGCTGGGCTCAGCCTGCAAAGGGACAGCGGGGTCCAGCCGCGGCCAGGGCGGGGAGGGGAAGCGGGGCCAGGCCCCCCCGAGGCGCGGACCCGGCCTGGAGCTGGAGGTGGGGAGGAGCGGTGGCCCCCCCGGGAGGAAGGATGCTCCCCAGGAGGACGGGGTGGCTTTCCAGTCGCTGTGCCACACCACGCCGACCGAGGAAGCCGTCTACTGCTTCTACGAGCAGGACTCGGAGGGGCTGCCCGGGGCGGGCACGGAGGGGTCCGGGGGCAGAGCCCAGCCCGGCCGGGGGACCAGGAGGGAGCGCTGGGGCGGCTCCGTCCCCCGCAGGGACCCCGAGCCCGGCCCCCGGCCGGCGAAGGCGAAGCCGCAGAACAACCTCATCGCCGACGAGACGCCGCCGTGCGACTCCCTCAGCTCCTCCCTGAGCTCCCTGAGCGACGCCAACCCCTCCGACGGCGAGGAGCGGGGCCAGCCCCGCGGCAAAGCCCCCCGGCCGCGCTCAGCTCTGGCGGGGGGGCAGGCGCAGGGGGGCTCCCCCAGCCTCCCCTCGGAGGACGACCTGCTGCAGAAGTGCATCGGCTCGGCCGTGCCCAAGCGCCGGCGGCCCTCGGCTCGCCGCAGGCTGGTGGAGCGCAAGCAGAAGCCGGCGGGCGCCAGCGGGAGGGAGCGGAAAGCGGAGGCGAGGCATCGCCCCGCCGAGGACACCGGCTCCGACCGGGGCTCGGACCTGGACAGCGTGGAGTGGCAAGCCATCCAGGAGGGCGCCAACTCCATCGTCACCTGGCTGCACCAGGCCGCTGCCTCCCTCTCGCGGGAGCCTTCCTCCGAGTCCGACTCCATCCTCTCCTTCGTGTCGGGGCTCTCGGTGGGGTCCACGCTGCAGCTCTCGCTGGGCAGGCAGGAGAAGCAGCGCTCCGGCAGCGCGGCCGGCCGGGATGCGGCGAGGAGGGAGCACAGCAAGAGCCGCCCGGAGCGGAAGGAGGCGCCCGGTGCCCGTCCCGGCGCCCGCGGGAGCGCCAGGGCTGAGCGGAGCCCGGCGCCCACCAAGCCGGTGCCCAACCTGCCCGTGGTCTTCCGCGGCAGGACCGTCATCTACATGCCCAGCCTGGCCAAGGACGCCCCCAGCCCGCGGGCCACCCCCAAGAAAAGCCCCACGGCGAAGCCCGAGGCGCCGCCGGTCAAGAACCTCTCCCTGAGCCAGCAGCGCTCGCGGAGCCTGCACCGGCTCGGCAAGCCCCCCGAACCCGGGGACCTGGCGCTGCCCAAGCGGAGCACGACGCCACCCGCCCGCATCGGCAAGGGACCCCCCTCCTCGGGCTCCTCCCGCACCTCCACCCCCTCCCAGCACGCACCCAAGAAGCTGCCATCGCCCTCCCAGCTCGCCAAGCAGGGTCCCCCGGCCGCGGGCAAGGCGGGCGGCGCGTCCTCCCCACCGGGACCCCCGGCCCGAGCCCCAGCCCCCAAATCCCCGGCCCCCAAGCAGTCCAAGACGCAGAAGTCGCCCGTCCGCATCCCCTTCATGCAGAAGCCCAGCAGGAAGGTGCTGCCGGGCCGGGGCGCCATGCCCGTGCTGGAGGAGCAGGCGGACGGCGGCACGGCGCGGGGGGGCCCGGGGGGCAGCCGGCTCAACCTGGTGCGGATGTCGTCCGCCCGTTCCAGCGGGAGCGACTCGGATCGCTCCGGTTTCCTGCGCCAGCTCACCTTCATCAAGGAGTCCTCCAGCCTGCTGCTCCGCCACCGCACCGAGCTCTCCCCGGCGCAGCCGGCGGCCGCGCTGCCTCGCCGTGCCTCCCCGCAGCGCAGCCGCGCCGCCCTCCCGGCCGTCTTCCTCTGCTCCTCCCGCTGCGAGGAGCTCAAGGCAGCCAAGCCAGCGGCCCCCAGCCCGCGGCCCCTCGTCCCCAGGGCCCAGCCCGGTGGCAAAGTCCCCGCTGGAGCCAAGCCGCCGCGGAGGACCAGCTCGGAGAGCCCGTCCCGGCTGCCGGTGAAGACGAGCATCCCCACGCCCGAGCCCTTCAAGCGGTACTCGTCCTCGCCCAACATCAGCGTGGCGCGGCGGACGAGCAGCCCCTCCTCCGTCCTCTCCGCCCGCTCCGAGGCTTCGGGGCGGCGGCGGCAGCCCGAGGCGGTGCCCGGCGGGCAGCCGGCGAAGCCACCGGTGGTGATGATGAAGGGCACGTGGCGGAGGATTCGGGATGAAGACATCCCCCACATCCTCAAGAGCACGCTGCCCTCCTCCGCCCTGCCGCTGGCGGGCACCAGTGAGGAGGAGCGCCCCGGCACGCCCGGCCCCAGGAAGACCAGCGACGCCGTGGTGCAGACCGAGGACTTCTCCACCACCAAGACCAACTCCAGCACCTCCCCCACGCTGGAGACCCGCGAGGGGCCCCCGCGCACCCGCGACGGCGAAGCCCCGGCCACCGCCAAGGCTGCTCTGCCCATCTCCTTCAGCCACGAGGCGCCGGCCGGGACCTTCCCTGCCAGCCGGCACGGCTCCCCGAGCAGGGCCGCCCGCGTCACCCCCTTCAACTACGTCCCCAGCCCCATGGCGGTGACGGCGGTGGCCGACAAGGCGGTGGAGAAGATCCAGGCTTGAGCAGCTGCTGCAGGTGAAGCCCCAGCGAGGGTCCCGCGGCCCGCCCTGCCCCACAGGAGCTGGCAGGACTGTGCTGGAGGGGGGGCACGGTGACACGGGACAGCTGGGGACTGGTAAGTCACCCCAACATGCTGCTTGTACCAGAGCACCCCAGTTCCCAGCGCTAAGGACCGGGCAGAGCCGGGGGCACCCACTGGGCACTGGGGATGGGTCTGATGCCGAGATGCGTCTCGGTGGCCACCTCCTCCCACTGCTGGACACCCCAGGACAAGGCGAGCAGGGACTCTGTGTCCCCATGTCCCCCATCCCTGATCCTGCACGCCGCACCCCAAGGCCAGATCTCTGCCCCGTGCTTCAGCTCGGCTCGGCACCAACACCCGGCCCTGGCAGCAATCACAGCTCATTTATTAACGAGGGAGGGAATGCGCGGCGGGATCGACAGGGAGAGACTTCAGGGGCGGGGGGAGAGTGCCTGGCTGTGGGGAGACGGCACTGGGACCCCCGTTTGTGCTGCTGGAGGCTCCTTAAGGAGCTGGGCTGATGCTACGGGGCCAGCCAGAGTCGTGGTGCTGGTTCAAGGCAGCGGTGGGTGGGAGGGAGCGGGGCGGGCGCTCGCTGGTGGGCAGCTGGGGTCCCCACGGGCTCGTCTCAGGGGGCTGCTCGCACGTCGTGTCACTGGGCTGGGGGTGCTGCCCTGGGAGGGGACGGGGTGCTGAGCTGGCACCGGGATGCCCAACCCCTGGCGAAGGGTCTGGGGCTCCTCATGCCCTCCCGCAGCCCCCCGGCCTCCAGCCCCGGGGTGGAGGAGCCCCATCCCAGCTCACAGGCAGGGTCCCGGCGCGTCCCCGTGTGCTGCGGACACGAGTCCATCTGGGACTGGATTACGCCCGCCAGCACGGGGCTCCCAGCCCCAAAGCACCGGGGACGCTCCTGCTGCCGGCCCCGTGTGCTGCGGTGGGGGTGTCCAGGGGGATCCTTGCCCTGGGGAGGGGGATGGGCTGTGGAGGGACCCCCCCCCGATCCCTTGGGTGCTCCCCAACCCCTTGGGTGCCTCTGGGTCCTCCCACCCCACTGCTCGCTGCTGCTTTGGATGGGGTGACCTATGAGCCCCCCATACCAGTGCCACGGGGCTGTGGGGACACGTGCAGGGGACACAGGGGCTGTGGGGACACAGCGAGGGGCGCTGGGGGGATGTCCCCACTCCTGAGTGCCAGACTGAGCACAGGACATGCCAGGAGGGTCGGCATCGCCCCACGCGCTCCGCTGCGGCCCTGGGTTCCAGCCCCACCGCCCAGCCCCGCTCTCACCCGTCTGCTCCGCGTGTCCCCATCGGCTTCAGCCCCCCCGGCGCTCACCGTGCCCTGCTCCCCCCCGGGTGTCCGCACCCCGGATGTCGCTCACGGGGACTCTGGACAGCGTTCAGCGGAATTAAAAGCCCACCTGTGTACATAGAGGGGGTGCTCTGTCTGTCCCGTGCGCCCGGGCCGGGGGGACCCGCAGCCCCTCCGCAGCGTTTTCCGGATCCATTTCCTGTGCTTCACGGCCGAGGTGGCGACCGGGGGCTTGAGGGGGTCGGTGAGGGCTGGGCTGGTGAAGGACAGGACACCGGCCACCGCCGCCCGCTTCCCGCACACCAAGGGACCCCCGGAGTCACCCTGGGTGGAGGTGACAGTGGGGAGCAGACCCCAACCAGGGGTCAGGGACCCCACCACGGCTGGGGGGGACAGCTTGCCTCTCTGCTCAGGGTGAGCATCCCTGGAGTCCCCCGGGGCTGCTCCTGGCGCAACCCCCCCCCAGCTCCTCACCTTGGCGGGCGCCGAGCCCCTGGGGCGCCCCTGCAAGCAGATCATGGTGGGGGCGATCTCCCCGTTCCAGAAGCGGCTGTTGTTGCACATCCGCGCGTCCACCACCGTCACCTCCAGCTCCTGCAGCGTGGGCGAGAGCCCCCCGCGGCCCCGCGCGCCCCAGCCCGCCACGCTGCACGCCGCCCCGGCCGCCGGCTCGCGCCCCCGCAGCCCGATGAGCGCCCGCTCCCTGCTCAGCGCCACCGGCCCCTCCAGCTGCAGGCGGGGGGCCGAGGGGAGATGTCACCGAGCTGTGACAGCGCTCGGAGGTGCGAGGAGGAGGAAATGTCACCTCACCCAGCTCCTCACCTCGGCTGCCAGCGCGGTGTGAACCCACTCGCCCCCCTCCCCGGCAGCGCTTCCTGGCGCCGCCGTCCCTCGCGCCCCTCCAGCCCTCGGCCACCCCGTGGCCACCGCGGCCCCACCTGGAGCAGGAGGAGGTCGTTCTCCATCGTCCGGCGGTCGTAGCCGGGGTGGGGACAGATGGCCCGGATGGGGAAGGTCTGTGTGGCCGCCCCGCGCTCCCGCAGGCTGTGCAGCCCCAGCACCGCCGTCCCCGCACCCTTCGTCCTGCCCCGAGGGGGGGTCAGGGTGAGCCCGGTGCTGGCCACAGCCCAGACCCCACCGAGACCCCGTCCCCACGGCGGGGAGGACGCGGCCGCTCCGCACTCACCGCCGGGAGAAGCAGTGGGCAGCTGTCAGCACCCACCGCTTGTGCAGCAGCGCTCCCCCGCAGGCGTGGACCCCCCCAAACTGGATGGACACCATGTAGGGCCTGGAGTGGGGTTTGGCCTCGTGCCCCCCGATGATGGACGGCTGGAGCCAGCCCCACACTGCTGGCGAGAGAAGAGCCTGTCCCAGTCCTGCCACTGCCACTTGGGAAAGGCCAGGGGTCCCCACCCAGCACCCCCAGTGCAAACCCAGTTTCCACCCCTGCAAACCAGCTGCCACCCCCTGTGGCCAGCGATGCTGAGGCCCCACTGACCACCCCCAGCACTCACCCCAAGGGAGGGGCAGCAGCAGCAGCAGCCCCAGGCTGCCCCTCGCCCCCATCCCTCGCTGGGGGTGACAGCGCCCGCCTGCCCCCGTCCCTCCGCGGTGCGGATCCGAGCTGGCACAGAGGCAGAGGAGGTCCCACGTCACGTGTGACAGCGGTGCAGGGCGGCAGCGGGGCACAGACCCCCACTGGGGGGGGGGCAGGAAGGGGAAGAGGCACCTGCGGGGCAAACACCCGGGGGGGGGTGTGTAAAACTCCCCGGGGTTTCACTTTGACCTCAGCGAGCGCAGCAAGTGGCACCTTCAGTTCTCAGAGGAGTTTTTAATGACATCTGTGACAATCCCTAGCGCTGGCGTCACCCCTTCCCACCCCCTTGAATAGCAGCACAGGACAACTCCGCTCCCACCACCGTCACTGCGGGGCCACGGGCCCCCCAGAAGGCTGCGCCCCCGGCCCCGGCCCCCCAGGGTCCCTCAGCTCTCGGCTCTGGAGGACGGGGTGCGCCGGGCGCTGCCCGCGGCCGCGCGGGGAATCCTCAGGCTGCTCACGAGGCGCTCGAAGAAGAACTCGCTCTGGTACTCCAGCTCGGTGAGGTGCTGCAGGACGGGGAGCACCTCGGCTTTCTTCACGCCCACGCGCACGGGGATGATCTTGGTGCCGTGGCGGGGGACGCTGTGGGTCAGGTTCCACTGGGAAACGCTCTGGCACCAGGGGTCACGCAGGGACTGGGCGGAGAGGAGGATGATGGCCACCCGGCTGGCCTCGATGGCCTCGATGGCGCTCTGGATGACAGATGTCCCGGCTACTTGGTCCTGGTGCTCCGTGTAGCCCCGAAAACCCTCTTTCTTCAAGCGTTCTGAGATGTGGGAGGCGACGTGCTCGTCCTTGGGGCAGTACCAGATGGAAAAGTCATAGGTGAAGCCGCAGCGCGAGGGTGCAGACGACATGTCACCCGCTGGGGACAAGGGCACCGAGTTCACGGACAGCAGGGACCAAACGCAGGGGCTGAGCCTGGGAGCAGATCCCACCACTCCCCAGGGAAAGGGGGGGCTGCCAAGGCGGCAGCAACGCCGGATCCTTCCGGAAATCAAACGGAATCGCTTCTCCTCCTGATCCACACAGGGGAAACCGCACCCACGGGGCGTCCCCAGGCGCCCAGCGCAGTCCAGGGCGCCCCACGGAGAGGAGTCCCGCGCAGACGGAGGCTGGCGGCCTCAGCGAGCTTTCTGCCGCATTTCCGAGATGCCACGGTCCAGCGCCGCCCCCGCCCGCTGCAGCTCCTGGCGCTGCTCCCGCAGCCGCTCCCGGGCCGCCCGCAGCCGCTGGTTCATCTCCACGTAGGAGCGGCTCTGCCGGTACAGCCGCTCCCGCTCCGCCGCCGCGGCCTCCGGCCTGCCGGGGCTGGGGGGGCCTGGCGGGGGGCAGCGCGGGGGGCTCAGCGGGGGCCGAGGGAGCGCCCCCCTCACGCTGCTCCCGCCGCCCCGGGGCTCACCGTGGTCCCGCTGGGGCTCCGTGGGGAGGAGGAAGATGGGGTCGGCAGGGTGGGCGCCCCGAACGTCAGCCAGGATCTGCTCCACGCTGGGGGGCTCGGGGCGGGTGGGCAGCACCCGCTTGGCCTTGGAGCTCATCACGGGGGCTGAGGGGGATGGGATGAGGGGGTTGTGCTGCCCCCACCCCGTCGGACAGACAGAGGGACAGGCTTCCCCCCTCCCTGGCCCCCCAGACAGGCAGACCACCCCCACTGCCTCCCTCGGACGGACAGACTGACCCCTTTGCTGCCTCCCCGGACAGACTGACTCCCCCCTACCCACCCAGACAGACAGACAGACAGACCCTCTCACTGCCTGTTAGACGGACAGACTGACCGACTTCCCGCCTCTCTGCCCTAGGAAGGACAGATATCCCCCTTTTCCCCCCACCCAGACAGACAGACAGACCCCCTACCCCGCCCCTGGGACAGACAGACAGAGCCTCCCCCCTTATCCACCCCAGGACAGACAGACAGACAGACAGACCCCCTCCCCGCCCCCCAGGGCAGACAGAGCCCCCTCCCTCCTCCCGGGACAGACAGACTGACCCCCTCCGCCCCCTCCCCACCCAGGACGGACAGACGGACGCCTCACCCGCCGCCCTCCTCCCGTCCGCCACAGCCCCACCTCCCCGCCTACGGCGCCACTTCCGTCGCGCCCCTAAATACGTCATCGCGGCGCGCCACGCCCACTCCCTTCAAGGCCCCGCCCGCCCTTCCCCCGCTCTTAAAGGAGCCGCGCAGCATTCCATAGGGCGGACACGGAGCGCTGGGGAGTTTATTGGGGGTGTCAGTGGTGGGGCCTGGGTGTGGCGGTACCGGAGTCCCCTCTCACTTCTCCTTCTCCGCTTCTTCCTCCAGGTTCAAGGCTGCTCTGGAGGCTGGGGGAGACAGGGATGGTGTGAGGGGCTGTCGCTGGAGCCCCGAGTTGGCACCAAGCGCTAAGGATGACACAGACACAGCGAGGAGGGGGCTCTGCGGAGGGAGCTGGAGAGCAGCTGTGTGGGGTTCGACAGGGTCAAGTGCAGGACCCTGCACTCGGGTCACAACAGCCCCAGGGAACGCTCCAGGCCTGGGGAAAAGGGGCTGGGGGTGGTGGTCGACAGCAGGTGAACATAAGCCAGCAGTGTGCCCAGGTGGGCAACAGCTTCGTGGCTTGTGTCACCCGTAGCGTGGCCAGCAGGACCAGGGCAGGGATTGTCCCTCTGTGCTCAGCTCTGCTGAGGTCACCCCTCGAATCCTGTGTTCAGTTTTGGGCCCCTCACTCCCAGAAGGGCACTGAGGTGCTGGAGTGTGTGCAGAGAAGGGCACTGGGGCTGGGGAAGGGTCTGGAGCACAGTGTGATGGGGAGAGGCTGAGGGAACTGGGGGGTTCAGTCTGGAGCAGAGGAGGCTGAGGGGAGACCTCATTGCTCTCTGCAGCTCCCTGAAAGGAGGGGAGTGAGGGGGGGTCGGTCTCTGCTCCCAGGTGACAGTGACAGGACGAGGGGTGATGGCCTCAGGCTGTGCCAGGGCAGGGTTAGATTGGATATTGGGAACAATTCCTGCCCCCAAAGGGTTCCCAGCACTGGCCCAGGCTGCCCAGGGCAGGGGGGGAGTCCCCATCCCTGGAGGGATTTCAGAGCCGTGGAGATGTGGTGCTGGGGGACATGGGGCAGTGGGGACGGCAGTGCTGGGTTAATGGTTGGACTGGGGGAGCTCAGAGGTCTTTTCCAACTAAAACAATTCTATGATTCTAAGCAGGAGGGAAAGGGCCTGCTCTGCCCACGCCAAGGGAGAAAGGGAGGGCTGTGCGTGAGCGCAGGAGCTCAGTGTGGTGGTGGCAGCCGTGCCCAGGCCCTGGCCAAGGGGCTGGTGGCGGCGGCGGGCGAGTCACACACAGCAGCCCCTTCTCCCCTCAGCGGCGGCCGTGGCTCTTACATACAGACAGGCTGAGCTGCGGTGCCACCTCGGCCGTCAGCCGGGCTCTGCTGCTGACCAGAGTCCGCAGGACTGGACCGCGCGGCGCAAAGAGAAGAGAGAGAGTTACGGGGGGAGAGAGTGACCCCTCGGCTCGGGGGGACAGGGCTGTGGCTGTGAGAGCACGGCCCCAGACATGGAGCAGGATGGCAGGGAATGGGGGACCCGCGTTACCTTCTTGGGTGACACTGGAAGCCACGTCCAGGGCTTTGGTACTGAGGCTGCCCAGCACGTTGTCCACGGTCTGGTGGTGCTTGAGGAAGCAGGGCCGGATGACGTTCTGGTAGAGCACCTGCGACCCGTTCCAGGACACGGGGGCCATGCACCACACCAGGAACAGGCACTGCGGGGAGGAGAGATGCTCTAGAGCTGGAGGAGGGCAGGGCAGGGCAGGCAGGGACCAAACAAGGCAGCCCCCAGAAGGGGGGTAGCAATGGGACAGCAGCTTATCTGCCCCAGTGCCCCCCAGCCTGACCCTTGGCTCCTTCCCAAGGAGCTCACTGGAGGTACTGGGACTGTGGGACCAGGACCCCACCACAGCCACCACCACCCCCCTGCTAACGGGGCAGAGCCCGCTGTGCTTGGTTCCTCCAAGTTCAGCCATCGGGGGAGAGGGGGCTGGCAGAGCCGTTACCTTCCCAACGTAGTAGAAGGGGAACCAGTAGAGGAAGATGTCGGAGAAGAACTCTGCTATGCTGAAGACACCGTACACCACCCAGTACGTCAGCCACGTGGTGTCATCCTCCCTGCTGGAGCTCTCGATGGCTTTGATGCTGCAGTGGGAGAAGGGAAGGTGCTGCTGGTGCTGTCCTGCTGCCAGGGTGGGCACCCACCTCCCCAGGTCCTCCAAACCCTGGAGCAATCCCACCTACTGGGTGCTGCTGCCCCCAGCGGGGACTGTGCCAGGTTTTCAGGAAGGTCTCAAGAGCTTCCCGACCACAACCGCCTGCCCACTGACAGGGGGACCCTTGGCTCAGGGCAGGGAATGCTCCCCAGGTGCTGCAGGGAGGCTGGGCCAGGACATCGGGTACTTACGAGACGTAGGCAGGGTAGGCGAAGCCGATGAGGTTGCAGACGAGCGAGGCGCCGTAGCCGAACACGAGGTAGAGCCCCAGGACCGCCGCAGAACCTGCCAGGGGACAGAGAGGACGGTCGTGTACCTGCCAGCGCCGAGATGGTGAGGAGAGACCCCGGCTCAGTCGGCTGAGCAGGTTTCTTACCCCGGTAGTGAGACGAGGTGCACGCCAGGACCCTCCAGTTGGGAATCACGACACCCTCCAGTTAACTCCAGCACGACCCTGCGCACACCAGACCACTGAGGTGTTCAACGCGCCGCTTGCGCGGCCACACTGAGCCACAACGCGTGGCAGAGTCTGGGCTGGAGGGAGCCACAACCTGATCCTGTCACTGCTCGTCCCCTCCTTGGCCTGGAAGGGACTTTAACCACAACAAACTCGCAGCGCTTTCGCCCTGGCACCAGCCTGGAGCCGGGCCAAGGCTGCAGAGACGGCAGAAGCGGAGCCTTCAACGCGCTCCTGTGGTCCAAAGTCAACGCACGGAGCTCCTCCTCTGCGTGCAGGGCTCGGAGCCACTTGGCACTTTGATAACCACGGCTCAAGGACAAGCCTGGCACCCACACCCACGCGCCCAGGAGCCCGCGTCCCCGTTCTGCTCCCTGTGCACACCTCGTGCCGAGCGGCCGCTGTTTGTCCACGACTCGGCCCCCTGAGAGCCAGCAATCCAATCTCCCTGCCCTGTTATTAAATTAAATCCTTACAATTAACTGTAAGCCAAGGTCTGGGTTGTTTGGAGCCCGCCCAGCCCGCGGACACGTGCAGGAGGGAAGCTCAGTGGCACTGGGAGATCCAGCGGATGGGGGCAGCCGGGGCAGGGGGCCCCCACTGCCAAAGCCACGGCCCCAGCGCAGCGCCCTCGCTCCGTGGGCTCCGTGGGCGCGTTCCCCGCAGCGGGCAGGAAGGTGGGGCTTGGCCTGCTGGAGGACAGGCTTTGCGTGGGCTCGGAGGGTGGATCATCCCCGCTCTGCTCAGCGCAGCAGTTCTGTACCTGGCCCCACAGGTCCTGCCCAGGGGCCGGGGCAGCGCGGCATCGGAGCGAGGCAAAGCTCCCCCCGAGGAAAACCAACGGGCAGGTTGGGGCAGCGCTGGGTTTGCTCCCCCAGGAGCCTTCGAAGGGATTTCACGGGATAAGTTCAGCCCATGAAAGGCTTTGCTTAAGGAAGAGCTGCTGAAGGGGTGCCTGGCCTGGCACGGAGGGCGAGCAGCCGGGGTGACAGCGAGCCCCGTGCCTCGGGAAGGGGACAGTCCTCCTTGGGGTGACTTTCACCCAGCCAAAGCCAGTGCAGTGGCTGTGCTGCCCAGAGGCCAGGCAAGATGGGCTCCAGCGCACAGCCCGGGGGTCGCTGCCAGCCCCAGAGACGCAGAACTGACCCCAGACACAAACTGGGAATTGCTCCAGAGCCGGGGGAGGGAGACACTGGGTATTTTAGCAGCAGCTTCTCCGGGCCAGGGATGGGGAACACGGGACCATCCTTCTCTGGAGACATTCAAACCCCCTGGATGTGTTCCTGTGTGCCCTGACCTAGGTGTTCCTGCTCTGGCAGGGGGATTGGACTGGATGAGCTTTTGAGGTCCCTTCCAATCCCTGACATCCTGTGATTCTGTGTGATTCTGTGACCATCACCCTGGTGGGAGCAGTGCCCCCACTCTTCCCTGACCCCCAAATTCCATCACACCCGAGCACGACTGAAATCCTGGGACTGCTTTGCTTGGAAGGTGCCTGACTGCATCCAACACATCCACGGCACGTCCCCGGACCCCCATCCCCCCTCGGAGCGGGACCACCTCCCCTGCAGCAGGGAAGGGCCAGGAAATCCCACGGGGAGGGGAAGCGCCCCGCGGGACGCGGCTCCCCAAGCCCCTTCTGGAAGGTTTTATATAAAGGTTTTATATAAAATAAGGAATCGGAGGACACGGAGGGGCAAAAGGGAACAGGGCCGAGGGTCAGAGTGGGGGGACGACAGAGGAGAGGGGTCACGACGTGCCAGGACCCTCCCAGGGAGACGCCGGCTGGTTCCTCGTTAATGAGGAAACAGGATCTCGTTAACAGCCGGACCTCTGCCCTCCCGCCGGGATGCCAGGCGAGTCCCAGGGGACAAGGGGGACACGGGGACAGGCGTTCCCATCCCCAACGCCTCGTCTGACCCACCACGTTTTGGGGTCCCTGAGGGTCCGGCCGAGACCCCCGGCACGCAGACCCCACGGGTCTTGGGGCGCGGGGTTTCACACCTGGTGAAGGTGGGGACGGACGGTGCAGCCCCCACCCCCACACAGCCCCCCCAGCCCATCACGGCCCCGCTCCATGGGCGCACCCAAACGGGGGGCTCTGCCCGTGCCGCCTTCCAGGAGCCCAGAGGTACGGTAAGGGGCTGCCAGGGTACCCCGGGGAAGAGGAGGGACCCTCGGAGACCCCCCCCAAACGGGAGGGGGCGGCACAGCCCGGGGGTTCGGGGGTCCCGGTCGCACCTGTGGCCAGGTAGAGCCGCCGGACGCCGGTGCGGGCCTCCAGCCGGCCCAGCAGGTCTCCGAGCGGCCCGGGCCGATCGAGGAAGCGCTGCAGGCGCTGCAGCACCGTACCCATGGCTGCGGCGGCCCCGCTCCGAGCCCCCCGGGCCCGGTACCGAGCCCCCGGCGCGGGTCAATCCCCGGAGGGGCGGGGCCTGGGGGCGGGGCCTGGGCGAGGGGCGGGGCCTGGGCGAGGGGCGGGGCCTGGGCGCCGCAGGGGCCGCGGGGGTTGCCATGGCAACGGGCCTGATGGCGGCGCGGCCGGGGCCGGGCCTGCTCCTGGGGCTGGTGCTCATCGCCGCCTCCGCCCCACCGGGCTGCGCCGAGCCCCGCGTGTACCTGAGCAGCTGGGCCGTGCGGGTGGCGGCGGGGCCACGCGAGGCCGCGGACTTGGCCCAGCGGCACGGCCTGCTCTACCTGGGGCAGGTGCGGCCCTGCCGTGCCCGCAGCGGGGATGGCGACGGGTGGGGGGAGCCCAGCACCGCCCGTCCACACCCCCTTGTCCCCTCCGCTCCTTCCCCTCTGTCCCACAGCACCACACGGGTTTCATTTTAAGACGTTAAATTATTGCCTCTCGTGCTTTCAGGCCCTCAGACGTGGATGGAAGCAGGCGTGGGGAAGGGGTGGGGGGTGCTAACGGCCTCAGCGAGCGAGGAAACCCCAAGGGCACCCACAAACCGCCCCTGGGAGCCCGCCCCATCCCCCCAGTGCTGCTCCCTGCACTTCCAGCTCACATTAAACGTGTCTTTGTGATCTCTACAACCCGCCCTGAGCTGCCACACGTGTCCCCAGCCTGGCTGCTCGTCCAGAACTGGCCTCTTACACCAGTTCCTTGGCCTGCAGGTGATGGAGGGAGAGCCTTATTACCACTTCAGACACCGCGGCACCCGCTCCAGAGCCCTCAGCAGACACTGGGGCTGGAACATGCGCCTGAGGAGGGAGCCGAAGGTAGGGAGGAGGCGGCTGCAGTTGCTGCGTGCTCTGGGCAGGCTCTGCCCGACGCCAACAACGCTGCTTCCCACCCAGGTCCTCTGGTTTGAGCAGCAGACCCTGAAGAGGCGCACGAAGAGAAGTGCCAGCGTGGTGCCAACGGATCCCTGGTTCTATAAGCAGTGGTACATGGTGAGATTGTGCTGCTCTCTCTTCTAATCCTCACGCTAATCACCTCCCCGACACGCAAACAAGGCTAATCCCGACAGTGATGAGGCAGCAGGAGAGTCCTTGAAGGTCACCCGCAGCCTGCTGCCCAGGGCTGAGCAATTCTAATCCGTTTTCCAGAACAACGACATCAGTCCGGATCTAAACATCCTCAGTGCCTGGAGCAAAGGGTACAGCGGGCTGGGGGTCGTGCTCTCCATCCTGGACGACGGCATCGAGAAGGACCACCCGGACCTGGCTGCCAACTACGTAACTACGAGGGGCTGAGCAGAGTGGGCTGCAGGAACCGGCTCCTCCAGGGCCTGTGGTCTCCAGGGGAGGGTGGGAGCGGGTGCCTTCATCCCACCCGCGCGGCTTTGCAGTGGGAACTCAGCCTCTCTGTGGCTGGATCAAAAGATTTGGTGTCTCCCACAGTGAATTTTCACATCAAGGAAATGTTAGAACTTGTACACACTCAAGCCCCCAAAACAGATGTAATTACAGCAAGCTGCAAAGCCAGTAAAGCTGGAAAAGCCTCACGTGCTCCCAGAGCCGAGAGGAAAGCAGAGGTAAATCAGAGGCAGTTGTTTCTAACGACATCGTCTCAGGGGGTGTAACTCATTCTCCCAACCCCACGGCCGGTGAGAGTTACCCTGCTCCAATGAAACGCCTTTTCCAACAGCTCCAGCTTAACCCAGCACAGTTACTGGGTGCAAAGGGCCCCCCTGCCCTCCCCAGGCTCAGGGGCAAGGCAGAGTGACCCACGCTGCCAGACAGTGCCAGGAGCCTGTACCGAGCTGTCACACCCCACACCCAAAGGTGGCTTTGCACACACTGGTGCCTCTTTCTGCAATAGGACCCCCTGGCAAGTTACGACTTCAACAGCAATGACCCCGACCCCCAGCCCAGATACACTCCCATGGATGAGAACCGGTGAGCAAACCCCTTCCCTGTCCTGGGAACTTTATCCCTCGGGGGCCGAGGCTGCCCCAGGCCCCTCCAGCCCTGCTCAGGCACCGACTCTGCCCCTCAGGCACGGGACACGCTGCGCAGGAGAGGTGGCAGCTGTAGCCAACAACCAAATCTGTGGAGCAGGGGTTGCGTACAATGCCAGAATTGGAGGTGAGCCATTCCTCTGGCCACAGAGCAGCTGCCAGCACCCTGGGGGGACGCGTGGCCCCAGGAAGGGCTGCTATGGGGGTTTAACACCCACCACAACACAGGGCTTGAGCTGGCAGCACCGGCACCGTGCAGACACGAGTTAAATGTTGAGAGAACTCACTGGGTTTAATTGCAAAGGGTTTAAGGAGGAGCTTTGGGAACGAGCTCACTGTCACGGCCACACAGACCTGGGGGAGCCTGATCTCCTTCGGGCAGCATCACCTGAACGGTGCTCAGGGCAATGGGGGGTGAAGTGGGGGCTGATGAGATGTCCCCCAGCCCTTACGCTCATGTGGGGTGCACGAGGCTCCCACCCCCACGGAGCCAGCGCGGCCTCCCGAGCGCTGCCACCTCCCGCTGCTGCCACCTCCCGCTGCTGCCACTCCTGCAGGCGTGCGGATGCTGGACGGTCCCATCACGGACGTGGTGGAGGCTCAGGCCCTCAGCCTGCAGCCCCAGCACATCCACATCTACAGCGCCAGCTGGGGCCCCCAGGACGACGGGAAGACCGTGGACGGGCCGGGTGTGCTGGCCAGGGAGGCCTTCTACAGAGGGGCCACCAAAGTAAGCGTGGTGACAGCACTGGGGACCCCGCTGGCACAGGGACCCCCTGCTCACCCCACTCTGCCTCCCCCCCGCCAGGGACGGGGTGGCCTCGGCTCCATCTTCATCTGGGCCTCGGGCAACGGCGGGATCAACTACGACAACTGCAACTGCGACGGGTACGCCAACAGCATCCACACCCTGGCGGTGGGCAGCGCCCTGGCGGGCGGGCGCAGGCCCTGGTACAGCGAGGGCTGCTCCGCCATCCTCACCACCGCCTACAGCGGCAGGACCGCCAGCGAGGCGCAGATCGTGAGTGCCACGCCGGCTCCGCCGGAGCAGCGACCCTGGGCGGGCTCATCCAAACCCTCCTCACCTAGGGAGGGAGAAGGGGGCTTTAGAGATCTGTGTCAGACCCCAAAAAGCACCAGGGTGTTCCCGGAGTTACCCCAACTCCAGGCAGCCCTGCCCTCTGCTCCAGCAGCAGGGAACGGTGACAGGACCCCCCTCTCCCCACAAGGTGACCACGGACCTGCACCACCGCTGCACCGACAAGCACACGGGCACCTCCGCCTCGGCGCCGCTGGTGGCAGGGATGATCGCCCTCGCGCTGGAGGCCAAGTAGGTGACATTGCAGCAGTGGGACAGTCCCCAGGGGGAGCCTGGACCCTGCAGGGACAAGGAAGGGGGAGGTACTGGGGTGCAGAGCCAAGGTCTCCCTGGGTTCTGGTGGAGAAGCATCTTCTCCCAGGACACCGTGGGAGAGCAGCCAGAGGCAGGAGGAGAGTTGTCCTCTGGAGGTCTCTGTTGCTCCCATTTTCCTCGGGGGACCAGCTCGGACCCAGGCAGCTCGCTCACCCCCAGCAGGAGTTAGCAGAGCCAAAACACCCTCAAAAGCTGACCCAAAGCAGAGATCTCTGTCCCCACTTGCAGCCCAGCACTGACCTGGCGTGACATGCAGCATCTGGTGGTCAGGACCTCCCAGCCCGCTCCCCTGCAGGCAGAGGACTGGGCTGTGAATGGAGTCGGACGCAAGGGTGAGCTCAGGGCTCAGCTCCTGCCTCCTTCCCCTAGCTGCCCCTCAAACCCCTGCCAGCAGACCTGGGGCAGGAGCCCCCACTGCTCTCTCAGTGCAGAGAGGGTCACGTGTCCTCTCTTGGGTGGCATCTGCTTTTCAGTGAGCCACCACTACGGCTACGGGCTCCTGGACGCTGGTCTGCTGGTGGAGATGGCCAAGGCGTGGACAGGAACTCGGCCTCAGCGGAGGTGTTCGGTCAAGGCTCTCCACACACCCCGGTAAGGGACGACATTCCCTGGATCTGACCTTATGCAGGGACTTCCCTGTAGCAAAGTGACTCTTCCAGAAAGCCATTTGTGCCACACAGCTTCTGCTGTAAGCACAGGGCTGTGCTTGGAGGCCGTGGTGGAGGGCAGGGTGCCCGTGGAGGGGGAAGAGATGCCCTTACCTGTCTTATACTCACCAGGAACATTGGCTCCAAGCTCACCATCTCTACAGATGTCTCCTGCTCGGGGAGGACCAAGTACATCCGCTCACTGGAGCACGTCCAGGTCCAGCTCTGCCTGAGCTACAGCCGCAGGGGGGACCTGGTGATCGCTCTGACCAGCCCCATGGGGACCACGTCCACGCTGGTGACCGTGCGGTAAGGGCGCTCTGCGAGCTCAGGGAGCACATTGCAAGGAGACTTACCAGCTGCTGGGGGGCAGAGGGGGCTCCCCCTCACACCACCTCTCCTGGGGGCGCCAGGAGACTCTCCCCACATGGAAGCGGCTGCTTCTGGCCCTCAGAGCGAACAGGCTCACCCTGCCCAGCTCTGTGGCCCTGCCACATCTTGGCAATGCCCCCTTACACCAAGGGGGTGACTCCAGGGGCTCCTTGGGCCACATCCCTCCCCTCCAGCCCCTGTGCTGTCGCTCCCAGCTCTCCTCCTCTCCTCCAGCCCCTACGACACCAGCCAGAGCGGCTACAAGGACTGGACCTTCATGTCCACACACTTCTGGGACGAGGACCCCACCGGGACCTGGACGCTCCAGCTAGAGAACAGGGGTGATGCCTTTAACACAGGTGGGTGCCCAGGGCCCCGGGGGGAGCACAGCCCATTCCCGGGGGTCACCCAGGGCCCCAGGGGGAGCAAACCCCATTCACAGGGGTCACCCAGTGTCCTGTCATTCTTCCTTCATCCTTCCCCCACTGTAATTAGCAGCTTGCTGGCTCGTCCCCTTCCCACTCCTCCTGGGCAGGTGAGCTCTGTTTCTGCAGGGCCAGGAAGGGGGCACCCCTTGCTCTCCCCCACGCAGCCCCAAAGCTTCCAGCCCCACATCCACCAGCCTGTGGATCCCAGACGCTGGGGGGTGGGAATGTGGAGGGTGGGAATGTGGCAGCCATGAGCACAGAGTCCCTCCCTCCTGCCCCCAGGTCTGCTGACCAGCTTCATCCTGCACCTCCACGGCACGGAGGAGGACATGATGGCCAGGCGCTTCCCGGCCTCTGCCACGGGGTGCATCAGGTGGAACGCACAGGGAGCGTGCGAGGGTGAGTCCGGGGGCAGGAGGGGACAGTGCTCTCAGCCCTGGGTGGCCCCACAACCTGATGTCACTGTCCCTCCACAGAGTGTGGCAGCTCCTTGTACGCCCACCAGCGCTCCTGCCTGTCCTACTGCCCTCCGCGCTACTACGGCCATATCCGGAGAGCCGCCACCGCCGCCCGCGTCTGTGCCAGCTGCCACCCCTCCTGCTACACGTGCCAGGGCGCTTCGGCCAACAACTGCACGTCCTGTCCCCCCACTGGCACCCTGGAACTCAACCACTCCTGCTCCCCTCCGCAGGGCTTCCCCCCCAAGTCGGGGCTGTGGAAGGACCTCCTCCCCCTCCTCATCTGCGGGTGCCTGATCCTCTCAGCCATCCTCTACGTCACATACCGCACGGCCTTGTGCATGGTGAAAAGTGGCTACTGCTGTCCCCAGGCTGGAAGGACAGTGTGACACCAGCCTGGATGGCAGGGACACACAGACAGCTGGATCCCAGCCTGGGACTGAGCTACCCGAAATAAACTGGTGGTTGTTTTTCTGGACCGCCCTCTCCGAGGGGTAACTTCCCAACAGTGCCTGGGCTGATCCCACCCCACATCCCACTCCGTGGGCAGACACGGTGGTGGCTTCCTTCCCTATCTGCCTTGTCCCCTGACACCCTTCAGGGTCCTGAGCCGTGCTGGGGGGCTTCACCTGGCATGGTGCTGTGAGGGAGCTATTCCCAGGAGGGCCGGGAGCGCTGTGCCCTTTCCCTGGCACGGAAAGCCGTGGGGAAGAGATGTGACTTCTCTCCCAGCAGCTTCCTGCAGCACCAGCTCAGCCCCCAGCCCCCACGGCTTTGGGCAGAGCTGAGGCACCCAGACCCCAACCCAGTGCTGGGGGAACGACAGCCCCGACCCCAACCCGCTGCTGCGCGGTGCGGAGCTCAGTGCAGTCCCCAGCTCCTGTTTCCAGCAGCCTTCAGTCCCTCAGAAAGGGGTCCCGGGGTTGCTGCACCCACAGTCACCCTCCTCTCCCCCCCCCGCGGCGCTGGGGACAAACGCCCTGGGCCCTGGCTGTCCCAGCAGGGCTGGCAGCGGTACAGTGGCAGCTGCGCCCTGGCACGCCGCGGCACCGGGCAGGGCTGGGACGGGGAGAGCTGCCAGCTGGGGCCCTCCCGGGGACACCGGCACCGTGCGGAGCTCAGCCCCAGCGGGACACGGCCACGGCAGGGTGGGGGCGGTTTGTCCCCCCGTTGGCCGTGCCATCCCTGGGTGCAGCGTGTTTGCACACTGAGGAGTGACGGGAGAGAGCGAGACCTTTGTCCAAGCCTGTAATCACCCACGACAGAGCCCGTGGCCAAGCCTTACAGAGCCCAGAGAGGAGGGAGAGTTTCACCCAAGGACCCCCCACCCCGGGGACACACTGGGGTCTGCAGGCACCAAGGGAGGGACCTGGGGACATCCAGCCCAGTGCCACGGGATGAGTTAGTCTGGATGTGCTGGAGCACAGTGTCCCCCGCCGCGGTCTCTGTCCCAGTCCCCTCCATCCAGGCTGGCTCAGTCCCCCGTGGGCAGCCTGCGGTGCAGGAACCGCCGCCGGATCTCGGTGCGCACATCGTCCTGCACGGGGAGAGACCAGGGTGGGGGGGGCTGTGCTGGGGGGGCTCACACCACCCTGCCCTGGCAGCCCAGGGCGCCTGTCCCCTCCCTGCCCCCAGTCCTCACCGCCTGGCTGAGCTGTCCCAGCAGCGGGGCGAGGCGCAGCAGCTCCTCGTCCTGGGGGTCCCCCCACCACCTTGGCACTGGGATCCAGTTGGCAGCCTGGGAAGAGACGGTGAGCGCTGGCCTTGGAGGAGCCATGGCAGCCACGGTGGTCCTGGGGGGCCGGTGCACACAACCCCCCCACAAGGGCCAGCACTGCGGTACCTGGGCGGGGAAGCCCTGGGTGGAGTAGTCCAGGGCCACCGTCTTGGCCAGGTCCCTGCCCAGGCGGGTCAGGTCCTTCCAGTAGCAGCCCCGGGCGCAGAGACAGTCGGGCTGGGAGAGGCAGTGCCTGGAGGGAGAGGCAGAGCCCGTGGGGACCTGTCCCTGTCACACGGGGATGTCCCCAGAGGGGTTTCACCAGGGCCATCACCTGATCAGCTTCTTCCTCGGGTCCAGCACATCCAGGACCTTCTCGGCGTAGTCCTGCTTCGCGGTCGTGAAGACGAAGATCTGGGGGAGCAGGCGAAGGTCCCTGCACAGGCTGCCCAGGTCCCCCCCACCCCGATGCAGCAGCACCCCCGCAGCTCCCCGCAGACCCCGTGGGAACACGGGAGCTCCGGGTACCTCGTAGGACTTGGAAAGGCTCTCCAGGAACTGCTGCACGTGGGGACGCAGCTTCACATGGACCTGGAAGGGAGCAGCATCTGCGGGCAGCCCCAGAAAGCCACCAGCACCCATGTCCTGACACCAAGGTGACCCCCAAGAGGGGGCCAGCACCCCAAGCAGGATCCCAGGGGTCCCTCAGCCACCCACTCCCCTGGCATTTCAGCCCCTGGGGTCCATTGCCCCCCTGGGACACAGGCACAGAGGACATGTGGACACCAGAGCTCTTCACAGCCCCGAGTCACTGCCCTCTGTGCCCCCCCCGGGGACCCAGCACCCCGCTGTCCCCACCCCACCCACGGACACCCACCTCGTAGGCATCTCCCTGGAAGACGGTGGTGAACGTGGCTGCGGCGTCCCGTCGGCGGCCGGCGAGCACGGAGGAGCAGAGCAGGGTCCCCTCCTGCAGCAGGGAGCGCAGTCAGCCCCCGTCCCCCCCACCACAGCCCCCCACCCCCAACTCACCAGCTCCAGGACGAGGGTGCGCTCCGGCGTGCTGCGGGTCTTCCGGGGACCGTCCCTGCCGGGCGTGGGGACCGCGGGGACCAGCCTGGCCGGGGGAAGGCAGAGGGGGGGTGGCAGTGCAGTGGGGATGGGGGGGCCACAGGGACCCCCTCCCCTGTACTCACAGGCTGGGAGCAGCAGGGTCCTGGCGCTCATCCGTGGGGAGCCCCGAGAAGTAGGGACCCTCATAGCAGCGCTGTGACGGGGGGCTCGAGGGCTCTGTGGGACAGAGGGGTCCCATCAGCACAGCCTGGGGTGACCCCCCCCCTTCCCAGGCAGGGGTGCCCCCGGGGGGGAACACACTCACCCCTTTCCCCCGGGCGGGGGGCAGCAGACGCCGTCCTGCGACGCTTCCCTTCGAGACGCAGCTTCGCCAGCCAGCCCCTCCCGGGGGTCCCGGCCACCAGGGGGGGACACGGGACACACTGCCGGGGGTCCCAGCCCTGCGGTGGGGAACGTTCCCCCCGCTCCCCTTCTCTCTGCCGGCTCCTGGCTCGCCGGCGAGCCCCAGCTTTGGGGGCCGAGAGCCCCAGGTCCCCCCTGCTCTCCCTGCGGGGTCTCTTTGCACGTGGGGTGACCGTCCCCAAACCCGCCATGGCCGGACAGGGACACCCCAAGGGGACAGCACAGAGCCCCAGCCCCACCAGGCATCCCCTGCGCTGAACGAGCTGCTGGGTGCTGCTCTGGGGACCCCCCTGCCCAGGCACGGCCCCCCCAGCAGCCCCAAACCAGCTATGGAGGGCGGGAGGGGGCACTTTTATAGGGGGGGAGGAACCTTCCCAGCCCCAATCACCCAGGCGTTACTGGGACCAGCTGGGGAGCCCAGTACAGAGCCCCAGCTGCTCCCGGAGCTCATCTCCAGCTCCTGGTGGTTAATTACCCGTCACACTAAGGACCCTCCTGGGCTGGCAGCTGCCACTGGGGCACCCCAGGTACCCCCTAGCCAAGTTGGGGTACAGTCACCAGTGACACGAGCTGGGAGAGCTCAGCCCTTCCCTGGTACCAGCTCCAAACCCACCCCCAGAGCGGGCGATGCGCCCCGGGGTGCCCAGCGCAGTGTCCCCGTGGTGGCCGTCCCCACAGCACCCCCGTCCCTGCGTGGGCCCCGTGGGTTGGGTTACGGCGAGGGGGGGTCTGGCGCAGGGAGGGACCCGCTCGCCTCTGGCGGAAGAGAGATAACAGCGGGTCCCTGACCTCGCAGGGAGAGCCTGGCGCGTGTCCATCCCGGGACAGGGACACGCGGCTGGGGCTGCGTCCCTCCGGGGGCTCAGCAGGGGGACACTGCCCGAGGTGGGGACACCCTGGGCTGGCTCCGGCCAGGAAGGCGCACGCAGCGAGCGAGGTGATAGATGGGTTTATTTTCTGCAAAACAAATAAATTACCACCCCCCTCCACCCCCCCGCAGCCGAATGGACCCCAAAAGCATCCCCGGCACGGGGCGGGGGGCCCTGGGACCGCGACCCCTCCCCATCCACAGGCTTGGTGCACGGCAGGAGCGCTCCCAGCTCTCGGGGTCCCCCCGCCGCCCCCTCCCCAAGCGACGGAGCCGGGGGGGGCTCAGGGTGGCCGGGGCTGGGGGCAGTGGGGGGCCGCCTCCCGCACCAGCCGGTCCTCGCGGGGCGTCCATGGCCGCGCGTAGCCGTCGTCCCGCAGCAGGATGCGGCTCAGCGTGCGCTCGTGGTTGACGTGCTGCCGCGCCATGAGCAGGTACTCGCCGCCCACCCGCAGCGGGGGGCACCCGCAGGTGTTGGGCACCCACACGTACTCGCGGGGCACCAGCGGCACGCGGTGCCGGTACGGCGCTGTCACCTCCACCTCGTAGCGCGTCTCCTGCCCCACCACGCGCCGCGCCAGGACCCGGCCCTGGAAGACTGGGGGGGGGGAGCGGGGGGCACCCTGAGCTGGGCGCATCCCCCAGCGGCGCCCCGAGCCCCTCCTCGTCCCCCGTGCCCACCGAAGTCGCTCTGGCAGAAGTGTCGGATGCGCTGGGAGCGTCCCTTGGCCGGGCGGCACCTCCCGCATCGCCCTGGGGACAAAGCTGCAGTGGTTCAGGGGGGGAAAGGGACAGAGCACCCCCAAAACCCCCTCCTGCAGCAGTGGGGGGGGGGCACTGGGGTCTGTACCCCATCAGGAGAGAGGGAACACGCTCCCTGAGGGCCCTGGGGAGGGGTAAGTCAGGGGCCCTTTTACAGGGGGGCTCATGGAGAACCCCCAGAGCTCTCTGGGACCCACAGCAGAGAGCCCAGGAGTGCGGGGGGCTGTGGGGACCCCCACGGGGGAGCAGTCACCTGCAGCAGCCCCAGCCCCGCTCTGCTCAGGGGGGCTCCTTGGTGGTGGCTCCATGGCAGAGCCCCCAGGCTGCGGTGGCGGCGCGGGTGCTGGGGTGACCGGTGGCTCCCGGGGTGGGGGGCTGCCAGCCCCCCGGGGCTGGGGCTGCCGCAGGGGGCTGGTGTCACCACGGCCGGGCTGGGGGTGCCCGCGGGGCAGCCAGAACTCGTACTCGATGCCGGGGTTGGGCTCCTGCAGCAGGACCTGGGCGGGCAGGGGCAGAGCTGAGGGGAGCGATGGGGACCGGGGGGCTGCCCCTGTCCCCGTGCCACCCCCGCCCTCACCATCACGTGCAGATCCTCGTCTGTGGGCCCCGGTGCCTCCAGGCTCTCGGTGCCGTCGGGGGCGCGGGCGTAGCGCAGGCGGGTGCCAGCCGCCTCGTACGGCCCCGGCCAGGCGATGGACCAGTCCCCGTTGAGCACGTAGCGCCCGTCGCTCGTCATCAGGGCTGCGGGAGGGAGCATGTCGGGGGGCTGAGCACCGCGCAGCCCCGGGGACCCCCGCACTGGGCAGCCCCGATGCCGGGGTCCCCTCCGGGGGCCTCTCCCAGCGCGGGGAGGGCAGCGTGGGCTGGGAGAAATCTGCTCTCTTGTAAGAACTTGGCCTCGGTCCCAAGCCGGAGCCAAACCCCGGCGTGAAAAACTGCGTGGGACCCCGGGCCCGGAGGGGGGACGGGGCCCCGGCTGCTGCGGGAGGGGGACTGGGGGGTCCGGGGGGTCCCAGTTCTGGTCCTGCTCCAGCTCAGCCCTTCCCAAACCCTGTGGCCTCTGGAAGAGCGCCCCAAACGCCGGCGCGTTCACGGAACCCCTGATGCTCAGAACAGCACCAGAGTGGGGGAACGGCACGACACAGCCACCCCCTGCCCACGGGCGGCACCAACCCCGACTGACTGGGATGGACTGGGATGGACTGGGACAGAGACACGACACATCCTACCCAGGTAGTTGCGGCTCTTGTCCGTCACCTTGATGCGGGTGGCACCAGCCGGGATCTTGGTCACGTTCATGTACCCAAAATAACCTGGGGAGGGAGCAGAGTCAGGGCAGAGCTGGGGCACGGCCCAAGGGGACAGCCTGGGGACAAGGGGACAGGGCTGGGGCGGGAGGGGACGGGGCACAGAGGAGCAGTGGCATTAACCCAGCTAGGCTCCATGTGCTGGGACATCTTGGGCACCCAGTGACAGCCCTGGGGGACCCTGGGGCTGTCCCCCCAGCCTGGCCAGGCACCCCATGGACATTGGATGTGGACACACAAATCCTCGGTACCCCCAGGGACCCCTGAACATCCCTGGGGACTCCACAGACCACAGGGGTGCCCCAGAGATCCCCCACACAGCCCCCAGAGGAGCAGCGAGGCAGTCACCCCAGTGAGGGGTCTCCTCCGAGCCCGCTGTCCCCGTCCCCTCGTGCTGGGGACAGGAAGGGATGAAGGACGACACCCCAGTGACGATGGGGCAGACGGAGAGGGGACGGATGGGGGACCCAGGTGATGCCTTTGGGGACAGAGACGGGGGACGGGAGGACAGGGGAGCCAAGAGCCAAAGCATTCACCCATGGAGGGGGCCGGGGCAATGGTTCATTCACCGGAGGAGGGGTCCGCGCCCTGGAAGAGCCGGTGCACGAAGAGACACGAGTCGTGGCCACCGCTGCACTGGCCGCAGGCGTCGGGCCGCGTGCCCGAGCCCAGGATCCCGTCACAGCCCACGCTCTGCGGGGAGCCGAGATGTGGCCTCAGCGTGGGGGGTCAGGACTGGGGGTCCCGGGGGTCCCAGCCCCGCGTGCACCCACCAGGCAGCGCCCGCTGACGCAGAGGTCTGGGGAGCCGGGGCCGCAGCGGGTGCCGTCCAGCACCCGGCCGAAGGTGTAGTAGAAGTTGTGCCCCACGGCCAGGCAGTTGAGGTCACACACGTTGGGGGCTGCCGGAGCCGGTGGGAAGGGAAGGGGGTGACCCCGGTGGCCCCCGGACAGCCCGGTGATGCCACCTGCCACCCCGGGACTCACCTCCGTGGAAGGGCACCCAGCGGTACCGGGCCGGCGTGCCCAGGACGGGTTTGTTGTCGTAGAGGGAGCACTGCATGGCACGGAAGGGCACCGCGCCGCTGGGACAGCCCTGCGGGAGAGGGAGGGTGGCACCCCCGGGATGGGGATGATGGAGCCCCTGGGATGGGGATGATGGAGTCCCACGGGATGGGGACGTTGGAACCCCTGGGATGGGGATGATGGAACCCCTGGGATGGGGACGATGGAGCCCCATGGGATGGGGATGATGGAACCCCTGGGATGGGGATGATGGAGCCCTGTGGGATGGGGACCGGGATCAGCCACGCCGTGCCGCAGCCCCCACGCTCACCTGGAGCTGGCAGAGCCGGTACTGCCGCGGGTCGCCCGTGCACGGCTCCTCCTCAGCAGAGCTGCAGCCACAGCATCAGCACAGTGGGGCTGGGGCATGGCCCCCCCAAGCATCCCTGCCAGCACCCTGTGTCCCCCAAGGGGCTATCCCTGTCCCCAGGGCTGGGACACTGAGTCACCGAGCTGCAGTTGGGCTGGCAGTGATGCACCCCCGCAGAGGTGGGGGGACCATGATGTCCCACACGGGCCATGTCCTGCAGAGCTGCGCTCCAGGACGGAGGTGGCAGGGTTTGGGGGGGGGGGGGTGGGGACACCCCTGGGGGGACACCGTGCTGCCCTGTCCCCCACTCACCGCAGGCACCTCCGGGTGCGGAGGGCGACGCCGTCCCCACAGGAGCTGGAGCAGGAGCTCCAGGGTCCCCAGGGCCCCCAGGCACCCCAGGCCGGCTGCCGGCGGGGCCGAGCAGGGGCTGGGGGCTCGGGGACCCACACTGGTGTCCCCAGGGCTGGGCCCTGCATGGAGGAAGGTGACGGTCAGTGCGGGGGTCGGGATGGAGCAGCCTGGGGGTGTCACCGCGCCCCCTGAACCCCTCACCTGCGCGGTGCCGACGCTGAGCCAGCCCAGGAGCAGCAGCCGCCACGGCCACCGGTGCCTGCAGGAGCAGATGTCCCTGAGCCCTGTGTCCCCAGGGGCCGGGGTGCCAGCAGTGGGGTGTCACACATCCCAGCACCGATGCCACCACGGGGACCCCGGTGAGGGGGAAGGAGGCGAGACAGCGACAGCGGGAGGGTCCCCACCGGTGGCACAGGGACGTGCGGTCAGGGGACACGGGGGGACAGGCGGGTGGGCTCAGGCCACGCCGTGTCCCGCACACGTGCCCGCGCGGCTCCAGGCACGGGAGGCGACAGCACCGCCCCCGGGGCCCCGCGGCGGAGCGGGGCCGGGATCGCTGCCTGCCGGGACAGGACCAGACCTGCGCGGCGCGGCCGGGACTCGGTGTCGCTGCCGGATCCGGCCCCGCCGTGGGGCGAGAAGGATGGGGGGCTGCGGGGAGCCCCCCGCTCCCAAAGCGCCTCACCCTGGAGCGCCCCGAGCCCCCCAGCCCCGGGGGTTCAGGGGGGGCGGGGGGTCCCAGCTCCACGGTGGGGAATCCCCCCGCCGAGCCGGTTTCCGACTGCCACGCAGCTCCCACGGGTCACGAGTGGCCGCCTGGGTCCCCCCGACAGGGCAGGGACGCGGCAGGGGGGTGTCACGGTGCCGCCGCCCCGGGAGGGGGGGTCCGGAGCGCGGCCAGGGCCGGGTGATGCCCAGACACCGCGGGCAGCCCGGGGGGCTCCGCGTGCCTCAGTTTCCCCGTAGGAGCGGAGGAGACCCCGGGAGAGGATGGGGGGTGGGGGTGTGACTCGGGGGCCCGCGAGGGGTTAAGCAGAAATCAGGACCTTACCCTGCACCGTGGGGTCCCCCGCGAGGGACCGGGTTCCCCCGACACCCCCGCCCGGCCATGCCGCCCCTCCCCGGGGCGCCCCGGCAGTTCGGTCCCGTCGCGGCGGCAGCGGAGATGGGGGGACCCGGGACGATCGGGCATCGGCTGCGCAGCTCCGGGGGGGACCCAGGCGAGGCTCCCCCCCCGTCCCTCCCCGCCGCGTTATTAATATCCAGCCCCAAAGGTGCGCCCAGCCCTCCCCGGCCGCCCGTTAACCCTTCGGGGTCCGGAGCTCCGGCAACCGAGGGGGGCTGGTAGGGTCCCGGGTCCCGACATCCCGACATGATCCACAGCATCTGTGCCCCCCCCCGGATCCCACCAGCCCCAGCTGCAGAGGGGAAGGGGCTTGGGGTGCCCCCCTCACACCCAGCACCCTTGGGCCCCCCCAGCCTGGAGCTGAAGGGGTTACAGTTGTGTGTGGGGGGGGTCCCTTGGGGTGTCCCCGCTGCAGAGCGGGCAGGATGGCCCGGGGGTGCACAGGGAATGAGCCCCCCCCCGGATGGTACATCGAGGACGCGGGCAGCGGGATGCTCTACAAGCGGGGACAGCTCCTGGGAGAGGTAAATCCCCCATTGCCCCCCCGTCCTGACACCCCCAGACAGCCCCTCACCCCAGCCAGCATCCCCTCCCCACTGGGCAGTGTCAAACCTCCACACTCCAGGGGGTGCAGGGGGGTCCCCGAGGTGTCCTGCTCTGAGGAAGGGGAAACTGAGGCAGTGGGGGGATGCTGGCACTGAGCCAGAGTGCCAGCCGGGTCCCCTGGGCTCCTTGGTCCCCAGGGAAGGGCACATGGCTGGGCACCCCGACACCCAGGACCCCCTTCCCCAGCCCACCCCGGGGTGCCAGGCTGCTCACCCCCGTGGGACCGTCCTCTCAGGGGGCCTTCGGGCGCTGCTACCAGCTGACGGAGGTGGCCAGCGGCAGGGTCTACGCGGCAAAGGTCACCCCGCGAGCCTGGCTGGCCACGGTGGGCATCGGCGAGAGGGTGAGTCCAGGGGGGGACACAGAAAGTCCCCAAGGAAAGGGGGGCGATGCCCACAGGGACCCCGCAGAGTCCCACAGCTCTGCCTTTGCCTCTCCTCCCTCCTTCCCGGCTTGCTGGGTGGGTTCCCCTCCCCGAGGGTGCATGCTGGGGGTCCCTGAGGGGTTTGTGGGGGGCTGTGGGCTCGTGCCAATGCAGGTGGAGCGGGAGCGGGAGCTGCTCGGCCGCCTGCGCCACCGGCACATCGTCCGCCTCCACGGGCACTTCGCCGACCGCAGCCACGTCTACCTGCTGCTGGAGTACTGCAGCCGGAGGGTGAGCGAGCGCCGGCACCCCAAATCCCAGCATCCCCCCCCGGGGCTTCACCAGGCCCCGAGCTGGCGCCTCGCTCCGTCCCCAGTCCCTCGCCGACATCCTGCGGGCCCGCGGGCGGCTGACGGAGCCCGAGGTGCGGTACTACCTGCGGCAGGTCATCGCCGGGCTGTGCTACCTCCACGGCCACGGCATCGTCCACCGGGACCTCAAGCTGAGTGCGTGGGGCAGAGCCGGGGCGGTGGGATGGGGATCCAGGGTGATGGGACAGGGATCCAGGGTGATGGGACGGGGATCCGGGGTGATGGGACGGGGATCCGGGGTGATGGGATGGGGATCCAGGGTGATGGGACGGGGATCCAGGGTGATGGGATGGGGATCCGGGGTGATGGGACGGGGATCCAGGGTGATGGGACGGGGATCCGGGGTGATGGGATGGGGATCTGGGGTGATGGGACAGGGATTCAGTGAGCCACATCGGCCCGGCTTGGGCCCATCTTCGCCAGGCAACTTCTTGGTGACGGAGAAGATGGAGGTGAAGATCGGGGACCTGGGGCTGGCACGGCAGGAGGCACCGGCCGGCCGGCGCTGGGGGTGAGTGGGGCTGCGGTGCTGCCAGGGGGGTGATGCCAGGCTGGGGTTCACCCTGCCTGTCCCCCCAGGGCGCTCTGCGGGACACCCAGCTACCTGGCCCCGGAGGTGCTGGACCGCAGGGGACACGGGGTGGCCGCTGACGTCTGGGCCCTGGGCTGTGCCATGTAAGCGGGGTGCTGGAGGGGGGGGCAGGGGGGTGCTCCTGGCCCTGCTGAGCAGCCGGACCCCCCCAGGTACACAGCGCTGACGGGCAGCCCCCCATTCGAGGCGGCCCACCGGCAGGAGCTGTACCGGCGCATCCGGGCGGCGCGGTACCCGCTGCCCCCCCACCTCTCACGCCATGCCCGAGCCCTCATCACCTCCCTGCTGGCCCCCCAGCCCGCCGCACGGCCCAGCCTGCCCGCCGTGCTGCACCACGGCTTCTTCACCCAGGTGCGGGGCTGGCAGCGGGGACAGCCCCGGGAACACGGAGGGGACAGGGGTGTCACTGCCTCTCCCCCCGCAGGGCTTCACGCCAGACACGCTGCCACCCCGCGCCTGCCGCTCCGTGCCCATCTTCGTGGGGCAGGACCCGCTGAGCAGGCTGCTGCGGGGGGCTGCGGCCGCGCTGGCCAGGGGGTGGCCGTGCCGGGGGCGCCGGGACCCACCAGCTCTGGCCTGGCAGGGACCAGGTGACAACCACGTCACCCCGGGAAGGAGCGGCTCCCGCGGCAGGACCCGAGCCACGCAAACACCCGCAGAGGAAAACCTTTATTAGAGCTAAGAACGGTCTAAAATGCAGTCACGGAAACAAGCGGGGCGGGACGTGACCATGACGAACGGCACACACACACCAGTTTGCCCTTAGAAAAGGTTAACAGGAACAAAGATAATAAAACCAAACCCAAAAAGGACCTCTCTTCCCCGCCAGCCCGGGACGGCGACGGGAGGGAGGACGTGAGCGGTTTCCCTGCTCAGCTTCAGCTCTCTCCCTCGAGAGGTCTGAAAGAAAACCCTGAAAACTCAGTAAAATGTGACACTTAAAAACACCCACAGCGTCAACTCGAGAGCGCCCGGGCCGGACACTCGTCTATGCCTAAAACAGGGGGGGGACAAGGACAAGATGCTCAACACGACCCCGGCAAGCACCAAGGAGCCGCTTCGCTGCCTACAGACCCGTCCCCACGGCAGCAGGAGAGGGGACCGGTGAGGGAGGGTGGCACCGGCCGTCCCGCGTCACCAGGGGGGTCTGGGGGAGGGAGGTGACAGCAATGACTTTGTCTGCACTTGGGACCAGCTTTCGTCCAACGCTCTCAGCAGCGGCAGGGGGAAGGAGGACGGAGCCGCGCTGTGACGCGGCCCAAGGAGAGGAGAAGCAAAGGGCAGAGCCCAGGTGGGGAGGGAACAGCCCGAAGCCCTGGGGAGGGACAGCAGCTCCCTGGGGAGCCCTGGCCGGGATGGCAGGGGCGAGTGCGGGCACTGAGCCCCTCACCGGGCCCCTCCGTGTGCCCAAAGCGCCGGGGAATGGCTGCAGGGACCGATCCCACGGCCCTCAGACGGTGGCACCCAGCACCCGGGGGCTGGAGGTGGGGTGTGAGACCAGGGAAGGGATCTGCCCTGTGCACCCCCCCACCACAAACCCCCAGCTGCAGCGGGGACCACGGCAGGGCTGAGCAGAGGGGGGCACACCACGCCGTGCCCCGCCACACAGGCACCAGTTTCAGGGTTCCTGGGGACAGGGGAAGAGCTGGGGGGGACAGGGGAAGAGCTGGGGGGGACAGGGGAAGAGCTGGGGGGGACAGGGGAAGAGCTGGGGGGGGGGGCAGGCTGCTCCCCAAGGCTGGGCAAAGGGCTGGCGGCCGTCCCCCCGCGCCGGGCGCCGCGCCGAGCCCGCCCAAGGCCTGGCACAAAGCCCACGGGATATTTTTATCCCCGGCATCCGTGTTGTTTGAAGCTCTCCACTTTGTTGTTTGGGTTTTTTTTTTCCACAGCCCTCCCCCCTGTCCCACCCTGCCTCAGCAATGGCCACACACCCTCCTGCTGTCACCACCTGAGCCCAGAAGGCATCAGCTGCCCTAAGATGGCCCGGGGACGGGGTCCTGGTGGCTTTGATAGAGCCTGGGGGCCAAGCCCCGCTGCCCAGACCCCCCCCGTTCTGGGATGAGCTTTGTCCCCCTCCCGGAACGTCGGAGGGGCTGAGGGCAGGACGTTCCAGTAAATGCAATGGAATTTCAGCTCTGGGATCTCCCCCTCTTTATTCCACAGCTGCCAGCTGTCCACAGGCGGGGAGAACAGGACTCCCAGCGCCACTTGTTTGGTGCTCAGAACAGTTAAGTCTGCCCTGGGGCACAAACCAAGCCAGGGCCGCTGGGAAGTCTCATTTCTTAAAAAGAAGGGATTTTAAAACAACGTTTCAAGTTTGGGAACTCCTCTCCCCCTCCTCCCCAGCTGTAAATGAGGCCAAAACTCACCCTCGTGCAGAAATCAGGTTCAAAGTTCAGCCAATTTGTGTGGGTGACCCACAGCCCCATCCCCCTCGGGGCGGGGAGGGTGACAAAGGCCACTCAACTCCCTTTGCAGAGCTGTCACCGCAGAGCCCTGGGCCAGGACCCTGGAGGCACAGCTCCAGGCAGGGGCTGGCCCAGGAGGCGTTTGGTGACAGGTACCTATGGCTTGGCCTGGGGGACTGGGGCGCAGGCAGAGGAGCTGGCTGGGCTCGGCGGGGCTGGGGCGGCTCCTCAGCAGGCTGAAGGCAGCGAGTTGCTCTCCACCTTCAGTCCTTTGCTGGCCAGGAAGGCGTCCTGCTTGGGCTCGCGGCCCAGGAACTTCCTCAACATGTCAGAAGCATCCAGAGACCCACCAGGATGCAGGATGCAATTCCTATAATCCATGCCCACCTGCAAAGAGAGACAGGGGGTACACATAGGACACCCACCCTCCCACTGCCACCACTCCCTCGCCATCTCCTGCCACCTCTGGCAGCCCCGGCACACGCCGAGAGCCCGGCCGTGCGGGACGTGCCCCCTACCTTGCAGTTCATGATCCCCTCCTGCTTGAAGCGCGTGTGGAACATGTCCATGGAGTACACCTCGCTCCAGAGGTAGCCGTAGTACTGCGCATCGTAGCCACCGGCCAAGTGGCCAAACGTAGCGGGCATGTTTGTACCTTGGGGACACAGGAAGGGGAAGGGGCGTTACCGGGAAAGGCTGCAGGAAAAACCCCCCCGTGCTGTAAATACGTCAGAGCAGGCACTGGGTCAGCTCGTTCACAGTCCCAGGGGAAACAGGGAAGAACTTTCCAGTTCTTTTTGTATGGTTTCAGCCCTGCTTTTCCTGGAGCCAGCAGAAACCGTCCCCATTGAGCCCCAGCCTTGAAAAGAACCTGCTGAGCCAAGCGTGCAGGGCAGGCCCAGAGAGCGAGCGAGCGCGGGACCCCCGAGCCCCGGGGTACCTGGGGTGGCCGGGACGCCCAGCACCTCCTCGCACAGCTGGGCAAACACCTCCACGGGGTCGGCCTTCGTCTGGGTGTGCAGCGCCTGGTCCACCTTGGCCAGGACGATCTGGCGCAGGTTGAAGAGCCCTGTTCCCAGGAGGAGGAGGCAAACTGAGCCCTGCCTGCAGGCAGGAGCGTCTCCGAGGCTGGGTCACAGCAGGGAGGGCTGGGGGGGGCTCCCACAGCTCCCCCCACACCCAAATTCTGACCCAGACCAGAGCAGTTAAGCAGCACCCACTCAGGGCTAAGCTGCATCCTGCACCCCTTCCCACTGTGCCACCACCCAGCACCTCCCACCACGCCACCCTCGCCCTTCCCAGATGGACAGCCAGCAGATGTGGTTCCTCCCCCCCAGTCCCCACAGCACCACGCAGAGACAGGCAAGGACCTCTTCCTGGCCAGGTCACCAAGGGTCCCCTCCCCACGCACAGGGGACACCGCAGCGAGGCCCTGCCCAGGGACCCACCGGTGTTGGCTTGCCGGGATTTAATGAGCTTCTCCAGCAGCTCATCAGGGATGGGGCTCCCAGTTTTGTAGTGCCTGGACATGCGCAGCAGCGGCTCCTTCTCCCACACCCAGTTCTCCAGCATCTGCGACGGTGCCTCCACGAAGTCCCGCTCCACGTGTGTCCCGCTGAACATGGCAAACTCCGCCTGGGAGACACGGCAGGATCAGAGCCAGGCATCACTTAACCCCACGGGGGAGCACAAAGGGGGAAAGACAGCAAAGCCACCCCTGCCAGCCCAGCCCAGCCTCACCTGAGAGCACAGCTGGTGCATGACATGCCCAAATTCGTGGAAGTACGTCTCCACCTCGTCGTGCTGCAGCAGCGAGGGCGCATCCGGCGTGGGCTTGGTGAAATTGGCCACCATGGCAGCCACGGAGATCTGCCGGCTGGAGTCTGGCAAGAGGCAGCCTGGCTGCAGGCCGAAGCAGGCTGCGTGCCCGTACTTCCCCTCCCTAGGGAAGAGGACATTGTTGTAAGGATCCTCCCCCACGGCCAGCCACGGGCCAGCGCGCAGGGCAGCGCGGTCCTGCTCGGAGCAGAAGCCCCTGGTGACCCCACGCTCCTGGGACAGCACTGCCCGAGTACACCGGTCCCTCCACACAGCCGTGTTGCGGGAGCAGGACGGCCTCTCCTCTTCCCCAAGACACGTGGCAGGCTCTGCTCCCCCTCCTCCTTCTTTGCCTCACCCCAAGCCTCACCGTGGGTACAGGTCCAGGTAGAACTTGCCGATGGTCTCCCCGGAGGAGGTGTCCTTCACCGTGTAGAGCTGGACGTCTTCGTGCCACACCTGAGCCTTCTCCTCCAGGTGGAAGGTGAGCCCCAGCAGCTCCTGGTAGATGGCCAGCAGGCCTGTGGTGACCACCTGCATGGGGAAGTACTCCTTCAGCAGATTCTGGTCCACGCTGTACCTGGTCTCCTCCACCTGGTTCATGTAATAGCGCATGTCCCAGGCGTTGATGCGGTTGTCAAACTCCAGGCCACGCTTCTCGCACTCTTTCCTTTTCAGGTCCAGGATCACAGCCCGTTCCTTCTCCCCGAGGGGTTTCAGCTTCTGGGCCAGCTCATCTGGGAAAAGCAGGGCAGGCAGGGTCAGTGCCCGGGGCCGAGAGCAGGATACGACCCTGTGCTTCCCCTCCCCAGCCCAGGGAGGGTTCCGTAGGTACGTTCCGTACCCAGGAACGTAGCCACTGTCTTGCTGCTTTTCGCCATGTTCATCTCCAGCACAAAGTCCGCGTGCGTGCTGAAGCCCAGGAGATTGGCTTTCTGAGCACGCAGGTCCACCAGCTCCTTGAGGATCAAACAATTCTCCTGCAAGGCAGAGTCAGACAAAGGGTGAAGCGGGGTACACGGGCGAGAAAGAAAGCACGAGCCCCAGTGTGGAAAGAAATAAAGCGAGGTCCCCGTGAGTGGCTGGACCTGACCTGGCCCACCTACCTCTTTGCACCTGGAGTTGAACATTTCCTCCACCTTCCTCCTCGTTTCAGGCACATAGCACTTCTTCAGGAGAGGGAAATAGTGCGGGTATTTCAAGGTGACTTTCAACTTGCCATCCTCTGTCTTCTCCAGAGAGTTCAGGAAGTCCTCAGGGAGCCCCCCTGAGAAAAGAGCAGACAGGACTGATGGGGAGCCCACCCACTCCAGAAACACCAGCCCTGGGGCTGAGCACTGCGACAGGCTCTTGCTCCTGGGGCCACACCAGCAGAGAAATAAGCCCGAGCTCTCCATACCTAGCTCCTCCTTGGAGAAGGGCAGGTAGGTGGTGTCTTCGTTGAGGTTCTTGTTGAAGTCTATGCAAAGGACGCTCAGCTTTTTCTTAATAGCTTTGATTTTCTTTAAAATACAGACGAAGGGAGAAAAGTCAGCCCAAAGGGGGAAGTCAAACAGCAGGGCTCCTGGCTCCCAGCAGCCTGCCTGCCTGCCCAGCTGCCCCGCGCTCTGAGCTTGGCTTTCAGTCAAACGCAACGCTGCAGAATTAACTGCACGCGGGCGCTGAGCTCTCAGCCTGGAACAGGCTCCCTCTGATCACACCTGGTAGGAAAGCAGCCACCTCAGCAAGGTCCCAGCTGCCTCCTGCCAGCTCGAGCTGCAGGTGTTTAAGCAACAACCTCCTCTACCCTTATTTCATTTCACCTTCTCTTCTATTTTTAACCCAGCTTCAAGCTCCCTGCGCTGGCACAAGAGGAGAGAGAACCCGAGCAGCTCAGCACCCCCCCCCCAGCCCACTCCCCCAACCCCAGCTCCAGGGGGGCACCCTCTCTGACCACCCCTTTGTATGTGGGGACTGGGTGCCACTTCCACTCCTGACCTGCACAGCACCATCTGCAAATTCAGCTTCTCAGGAGCCCCTCAACTCCCAGTGGCAACCCCACAAAGTAAATCCCCTTCAACAAAAACAAAAAGGGGGCACAGAGACATCACCCAGCACACCCAAAATCACATGAATCCAGGGCAAAATTCAGGAGTCTGAGCCTCAGCCCTCTGGTCTAACGCTACACTGCTCTGTTAGCCAGGCAAGGCCTCCTCCAAGCCCTGTGACCTCACCTCCTGCGTTTCCTCAGGGAGATGGAGGCCGTTTCTTTTACCCAGTTTGATCAGCCTCTCCAGGTATCTCTTTGCTTCAGGCTTCAGCAAAGCGCTCTCCGCTTTCTCCTGTAAAACAAAACCCGTGAGCAGAGGGAACTGCAGGATCAGGTGTTGCAGAAAGTCGGTTCCTGGTGGGAGATGTGGGTTGCTGTCACACCAGTGACCCAGAAGGAGGTGGGAACACCCCACAGGAAGGCTTTGGTTTGCTGCATTAATCCCTATCAAATTGCTTGAAACATCTCACCCTTATTACAGCACTTTTTGGGGCATTTCAGGGCACTTCCCCACATGAGGCAGGCTGGGTTTACTACCACTGCCTTACCAAAGGGGTAACCGAGGCCCTGAGGGGGGGCAGAACCCTCAAACCCCAACTCCCCAGTTCTCACTAGCAGCTGGACCATTCTACCATGACCACACAGCGATTCAATTCCAGACCTGACTCGATATCATTCGCTTCTAAGTCCTGGGACAAGGGAAAAGGGGTTGTTGTAATTCCAGGAGGTTTCAGCGCCCTGCTCGGGCCTCCGCGTCCTCCCGAGCACACACCTGGAGCCAGACAATCCTCTGGTACACGTCCTGCCTCATGCTCATCTCCACGTCGAACTCCGAGAGCTTCTTGTCAGCCTCGGTGCTCGCGGCACGGATGTCTTTGCAAGGAGAGACGTGCTGGGGGAAGTCCAGCATGTTCCGACGGACTGGAAAGACAGCAGAGGGATCACAACGAAGGCAGTGGCTTCGTGTCCCAGAACTGCTCGTGAGTGGGAGTGTACACAGAGAGTCTGTGTTAACTGGGAGCCAGTTGGACAGCCCTGGAGCCTGACCCGCTCGCCCACACAGAGGAAGAGCAAGGCAAACCAGAGCACTCGGTCACCCACAGCGCCCGTTCAGCCCTTCCTCACTGCCCAGCACTTCTCATTTCCCACCACAGCCCACTTTTCTCACAAAACTCACAGGAATTTCATGCCTGTGAGATCCCAACACCTTTGCCCCAGCTATAGCTGGAACCCACACTTTCAAGAATCAGACACACCGGCAGCATCGTTACGTGACTCCTTTCCTTAGAGGGCCAGGCTAAAAGCGACACACCTTTAACTGCAGGTGCCCCTCAGAAGCCACCACAGCTCAGGTGTGCTCTGTCCTGACCATTTTAGAAGTGAAAACAGGGAGAACATTCCCTCCTACCATCTCTGCAAAACCTCAAATAACTCCAGTGGGAAGGTGCTGCCCTCCGGGCACGAGAACTCTCCACCAGCAGAAGGTGAGCAGGCAGCTACTCTCTGTTACCCGGGGAAAGTGCTGACAGTTCTGCTGCAGTTAACATTACCCCTGCTTACTAAGGGCTTTTCCTCTTATTTTAGAAAAAAGAAGCCAGACAGAAGAAAACAGAGGCTTTCAGGCTGCTTTCTGCTTCAAACAGACGTGACGCCTCGCCATGCGCGCAGCCAGGACGCCTAACAGATGCCGTGAGGCAGGAGGGGGCTGCATGACTTTGGCACTCTGCTGCTGTAAATAATTAGCCGGAGACATAACGAAGCCTGCGTCGTTTGCCAGCACCGTGCCATCACGTCATGTCACTTTATACATAACCCCTAAACCAACAGCAGTGTTTAAACAAGACACAACGAGAGACATTATCCAGAGATAAGTTGTAAAAGGGCTGAAGATTTCTTAAACCACCCAAACCATCTCTCCCAATGCACGTTTTGTACCCACGGATGCGCCTCGACACGTAAAAGCACGAGACAACCTTGAAAACCTCCTGCAGACCATCTCACTGCCTCGTTTTAGGCTCGCTCTTGCATTCCAAATTTACTCTATTCGTTGTACTTCTACCTAGCTGTACAAACATTAACTGGATAAGAACCCCCACCACGCTGCTGAGGGAGCCAAGGGAAGGAACAAGGAGGTGACAGTCCAGAGAACAAAAACCACCAACGAAACCTGAGTAAGCCCACGCTGATTTCCAGACAGCCGGTACTCCCTCTCGGCGTACATACCCGTGTATTCCACTTCCACATCTGCCAGTGCCTTGAGGGTGTTCTCGTAGGACACCTCACCCTGCTCCTGGGCGCCCACCCGGTCGTACACCAGCTTGGTCCTCTCCGTCAGCTCTGTGGCCATGTTCTCTATCTGCTCGGCAGTCAGGTCCCATCTCAGCTGGTTTGCAAATAGCCTGGGGGACTGGCTATCCACCACGTTACCTGGGGAGGAAACCGTCAGGCACAGCCTTCCACGGGCTGCAAGGAAAACTCAGCTGCAGAGCCGAATACGAGCACTTAAAGGAGAGGCCCAGCAAATACCCACGCTGACGGCATGGCAGCAGTCAGCAGCTGGGTTATGTTCCAGGCGCTGTTTACCCTCTCAGTTATGACAAACCCTCCACAGAAACCCGACTCCCTCCCCTCTCTCCCCACCGTGCCCCTGGCAGGTGTCTCTGCCCAAGGGAGAAGTGGCTGTCGCAGGGTGTCCCCTGCCTGGGTGGGAGCTGCGGGGCACAGAAGTGACAGTGGGGGCAGCTGGAGACCACGGCCTCCCTGCACAGCCCCGGCAGGGCTGCCCCCAGCCCCCTCCCCCTGTCCTCATCCCTCTCTCCTCCATCTCCCCCTTCCGACGCCACGCCAGCCCCTCGCCATTGCCCTCATCTCCCCTCACCCCCCCGCTCCAGCCCCCTCGTTGCCCCCCAGTCCCCCTCGTTGCCCCCCAGACCTCCTCGCCGCCGCCCGGTACCTGTGGGGGGGGCCATGCCGAAGGTGCCGTGGGTGCCGGGAGGCCCCGCTCTGCTGACGAGGCCGGGAGGAGACCGCGCCGGCCCCACGCACAGAGCATGTGCCCCAACCATAGAGGCGGGGCAGAGAGAGCGGCCGCGCCGAGGGATTCTGGGAGCGTGGAGGACTGGGCCGCTCTCCGCTTCCTTTCACCCCGTCCGGGCCGGGGGGAGCAGCCCATCCGCACGCACATGTAGAGCCGCATCCCTGCCCCGGCCCTCAGCCTCGGCGGCTGCGGGACGGCACCACGGGCCCGGGAGCGGAGCCCCGCCGCCAGCAGCACGCCGGCCCGCGGCTCCAGCCCGCCCGTTCCCATGGCAACGCTCCTTCTCGATGGTAAAAAATCGGGGCGTGGCCACACCCGCGCTTCCGGCCTGTGGCCCCGCCCCCGAGCGGCGCGGACTGCGCATGCGCCCAGGGCTCCGTGCCTGCGTTGTCGCCGCCTCCCGGCCATATAAGGGCGGGGCGGGGCGGGGGCGGGCGCTCTCTGGCGGCAGCGCAGGCTCTGATGGGTGGGTGCGGTGCGCAGGCGCCGGTGGGCGGGGCATGGCGCATGCGCAGTGCTGAGCCCGCCCCGGCTGAGGTGAGCGGCGGGGCGCCCGGTGAGCGGGGCGGGGCGGCGGGGACCGGGACCGGGCCATGTTCCTCGCCGGGAGCCGTCCGCCCCGGCCCTGGCAGGGGTAGCGGCGGAGCTGGGCGTGGCGGCGGGGCCTGGCGCTTCCCTCGCCCGGGGTCTGGTGTGGGCCGGGGCTGTGGCGGGCTGTCCCCCCTGCGCAGGCCCCGGGCTGCGAGCACGTTCCCCGGTCCGGGAGGGGGAGTCCTGCCGGTGTTCCCGTGTCCTTACGAAGCGCTGTGGGAGCGGGGTGGTGGCCTGGGGCCTGCCGTGCCCCTCAGGCCTGTCTCCCGGGGGCACTGGAGGGGAGAGGTGCCTCCCTCCTGTCCCCGGGGGCCAGGGAGGGTCTGTGGGCTCTCTGGCCTCGCTTGTCCCTGGGGCTGGGAGCCCGGTCCTGGCTCTAACCCGAGGCACACACCGTGATGCTGCTGGGACCGCTGGGACCTCTGATGCCGTTCAGTGGGTTGGGGCCAGCTCGGCTCTCCTGGACTCTTTTTCACAGAGGTGGTGTTTAAGCAATTTAACTGCTCTGTTAACTCCCCTTGAGTGGTTTTCTGTGCTACAAACCCAGTTAGGCACTCTAGAGAGGCAGAGAGCTTCAGCTCAGCAGCAGTGCCACGCGAGCAGCTGTGTCTGTCCTGCTTACAGGGCCTGCTTTGGGATCTCTGCGAAGCCCCAGCCTCGGGGTGTGCTTACAGGGGTCACTTTGGGTCCCCACCTTTGCTGTCAGCATCCTGGTGCAGTAGGTGACAGGCTGGCGTGCAGCTCAGAGGATCAGCAGCCGTGAACCTCAGCTCTGCTGACAGTGGCAAATGGCTGCAGCCCTTGTTTCTGTTTCAGAATCAAATTATGCTCTGAAAGCAGAAGCCCCTGGTGTTCTTAGTGCTGATCTCAGTGCTCAGTTTGGCTGGTCCTGGTCAGTCAGAGAGGCTTTGGTAGCCCAAGTGCCTGCAATGCCTTTGTATTTCCCTTGGCAGAAGCCTTGCAGGGCAGGACTGAGCTGTGTGGCTCACACTGAAGCGGGCGAACTGAGGCCTGGAGGGTTCACATAAAGGGGCTGTGTTTACAGCAGAGTTTGATGAAGGCTCTGGGGACCTTGGCCAGTCCTGAACAACTCCCTTATCCTCTTAGCCTCTCCTTTCCAGCAGAAAAGCTCTTTGACTTCTTGTCCATCAAGTCATACAACTTCTCTCCCTACAGAATTTTTTTTTTAAAGTTACAAGAAGTCGAAACAAACTGCCCCGAGCCTCCCAGAATGGCAGACCAGAAGCGCCTTGCTTACTCCATCATCCAGTTCCTGCACGACCAGCTACAGAACGGGGGTCTGTCTCCAGATGCTCAGGAGAGTTTGGAAGGTTGGTGGTGGTTTGTGCTTCCCTGTTTATATGTCTAGGTCTGTCAGCCCAAAGCTTGGGGAAATTTGGATGCTCTGTTGCTCTCCTCTGCCTCTTACTTACCTGGGCTGTTCTAATATCAAACCTTACTCAAGATTTGAAATGAATTAGTTGTCTTGGGGAGATGTCTAGGGCATTAGGGATGCTGATTTCTTGTCTCTTTTAAAAGCAGATTAGCTTGAGGAAGGATATACCTGGGATCAAAAGCCTGCCTGACCCTGGGTTTGCAATTTGAAAGTGTTATCTTAAACGAGATGGAGTCAGGAGGCCTGTAGTGTAAAGTGAGAGCTTTGTGGCTCTATTGGAAGTGTTTCATCCTTGCAGAGTGCTTTTCCTGTTCTCCTATCAAAATGCTTTTCCCCAGCATGCCCTGGAGTATTTATACAGGCTTTTTTCAAGGGCTTCACTGGTAATGAGAGCACACTGATTTTAAAAGATCCACCTAAGGAGCTTATGCCTCAGTCTTTGGCTTGTATGTTTGTGCCACAGAAAGAGCAGAGGCACATCTGCAGAGCAGTGGGTACATTCCTGGGAGAGGCAGAAGAGGCTGGGAGGAGGGTGTTGGGTGGGAGGAGAGGTTTATTCCTGGTGCATTTGGACTGTAAAATATGGCATGGGAGTTCTGTAACACTGAGCTCTGTGTCACTGGGTTCCCCTCTCTGCTGGGAACAGCTTCTGGAGCAGGTGCCTGGTGAGGGAGGAGGTGGTTGGTTGGTGTGGGTGTATCTCTGCATGGCCACAGCACTTCACAGAGCAGCCACCCTCGAGCAAGTGTCTGAAACACGCAGCCCTGGTGTGATTAACTTCTACCCCCAGTGCCTGCTATGGAGTCACCTGAGGGGATGGGAGTTGTGACTGACTCAGTCCAGGAGCTCGATCTCCAGAGCTAAGCTTTGTCTGAGGATTTGGCAAAATAGGAGGATATGGCCCAAATATCACATCTGGTGTGTGGAGTTTGGTGCTTGAGGGTGTTCTTTTTCTTTTGGTGTGTGCAACAATAAGAAATTGAGGTGCTGTGGGAGAGGGCTAAGTGTTTAGATGGAGTGGGGGAGGCTAATTACCTGACTCTTCCTGTCCAGTGGCCATCCAGTGCCTGGAGACAGCGTTTGGGGTCTCGATGGAAGACCAAGGCCTTGCTGTGTCCCAGACTCTTCCCGAAATATTTGAAGCTGCTGTAGGGAAGGTGAGAATTGTCCTAAAATATGTCCTGAGTTTCCATTTAAACAGCCAAAGCAATGAGCTCTGCTTGATTTCTGTGGTGGTGCTGCCCCCTCGGAGGTGTGTGGGAGTGAAATGTTTTGGACTGGAGGAGCCAGCGCTTGGGAAGGGGGAGGTGTAGTACAGCTTGGTGGGAATCCTTGTCACAGCCTTCTCCCTTTCCTTGTAAGGAGCCTGAACACATCCCAACAAACTCAGAGCCCATCACCCCCTCTGAAGATGACATAGCTGAAGCTGAAAGACTCAAGACTGAAGGTAACCTCCTCTGGAGCTGGTGTGTAATGAGGTTTAGGTGGTAATGGGGAGGGAGGCTTTTAATTCACTCAGCACCTGGGGAATGCTTGGAGTAGGGGAAAAAAGCAAATGGGATCAACCCTTCCACTTCTGCTGGTTTCTCTGCGAGCGTGTGTAGGTTGGCATAATTTCACTGCCACAGAGCTGGGTCAGCATTTCCTCCTGCATCCCAAGCATCCTGTGCTGTGCAGGACAGGACATCTTCCCTGTTGAGCTCTCCTCTGCATGTTGCCTTTTCTCTGCCATGCAGGGGAGAGCTTTCTCTGAGCCAGTGCACTGCAGTGCTTTTCTGTCTGCGGTGCAGCTCTGGGGAGGCCTCGGGTGTGCCTGGTGTCCCTGCTTCCCTGCCTCGCTGCTGAATGTGCCTCACACTTGCAAGCAGCTTGATTGACCAGTAAAAGTGGCAAGTGGCTGGTTTATTTTCTGAAGCAGAACATAGGTCCAGGCCCATGGCTTTTGTTCGTCCCCATTTTCCCCTTGCTAATGAGCCTTTCCCCCATCTCTTTAGGGAATGAACAGATGAAGGCAGAAAACTTTGAAGCTGCTGTGTCTTTCTATGGAAAGGCAATTGAATTAAATCCCTCCAATGCTGTCTATTTTTGCAACAGGTACTGATTATCTTTCTCCACCCCTGTACACCTGTGGTTTTATTCTTACCACTTGTATCTAAGACTCCTGAATGGTCAAAATCCCTTTTTTTAGGATTCTGTAGGCTGCTTGTTCTGTTGCTTGCTCTCTGTGGTGGTGGTTTTTTAAGCTCATAGTGACACACTTTCCTGTGCCTCCTGCCAGCTCTGTGCCCTGGCATCTCTAGATAGGATGTGGGTGGGGAAACAAACTCTATTAGGCATTTGAGGAGATAGAAGGATGCCAAGAAATTCTGTCTGCTTTCATGCAGTTAACTCCTAAATGGGATAGAGAGCCTGGGTTTGAGAGGCTCTGCTGATGACATGGTGAGGTATTTCTTGGGGTGAGGAACTCCAGCTGGTGCTTTTAGCTCCATGGGGGTCACCCATGAAGTTTTGGGCAGGTGCCCCTTGCTCAGAGTTGTGAGACTGAGGTTTGAATGAGCATGTTATGGCTTCCAAAGCAGTTTTCTTCCCTCTTATGTGGAGTGTGTGGGGGAAATGGATGAAACTGTCATTGTGACTAAGAAATTGAGACGGGGAGGGAGCAGAGGTGACCTTGATCAGCATATCCAAGCTGATAAATCTTTTCTGCACTTTTTTTTTCTGTTCCCTCCAGAGCTGCTGCATACAGTAAACTAGGAAATTACGCCGGAGCAGTGAGAGACTGTGAAAGAGCTATAGGCATTGATCCAAACTACAGCAAGGCTTATGGCAGGATGGGGTAAGTAAAAGCAGGGGGATTTGTGCTAGAATTTTAACTTCAAAATGCCTTGTGGCAGCGATGCTATCAGTGGAATGCCTGCAAAAATACCTGGTGTTTCACCTCTGGGGGTGGAGGAAGACTGCAAGTGCTTATCTAACTCTGTGACCCTTATTTCCACTTTAATAGCTTGGCCCTCTCCAGTTTAAACAAACACACAGAAGCTGTCGTTTACTACAAAAAAGCCCTGGAGCTGGATCCAGACAACGACACGTACAAATCAAACCTTAAAATAGCTGAACAGAAAATGAAGGAGACTCCTAGTCCAGTAAGTTCTGAAACTCATGTTTGTTATAGGTGGGTAAGATGAGAAGGAGGTTTAGGTCTTTCAAGGGCCAGGTTCTAAGACTGGGAGGGAAAACATTCATGTCCATTGTGATGTGCCTCAGGAAGTGGGAGGATGTCATCATCTGCCTGTGGTTTCTTTATTCCTACAGACCGGAGGTCCCGGAGGATTCGATTTAGCTGGCTTGCTGAACAACCCTGGCTTCATGAGCATGGTAAATCTGGACACAGATCCCAGCCAGGCTGTGTCTGGTCTGTGTTGGTCTGTTCAGGCTGGAATGTGTTGGGACATGGTGTGGGGAGCTCCGGTGTTGCTTCAGCAGATTTGTTTTCATTTCCTCTCTTGGTTTCACTGTTGCTGTGAGGAAACTGTGCTTGTGTTTCATTTAAGGTCAAATAAAAAGCCAGTGACTTATTCCCAGGCTTCTCACGATGTGCTGGGTGTGGAAAGGGTGCCTGTTCTGCGTTACCAGCCTTGCCTTGTGTGTTGCACTATGCTTCTCTTAGCTATTTTGGTCCTATTGATCTGTTTCCAGGCATTTCTGCCTTCACTTTGTGTTGTTGAATAGCACAACATCTGTGTATCTCCCCAGTCAGTTCTGACTAAATAGGGTGTCATTTTTTTTTTTTCTCCTCCCTTTAAATAGGCATCAAACCTAATGAACAATCCACAAGTCCAACAGCTGTAAGTTTGATCCCATCTTTTATTTCCTCTTTGAATTGCTTGTTTGAAGCTCTGTGAGTGCTTGGCATACGGAGGGCAGCCTGTAAACCAGTCCTGCTCCCTAAACTGGTGTGTGTTTGGAGTACTCTGTGCTGAAGAGGGATCTTAATATAAATGTTTGCAGAAGGGAGGCAGGATAAATCGTGGCACTGGAGCTGGGTTTGGGAAGCTTGGGGTCAGTTTGACTCTGCTGCACAGTATTTCTGACCTGCAGACAGGGATTCATGTCTCAGAATGAGAATATTTCTGTTCTTTGAGCTATGGGGTTCTGAGGATCAATTCACAGTGTTTGTGAGATGCTTAGATAATGTAAAGCCATAAAATTAATCAGCTATTTTAAGGCCCAAGTTGTATGTTAATGAGCAAAAAGCTGTTGCAGAAGATTCCCTTGCAGATAACTTCATAATTGGTGTGGGAAGGTGCCCCTGTTACACTAACACACCCCTACTAGTGTAAACCAATTTCTGTGTGTTTTTTCCTGCTCTGAGCAACAACTCTTACTTCCACAGCATGTCAGGGATGATTTCTGGAGGCCACAACACCATGGGAGCAGCAGGCACCAGCCCCTCCACGAATGATCTCGCCAGCCTCATACAAGCGTGAGTAGGGAGCTGGGTGGTGTTGTCCTTTGCCTTGGTCAGGAGATGGATTTGGGGTTTTTCTGACCAGAAGTGGAACCTTAATTTAACAGTTGAAGGCTTAAATGTTGGGTGAAGTATTGTCTCTTTTGGTGATGTGAGTTAGAGTGGAGTTTTGACAATCAGCTGTAAAGCATTCCCTAGCACCAGCCTGTGTTTGGGTGTGAGCACTAATGGGACCGTCGCTGCTTCTCCCCCAGGGGCCAGCAGTTTGCTCAGCAGATGCAGCAGCAGAATCCTGAACTAATAGAGCAGCTCCGAAGCCAGATCAGGAGTCGAACTCCCAGTGCCAGTAACGAAGATCAGCAGGAATGAGCTCTCCAGGTGAGGCCGTAGCCAGGAGCGCTGCTGTGCTGCGGCCAGCCGAGGGGGAGCTCATGTGTTTGGCTGCAATCTCTGTTTTATGCCTCAATTTAGTGGTTTGGGGGGTGTGTCCCCTCTGTACAGAGTGGGTTCTCTGTGCCTCAGGTGAAAGGCTCAGCCCCGAGGAGGGGCGAATAAGAACTTCCCTCACACACTGTGTGCCTGACAAACATTATCTGGTGTTCACGGTGCTTAAAGGGACGCTTGGTTTTCTTAAAGATTGAATTTGCCACTCTCTTGTCTTCCTGTCTCTGCAGTGCAGCCCGTGGGAACTCTGTTCTTTTGCTTTAAAAACTGGAAGCCATGTGCGTGTTGCCATTTCTTGAGTTGGAAGTGTCCAAGAGGGGAGGGGAAAAAAAAAAATAAAGGAAAAACAAAATCCTTTCTCTGACCTGCATGTTAAAGACAGATTCACGCTTTCTCTCCCTCGTCTTCATCCCTGCTCCTCCTCCTCAGCCTTCCCATTAGTCTCTTTCTTCTGGAAGATCCAGCAAGCTGAACACAAACCAGCATCAACAGTTGAGAATTTCTAAAGACACTCAGAAAATTAACGACACTCTTACATTTCTATGTGATTTGCTACGTGGGGGATTTTTTTTAACCCATTTTTGAAGAACGATGCACTCGTCACTACAGGACGTCTTCGCTTGCCTGCCCTCATGCCACTTCAAAGAAGTGTTCGAGTCCCACCTAACCCCCTCCTCCTGCCCCCGTTTCATCTTCCTGCCGAGTCCTCCAGCACTCCGGAGGTCAGGGGATCTTCTCAGCTCCAGGAGCAGGGTTTCTGTTGGTTCCATTCACTGCGTTTCTCGTTCAGGTCTGTAGGAACGTCGCCGGCGTTGGTAGCGCGCGGGAGTTCGGTGGCCGCCCCTCAAGGTCAGTGTAAATGTGTCAGGGTTGGGACTGGCTAGGCAGAACCATGTGTGACTGCTCTGTTTCCAGGTACAATTTGTGGGATTCCTTCTCAATCCTGACAGAATTTATGTAGTGTTTAGTAATTATGGCTATGTTGTGGGAATGGTCCGATCTGTGAACTAGTCAGGTGGACAGTAAGAAAGAAATGATGTTTTTGGTGTTTAAAAGAGGCTTTTTTTCTGCTTTTTTTTTTTTTAATGTCTTTTATGCATGTAAGTAATCAACCTGGTTGACTGTGTTAAGGGTAGGAACAGAGGGTGTTGGAGTGGAGAGCAGAAGGAATAAAAATGCTGCTTGGATAGTCAGGGTGCTGGTTCCAGGGCTGCACCTCGGCGTGTGGGGAGTGAGGTGAGGGGAAAAGCTCCAAATTGAGTGACTGCAGCTTTCCACTCCTCTGGAGTCACCCATGTCCTTCCTTGGGCAAGCAGAAAGCTCTGGCTGATCCCCTAGAAGTCATTAGTTGAGGCCAGAGATACTTTTATTGACCTCAGAATTGTTTTTAAAGTAGTTACTTGATCGTGGTGGGGATTGAATGAGGTGCTCACAGCCTGACTGCTGGGCAGAAAAGGTCCTTTCAGGAGAGCAGGCGGTGTGAGTGAGCGGGTACAGCTGAAGATGAATATCAAGAAAAACAGAAAATTATTTGTAAATGCTCCATAAAGTAATATGTGGTTAATGTAACTTGTGAAGAATAAAATATTTGGACACTTTCTTTGTTATCCCTCTTGCCCGGGTGACTGAAGTGAGACCCCTGTGGTATCAGTTGCCCCTGCAGGGTCAGGGGCCGCGGGGAGACACGACCTCCAGCTGGGTTTTATCCACTTTTCCCAGTTTCTTGTTCTTTCCTGCTGAAATGCTCCTCCTGCCTGTTTCTGCAGCACAGAGGTGGGAAATCTTTCTCTCCATGGCTGCCTCCTCTGCTCCCTTGAAGTTCTCTCCAGCTGTTTTTTGTAACCTCACAAAAGGTGAAGTTTTAGGCTGTGTGGAAAGAAAAAATTATTGAAAGAAGGGAACTGCAAGGATTTTTTCCTCTTTTTTTTAGACCATTTCAGGGCTGTTCCACTGTCTCCTTACCCTCCTTGTTCTTTTGCAGCTGTAGATTGATTTCCTCGTGTCTCCTGATGGTTTTCTTCTTACACCCCTGAGCTCCCGGTGCAGCTCTCGTGGCCCTGTGAGGCTGCAGAGGGAGGAGGAACGAGCCAGACCCTGGCTGTGGTGACTGTGGCTGAATGCCACCACCCCCTGTGCTATGGCTGAGCTCTCAGCCTGCTTTTGCCACAGCGGGTGTCTTTCCAGACTCCCACCTTTCCTGACTCCTCAGGAGCGCGTGCTGACAGCAAAAACCACCCGCATTTTATAGGTTTATTTTGCTCTTTTAACTGAATTTACGTGTTTCCTTGTGGAAAAGCAGCAGGAATAAGGGGGGGAGTGGTGGGGGTGCTCCTCCTTGGCTGCGGGTCCCCGTGCCAGCCCCAGGGATGGCTCCGCTGCTCTCCCGGTCAGCACCGGCCGCACGGGACAGCTCAGCGGGGCCGGTGCTGCCCGGAACTCGCCGCCGCGGGCAGCGTTTCCCCCCGGCGCGGTTTGGCGGGCGCTGAGAGGGTGGGGGTGGGATGACGGGCGGCCCTCGCGACCAATGGGAAAGCTGCTCTTCCCGCGCTGACCAATGGGAGCGCGTCGTGGGCGGGCGCCATTGCGGGGCCTCGCCTGGACGGGGCGCAAGCGGGAGCCGGCGCGTGAGCGGGGGGGCCGAGAGGAGGGGGCCGTTGCCAGGGTAACCGGGGGGGGGGCGGTTTTGTGACGTAATGGCGGGGATGTGGGGGGGCCGGGAGGCTGTTACTGAGGTAACTGGGGGGTCAGTGGGGGGGTTGGGGGTGACAGAGCCTCTGGGAGAGCGGGGCTGCAGGCTGGGCCTTGTCCCCAGCTGCGAGGGGCCCTGCTCGTGTGTCCCTCCGTCCCCTTCGCGCCATTCCTGGGGGGCTCGGGCCTGCTCTGGCGGCCTGGGGGACCCCCCCCCCCCGGCAGCACCCCGTTCTTCAGGGTGAGCAGGGCGATTGGGGGCGGTTTCAGGTGTGGCGAGGTGCGGGGGGACCCAGCTTGGCTTCAGCAGTGCTGAGGGCACCGCGAGCGTGTGGCTTTAAAGGGTCACAAGGAAACGAACCCCTTGTTCCTTCCAGGGGGGGCTGCCTGCTTCACAGTTTTCATTGCTGGAGTGTTTCAGTGTGGACCCTCAGCTCAGCAGGGCCTGTCCTGAGTTAATTCTGTATCGTGGATGTTTTCAGGCTGCTGAAATAACCCAGCCGTTGGACACCAGGCTGTCGGACAGAGCAGGCGAGGAGAAACACGAGGTATTTCTTGTAATTACTGCTTTGTTTTTCACTCAGCTGCTTTCCAGCCCGGTCAGGGCACTGCAGGGCGGCTGCTCCACATGCTGTTGGCAGCTGGAGGCTTTAGGCTTTGTTAGAGGCTGTTTCTGGGTTGAAAAAAAGATCAAAACCATAGGTTAGGGGGTCTCTGAGTGGAAGCCAGGCTTGTCCCAGGGTGTGAATTCTGGAAAAAAAGGTTTTTCTTCCTCTGCTGTGTCCTGGGAGCTGCCTGCCTGCCTGGCACAGCAGGGTGGGTGGCACCTTGGCACCCAGGGGGTGCAGCTGCAGGCTCTGTCATCCCAAGGTATTGTTGCTAACGTCATTTTCTGAGGGTTTGTTTGAGAAGTTCGGCATAACAACACGCCGTCACGGCGCGGGGTGAAATCCTCGTCGCTCCGGTGACGCTGGGACTGCAGCGTGCGCCTTGCGAAGGCAGCGTGACTCGTTAGCTGTGTCAGCAGAGCGCTGACGAGCGCTGGCAGCCCTGGAGTCGTCATCTCTGGAGAGGGAGCCTCCTCCTCAGCCGTGGTGACAGGTTCCCTGCTGCGGGAGCCCTGACGATGTACGCAGGGATCGCAGGCTCTGGATTTGTTCAGACCTGGGTTCACCAGGGAGTGACTCAGTGTCATCAGAGCAGGGTTTTCTTCTCGTGACCGTGGCTTCTCCCACCATGACCTCTCTCTGTCCCTTCAAGATTGAACAGCAAACTTGGAAAAAGGCTTTAAACTCCTTTGCCAAGTACAGAGTCATTCACTCTCCTCCTTTCCTTCTATTAAAGCCCCGTTTATACAGCCCACTGCGCAGAAATGCTGATAGTGATTCATCCTGTCAGCCCTCAGGGGAGACTTTAGCCTCAGGAATCTTTTGTATTAAAGTTAATTTGCTGCTCCAACAAGCAAGTATCCAATTATTTACCTTGTCCATCACGGGTGTGGGTGTCAGCGTGGCTGAGAGTGTTCTGTGTCAGTTCGTTACCCCGATGCACGCTGCGGTGGCTCGTCAGTGCTCGGTGACCTGCAAGGGAACCTTCTCCAGGTGAGTGAAACCCTCTGAGGTGCTGCAAGAATGCACAGCAGCAGAGGGACCTGTTTGTGTTTGGTTTTATAAATAGATCTTATAAATAGCGTTGTTATTTTGTAAAAGGACTGTAGGAGCACACGTTTCGCCGTGCGTAACCCGGAGGGGAGCGGTTTTACGTTGCGGATTGAGTCAGTTTTTGTGGCTCAGGCAGCTCAAATCTTGTGTTTTCCTCTGGTGTGAAACAACCTCTGCCTCCTCTGCACCCTGTGGACACCAGAGACCTTGCAGTGAATTTCCCTTTAGAGCTGTGGGCATCAAAACCTCCACTGGCTCCTGGTACAGGGCAAACAGTGGCAGAGGCTGTGACCCACTTTAGCAAGGTGGTGGCAGTGGCTCAGGAAACCAAGCAGGAGTGAATCCAATGGTCTCATTTCAAGGGCAGTACAAAAAAACCCTGTGTGAATGTTGAAGGGAGATCTTTAAGTTGATTTCTGGGTGAAAAATACCACCAGCTCAAGTGGTATTCTGGTTAAGGATCAAGTCTTTGGTTTTTTTGGTTGGACTCATGTGGTGTATGCTTACATAGGACAGCCTGTTGTTTCACTCCATCCCCAGGTACTGAGCCCAGGAGCACCCTGAGGTCTCTCTGTGTCCATGTGCCTGCTCTAACAGCGGCCGGAGGGACCCCCCCAGCTGCCATCCGCAGGGCCCTCAGCAGGGAGCCTTCTCCAGGGAGCACCATGAAGATCGTGGTCGCCAAAGTGCTGTGTCTGCTGGGCATCTGCATCCTCATGCTGGCTGGGTCCCTCCTCCCCGTCAAGATAATTGAAGCCGATTACGAGAAAGCTCATCGCTCCAGGAAGGTTCTCATCCTCTGCAATTCTTTTGGAGGAGGAGTCTTCCTGGCCACCTGCTTCAATGCCTTGCTGCCTGCTGTGAGAGAAAAGGTAATGGCTCGCGAGCCTCTTGCTTACCAGTACGTTGGGGACCTCTGTGTGGGGGCACCACCCTCCCCTCTCCCTGCAGGAGCCCAGCCCACCAGCCCTCTGACCCCGAGGCCTCTAGAGGAGGGTGTTAAAGCATCGTGGATGGATTTAGTGTCTGGTTAGGGTTGTGTGAACACCATAGGAATATTTCCCTTCAGAGGGAATTGATTTGCTATGGATTGTTTGCTTCGTTCCAGCTCAGTGAAGTTCTCAAGCAGGGCAACGTGACCACGGACTACCCGGTGGCCGAGACCATCATGATGGTTGGCTTCTTTGTGACTGTCTTTGTGGAGCAGCTCGTCTTGACCTTCCAGAAGGAGAAGCCTTCTTTCATCGACTTAGAGACCTTCAACGCCGGCTCCGATGCCGGGAGCGACTCTGAGTACGAGAGCCCCTTCATCGCGGCTTCCCGAGGGCGCGTGTTGTACAGCGACCACGCTCCCCACTCCCACAGCCACGGCCTGAACATCCAGGAGCTCTCCCGCTCCGGCCCCTTACGCCTCATCGGGCTGGTGTTTGCTTTGTGCACGCACTCCATCTTCGAGGGCCTGGCCCTGGGCTTGCAGGAGGAGGGCGGCAAACTCATGAGCTTGTTCCTGGGCGTTGCCATTCACGAGACGCTGGTGGCCGTGGCCTTGGGCATCAGCATGGCCAAGAGCTCGTTGCCGCTGAAGGACGCTGTGAAGATGGCCGTGGTGGTGAGCCTGATGATCCCTCTGGGCATGACCATCGGGATGGGGATTGAGAGCACCCAAAGTGCGGCCAGCAGCATTACATCCCTGCTCCTGCAAGGCGTCGCAGCGGGCACTTTCTTATTCATCACCTTCTTCGAGATCCTTGCGAAGGAGTTGGAAGACAAGAACCACCGTCTCTTGAAGGTTCTCTTCCTGGTGCTGGGCTACACAGTGCTGGCTGGGCTGGTCTTCCTCAAGTGGTGAGCATGGGAAGCAAAGCTCACCCCCTTCCCTTGCCAGCAGCACCGGGGACGAGTCCCCACTTCAGCCTGGGGGGACACCGGAGCTCAACGGCCGCGTGAACCATCACGGTCCAGGGTGGTATTTCCATATTGACCCAAAGAAGGAGAATTTCTTCTCAGAAAAAAAACGAGGCGTTGTCCCTGCGTAGGTGTCACAGGGCGATGTCCCCGCTGTTGGCTCTGCGGGCGCAGCAGCTTGTGTGGAGATTAGTCCGTGCAAACACTAAGAATCTGGTTCTAAAGCTGCCTCCAAAGAGCCCGTGCTTTCCCAGTAATCCCCATAACCAGCCCCCTCCCTCCTTCCCCTAGCCCCCCTCGGCCCGGGGGCTGCTCCCCCCGCTCGGGGGGGCTCGAGGAGGTGAGAAACAATGAAAGACAAAGCCCAAAGCCGGTGGGAGCGTGGGTTGCCCAGCTGCCCTAAGCCGCTTTGCCCAGCTTAGTTTGGAGCAAAACCTGGCTGTAAGAGCTGCCAAAAATAACATCCCTCCTGGGGCCGTGCCGCAGCCCCCGCGCAGCCGCCGCGCTCGCCCCCAGCGGGCTGCGGGATCCTCGGTCATCAACGGAGCAGGCGAGGCTGGGCCCCTCTCCCCAAGGAAAACCTCCCTGGGAACGTGCCTGACCCCCACCCCACATCCCTCCCTTGGTACCTAACGGGCAGCAGCACTTCCCAGCGTTAATATTTGAGGGCAAACGCTCATTTTTGAACAGTCTGCAGTGAAATGGGTTCAGCAGCCGCCAGCAAAGGCATCTCCGGGGCTGCTCCTGGGAATTTGTCCCTGTTCCCAAAGGACAGGAGGCTCTTCCCAGGGGGCCATGAGGTGGTGGAAGGAGCTGGGACCCCGCTCCATGGGGCACTGCACCCTGCTCCTCCCCAGCCCCTCCCTGGGGATGCATCGTAACGCCTCGGAGCCCCCAGTGCCGCAGCAGCTCCCGCGCCTGCAGCATCCCAGCACGGGGAGCGGGCTGGGTGAGACTGGGGAGCAGCTCCGGAGGCCGAGGCTCACCTGCTGCTCCCCAGCGCTCGCTGTTTTAATTGCTGCCGTGTACCAAAGTCAATTAATCTTGTTTAGCAAAACCCGGCGTGGAAGGAGGGGGGGAGGGGTTATTTTAGGCCTGGAATGACACAAATTCGTGGTGAAATGGCTCTGTGTGCGTGTGTCATTTCCCCCCCGCGGCCGGTCCCCGTGCCGGTGGGGTGGGGTGAGGTGGGGGCCCACGTGTCCCCCCTGCCTTTCCCAGGGGTCGGTTTGGGTGTGGAGGATGAGCCCCCGCTGCTGCTCCCGAGGCGGTGCCTTGGAGTCCCTCGGTGCACGCGGCAGCAGCACGTGCACGTCCCCACTGTGGCCTGAGCCCTCTCAGGGGGGACACGGAGTGGGGGGCTGCTGGCAGGGTCCCCCCGGAGCTGTGCAGAGCTCAGAAGGGGGAGCACAGGGACAGGACCCTCCAGTGTCCCCCCCATCACCCTGTGTCAGCCCTGGGTGTGCAGCCTCGCCACACGCAGCGAAGGGAAGGAGGAGCTGCAGGGAAAATCAGCAAGGGAGCTCATTCATTTCCTCTAACGAGCTGTTTCTGTCCAGCTGGTAACGCTGGGGGGGGACAGCAGGGACAGGGGGACAGCAGGGACAGGGGGACAGCAGGGACGGGAGGGCAGCAGGGACAGGGGTCCCCAGCAGCGTGGCAGGGACTGCAGCTGCCCATCACCCTGTCGCCAGAGGGGACCTTGGTGTCCCCCAGGGAGATCTGGGGAGAGGTGGCCACAGCCCCCCGGCTCCCCCCAGGCCTGGCAGTGCTGGCCCATGCCCCCATTGTCCCCCTTGTGCCCCCATGGCCCTGCTGCCCCACCCCCAGCTATTAATAGCAGCTGCAGGTTTTAATTGCTGCCACTCAGGAGCGAGTGTGTCCTGCAGCCCCGCACGGTGGCCCCTCCACCAGGCCACTGGCCACCAGTGCCAGCACACCCCGGCCTTGGCAGGGACCTGCGAGCTCTTGGGATCCGTGGTGGCCTCAAGCTCCAGCCCCCTGCACCCCTGTAGGGTTCTGGGGCTCCCAACCCTGCTGTGCCAAGGCACCTGCGAGGGAACACCCCATGCTTGGTGACAGAGACCCTGTGGTGCCACCGTGTCCCCAAATCCAGACCCCACTGCCTGGGCCACCTCTGACTGCCACGGGGACTGTGACACCCTGTCACTGCCAGCTCGGGGGCTGGCATCCATCTGTCCTGTCCGTGTGTCCCCCTGTCACCTTCAGTGGGTCTCTGTCCCCACCTGTGTCCGTGTGTGGTTCCAGTCTGTGTGTCCTCACCCCTGTGTGTCCCTGTTTGTGTGTCCCCATCCCTGTCCCTCTGTCCCTGTCCGTGTGTCCTTATCCCTGTGTGTCCCTGTCTGTTTGTCCTTCTCCATCTGTCGCCATCCCTGTTTGTGTGTCCCCATCCCTGTCCATCTGTCCCTGTCTGTGTGTCTTCATGCCTGTGTGTCCCTGTCCCTCTGTCCATGTGTCTGTGTGTCCCTGTCCCTCTCCATCACTGGATGATCTTTTGAGGTCCCTTCCAGTCCCTAACATTCTGTGATTCTGTGTCCCCATCCCTGTGTGCCCCTGTCCGTGTGTCCCCATCTGTCCATGTGTCCCTGTGTCCCTGTCCCTCTGTCCATGCCTATTTGTCCCTCTCCGCCTCTCCCTGTCCGTGATCCCCATCCCGTCTGTCCCTGGTTGTCTGTCCCTGTCCGCCCGTCCCGCCGCTGCCGCCGCCCGGTCCCGGAGCCGCTCGGGGCTGAGCCCGGGGGTCCGGCGGGGCGGGCGAACGGGCGGGGCCGGCGGCGGGGCGGGATCGGCTCTGCGGCGGCCGCAGCGCACCGAGCCGTACCGACCGCACCGAGCCGAGCCGTTCCGTACCGGCCCCGCCGCACCGCACCGGGCCCCGCCGCGCCGAGCCGGGCGGAGCGGAGCCGCCGCCCCGGGCCGGGCCATGCGCTGAGGCCGCCGCGCCGCCCGCAGCCAAGGGCGGATCCCGGGCAGGACACGGTGAGGCGGCGGGCACCGCAATGCGACCGGCGCGGCGGGGGGACGGGGGGGAGCGGGGACGGGGCAGCCGCCACCGGCGGGGGGGAACCGGGGGGTGCTCCCGGTAAGGGGCCGGGGCCGGGACATGGCCCGGGGCGGTGGGACACCGGTCCCTGTCCGCCATCCTCCCCCTTCTCCATCCCTCCATTGCTCCGTCCCTGCATCCCTGCATCCCTCCATTCTCCTGGTCCTCCGTCCCTGCATCCCTGCATCCCTCCATTCTCCTGGTCCTCCATCCCTGCATCCCTGCATCCCGCCCCTGCTCCTTCACCCCCACCCTGCCCCTGTCCCCCCCTCCCCTCCATCCCGACCCCCAGCACCCCCCCGGGGCTGTTTCCCTCCCCCAGCACCGGGGGGCTGAGCAGAAGGATGCTGGGGGGTGCGGACCCCCTGTTTGGCGGGTGGCCCCGTTCCCAGGAGCCCAGGGGAGGCCGTGGTCCAGACCCGCTGGCACAGGGGGGGGTGCACAGGCCAGGGGGCCTTTGGGCACCCCTGGGTGCTGTGAGGGCCCCATCCAGCCCAGCCCTGGCCCCCAGCACCCCCAGCCGTGGCCTTGAGGCCGGGGCTGCCTTTGGCTGCGCCGTGGGGTGCACGGACCGAGGTGTGACGTTCGGGGCACAGCCACGGCCCCTGCTCCGTCCCTGTCCCCACGCCCCAGTGACACGTCCCACGCGGTGGGACCCCAGAGGCGCTGTTTTCCTCCCTGTGTCTGGGGGAGCCTGCGATGGGATGAGCTCCGTGGCTGCCCGAGGCCACGGTGATGGGCTCCTTGCGCCCTCAGACCCCTTGATCACCTGGCTCTGCGGGCACCAGCCCTGCCCGGGGGCTGGGGACGTGCGGGGACATCGGGGCTGCTTGTGGGACCCAGGTGGGCTGCGAGGAGGGGGTGCAGTGGCCATGGGAGGGGGCTGACCCCTGCCAGCGTGTGCCCAAAGGGGCCCCCTCCGTCCCCTCCCGCCCTGCCCGTCACAGTTGGCAGGGGAGGCACTTCGCGGGGCAGGGCTGATGCTGCCAGCCCCGTGCTCCAGCAGGGAAACTGAGGCAGGGCCTGGCTCAGGCTCCTCGTGCCCCCCCATTTCACACCCCGGGGCTGCATCACGTGGGGGGGCACAAGTGGGGACCCTGCCCGGGCCCACGCGTCCCCTGCGAGCGGGCATCGAGGTTGGGCAGCGCAAGGGGTGACCATGGGGGGCTCTGAGCCTGCAGGCCACCAGCCCACGGCCGTGCCACGCTGTCCCCCGCTGCCCACGTCCCTGTGCTCCCCATGGCATCTCTGGGGCGGGAGCAGGGCAGAGGGATGGCACAGGGTGGGGTGACACCTCCGTACTTGGCAGCCACAGCCCCGCGTGGGAGAGCCAGAGGGACCACTCTGGGGGGGGCCTGGGTCCTCACTGGGGCTCTGGGGGTCCCGTGGGTGCCCAGCGTGCCCCCCGCCCCCCGCACGCCGCCCCGGCAGCCTCGGCCGCAGCTGCTGTGCCGGTGGCCACGGCACGGCCATATGGGCACAGCGGGCAGCGGGTAAAAATAACCAGCGCTGCCGCACCCCGGGCGGGCAGCGGGCCCCGTCCTGCCTCGGCCACCCGGCAAGGGCGTCCCAAGGGCACGGGGGGGCCGGGACCCCCCAGTTACGTTGGCGTAGTTGGAGCAGGGCGGGCTGCATCTCAAAGGGGGCTGTGAGCCAGGGCTGGCGGGGGCTGCCCCGTGGTCCCCGCAGAGCAGTTGTGGGGGGGGGGGTGCACCCCGGAGCCCCCGTGCCCGGCGTGACACCTCCCCCTGCCCCGTCCCCGCAGCGGCGGACGCACCCCTGGGCCAAGATGCCGGAGCAGAGCAACGATTACCGCGTGGTGGTGTTCGGCGCCGGCGGCGTGGGGAAGAGCTCGCTGGTGCTGCGCTTCGTGAAGGGGACCTTCCGCGACACCTACATCCCCACCATCGAGGACACCTACCGCCAGGTCATCAGCTGCGACAAGAGCGTCTGCACCCTGCAGATCACCGACACCACCGGCAGCCACCAGTTCCCGGCCATGCAGCGCCTCTCCATCTCCAAGGGCCATGCCTTCATCCTGGTCTTCTCCGTCACCAGCAGGCAGTCCCTGGAGGAGCTGAAGCCCATCTACCAGCAGATCGTGCAGATCAAAGGCAGCGTGGAGAGCATCCCCATCATGCTGGTGGGCAACAAATGCGACGAGACCCAGCGGGAGGTGGAGAGCAGGGAGGGGGAGGCCATGGCCAAGGAGTGGAAATGCGCCTTCATGGAGACCTCGGCCAAGATGAACTACAACGTCAAGGAGCTCTTCCAGGAGCTGCTCAACCTGGAGAAGAGGAGGAACGTGAGCCTCACCATCGACGGGAAGCGCTCCAGCAAGCAGAAGAGGACAGACAAAATCAAGGGGAAGTGCAGCATCATGTAGAGCCCCGGACTGGCCCGCGCACCCCCGCTCCGGTCCCCCCTCACCCTCCTCCACGACTGGACGTGGCATCGCAGCGGGGCCGTCGTCCCCTCGTCCTCCTCCGTGCCATCACTGTGACTGCGCGGGGAGGCGGCGGCGCACCGCGGGCTGCGCTCGCCCCAGGGCTGGGGGTGAAGACGGGGCGTCCCACCGAGCCGAGGGGGCACCGCGGGACCGGGGGCACGCGGCCAGGCACGGCCGGGGAGCACACGGACACCCCCACGCACACTCTGCAGCACAACCCACGGCACCGGCCGGTCCCCGCCCTCCCTGCTGGGGGACCCCACGTCGGTCCCCGTGGGTGGGGAGGACGGTGCGATGGGGGGGTGTCGGTGTCACCCTTGGGGACAGTCACACGCGTCCCAGGCCATCCCCGCGCCCCCGTCCCCATGCCATAGCGCTCTGCTCCTGCAGGCAGAGACCCGGGGCGGGAGCAGCCCCCACGCGGTGCCCGGTGCCCCCCGTGGCCCCCGTGGCCCCCGTGGCCCCCAGCCCCATCCCGGCAGCGCAGCCCCGAGCCGCCAGCCCAAGCACAAAGCATCGGGTCCGAGGGAGGTCCTGACCCAGCACAATCCTGGCGAGCTCCGGTGGGAGACCCCAGCCCCACAGCCGGCCGGGCCCCCCCGCTGCCCCCTCCCCACGCAGGATGAGCCCCACAGCCCCGCTGGGCCGCGATGCCACGGTGATGGGCGCTGCCGCTCCCCGCTGGCGGCCAGCGTCCCCCCACTCCCGCAGAGTCCCTGCTGCGGGGTGGCCTGGCCCCACACCCCGGGGACCCCTCATTCCCCCCCAGCTCTGGTGCAGCCCTGCTTGTTCCCCCGTGGCCGGAGCGGGGCCCCCACGTTGTCACCAGCCCCTCGTCCCAGCGGGGTTTGTCCCCTCGCTCCGGCCCTGCTCACCCTCTGCTGGGGCTGTCCCCAAGGGGGTGTCCCCAAGGGGGTGTCCCCAAGCAGGCTGGGCCCCCCCGCGCTGCGCCCAGCTCCCCCCACCCCCGGCTTTTTACGACAGGACCCGAGCGCCCAGGGGACAAGGTGACATTACGATGTAGCCTTTATTCTAGAAATAGTCTTCCTTCAATAAAGAGATGAGAAATGCTCCGGGGTCCCCGCGGAGCAGCACCGGGGGGGCTCGGGACCACCGGGGGGGCACAGCTCGGCCCAGAGGGGTGGGAGGAGGGATGGGGGGGGTGTGCATGCGTGTGCACGCGTGTGCATGTCTGTGCCCGCATGGCTGTGTGCACGCACGCACACGCATGTATGAGCATCCGTGCCAATGCACGCACACACGCCGCCTGCACGCACACGCGCACGTGCCATGCCCTGTGCACACGTGTGTGCCAGCGTGCCCGTGCGCCCTGGCAGCCCCCGTCACCAGTGGGTGCCCCCCACCCCTCGCTGCGAGCGCGGGTTGGCATTCCCGTGGGGAGGGGGTGGGAGCGCGGCGCGTGCGTCATCATGCTTGTTGCCATGGAAACCATCTGCTCCCCGGGCGCGGGAGCCGCGTGGGCACGCGGGAGAGGGCGGGGGATGGCGGGGGGAGCGGGGCTGCCGCAGGCTGCAAGGGCCTTGGCAAGGGCACAGCTCCGTGGGGATGGTCACGGCTCTGCGGGGACATCACGGCTCCGTGGGGATGGTCACGGCTCCATGGGGACATCACGGCTCCGTGGGGACGGTCACGGCTCCATGGGGACATCACGGCTCCGTGGGGACGGTCACGGCTCTGCGGGGACATCACGGCTCCGTGGGGATGGTCATGGCTCCATGGGGACATCACGGCTCCGTGGGGACAGTCATGGCTCTGTATAGATGGCTGTGGCTCTGTGGGGACACCCACAGGCCCCTGGGGACAGTCACAGCTCCGTGGGGATGGTCACAGCTCTGCCAGGGTGGTCACAGGTCCGTGGGGATGCTCAGAGCTCCGTGGGGACAGTCCCAGCTCTGCAGGGATGTCACGGCTCCCTGGCACTGGCCATGGGAACCACTCCTGTCCCCATGTCCCTTCTGTCCCCACGTCCCTCCCGTGGGCCGGGGGCAGCAGAGACCTTTGGTGGGCACCAGAGCAGGAGAGCGGGATGGGCACACGCAGGGATGGGGACACTTGGTGCCTGTCCCCATCCACTGGGACCCCCAGGACCCCCTGTCTCTGCAGAGGCCCAGGCGAGGCTGGGGGGCTCACAGGTATTTTGGGGGGGTGTCACACAAAAACTCAGGTCTCCTGTGCCAAGACACCCTCAGCGCTTACAGTGGCTCTGCAACACCTTCAGCTTGGGGACAGAAAATCTCTGTCCCCCCATTCCCAGGCCTCCTGTCCCCCATCTCTGCCCTACCCCCTTTTTGTCCCCCCACTGTCCCCCCACCCTGGCCAGTGCACACGGGGACACATTCCCACCAGCTCTTCGGGGGACCAGGGTCCTGCTGCAGCGTGGGGCGTCCCTTGGGATGCTCCGAGGGATGTCCCTTGGGATGCTCCGAGGGACGTCCCTTGGGATGCTCTGCCCACCACAGCCCCCCAGCCCAGGCTGGGGCACCCTGAGCCCCCCGAAACCCGCAGCCAGGAGCCCGGCCGGGCAGCAGCACAGGTCTGAGACGGACGATTCCTTGCAGTGCTTCCCCTGGGAGCGGGCTTTAAACGAGCTGCTCCTGAGCGTTAATTAGCGCGTGCCGAGCCGCGGTGCAGCCCTTTCCCGGCGCTCCCGGGGCCGCTGAGGAGCCGTCGCTGCAGTAACGGTAAAATACACAAATCCGGTGTTTGGGACCCAAACCAGCTCCTGGCACCGTGCGTCACGCCGGGACCCAGTGGCTGCGCAGGACGTTGTCCCTCGTGTCCCCGCAGGGAGGGTGGCAGGGGGTGGCTTCCAGCCCTTGCGCCCCTCGAGGCCCTGGATTATAACGCGGCGGGTGAGGGCATATGGGAGCAAATGGGATTAGGGGAAAAATCGCCCTTCTTCCCATTAATGGGATTACTGGGTTTTCAGGCCAGCCTTGGCACAGCCACCGGCGAGGGCTGGCATGTGCCCAGCAGCGGGGCCAGGTCCCCCCCATGGGGCAGAGGAGCCAATGGGGACAGCCTGGACCTGGCGTTTCTCCATCCCAGTTCACGCTGGGATCGGAGCTGGAACCAGTGCATCCTGGTGTGGGATGAGCTGGGAAGCACTGGGAGAGCAATGGCTGCAGCCCCTCCTGCCCCAGCGTCGCGGCTCCGTCCCCCCACGGTGACTCCCACGGGGGACACCGGGCCCCCCTGTCCCCAGCATCGCTGCAGCGGGAGCCAGGCACCACTGGGACCTGCCAGCCGCGGTCGCCCCGTGCTGGTGGCAGCTGGGGACTCAAAGCCTCGATTCACGGCCAGGCCAGCGATTTCCTGCTCCCCCGCGCCGCGGCGTCACCCCCCCGCTGATTCACCCCCGGATTTTCCCCTGGCTGCAGGGGGGGGACAGGGCTGTGCCCCCCCCGTCACACAGGGCTGGGCAGAGCCCGTCCCGGTGCAAGGGGGCTGCTGCACTGGGGGGCTCTGCCCGGGGTCCCAGGGGGTTTGGGGTGCCCCCAGCCCCACGGTGGGTGGGGGACGGGGTGTTCAGGCTGGGCGGGGGCTCTGGCCCCCCCGTGCTGGGGAGGGAAGGGGCGGTTCAGGGCAATGGGTGACTCAGAGTGGGACTCAGCGGTGTCCTGCAGCCCGTCGTCCCCAGGGCGTGGGGGGTGTGGGAGGGGGTGGCGGGAGGGGCCCCCCAGCACGGTGACACCCCATGTGCCGTGCCCCCCCAGGCCCGCTGCAGCCCCCCCAGCTGGGGGTAACGCTGCAGCCCGGGGTGCCCGCAGAGCATTGTCCCCACCGTGTCCCCCCGGGGCTGCGCAGGGTCACGGGGACACCGCGCAGCGCTGCACCCCAACCTCCTGGGGGTGCCCCGGGGTCTTGCGGGGGACCCCCCTGAGGGCCCTGGGAGGGAGCCGGCCACAGGATCCCGGGGGAACCGGGGGGGATCGGGGGTCCCGTCCCGGACCTTCGCGCCCCGGGCGCCACGTGCGGCCGGCAGCGCGCCCCCTCCCCGCGGCGCCTCTCATTAATATTAATGACGTATTTGCATGCGCCCGCCCCTTTCCCCGCCCCGCACGGTTATTGGCTGCCAGCCCCGCCGTTCCGCACCTGGCCCCGCCCCTTCACCGCCCCCCCTCCCTCCCCGCCGCCGTCGCAACCGAACCTGGCGGCCGCGCCCTGTCCCGCCTCCCGCCGGGCCGCCCCCCGCGCGCCGCCACCGCCCATTGGCGGGCGGCGCTGCCAATCAGGCCTAGGGGGCGTGGCCAGCGCTGCCTGGGCCCGGCCGGGGCGGGGCAGCAGGGTGCGTTGCGCGGCGGCGCTGGTGTCTGAGGCGGCGGCTCCGCTCCGCCGCCCCTCGCTGCCCCGGCCCCGCCGAGACCGGTGAGGAGCCGCCCGCGCCGCGGGGACTGCGGGGGGGGACACGGCCGGTGTGGGCCGCGGCCTGGCGGAGCCCCCCAGCCCTGCCCGGGGCCCTTCGCGGCCCGCTGCGGCCCGGGCCGGGGGGGTCCTGAGGGGGCCCAGGGCAGGGCGAGGGGGGCGGTGGGGATGGGGGGAGGGCCCTGAGGGGTCTTGGGGCTGCAGGTGGCGGAGTTGGGGGTCAGGGGGCCCTGGGGCTGGGGGCTGAGGTGGTGGAGGGGGGAGTCGGGAGGGTGGTGGGGCCCGAAGGGTGTGGGGCTGGGCTGGGCTGGGGGCCCTGGGGGATGCTGGGGGTCCCGTGGGGTACGAGGAGTGAGCTGGGGTGGAGTGAGGGGATATGGGGGTGCTGGGGTCCAGGGCTGGGAGTAGGGGAACTCCTGGGGGGGTTAAAGGACTCTGAGGGTGGGGGGCACCAAGGTGGTGCTGGAGCTTGGGGTGGGGGGGGTGTCTGAGGGGGGTCCCCGAGTGCTGGTGGGCTGGGGGGGTTGATTTCTGCATGGGGGGGTGTTTGGGGGTGCATGGAGAGGGGCTGTGCTGGGGAGCCCCGAGGTCTCTGGGTGAGCAGCACCGGGAGGGTGTGGGGTGGAAGGGGCTGTTGTGGTGGAGCTGGGGGGGGCGGTGGGAGCTGGGGGGGCAGTGGGGAGCTGGGGGTGGCGAGGGGGGCTCGAGCTGTTGGGTGGGTGAGGTGAGAGGGGGGACTGTAATCAATGGGAGGTGCAGTTCAACGCCAGCTCACTGTGGGAGTTGGGTGACTGATGGGGGCAGGGGTCTCCACCCTCTTTGGGGGTATCAGAGGATGCTGGGAAGCTTCTCGGGGGGCTGATGTCACCCCATCGATGGGTGGATGGGGGGCTGGTGTGGAGAGGAGAGGGCAAACGGCTGGGGGAGCTGGGGGGGGACGGTGATGGTGGCCAGGCTGTGCTGGGCAGCGCTTTGGGGGCCCAGGGGTTACGTAAAGGAGGAGCAGCTGCACTGTGGGGTCCCTCTGTGTCACCGAGGGGGAGCAGAGCAGGGGAGGTAAGTGGGTGCTGCAGACAAAGAGAGAAATACATCTCCTCGTTCCTGGAATGCAAAGCCAGGTCCTGGCGGGTGTCTTTGGGAGGTGGAGGTGTGTAAGTGAGCAGGGACTGGAAGGGGTCCTGTGCTGGTTTGGGACCTGGAGCTGCGTCCCTGAGCTCTGCAGCTCCTGGTGTCCAGCAGTGCTGGAGCACTGGGTGGGATTTACCTCCATCCTGGGGCCATCGCCATCAGCTGCAGCCTCAAACCCAAACGAGCTGTGGTGGAGCTGGTTCAGCTCTTGGATACCTTCTCTGTAAAGGAGACGAGAAGTTATTGTGGCTTTTAAGGTGCTGAATTATCTTTAATGGTTTTGGGTTGTTTTTTTTTTTTTATTCAGGGGAAAACTGACAGCCTTCAGGTTTGTTTATAGCTGTGGGCTTCTTGTAAGAGTGCCCTGGACACGTACAACTGTGGTGGTGATTACTACCAGGAGGAAAGCTGACTTGTGGTAGACCACAGAAGTCAGTAACTTGATATTTAGTCTTGAGTCTGTAAGTAAACTTGAGGCCTTTTTGGTAATTGCTTGGTTTTACTTCACGTGCTGCTTTCCCAAGGCTCCTCGCTTCTCAAGCACGTCATGCTGAACCCAGACCTTCCTCCTGGGGAGGTTTTTGGGTGTGGGACAGCCCGTGGTGTGCAGGCAGGCTGCTGTTGGTTTGAGTTCCGCCTCAGCTGTGTGATCCTAAAGCAAAATCCCCGGGAGCTTGGTGACTCCATAGCACCATTTATCATGTTCTGGTTGTAGCCAGCGTAGGGGAAAACGCACCCAAGAAACTGGATCGATGTGTTGAAACAGAGCTTATTGTCTGCGAGGTTTTCTTCTGCCATCTGTAGCTGTGAAACAAATGGAAATGGCTCTTTTTGTGTGGCTGGAGGGGTGGTGTGGATTTTAATGATTTGTACAGGGGGCACGTTTCAATGTACCTACTGGCTTCCTTCTGTGTCCATCTCATTGCTGGATATGGTACTTAGATGGTATTCTTTAAGGTAATTAATGCTTTTTGACATGGAGAGTTATGTCAGGAAGGTGTTAGCCCTCTCTGAAGGCAGGGGAATGGCAGCACACAGGACTGCCCTCTCTGGGTTTAAAGAGGCCAGAAGAATCACTGGGAGAGGAGCATGTGACTGGGGAGCCATGGGTTTGTCCTCTGCCCATGGCACTTCCCCTCTGGCTGGCCCAGCTTCTGCCTTCCTGCCTTATTTCCTTATCTGCGACGGAGAGAACTGCTCTGCCCCACCTCCTGCACGGGGCTTGTGGTGCCCTGAAGGTCGTTAGGGTAACGAGGTGAGTCCCTGGCTCCCGGACCTGTGCTCCTGCTGCTTGGCTCCAGAGGAACTGGACACCCTGTCCTTTGGAAAACACCAGCTTTTATTACTTGTAGCTGCTGTTCTCCACTTCCTCGCGTGCGAGCAAGGCGGTGGAAGCTGTGGCTGTGGGCAGCGGGGCCCTGTGGCTCTCCTGTTAGCGCAGCGGTGGCTCTGTGGGGCTGGCTGAGCACCAGCACCGCCCCAGTGCCCTGGTGTGTGTCAGGCTGGGAACAGCCACCAGGAGAAGTTCCCTTTCCACGAGGAGGTGGCGAATGGCAGAACTCAGTCTGTCACTTAGGAAAGCACCTTCTTGCCACCACTTGATAATTCCATTGTGGGGGGTTTGCGCTGCCAACGCAGCTCTGAGCTTCCAGGGGTTTGTTCCCAGTGCTGTGGGTGTTTTATCTCTATGGGTGCAGTAGTGGCTCTGATTTGAAGGAAGGGACTGGCTGTGGTGCTGCCTGGCTCACATGGCAGCCAAAGGAATTGAGATGTGAAAGTCTGATGGCTGAGCTTTGAGGTGGAGAGCTATGGTTGCTCAAATATCACTCCAGTTGTTTAATCACTTTACCCACAGCCCAGAACTCTTCCAGAGGGATCCTGTGCATACAGCGAGCAATTTCCCTGTGGTTCCACCTCTGGCTGCTTTGGACTGTGTGTGTGTGTGGTGGTTCCTCTCACCTATGGCCAGATAATGTGATATATTAATTTTATCTTGTGGATTTCCTTGCTTGATGTGCAGGGTGCCAGAAGAAATTAAATTGGGGAGGGGACAAAACTCAAAGAAGATGCAAATCCAGCTCCCTCCTGCGGCGTGGTCTGACTGTCATCACAGTAAGGACAAAGCAGTGAAGCTGCAGAGAGCTTTAAAAATATTAATTTGTCTTAGATTTACCCACTTAGTTTGTATTTAAATTGCTGGAACTCAGAGTACAGAGGAGGGGAAGAGCCAGCCCGTGCTGCTGGGTCCCAGCTGGCTGTGGCCAGCGATGGGTGGCTCTGCTCCATCCCTTGGTCTGGGCTCCAGCCGTACAGATTCCACTGCTGTCACGTTCGAGAGTGTCCCCTCTTATCATCTGCTCCCTCCTGCTAAAAGGCCCTTTATTAAAACACCAGCACAAACAGGCCCTTGTGCAACGCCACCGCCGCTGCTTCTGAAAGTGAAAGCTGCTCCGAGTTCCTCGTGTGTTAATTTGCTCTCCCGTAAAGTTCGATCAACTTTAAGACATCCTTTGTATCACGCAGTGGTGCTGACAGCTCTCCTCCTTCCTGCTGCTCCCACATACCTGAAAAGCCACCAAATAACTTAAAATCCCACTAAAAGTGGTCGTGAGAGCGAAGTCGATCGTGGTCGGTTCTCGGTGCCGGTGGTGCTCAGCGCCAGAGGAGCAGTTCTTCAGCTGCAGGATGTTTAATCTTTGTTTTTAAAGGGGCCTAGGAGCTGGATTTGTCCTGGGAATGAGTTAGGAATTCAGCTGATATTCCAGACTCCACCATGCCTCAGACCTCCAGGAGTTTTGGAGCAGATTTTTTGTTAAATGGGGTGGGAAGGGATTGGCTGGGATGTTGAAAACAAACACAAAAAAAAAAAAAAAAGGAGGAAATTCAGGCCGAGACAGAAAACAGGAAATGGAGTTAAGGATTCTGCTTTTTTGTAATTTATTATATATTTTTCCCCCTTCCTTCTAATGGACAAGAAAAAGTTTTGGAGTATTTCAGCACGTCTTGGTTCTCACTGAAAATGTTTCCGAATTTGCAGTTAAAGATAGATTTTTATTTATTTGTGTTTTTTATGGACTTTGAAGAAGCTGTAAACACTGAGGGACCTCAGTAACTCTCCTGCTTTGCTTGATTTTTATTCTATAGAAAGGGAGGGGGAAAGAAGGTAGAAAATGGACCGTGTAAAAGTGGTATTCAAAATATCTCGCTCCTAATGCGAAGGTCTGAGTAGCAAAATGGGATCTGGCTGGAAGGCAGCATGGGGACGGTGGGGATGGGGATGGATATTCCTTCTCCTGACACCTCCCCAGTCCTCGGTGGCACAGGGAGGTGGCAGCCACCTCTCACAGCTCTGGGGAACAGTCCCCAAGTGAGATCCACGTTCTGTGAATGTGCTCCAAAAGCTTGCTTTTTATGGCTTTGTTTTAACTTATCCCCTTCAGAAGAAAGAAAGCTATTTTAAAATGTATGGAATAGTTTGGAGGAGGGTTGGGGTTTTTTTTGAGCCCTGAAGGCTTTTTGTCCATTTCTGCCTCGTCTGCTCTTAGAAAAAATGCACGAGGTCTCAGTGTTTCTGGTTTGCTTTAACCCTTCCCAGCTTGTCCTCAGGTTTTTCTGCAGCAGTTCTGAAACTACAGAAGAATTTCTCTGTAGATCTGCTTCTTTTTAGGAGGTGATTCCTGCTGTAGTCGTGGTCATTCTCATTTCCTCCAGTCCAAGGGTTACTTCTTTTTTTTCTTGTTGGCCAAGGATCAGTGTTTATGCTCAATAAATCATGTCGTATCACAGCTTCTCTTTGCAGCTCCTCACTATGAGTTATGGTACAATTCCCAAAGAGAGATGTGAATTTAATGTTACTGTATGACTTTTCTATTGGAAGGAAAAGAAAGCCTGAGAGGCTCTTTCTTTCCCTTTTTTTAAACTGAAATCCTTAGTTAAAGCCAAGAAATACACCCCTTTTTGCTTCAAACTTTGGTATTATGTGCAATTTTAGCAGTGCCTGGTGTCAGGCAGGTTTCATTGCAGCTCATCCAGATGAAACACCGTCATCATTCCCGTCATTGAATCGCAGGTGGAGTTAACGCTGTGGATCTTGACCCATTGACTTCCATCCTCATAAGATACTGGCTGGGAAATCTTGAAAGAGAAATGGTGCTGATCATCTGGAAGGGATGTAAAATGAGTCTTGATAAAGTATGGATAAAGGTAGGAAATGGAACGTGCCTCCTGGTACCAGTGTGTTCCCTGTGCAAGGACTGGAGCTGTAGAAATGGGGAAATAGATACTCAGTAAGTCATATTCTTTATACATTTTGAAGGTATTGGTTTTGAGAAAGGAAGGATGAGCAGAATGTACTAAAATAAAGAAATATTATGTAGCAGTTGAGGTGTCCTGTAAGACTGGGGATGGAATGAAGTTTGGAGGTGCAGCTGCGGAAGACTGGAAGTCAAGGGCTGGTGGTCTTCAAGCTGTGTTTTGTCCCGTGGTCAGGGAGCTGCTGATTTGGTTGGGTTGGCTGTTGGTTTCTTGGGTGTTTGTTGGTAAAGGAGGAACACAGGAGGTGTGCAAAGGGAGAAGACCCTTCGCCTTGTGCTCCGGTTGCTGTCTTGAGTCAGGTGAGGGTCACTGCGGTAGGATGGGATTAGATGCTGGTCAGCACAGGGATTTGCTGTTTGTTTTGGTATGGACAGGACCTGGAGATGGTTTACAGGTGAATGTGACTGTAAGAAAAGCTCTCAAAGAGGAATGTAAAAATACTTGGGAATAAACTAGCCTTTCTCTTCCAATTTATAACCCTGTGCTTTGCCAGATGTTCTCCAGAACCATTTGTTTATCAGAATATGGGTGTCTGTCCCTCACCAGCCCTCCCTGTTTGGGTTGGGTCCTTTGGGAAACCAACTCCTGCTTCAGACACAGTGGGTACCCGTTTGGGCACAGTCAGCAGTGTGAATGCAGGTGGTTTTCTCTCTCGAGTTTCTCCTGCAGCCTGTTTTCCTACATTGAGTTTGGCTCCTCATGCTCCAGCATCCATCTGAAAGAGCTGCTCGGGCTGTACAGTGCGTTCCCAGCGTGTTTGTGTGGACCCCAGCCTGCCACCACAGAGGTACAGCACCGAGTGCGTGTGTCAGAGCTCAAATACATGGCGTTACGGCCCTCGTAGGAACTTGTGGAGCTTGGAGCATTTGCTCTAGAGGCAGATCTCTCAGTGTGTGTGTGACAAAGAGCAGATCCGCTCTCCAAAGCCATCGACAGAAATAAATGCAGCATTTTGAACACAGGACGCCGGGGTGAGGGAAAAAAATAAAGGGTTTTGCATTTGTTAGTAGGGATATAAGAGGAGCTGTTGGAAGTGACAGCAGCAGCTCTGTGCTCCCAGCATACCAATGCAGATGGAACTGGGTGGTTGCCAAATATTAGTCATGGGGCACACCTACTTTGGAAGAGTAGCCTGTGGGTTTAGAGAAGTAATTATTTTCTAACAGCCCTGTGGGGCACAAGCAATTCAGCTCAGGAAGGGCTCGCTCCAGAATGTTAGTTAAAAAATTGTGTGCATATGAGCTGCAGCTGGTGATGACTTGACTGGAATTTAATTTGTCCAAGCATTGTTCACGAGAGGCGTGGTGGAAGACACGAGCTTCTGCAGGCTGAAACAGTCGCTGCCCCGGCAGAGCTTTTGGGGCTGACTGTGATGGGAGTGGGACGGGGGCGCTGGGGTGGGCAGCCCTTCAGCTGCTGTGGGATGAGGCTGAGCTCTGGTTTCAGACCCTGTGCTGCATTGTCCTGCTGAGCCCTCCCTCTGCAGAGCTGGGTGCTTGTGTGGGACCTCGGGGTGGGCACCCAGAACAGCTCCAGCTGTGCTTGCGTGGGTCACTGTGGAGCTGAAAGAAGTCAGCGCCTCTGACTGATCACACAATTCTTCTTCCTCTGATTGCTAATTAGACTGTTCACATTCTTTGCCTTATTATCCCACCCTCAGCTTTTCTTTCTGGGGATCTGGGTTGAGGCTTCTAGAGGTTCCTAAGGAGCTGTTAACCCTTAGATTTCTGGAGTGGTCTAAAACCAACCTGGTCTTTAGTGCGTGTTGTGAAGAGTATTTGTGTGCACACCAAACTTACATGCTCCAGATTTAACATCTGTGTTAGGAGTACAGATGCTATTGGCTCCATCTTAATCTTACATCTCATTTTTCCTGTTTCTTCCTGGTTTATGTTTATTTCTGGGGACAGTTCTGGCATAGACTGGCTGTAGCTGTGACTTCTGAAGGACTGTGCTGGCAGTCTGTGGCCAGAAGGCGAGGCTCTCGTCGGGACAGAGGGAATAGCTGCTTTCCTACTTGCTGGTGAAGGATATCTGTGTGATAGCCCAGGTCAGGCTATTTTGCAGGGCAGCACAGGGACTTTAATTTCATTGTAATACTCTCAGCAGCTCCCTGGGTTATGTGTAAGGAAAGCCCATTAATGCAAGCAGACCTTCACCCTCTTGCAAAACATCTTAAAAATCCACGGTTTTAAGTGTGAAAACTGCTGTTCTGGTGTTACCTGGAAATAGTTCTCACCTTTGCAGTAATGTTATTCAGCAGTGCTGGAGAGGCATAAGGCTGAAAATAGCAGCTGCCATGGGCCGGGATGGAGCGGAGCGAGCTGTGCTGTCAGTCATGGGAACACAAACCCAGTTCCACCTGCGGAGGAGCGCTGCTGAAATAGAAGAGGGTTGGCAGCTAACAGAGGAGATGCATTGTGTGCATCTCTTTGCTGAGCTGCCACTGTGCTCCCTTCGTGCTGCATGAAGGAGGGGGGGAAAAAAAATGTTTAAAAGTTGGTGTGGTTTAGCTGTAGCTGGAGAGAGAGTAACCACTTCCTACTCTCTTTAGTAAATAACAGCTGGGAGGGGTTGGTTGGTCCCTAACTGCACGCTTGTTTTGTAGGTGAATGCAATGTGCCTGCAGGCAAAGCTCCCCGATTGAACAGCGTGCTGCTCCCCGATTTCCAGAGGGAAGTTCTGGCCTGGGGAAGGTGGGAATGTCTCCAGAGTCAGGAGGGGCAGGAATCTTGGGTGAGGTTTAACAAAGCTAACTGCTAGTGGTGTAGGAAACTCACCCGGAGCCAAGGGTGGGGCTGGGCTGCTGGAGGTGATTACCCTCAGTGCCTCTCAGTCTCCAGCCCTGGGGATGCTGTGAGTGCTCCAGAGGTGTTCAGCTTCACAGTTCTCCATGTGCCAGCGTTTTCCCTGCAGGCTGAGAAGCCAGAGAGTCTCTGGCTCAGCTCTCTTTCTTTTAAGTGCTTCCTGAACCCGCTCTCCTTCTGCATTTCCCTGGTTTCCCTGGATGGAATCATGCCATCCCTGAAATTGTTGTCCCCCACATAACTGAAGCCTTCCTCCCTCATATTTTCCGTGTGTGATACGCTGTGATTGCGGGTTCAGCTCCCTGCAGGGCCTGATGGCATCCAGCTAGTCCAGCACTGCAGGTAGGGTTTGGAGCACCAGTGTGGATGGATGGCTTCTGGTGAGAAGTCCAGACTCTACTGGAATTTTTCTAAGTGCATATTTTTTTTTCTTAGTTACTGCAGAAGGGCTCGGTGTTGGCTCTGTGTTTCCATCTTTCTCTTGCTGGGAATGGTGTTGCACTATAAATTCCCATTCCTTCAAACCTAATAAATAAGAGACCTGCTGGCTTAACCTGTGGTCTTATGCTGATTAAAAATAAAATACATCAGCTGGGTGGGAAGAAGGATGGTCTTGGACACTGCCCACTTCATCCTCTAACAGGCTCTGAGAGGCTTTGTCCACATCACCTGCATTCCTTCTGCTTCACTCTGGCAGAATCCTGAGCTCGCTCACAGGGTGCATCCCACCAGGAGTATTTCCTCTTCAGAGTGCTGGTAGCAATCAAATTGTAGAATTCTTACAACATTTCCTTTATTTTTACAATTTAAAATCCTCAGCACTTCACCCCGGGGCCTGCATAGTTCTGTGGACCAGGCTGAAGTGAGATTCCCAAAGTAAAAAACCATTTCCATTAGCAGCGTTGAATTTTGTCTGAGAGAACGTGATGGGAGCTGCCAGTGCTCTCCTTGCCCCTTCCTTCCAGGAAAACAGTGTTACCCTGATTAGCATCCTGCTTTAAGGGTTGTTGTGGAACTAGTGGTCGGAGTAGAACGCTGAGGAGGAGGTGAACCTGTGGCAAGGTTTAACAGCGATGCCGAATGCCCGCGTGCCTTTCCCTCGGAGCGAGGAAATGAGCCTGATAAGGGGCTGGGGGAGCAGGGAACTTCCTGGCAGCCGTCACCTGCTGCTCGCTTCAAGGCTCTGTGAGCTGTGTAAACGTGCTGGAACAGAATGGGTTCCACAGGGAGAGCTCATCAGTCCCTGACCTCTGGCACCCTTGCACCAAGCGCTGGCGAGTACCTCTCTGTGAGTGTGAGCTTCCCCGTTTCTTTGCATGAGCAGATTTACAGAAGATTCAGCTCTAATCCATTTCTATAAATATTGTTCTTTTGCTTTCCTGGTGTAGGTGACACTGAAGCAGATCTCATTAGGAGTGGCCTTTCTGTAGCATTTAAAGGCTTTTCCAGTTTTCTACCAGTAGCGGTTGCTGCTCCGCTCTTAGGAGGTTTGTTCGTGCAATCCAGACTTCGTTAGCAGGTCAGAGTGAGGATAACCATGCTACTGCACGTGGGTGTGAAGAGGAGAGTGGAAATGACATTGCCAGAAGTCCCCCAGGATGCTGTGGACTCCTGCTGTCACCTTCTGTGTGATGGGAACTGTACTTGGTGTTTCAGTGGTGGGAAGAGCATCGCTCTGAGCCCCTGTCAGAGCTGGTCCATCATGGGCAGCATGGGTTTGGATGATCCCCAGTCCCAGTGCCTTGCCTTGCAGGGCAGGGACCCTACATACCTGTGTGGCTGTGGGTGGAGGGGGTGATGTTCCAGGTGGGTACCAGGGCAGAGTGATGCTCTCTCTCTGGGACAGCAGGTTTCAAGATGTTCCTGAGTCTCTGCTCACAGGTTTTTAGGAGCATCAACATGATTGCAATGAGGCAGCAGAGATTTTTGCAGCACCAGATTAGTGAGGAAGCAAAATGTTGCCACCTAAGAAGCTTTTGATAAAAGATACTAAAAAAGAGCAAAGTGTTACTCAGATACCCCCTTCTAAACGTGGTGTTTAAAAAGGCCTGTTGCTGGGATGCTCTCGAGGACAATGTAGCATTATGTGAGTAGTTTTTCTGTAAATACAGAGCCTGGAGATGAAGGATAAATGGTAAAGGGCTCTGTTAAAAACATACATTTTTGTTTTGGTGCCGTCTCATCATCCTAAGTGATTTTTCCTAATATTTCAGAGCGTGAAGCTGCGTGTTGAGCACTGTGTGCTCAGCTGGGCAGGGACGGTGCTGTGCTGTGTCCTGTGGCCTTGTGGCCTTGTGCTGGTGGGAGGACAGCGAGTCCTGGTGGCTGGGGGCGATGCTGGGTTCTGTGGGGGCATCTCCTGGCAGGGCACCACGCTCGCAGCTGGGCACAGGGCCTGGGGTCATCGTGTGATGGACAGAGCCATGCTCCAGCTTCAGGAAGTGAAGGCAGATATGGCTGCTGACATCTGCTGCCTTTTTTCATAGTCTTGTGGGCTTTTTTTTTTTTTACCCTTAAATTCATGTAGAATTTGACCACTGTCTTTGACCACTAGGTCTGTTTTAACAGGGTTTTGTTTGGGCTGGGGCTGAAGTGATGCAAGAGCTCGAGAGGTTTAGTGAGGATGATGCAGCTGGCACTTCTCATGGAGGCTCATCCACGGAGCCTGCATACCTCTGGGAGCAAAGAAAGAACAATGGATATCAACTTAAACCAGTCTGGGTTAGTCCTGTTCTATTTCACGTGTTGTGGCAGCAACCTCCCCTGCAGCCTCGGAGGCTTTCTCAGGAGGGGGCTCGAGGTGGCCACCCCTCCTGGGCAGGGGGTCTGGGACCCTCCTGGGCAGGGGGTCTGGGACCCTCCTGGGCAGGGGGTCTGGGACCCTCCTGCCTGTTCTCAGTGGTTTTCTCTGGATTGTAGCCCAGGGAGCAGGGCTGATATGGAAGGAAACAAATGCCTCTCTGTTCCTGTACGCGGGCGGGCAGATCCTGATGCCTCGTGGGCTGGGCTGGAGCGAGTCTAGCGGGTGTCTGAACGCAGCAGATTCCTTGGGAGGGTAAGGGGATGTGATGCTTCCCAAGTCAGCTTCGTGGTGTTTGTCTGACAGCCAGGTCGGAGCCGTGGCAGCTGATGCTGCTCAGAAGCTGCAGGTAGGAGAGTGGTGCTGGAGCACGTGGCTGTGCCTGGAGCCTGGCATCTCTGCTGTGCCAGCAGATGGTTAACGCCGCTCCGTTTCTCTCTCGGGATCTTAGGGGGCTCCCAAGTGTGCTGCCTTATTCCAGGCTAAGGTCCTGCAGGTGCACAGTGGGTTGGTTTGCCCTCATGACCTCACCAGGTGAGTAATGGGGTTGACATGTGTGAAGTTGGCACCTTTCAGGCTGTGTAGCTCTGCAGTCCTTGTGGCAGCAAGCTCACACCACCGCGTCCCATCTTTAACAGCAGCAGCTTCACGTGCCCTGATGGGTGTGAGCACATCTGGTCTCGCTGCCTTCAGCACACCAGAGCTGCTGGGAGCCTTCAGCTCTTGCTGTTGGGCTGAGAAGGGTTTGAGGAACAAAGAGGTGACGATTCCCAGTTCTAATTTATCTTGCTGCCTGCCAAGCTGTCCCCTCTGCAGGGCAAACACGGCAGGGGCACAAGAGGAGCGAGCGAGCATCCCGCGCTTCCCGGCAGTGCTGACCCGCAGGGCACTGCTGCTTCAGGCCCTCACTGCTGGCTCTTTATCCAGAGTGCTTTTCACTGTTAATGATTAGACATGCAAACAGTTCCCTCTAGAAACAAGCTCTGCAGCTATTTCTTGCCCTCGCAGGGCTTGCAGCATCTGTTTTAGTGCTGTTGCCATGAAAACAGGCCGAGCACCCACAGCAGCTTTGTTCCTGCCCTGTGGCCCCTGGCAGCACCAGCCCTGGTTACCCCATGGTTTTTATCACACCTGAAAGGAAAACCAAGCTTGCAAAAGCTTTACCTAAAGTAACATTCATATTCTCTGTTCCCTTGGTGCTGTTAAATGTCCTAGCATGAACTGGATGTTTCTCTTCTAATATCTGGAGAGGGTTTCATCTAGGGCCAAGCCTCGGAGGGCTCTCGGGAGCCTTCTCATGGCAGGGGCTGGCTGGCTGTTGGAAATGCTGAGGTGACTGCTTGTCACCATGAATTAAAAACTAAAGCCCTATCTGGAGCTTCAGACACAGTGCAATGTAAACATAAATGGGACGAGGATGTTTACCCTTAAGTCAATGACAAATCTTGCCTGACATTGGTGGAGCTGGGGTTTTATCAGCGGTGTTTTCAAAGGTCTGAATTAAACACAGTGAAGGTTCCTGAAGAAAGGTCTATCAGGAAATCACAGCTCTGTCTGTAACTGGGTCCTGGGCACATGCCCGCCCCAAGTTCTGCTTTTTATCTTGTGTATTTTAAACAAAAAAGCTGCTGGGGTCTCAAACTGGTTGGGCTGTGTGTGTGAGGGTGCAGGGCTGTGGCTGCAGCTGCAGTGAGGATGTGGGGAAGAGCACTGGGATCCTTGCACAGCCCCTTTTGTGTCCTGGCATCGTCCCCCGTGCCCTGTGGGGTGGTGTTTATGGGGCCAGAGCTCCTTAGGTCCAGTTGGGTAAATCCATGCCAAAAATATCCTTGGATTGCTTCTGGTTCTTGTGTGATGGGTCCAAATTCTGCATTTTCTTGTGCAGATTTCATTATCTGCTGCTTGACAAAGGAATATAATGCAGCAATTTTCCTCACCTCAATAGTGATGCTGAATGACTGTATTTCCAGCTCCCTGTAACTTGTACTTAATTTAAGTGTGTGGGCTAATTTGATTGTTATGGGGAGGAACAAAAAATGAAATGCTGGAGCTCTGCCTTCCTCTTCCCTTTCTTTAGTTAAATCTGTCTTTGTCATTCTTTCTCTCTTTGACTTCCATCAGTTGCTCAGGCTATTTTTCCCTCATTTCTTTTGTTGTAGCTTCTATATCACAGCCTTACATCTTTGGAAATACATAATGCATGTATGTGACTGCTTCCTTGCCTTCCCAGCATCATTGTTGTCAGCCTGTGACAAATAACATGTGATTGATGGCTGACGAAGCATTCCGAGTTATTTCTTCATTCTTTGTGTGCCTGGTGGTATTTTTCCCCCTTGTGCAGAGGGAGGCAGGAGTGGATGGCATCCTTGTGCTGATGGAGCCATCTTCAGACTCGCATCTGAAACTGCACTGAGTGCAGGAGTCAGCCTGAAAGCTGGCCCACCATCAGAGCTGCTGCTCACTGAGCCCTTGTGGCACTGTCCTCGTACTTAGGGGGTGACTTGAAATGGTTCTGTGGTAGCCAAGTCCAGCCTGGTTTCAAGCAGGGAGAAAACAGTGCCTGTGTCTGTCAGTGTAAAAGGGTCTTTGTAGCCATATGGCTGCTGTGTCTGAAATAGGGGGGGTAAAGGTGTGAGGTGCTTCAGCTGGCTGGCTCAAAGCCTGGTGCTGGGAGTAGCAGGCATTCCCTGCAGGAACACTTGCATTGCTGAAAACTCTCTCTGTTTCCTTTTTTAGGAGAGCTATCCATTTATTTCAAGCCTGAGAGTGCTTCTCCCTCCGTGCTGAAGAAGGTAGCGTGAACACTGACCAGGTATGTTCCTGCAGCCATGTACCACAACCCACCCACACCACCTCTCCTGCCTCACAGCTCATTTTCCACATCTTTGTATCCCTGACTCCCCAAACCCGGGATGCCTGAGGGGGTGAGCAGTGGGAATGTGCTAGCAGCAGGCACAGAGTCCACTTGGAGATGGTTTGAGCATGGTAAGTGTCTAAAACAGCCCCAGGGTCACACAGAACACCAGCACAAGCTGGGATGCTTATTCTGAATTACATTCTTTTTCTGTGCTGGCTGTTACCGTATCACAGTGTCACCTCTCTTTAGATGTTACTATAGTCTCTGGGGTAGATAGACACAGTTGTGCCATGCATTATCTGCCATACAATTCCAGGTGAAAAGCTTAAGGTTTTGATAGGATGATATAGAGATACCCTCAAGGTTAATAGTTAAAACTGACCTACCTTAAGAGCAGCTCTCCCAAAAGGCACACTTACTTCCTCAAAGCAATCTGTCAGGCAGGGGAGCATTAGCAGAGTTCCTTGTTGCCTCTGACTTGCCTCTTGGGCAGAAATGATGTTTTAAGAGATGCCAAAAGCGTGTTGGTCTTCAGCATCCTTCCGTGGGGCTGGCTGTAGAGCCTCCAAGAGAGGGCAGTGTCTCCCTGGCAGCTGGTCTGCACAGCATCCCCTGTCCCCTGCCAGGCGTGGGCTGCTCCTGCGCCTCATCCCAGAGACAGCACAAGTCCTTAAAACCATTTGAAATGAGTAATTGAGTGGCAGACTCGTTAGCAAATGTATGAGGAGCTGTCTGTCACCATGTGACTGTCACTCCTTTCCCCAGGCAGTGGCAGGGACGAGGCAGCGCTTCCTCTTGCCTCACTTTCCTCAAAAATGTCCCCTCTCTGTCCCACTTGTGTCATTTTGCCCTACTTTTTTGCACTTGATGTCTCCTCCAAGAGGGGAGTGATGTTTGTGGGATCAGCTCTGCTGTGAGAGTCAACTGGAGACCTCATTCAGAGCATCAGGAACTGGGGAGAAAAACAACAAAAAAAAGGAAAACCAGTGGAGGTGGTTGGATTGTACTATTTTGCCTTAGGGCTCCGAAGGGGAAATGCTTATGGCAGTCTCCAGCTCCAAAGCAAATCTTTGTTCCCTAAAGAGGTGGATTTTTACTGGAGTACAGAAGCAGGCATCTCTCCCCAGCCAGGGGTGATTTTTTAAATTATTTTTTTTCCCCTTTTTAAGCTGTTTCTGCAGCACTCTGTGAACCATTGTCACTGCTGGGGCTGGCTTCTATTTCCAGGACCCATTTGGGAGCCCTTTGGTGGTGAATAACTGGTGAATAACAAGTTCTCTGCTGCCAGTCAGGGCTCGTGCAGCACCAGTCTGTTATTTAAGAAGCAGTTTTTGATCCTGTTTGGTTTTGCCCAGTTCCTAAAGTTACAGGAGGGCACCTTTATTGGTGCCTTACATCCTGCAGGAGTGATGCTGCCCCAGCCTGGTGATGGCTGATCTATGGAGAACCCCCTCTTTCCCAGGGTTCATTAAGGCAGTTAGCTTTCTTACTAATTGCCTGTATTGCTCGTTAGCCTCTAGAAGGTAGGGCACTTGTGTAACATGAAAGCACATGGAAATAACCTCAAAAGTTGCTCTGAGGTGAGAATGTATCCCAGGAGAAATACCAACCTTTAAAACAAATTCACCTCGCTTCAGAATCCTTCCTCAGGACATGATTCTTCTTCTTGCTTTCTGTGAGGGCAGCACAAGGTGAACTCCACCTGTCTGGTAGGAAAAGGGGGGAAGATCTTTATTGCCAGCTTGGAAGCAATGCTAATTTGTCATTATTTTTTAATTCTGTGGTGCTTTTAGCGACTCCAAGTCAGCTGTTCAGTCACAGTTCCACTGGAATTGTTCTCGCAGCGACACTTCGCACGCTCAGCTGCTTGTCATCGTGTTTAAAAGCAAATGCCTGCACACTCCTCTGCTGGCACTTGAAGAATGCCAAACCTCAGCATCCCATCTGCGTTCCCCTCTGGTATTTACAGTGTAATGAATTCCCCTTGCCACTTGGGCTGGATCCTCTTTCACCTCCTCTTCCTGTTCCAAGCAGTTGTTACGTTGGTGGACGTTCTCAAATTCCTCCAATTTTTAGGAGGTTGTCAGCGACATAAAAGAACTTCTTGTATGGCTTATTTGCCTGGCAGAGGCACTGAGCTAATCTAATTATGCTAAACCTGAGCATCCCTAGGGTAAAGAACTGCATTGTCGCTGGTTTGATCTGTTTAGAACAGCTGGAGGCATTTGCTAAAACCGGATGATTAATTTTTTTTAGGAATAAGCTTTCTCTATAAGGAAACATTTTTTGCTGCAGACATGCAGATTTTTTTTGTTGTTGCTATTCTTAATTTGTCCTCTAAAAGGAGGAAAAGGTGAATTTTATTTATTTTTTTTGGATGAAAGTAACTTGGAAAGCCCAGAAAACCTCTCTCCTGTATCTCCTAGCAAAAGGAGGCTGTTGCTATAGCACGTTTTTGTTCCATTAGTGTTAGTACGGTTTTTAAACACAATTTTCCAAACAGCTTCAGGAAATTGGCATCCCATAAGTAAAATTTTTAAAAATAGCTCTGTTACTGCTGAAATAAGCCCTGTTATTTCCATGGACTGGTGTCCTGAGGGTGTTACTGGCTCTCAAAAACCTTGGAGGGTTTAAGGAGATACTGCTAAGCAGAGTTGTAACCCCAAATATTTACCCAGGAATTCAGTTTGTCCCGTTTCTTTCAAGAATGAACTCTTGCAAATGGAATGCTGCTGTCTGTGAGGTTTATCTTAAACTTTTTTCTCTTTTACTCAGAGGGAAAACAAAGGCTGAGTAGGAATGTGTGGTTGTGTGGTAACTGTCCTCCTCAGTACCCCGGGCTGCTCGCACACCAGTGGCCATGGAAGGGCTGGGGGGTAGATACCTTGCTCGTGTGCTGTGCTCTGTTACATCAGTGAGTGCTCAAGGCATTTCTTAAACTTCAGTTATGAATTTGGTTCTTTCTGTGGGTGTAGTAGCATGGGTCCTGTCAGCTGGTTTCTGCAGTGGTTGAGCCTGGAGCATAGATCCCTTGAGGTGTGAAGCACTGCAGGACATGGGGGAGGCCCCTTTTTGCTTGCCTCTCCTCCAAGCCTTCCCTTTTTAGGGCTTAAATAGTTCCAGAGGAGGCTGCCAGGACAGACTTCCTAGCAACTTCACAATTAGTGATTTGCTTCCAAAAGCAAATGTGCACTGCCTGTGGCAGCTGTTCCTTAGCAAAAATCCTGGGCTGCGTGCTGGAAAACAGCCGGAGTTCTGTGGGCAGGGGAAAAGGATCTGCTCATCCCGTGGAGGAATTAATGGGGAAAAGGTTAACTCCACCAGCTCTTCCTTTGCCATGGATATTTTGCATTGGTTGCCCAGATGCAATTGTTTGCTAATGACTTACTATTTATAGGTATCTATTTTTAGAGACATGACACAGTCTACCTCTGGACCAGATCTTTTGCCTATTATTAGAGTACTAAGCAGGAGAATTCAACTCAGCCTCGTTTATCCCATTAAGGTTATTTCATTTTGAGTGTGATCTGAGCAACTTCCCCTGCTGTAGTTTCTCTCTCCCTTTAACTTCACTGACACATCAGCACTGGGGGAACCTGAACTTCTGGCGTGGCTCTGCACCCTGCTCAGGGAATTGCAGCACCGCTCTGAATCACGCTCTCGTGCTGCTGCATCCTGCTGTTGGCCAGCAGTACCTGCCAGGAATGCTTTGATTTAACCCTGTGGGACGGCATGTAACAGTTCCCAAGCTCCTTCATTAGGGAGCCATCAGCTTACAAGGAGCCAGCTTCATTTTCCATGAGTGTTCTGTGTTACCTAACGGCGCCGAATGAGGTCGCGTCATCCAGGGAGGCCCAAGCTCCATCGCAGCCCCGCTGCATCACACTGCTCTTACCAGAGCTGGGCTCCCTTCTGGAATCATAGAATCACAGAATGGTTTGGGTTGGAAGGGACCTCAAAGCTCATCTTGTTTCAACACTGCCAGGGATGGAGCATCCACAACTTCCTTGGGCAACCTGTTCCATGCCTCCCCACCCTCAGGGTAAAGAACTTCTTCCTTATATCCAGCCTAAACCCACCCTCTCTCAGCTTCCACCCATTACCCCTCGTCCTATCACTCCATGCCCTTGTCAAAAGTCCCCCCCCCCAGCTTTCTTGTAGCCCCCCAGGTACTGGAAGGCCACTATGAGGTCTCCCCAGAGCCTTCTCCAGGCTGAACAAGCCCAACTCTCTCAGCCTGTCCTCATAGCAGAGCTGTTCCAGCCCTCTGCCCATCTTGGTACCCTCCTCTGGACTCGCTCCAACAGCTCCAGATCTTTCTCGTGTTGGGGGCTCCAGAGCTGGACCCAGATTCCAGGTGGGGTCTCAGGAGGGCAGAGCAGAGGGGCAGAACGTCGAGGCTGTTGAGCACAAACAGCATGCTGGCTGCCTCTGCCCTTTCTAAAATGCATTTGCTCTTTGGTGCTTGGAATCTTGGATAACAGAATGAGCCAAGTCATTCTTTAGAGCCTGTGCAAACATGGTTTTCTTTAGTTCTCACTCTAAAACCCCAGGTCAGGTTGTCAGGAGCGTTGCACATGGACCTGTTTGCAGGGTTGGTGTCTCGGTCACCGTATGAATGCAGCATCTTTGATTTTTACGCTTTTTCACGTATTGAAGCATTCTTTAAAAATCTGAAGGACTGGTAGCACAGCCAGCACTCACTACAGAAGGATGAGAATTTGAATCCTCTGTTCCTAAGCGCTCTCTGATCTTTTCATAGAGCTCTTTATTAATCACAGTTGGAAGAGCTGATAGCATCAGCTGCCTGCCCGCTCCGCAACCTGCCGGATCTTGGAGCATCCGAGGGAATTCTGGCAAGTTCCTCCTGCCGGTGAGCTGGATGATCCTCATGGAAAGGCTCTTCTGCAGAGACTGCCTCCCACGGAGTTCCTGGCACTGTGGGGTTTCTGGTGGGCTGGACTGCATGATCTGGCTTCCTTCGAGCCGTGCCCTGACTTTGAGGGAACGTTGGCAGCTGCGGGCTCCGGCCCTGGGACATGCTTTGCATTACCAACTGTTGCCGCTTCCAGTTAGTTGGGAAAGGAATTCCCCTCCTTGCTGCCCACACCCACTCCAAGGTATCTCTTAAAGTGCTGGGACTTGCATTGCTGGCTGCTTGCGTGGTGGCAGAGCGGTCTTGAGCAAGGGGTTCTGGCCTGCACTGTAAACAGGGCATAGGTCAGGCAGGTCCAAATACAAGGTTTTTTTTTCCCAAACCCATTGGTGTGACAAATTCCCATGATGAGTACCTGTTTCTAATGGGAATGGCAGAGCCACTCTGAGACTTGCACGGTGACTTTCAGGTTCTTTGTTCAGGCTCTGGTACCAGTGAGCACTGCAGTGCAATATCCACCTGCAGGAAATTGCAGCCTGCTTATCGCCCACGTAGGAAGTGGCACGAGTGGCAGATGGGGGGGGAGTGTCTGCTCAGAGTGTGGCTGTCCATGCACAGAGAGGTAGATGCTACGTAGTGAATGCTGTGCGTGATGTACTGGGGACCAGCTGCAGAGGGACTTTTGACAAGAGCGTGGAGTGATAGCATGAAGGGTGATGGCTTTAAACTGGAAGAGGGGAGATTTAGACTGGATATGAGGCAGGAATTCTTGGCTGTGAGGGTGGTGAGACACTGGCCCAGGGTGCCCAGAGAAGCTGTGGCTGCCCCCTCCCTGGCAGTGTTCCAGGCCAGGTTGGATGGGGCTTGGAGCAACCTGGGCTGGTGGGAGGTGTCCCTGCCATGGCAGGGGGGTTGGGACGAGGTGAGCACCATTCTGTGACTTACTGGAGACCTTTCACCAGCTGGGAAGCACTGGCCAGCATCGCCTGATGACTGGCAGCGGGAGCACATCCAGTTCATTTACCTCCTTGGCTCTGGCTCCTTGTTTTCCGTGTCAGGGACCAGGAGTGTGTGTGGTCACGCTCCGCCAGCTGGGTCACGCTGCTGGATATCGTGTTCTTTACCTTTGCACTGGGAGAAGCGTGGAAGGAAGGAGGGGGCAGAGTTTATTCCAGCATGCTGAGGTCAGGCTTGTTTTTCCTCTTTGAGCAAGAACAGACCAGCCCCTGGAGTCAGATTCTGTGCAAGCTCGTAAACAAACGGCTGGTTTCTGCAGAAAGCCAAAGATGGGGTTTTGTCCTTCTGGAAAGTCGTGGGGTTGGGTTTGTTTTTCTTTCCCCTGCTGCAAACTGTTCCTTGTGTATTAAGTTCCTGTTCAACAGTCCGTGCAGAGAAACACTGCTGCTGTTAACTGGGAATAGGCAATTTGTGAGAAACAGCAAAAAAATAAATATGTATTTACAAATGATTGTTTTGGCACGAGGGCTGTTCCTCACCCTTTCATTTCCTGAAATCCGAGGAAGATGGGGGTGAAAGGGGCACGGTGAGCCCTGGCCTAAAACCCAGCAGGGAGCGAATGACGTAGGTTTTACTTCTTGAAAGAAGAAGTTTGTGTTCAGCCAGTGAGCGCAGAAAACAAGCGGGGTTGGGTTTCAGCTCGGAGGGATTCTTGGAGCGGATCCATCATCGCTCCGAGTGCGGCGTGGTCAGGGGGGTTGAGCAACGTCTTACGGGTAGGCAGGAAGGAGAAGGTCGTGTGGAGCCACCGAGCGCGGTCTGGCAGGGGGCAGCCCGGCCTCTGAGAAACCCAAACACCGCTCAGCCTTTCTCAGGGTGTTCTTAATACTTTCCTAAGGCCAGCTCGTTCCTAGGCCATTTTTTAGTGCTTGTTTCTTGAAAACTGAGCTTGCCAGTATGTTTCTGTGCTGAAACACTGCTTTGCCAGCATTGCCCCCTGAAAGATAAAGCCCAAACACCTCTCCTACCATGGGGGACTGCGCTCAGGAGTTAGAAAACTAGAGCAGAATAATTAAGTGACCTCTCATCCAGCCCTCAACGCACTTATCTCCAGGTTCAGATGCTGCACGTTCACATCCAGTGTCTGAAATCCACACTGTGACTCCCTGGGTCCTGTGTGTTATTTGTAAAAACAACTGAAAAGGGCTTCCCCATCCATGTGTTGTGTGCAGCAAAATAAAGGTGTGCTTGGAAAGGCTGTAAAACTCAAATAAATCTATGGTCATTTCAAAATGTCCCTGGGACATTGAGTTCCTTGGTGTGGAAAACTGACAGGGGTGAAAGCAGATGACTGCGGTGAACTCAGTGCCTTCCTCGTTATGCTAATTAGTGATAACATTGCAGTCAACAGAGTCCAATATATTATTCCAAATGATAACTTCATTAATAAGGCACCATCTGTTGAGTGAAGCAGTGATAGATCTCCCCAATTCCCCCTTCCAGGAAGCACAGCTGGGATCGCCGGCAGCAAGCGCGCCCTCCGTGACGGCCACCGCGACCGCTCAGCTGCGGTAAGGAGGGGAGCAGGAACAGCCTCGACCCTTGCAGCATCAGTTAATTATTAATTCACCTCCTGGGGTTGGTTAAGTTTGACCTGTTATGGTGGGACAATGCACCACGGGTAACTGGTTTGCCCCAGATTTTGTTTGCCCACCCAACTGTTTGCTGCTCTGAGGTGCTCTCGGGATTTGAATTATAGACTCACAGAGTGGTTTGGGTGTGAAGGGACCTCAAAGCTCATCTGGTTCCAACCCCCTGCCATGGCAGGGACACCTCCCACCAGCCCAGGTTGCTCCATGCCCCATCCAACCTGGCCTGGAACACTGCCAGGGAGGGGGCAGCCACAGCTTCTCTGGGCACCCTGGGCCAGTGTCTCCCCACCCTCACAGCCAAGAATTCCTGCCTCATATCCAGTCTAAATCTCCCCTCTGCCAGTTTAAAGCCATCACCCCTCATCCTGTCACTCTATGCCCTTGTCAAAAGTCCCTCCCCAGCTTTCTTGTACCCCCCCAGGTACTGGAAGGCTGCTATGAGCTCTCCCTGGAGCCTTCTCCAGGCTCAACACCCCCAACTCTCTCAGCCTGTCCCCAGAGCAGAGCTGTCCCAGCCCTCTGCCCATCCTGGTACCCTCCTCTGGACTCACTCCAATACCTCCAGATCTCTCTTGTGCTGGGGGCTCCCGAGCTGGACCCAGATTCCAGGTGGGGTCTCAGGAGGGCAGAGCAGACTCTCTGCTCCTTATGTAACACTAATCCAGCCCTGTTTAATTAGGGAAGAAGATCTACAGATTCCGAAGACGTGTCCCTCTTAGTCAGAAGGCGTGAGGTGTGCGGGGAGCCTTTGTGGGGAGCTGAGGGAAGCAGCAGGCTCTGACTGCTCTCGCTGCATGGTGGAGTTGAGTTTCCTTTTTTATCCAGCCTCTGCTGGAACGTGTGTCTGTGTTAACGAGGAGCACAGGAACAGGAGGGACTGCAGAGGGTGGCTTTTGCATTCTCTATTAGAGCAGTTCTGCTCTGTGCTGGAGTATTAGATGCTGTAAATGTCCTGTCTCCTCCCTGCCCCCTAAGCAGAACGTGAGGGTAGAGGTGGGATGTTCAACTCGTGGTTTAAGGTGTGTGCCTCACTCATCCTGTGATGTTTTCTCTCCTCTTTGGCTTCACATTCATCCCACTGAAGTCTGTGACGAGGCAAAATCATAATGATTTTCATCCATTCTGCTGAGGACAGCTCTTGCAAATCACCTTATATTCCATTCAAATTATTAAATTGTCACTTCCAGTCTTCCTTATGCAAACAATCAGCACTGAAACACTGGCTGGTGGTGCTGACTAACAAATCCCGTAATTAGTGATCTCCAGTTAATGAAGCAGCGTGGTGATTAAAGGCTCGTGACTTTTCTGTAGCAGAAATAAGCTTACTCTCAGTTGTGCTGTTCTGAATTGCCCCAGAGCTTTGCATGGTGTCAGGGCACAGAATAAATCAGTAGCATGGTTCTGGAAGTTTTATTCCAGTTTGCCCATTTTGCTGGTACTTGCCCTCTGTGTCAAGGTGATGGGCCACGCTGGATGAGTGAAGGAAAGAGTGGTGTGATTAAGTGTGGTGTTTGGTCTGCACCAGCTTCTGAAACAGCATCTCACCAGTGTGCTTCTAAAATACCTTCTGCAGTTTCTCACACCACCTTGCCTTCGCTTCTCCCCAGGTCTCAAACCTCCTCTGCCATACGGGTGCCAGGTCTGTGGCACCACACGGTGTGTGCAGCTGGGTCTGACCACATCCCAGTTGTCCATCCTTGCTCTCCTGGCCATCAGGTGCTGACTTCAGTGCAGCTGCTTAGATGAAATACTTGGAAATCTTTTCAGTTGGCTTTCAAATGATCTCTGTTGCTGCGTGGAACACTCAGGAGCTGAAGGTTTCATGGCAGGATACAGACATGAGTGGTGGTGTCACCTTTCCCTGGTCACCTCCGTCTTCATGGTGTAATACTTGGCAGGAGTGCTTTCCTGGAGCCTCAAAAGTCCCTTGTGCATGAGCAGTCCTTTTGTGAAAGCCTATATTTCCTGTGCCACGTGTGAAATACCAGCAAGGTAAAGGCACACTTCAGCTTGGTGAGATGACAGACCCGTCGCTGAGAATAGAGCATGGTGCTCACATACTCCTGTGGTCCTAGAGATGGAGTATCTGGAGATCAAGGGTGCTGGGTTTCAAAGGAGGGGAGGGGTGTTGTGTGCTTCTGGGTGCCCCCGTTGGGATCAGAGGGGCAGGAGTCGGTGTGTCTCAGAGCTCCCCGTTTCCAGGAGGTGCTGGACAGCCCCACGGGGTCGGGCTGATGAAGTTGGGGTGAAGCTGGTGGATGAGTGGCTCGGAGGAGCTGATCTGTGTGACTCCAGAGGCAGTGGTTCTGTGTTTCTGTGTGTCACAGCAAGGCTTTGGGAGGGGGAATGGTGGCTACATACACACCTCTGTGCCTCCTGGGTGGTTTCTCTCCTAAAACCCAGTGTGGTGGGGAAAACTGCGTCGAGTGACTGCCTGCAGTGAGCGTGTCTGAACCGCAGAGGTCTCTCTTAAGCCACTTAAACCTTTGGATTGTTGTAAATCTGAAAGCTGGTGGTAGGCTGTGGCTTTTTAATATCAAATAATGTACCTACACTTTAATAAACGAGGCTGTCGTGCTGCCATCGCCTTAATTGCAGCTCCAGCCAGCAGCACCGTGGAGCCAGGCACTGCAGGGATGGCAGTCCCTGCAGCTCTCCAGGCTTTGGGAGCAGGAGGGTGCAGCTCTCCCCGGAGCAGGCTTTGGGTCAGAATGGCTTTTCATGGTGCTCTTACCACAGCCTGTCTCCACCGGGCAGCCCCCACCCAGAGATGCCCCAGGAGAGGAGGCAGCTGCCCCCGGGTGTCCCAGCAGTGGGTGTCAGCAGATGGCAGCACCCTGCCCTGCTGCCGGGTGTTATTTCTGGCCGGGAGTTTCCTCCGTCCCCTGGATTCAACACCACAGTCTAGACTCACTGACAGACAGGATTCCTCTCCCGTTAGGTAAGGCAGGAGCAGACGCCCATTCTGCAGATTCCCAGCCATCCTCTCCCTCTGGAACATTTTTCAGATTGTCTAAATAAGGTGCTGTTTCATACAAAAATGTGTAGCAGGGTTTTTGGGTCGCTTGCAGCTGCCTTGCCCTCTAGGTATGATTTTTTTTTTAATCTTACAAATAGGTGATGGGTGCAGGCTGAGTGCTTTTTGCCCTCAGCAGCTCTCCAGAAGTGAGCAGTAGGGAGTCAGGCTGCATAAAAACCTCATGTTGTTCAAATAAAGAAGCTGAAGGGTCAGTGGCTCGTGTCCCCATCACTGCAGGGCTGTCCATGCAGGCATCCCCATGGATTTGGTTACAATAACACCATTCCACAGACCAAACAGGGGGGTTTGGGTCCTGAGCACTGTCGGGGTACACCCTGGGGAAGAGAAGGGTGAGGGGGTGCAGGGCCTTTCCCCACTGGGCTGTCCAACCTGGTGGTGCCCTGCTGGTGGCTTGTGTGGCTCCAATGCTGAAGGAGGTGGGAGCTGATCATGACTGGTCATCCAGAGTGGCTGCAAATGTCTGTAGCATTTTTAGGCTTTCTATTTTTTACAGAGGACCTAAATAAGCCTTTCAGCCCTGATGACCACTGACTTGCTCTCCCAGCTGTAGCCAAGAGCCTCTGGTTGTGTACTTGTATGCAAGCACTCATTTCTGAGCACTTAGTATTTCTTCAGACATTTTATAATGTGGTTCTGTAACCAGTATCTGTCCTTCTGCCCCCAGTCTGAAGTTGCTTTAGACTCTTCCAACCTCAGAGCAACACAGTTGGACACAAATAGCTGGGAAGAGATGGCTGGAGGCTTAGTAAGATGCTGGTTGGGTCAGTGTCTGGCAGCCACCCAAGAAGGCAGCTCGTCCAATTGCTGCTAGGACCGCACGGTGATCACATCTCTTCTCAGGAAAACATTGGAAGGTTTCCTGAGCTTGGATTCACTGCGCAGACACGTGATTTTCTGGGAATTAGCTTGAATACCCTGCAGAATGGTTCGTAAATACCTACACAGCCTGATGTTAGAGACTGGAAAAAGGACAGGGGGGGGTTGTGGGATTTCTTCATGGTGGCCAGCACTGGTGGCCTCTGGTTCTACCAGCAGCTGCCAGCTTTGGTGATGCTTCTATTCCCTGCCTGAGAAAAGAAAAAAGTCTGTATTTTTTAAATCACGTTACTCCTGTTTCACCATTAGTTGTTTTGGGGCATGGTTAATTCTTTTAAGTTGTTTTGGGTTTTTTTAAGCTATTTTTGGAGGAAACAACACACCAGAGCCCGTGGTGTCTGCAGAGCTTAGTGTTTCCAGCTGATGTTGACAGCCCAGAGCTGGACTTTGTCCTTTGCTGCCCTCATGCTGCTGGGTGGGACTGTCCTTCCCGTCATGGGGCTGCCATCCCGTCCCTCCCTGCGAGGGAGGGCTGTCCTTCAGCCCCCCTGCACCAACCCCTGAGCTGTGCCCTGCACCCCCACCTCGCTGCCGTGTCCCAGTGCATCTCTAACGTGGGTAACCTTGCTCTTGGTAACTTGCATGAGTTAAAAGGTTTGCCAGCTTCCAGCAGCATTATATAAACCATCTCCAGCCAGCCTGCTCATTTTGAAAGTGTATTTTAACATTTCTGCTTTCAGATGGGAGATAATGAAAGGGGGTGAGCGCTGCTGAGTCAGTTCTTACTGGCTCTGGTTTTTGTCCTTCCTGCCCTCCCACACGCTCCACCTGCACACCCAGCAAACCTTCAGCAGCCGCAGCCCCCGTGGGCTTTCCTCCCAGCAGTAAACACAGCCTGGCTTCCTCTTCTGCTCTTTGCCCTGAGATAACAATCTAGGGGGGTTTTTGGAAGAGGAGCGTTGGAGAATCTGGGAAGGAGAAAGGGGGTCCTTGGAGTTTGGGTGAAAGCCACTGCTCTGTCCTGCCTTTGCCAAAGTGGCCAACAGCCAGGAGAATTAAATCAGCCTTTCCTTTGAAACACCTCAACTCTGGGTAAACACACACATATCCTTATGGTGGGTCCCAGCTGCACAGCTGAGGTTTGATTGTTTGACAGTATTGTGTCCAACCCGGAGGTGCTGGATGTTGTCCTCATCTGGCCCAGGACCTGAGCGAGTCGGTCACACACCACTGTTTGTTTTGGTGTGCGAGATGGTGATGGACACACGTGAGCTTTCAACGAGGTGGTTTGGTGGCATCTGTGGTGCAGGGCATATCACACAGAACCTGAGTGCTGGGGGTTGGAAGGGACCTCCAAAGCAGGATCCCAGAGTAGATCCCACAGGAACACGTCCAGATGGGTTTAAATGTCTCCAGAGATGGAGACTCCACCACCTCTCTGGGCAGGTCAGTGCTCTGTCACCCTCACAGGAAAGAAGTGTTTCCTTAATTCTGAACCTTCTGTGTCCAGTTTGTGCCCAGTGCCCCTTGTCCTGTCACTGGGCACCACCCAGAAGAGTCTGGCCCCATCTTCCTTTAGATATTGATGAGATCCCCCCTCAGCCTCCTCTTTTCCACGCTGAGCAGACCCAGCTCCCTCAGCCTCTCCTCACATGGGAGATGCTCCAGTCCCTTCATCACCTCAGTGCCCTGCACTGGACTCTCTCCAGTAGCTCCATGTCCCTCTGGAACTGGGGAGCCCAGCACTGGACACAATGTTCTAGATCTAAATATATAACTATTGGATGTGGGTTGGTTTTTAGAAAGCTGTGGTGCTCCAGCACTGCCCACGGTATCGCGCGCAGAGCAGTGCTCCACCAGGTTCAGCTGGCTCGTGATAAATTCTTTGAAGTTTAGAGCTGCCTAAGCACTTTTCTATCGATGTCCAAAAATGCTTACTGTGATTTTGCAACTAAACCTTTTCTTTTTGGCGAGATAGGGAGCGCTGGTTGTGGGCTGACTGGGAGAACAGTTGGGTCCTGTGTGAACTTGTAGAGGCGCTGGGAAAGGATCTGTCCCGCTGTGAAAGTGGGTCTGTTTGAAATGCAAATCCCAGAGAGGGTGCAGGGGGGTGCTGAGGTGATTAACGCAGCTCATGCTTGTTTCTATAATTGATTTCTAACTTCCTAGTGTGAAAGCCCTCAATCTCTTATCTGAATCTCACCAAATTTCTGCTTTCAAGTTGTGGAGCAGAGTTGCACATGCAGATTGTCATTAAGCAGGTTTGCTTGTTCTTTATCTTGTTTTTCTAAGTATAGATATAATGTAAAAGAGCCTGAACAGCAGTAACTGTACACATTTCCAGCTGCTTTCCCATCCCTGCACATACAGCTGCTCTCTCCCTCGCTGCTGCCTGGCCTGGGCTGCATTCCTCAGCCCTGAGGCCAGCATTCCTCTGCTCTCTGCACCAGCTCATTTGCTTAGTATTTGTTTAAATGTTCAATCCCAGAACTGTCTCCAGATCACTTCAGCCACCAGACACCTTTATTAGTGGTACCTACAACGCCCACCCTCTGGTGTTTGAAATCTTGTTCCTACTTATTAACATGAAATGGATACTGGCAGCTTTCAGCTGCTCGCTGTAGTTTGCTGGAGTTAACCTGGAATCCCCACATGCCATTTGACTGAGTAAGGGCAGTTTGCTTATTGAGCACGCCGCTATTTTGGTTAAAAAAATCTAAGAGGAAAGTTGCTTTCTTTTTTTAAGTCTTGATGGCAGCTTGGGCTGGAGAAATCCCCTCTGTTTTGGGTTTCTCCTCGGCGCTGTGTACACAGGAGCTCCTACGTGAGCTGTTCTTTCCACAGAATTCAGCTTCTCTGCCAGCCCAGCCCAGAGGCTCACAGGGTTATTGTCACACACTCCCAGCTGTACAGGGCCATGGGGAAAATGTGTGTGCAAAAATGACTAGAAAGAGCCAAATTAGTCAGCAATTTGGGTGCTGTGCTTGTAAACCTGACGTGCATCTCTCCTTCCTACCTATTGCTTTCCTCGGCGTGAGTTGTTCCTGCTGTATTTATTTGGTGGTACTGGACAATCCACATCCCCCAGGTCAGACCAACCTCTGCCTGGGAGAAAAACAAACCTACCCCAAACCACAGACGATTCATCCTGTTCCTCAGTGCCTTTGATGTGTTTCTGAACTCAGTTCAACTCCAGCCCAGGCTGGAGGCACCAAAACAGCAGCGCTGGGATTCTTCATCTTTTTTTAAATACTAGACAGAAGTAAGTTTTTATTAATCTGGACTTTGTGGGTGACCACGAGGACGTGGCCAGGACTGTGCCAGTAAATCACTGATCTGGAAGAAGCAGGCACCCCCAGTACAAACAAATGAACTTGTACTTTCCTTGGAAGCCTCCTGTATGGGTATTGCCCGAGCCTGGTGATGAAATGGAATCGATTCTCAGCGCTGGGAAGGGCACCAGAGGGTCTGGAGGCAAAGGTTGGACAAAGCCTGATTGATGACATCATCTGTACCAGGAGCTTCGTAAGCCGGAGTCTCCTGGGATTTGTCTCTGCTGCTTCTGGTCCTGGCTGCAGCAGCTCTGAACTGAAAGGATGCTTTATTCCCACGGCAGCTCTCCAATCTGCTCTGGGGTTCCTGCAGAACCTGGGGCTGCTTTCGGTTCTACACAGAATACCCACTGAGAATAACTCTGTAGAGCATCTGCAAGAGAACACAAAACCCCAAACCCTCAGTGACATGAGGATAAGCAGCATCAGCCAAGAAATCTCCTTATAAAGCATTGCTAGGGCTGCAGAGCCCTGCCAGCAGGAGTGGCCTGTGCTGCCAGGAATGTCTCTGTCCCTGTTGCAGTAAGGAGGGTGCTGCTGCCCAAGTCACACCCACCGCGCCGGGATCGATGCGGAGCGATGGCCAAGGGCCCATGAGATACAGATCTGACATTGAAAGTGGAGCTGAGCAGAGGGCAGTTCTGCAGAGCAGTTGGGAAGTGCCAGCTCGAATCCTATTGCAGCCAGCCCCTGAGACAAAAGGGAAGGGGTGCAGATAAAACCCAAACCCATGAGTCCTGGCAGCGGCTTTTACGAGCTTCTGCCCTGTGAGCCAGCCCTGTGCTTCTCAGCTTCTCTTTCAGTCTGCAGGGAAAGTGGCTAAAAACAAGTAACTGCTCTTTTCCTGGGGGACAGCAGCTGAACACCCAAGCTCCTCTTCAAGCTCTATAAGAAATCTTTTTTCTTCTGAACTATTGCACTTGAACTAGTCAGCACAAAGTGTTTGTGAGGATGAAAGCCTTCATCCCTGGGGACTGCTGTGAGCTGGGGGGTTAGCCCTGGGGACACAGGCTCTGGGGAGCTCGGATGTGTCAAGAATGACCAATGCTTGTCATGCTTTGGCAGAGGGAGTAACAGGAAGTGTTCTGGGGCTGTCCCCAAGGAGCCTGGTTCCTTGTAAAAAAAACAGCAGATGAGCTTAAAAGGCAGAAATTCACTTTTTGGGCTTGGGCCCTGCAGGGTTTGATGGGTGGCAGCCACGGGAGCTGCCCCTGGCCTTGGTCGGAGGGCGATGGCTCTGACGCAGAGCTTTAACGTCGTGGCTGTGCGTTGGAGCAGCCACAGAGGGAAAGTTGTTTGTCCTTTGTCGTGAAACCTTTGTGTTCAGCAGAGCTGGCTCCTGGCTCTGCCAGCTCGTCGTGCGGGCAGCGGAGATAAGCTGCAGGCCAAACCTTTCGGCCGTCCTGAGCAGAGGGGTTTTGTCAGCGAGCTCCCTGCTGGCACTGAGCGTCTCTTACAAAGCCTTCGGTGGGGTTTTGGGATGGTTTGAAGTTCTCTCGGTCCTTTTGGCAGCATCAGGTGAGGTCCTGCAGGAGGTGAGCCGTAATGGTTAACTCCTGCATTGTGCAAAGGATTTCTTTCAGTTAGCTGCTGGTGGTTGTGCAAGCACATTTCCAGCTTTATCAGCACTGCCAGGAATCCTGTCTCCTCTGTGACAAACGCTGGCTTCTGTCTCTGTCTGAGGGCTCTGTTAAATTTACGGGGCAGGAGAAGGAGCTCAGTTGTTTTCCCAAGGTCGTGCAGGGAAGCTGTGGCAGAGCTGGAGTAGGAACCTGGGCTGCAGTCTTCAGCTCTGTGGTTTCACCTCCGGGCTCTCATTGCTCACCTTGCAGCTCTGGAATGGAGGGTGAGAGTGCCTTACTCAGGGGACCCACTTGTTTTTTAACTCCAGCCTGTGCTCTGCAGAACAAGCCGTGTCTGACTGCTCGGGGCAGGCGTTGCAGCAGCCGGTGCTCGGGCAGCGCACCGGGGAACGCTGTGGTCGTGGAAGGAGGCGTCAGAGTCAGGCTGACAGGTGAATCTGTGCCCTGTCTTTAGTGCTTCTATTTTAAAAACCCATTTCCCAACGTGACAGCCTCTGCTCAGAGCTGAATTGCATTTGAAACAGGACAGGACTCTCAGTTCTCTGCTTCTAATTGGAGCTCAGCGAGGTGCTCAGAGCGTTTTCTGAGATGCTCGTCCACTTAACGACATCTGATTCTTCAGAAGGGCCCTCTCATGTCCCCAGCTGACATCCCAGTTACTGCATGTTCCGTAATTTGTCACTGGTGGCCATTCTTTGGTGTCCCTTTTCTTCACCTCTTCCACACCCGAACATACAAACCACCTTCCCTCCCTCCTCCGCGCTCGAGACGCTTTTCGCAGAAGTTCATTTCTGCAGCACGTGCAGAAATCCTCTGCCTTGTTTATCAGGCACAGTCAGCACAGTACAGACAGGCTAGGGAAGATTTGAGATTGTGGCAGTCTCTGTATGGCTTTTTTAGCATAATTGAGAAAATCCCAGATCAAAAGGAGATCCGAGGCAGCGTCCTGACTCTCTCCAGTGGCTCCGTTCAGGTCTCAGTCTCTTAAGAGGCTGTGATTTTTGTAACCTGTTTTTCCCAGTTTTCTCCTTCCCTCACACCTCGTCACCTGCAGTGTTAAGTTTATATTGGACTAAAATTTGATGGTATGAACACACCTCCTCTCATTTTCCATGATTGTGAGTTTTTCTCTGTGTGCAGAGGAGAAGGGACTATGGAATTCTGACGTTAAACACCTTTGCCACAGAAATTCAGAGTAAAGGTTTGCTTAGCTGGGTGTCTGGGTTCAGCAGAACAGATTTGCTTTGTAGACCAGTACCAAACAACTCTCCAGTATCTTTTGTCCCAATCATGAGTCACCCCTAAAACATTCTTTTGCAGCAGATTTATCTGTGCTGGAGGTCTGGTCCAGACTCATTCCCAGGTCCTCTGCTCCTGCTTGCCCTCCAGCCATGTCACACTGTGTCACTTTACTGAGCCTCTTTGTCTCCTTCCCTGCTCTGGGGTCAGCTTCATGCCATGCCATCCCTCTGCAGGGCTGTGAATTTTTGGGTACCCTGAAGCAATGCATGCAGCCCTTTGAGGGGGAGAGCAGAGGGATGGAGAGGGTGCACCCTGGGGGCACCGAGTACATTCTGTCCATTAATTATATCCCCTGTTCTCATTTTCTCAAAGCTGCCGTGTCAATCCAAGGATATTTTGCTATTTGGCTGAATCATGGAAAAAGGAGAAGGGGGAATGGATGCAGAGGTTCAGGTTCAGTGTCCAAGGTAACAATAAGGGCTGTTTGCCCCCATCTCCCTTGGTTAGCCTGAATGAGTGCAGGGCTGGAGAGTGCAATCAGCACCAAAAATCTGCTCTGTAATGGCTTGAAGTGGTGTGAAACACTGGAGATGGGGATGGTTGAGGTGCTGCAGTCACAGTGGTGACTGGGGATGGGGATGGATGGGGATTGGATTGCATGGGGATGCACACAGCGTGTTTATTTTTGCAGGTGGGGTCTCTTGTCTTCCCATGGCTCCCAGACCTGATGCTTCCTTTAGTCTGTCTTGGTATGGATGTTGCTATTCGTTCTTCGCATGAGTTGTGACACCTCTTTGTTTTCACTGGCTTTGGGGAAATGACCTCTGCTTTCCCACAGTCAGGTGCTGGATTTCACAGCTGCCCTCACCACAACAGGTTTCTACCCGGTTGCCGTTTGAGCATCGCATCTGGGAAATGCATTATTGGGTCTGAATGGCCTGGAACAGGGTTCACAGGCCCAGCAAGTTGAGTCTGAGGAGCGCAGCTGGCTTTGCAGAGGTTGGACCTTGGGCAAAAAGGGTAACTGTGGTTCCTCAGGGTCTGTGGAAGGCAGCAGGACGGTGAGCTGAGAGCTGGAGTGAGCTGGGAATGGCTGCTCTGCTGGTTTTGTGCCAAAACAACGCTGGGAATCTCTCCCCAGGAGGAATAAAATGGCTTGGGTCCAGTGCTTACTGGGTGGGGAAGAGCAGCGATGTGCTTGCGGGGCTGGGGCTGCGTGAATCACGTCGCACCGTTACCCGGCTCAGTGGGTCCTTCGTCTGCCAGCTCCCCTCTCCTCCCCTCTCCTCCCCTGCCATTCCCACCACGGGAGCGAGGGGGAGAAGCTGTGGTGAGCTCGGTGAGTCTCCTGTGGCCGAGTGACTCAGTCAGTACTCAGTGGTGTTACTAATGCTGCTGGTGTGTCACTGCGTGGTGGCAGCCGTCCCTGCTGCGGCTGTGCCACCTGGGGTAACTGTGCTGCAGAGAGCAAATCCTCTGTCACAAGGAGCAGGGGGACGATGGTTGAAAGCCCCCGTGTGACCTGCTTTGTGTTGGGGTTCCTCTGTGAGCTGCTCCACCTGCCCGTCGCGCTTCGGGGTTGCAGGCTCTGTCCCCAGGTCACACTCTGTCCCTCCGGGCAGAGGTGCAGCACGGTGAAGGGTGACCCCGTGGCTGTGCTGCTGGGCAGTTCCCTCTGCCCAAGTGCACGGTCGTGCTCAGTGTCCCTCACCTTACGGGGGCTGGGATGGACCTGGAGAGGTGACAGATGTGTTCTGGGTGCAGACCTGCGTCACATTGCCCGTTGGTGTTTTGGTTTGGTTGGGTTTTTGCTGCACCTGTTCCTAGGCAGCGCTGGTTTTCCCCAAACAAAAGCCGTGGAGCCTTAGCCCAGTGATCCCAGTGACAGCAGCAGCACACACTGGTGACCACAGGACCTTCTGTTGTTTATCTGGGTGACCACGGGGCCGTGTCAGGCTGTGCCCAGAGGAAATAACAGACTGATTTGCCTTGCTGAGCCAGAGTCCATGCGGTATTCTCTTACCAGTGCACCCCAGTTTAAGTAGCCAGGTACTGTGCTCACTCCTAATACTCTGTTCTGATGCCAAACCCCGAACCCTGGGGCCCAGGCATCTGGGGAAGTGCAGAGATCTGCAGTGTCTTGCAAATATTTGGTTCTTCCTGAAATGTGACAGTCTCATCTTGGCTACAGTGGTGTAAATCTGTGAAGGAAACTGTTTTCAACCCCTTCTGTAGGGGCCTTAAATCATGTAAAAACTGGCTCATGTCTGATCCATTGTACCTGAATCTTAAAAATAATCACAATTAATCACGTTATGTCTAAAAGAGAAGCTTTTAATACCTTTCCCCAGGCCACTGCTTGCATCTCAGCAGTTGTTATGGGGGCTGATGCAGAGGCTGCACAGAGCCCAAGGTCGCTGTCTGCGAACAGGATGTGGGGACACAGCAGGGACACGTCACCTGGAGGTACCCAACGTCCCCTTCCCAACAGAACAGACTGCTGTGTGTGCTGGGCACACCTAGGGATGCTGGCACACGCCTCCGCTCACCCACAGCCACACATTTAGGAAGTGTGAGATGATTTCAAAGCCTTAATACATTAATATTTTGTTTAGATACTGATGGAGAGAGATTGTAGGTCAGACTTGTGAGATCAGCCGGCGAGTTTTTGTTAATTAGAAAAGTGTTTCTTTAGGATTGATCCTCTCTTTTCCCCTGCCCCTTTCCTGCTCAGGCAGAACTGCACTCCCCATCCCAGGTCCAGAGCCAGACCTGCTCTCGGATGCCATCACAGGAGCAGCTCCAGGTCACAGAGCACAGAGCAGAGCTGTAGTAGAGCCCCTGGGGAAGGAAGGTGGCAGCTAGGAGTGCAGGTGGGTGAAGGAGGATCTACAGTTCACTGCTGTCCTGGGGTGGTGTCACCTCTGGAGTCCTTCTGCAGTTTCTGGGTGACCTTGGCCTTCCCAGCACCCTCCCGTGCAGGTTGATATTCCAGATGTGTGCTGGCCAGCTGCTGTTGCACAGCCAGTGCTGTACACAACTGTTTCCTGTGCTGGAAGGAAGAGATGAGATAACAGTGGTGATAAGGGAAGAGCCTCAAATCATTTAAGTCCTGGAGCTTTAGAAATCATAAAACCAGTAGCTATGGCCCAGCTGGACTGCTCGGTTCCTTGCAGTTTCCTCCTTCTGCTGGCTGGTGCAGCCTGAGCCCAGTGGGGGCTGTATGGGTGGGGGCTGTATGGGTGGGGGCTCACTGTTTTGGTTGGAATCTCCTCCATCCCTTCATTTAAGTTCATGGCTTCACAATGTGCTACATGCAAATTTACCTGAATCTGGGAGATTTAAAAAAAAAAACCCACTCTTGTTGAGCAGAGGAGCTCTTGATCCTTTTGTGGCTTTTCTCTGCGTGGTGCTGTAATTGTAGGGCTCTGCAGAACCCGTTTGTGAGCATCAGGGAGCGATCAGGCACCAGAACAGGCTGTTGTGGAAGGAGCAGCTCTCAGCACGGCGTTCGTGTTGTGCCTCTGGTCAGGACAGGCTGCACCGCAGCTGGCTGCCTGCTCCATCCAACACAGACAAGCTGTACACTTGGAACTGGGGCACTGTGGTTTTTCTGGGTTGGTTTTTTTTCTTTGTAGATAATGGGATTGTTCTCCAGATGTGCCTGAAAGGAGCGCTGAGATCTGCAGGGAGAGGGCGACAGCGCAGTCGAGGCCTGAAGCTGATGGCTCTGTAATCATGTGGAGTTCTGTGTAGTGGGGTTATTTACATGCACTGAAGCATTGCCTTTTATCTAGTTTAATTCTGCTGTGGTAAACTGACTCCAAACCACTGGTGGGAGCACCTACAGTCGGTGCTGTTTCACTTAAGCTCATGGGATCCCGTTTCCCAGGCGAAGCTGCTGGTTGCTGGGGCTGAGCATGAGCTCTGCTCTCACCACTTCACGTGAATATTGACTGCTCTGGGAACCTGTACACAGCAAAAATCCAGCCTGTGTAAGACTGCTGTGTGAAAACAAGTTACGTATCTCTTTATCCCTCTTTGTGGTGTTTGTTGGGGCAGAGCTGCAGTGAGCAGCCCCTGGGTGGGCGCTGGGTGTCTGTGCTGAAGGTGCACCTTGTCGCTGCCCTTCCTAAGGGGTGTGCTTCCCACCTGGCAGGAGCTGAGCAGTTAACCTGGACCATCCACAGCCTGATGGTTACAGAAAGCATAAAGCCAGTGACATTTCCCAGGCACTTACTGGCCCAGCTGATGGGGAGCCGGCGGCTGGGGCTGTGTTTTTGTAGCTGTCTTTGTTCTGCAGGGTTGCTGATATTCCCAACTGGAGTGTGTGCTTTTATCAGCAGCATCTGCGGCGCGCGCTCTGACTCATGTGCTCTTTGAGTGAGGATGACAAATGGAGAGTGGAGACAAACAACTCCCCGGGCTGGCTGCACCGAGGGGGGGAAGGAGAGGCTGGAGGAGAGGGCGGCCAGCTCGGACCCGTTGCTGCTAACGCCCTAATTGGTGCCCTCCTGCGGGGACCTTTGGCCCTGTGCTTCTGCAGAAATGGAAGTGAGATTTCTTTGGAAGCAGAGGAAGGAAACGGGTGGGCAGCCCCTGCAGAGTCTCAGCTCCCCGGAGCTCGAGGAGCACCTCTGCCACCTTGGGTTTGATCCTCAGAGCATCTCTGCACGCCTGCAGCACCCGGGGGGGGGTGTTGGTGAAGACATCCTGCACACGCTCGTCTGACTCACAGCACTGCACGCGCTCTGGTCACCCCAGTGCAGCTGTCCCGTGAAGGTGCCACCTGTCCCCTGGCACCAGGCTGGGGGGCACAGGGTGGGCTCTGGAAGGAGCTCCATCCCACTCCTCCCTCTGGCTAATAATAGTGAGGAGATGTTTACCACGCCAAATTTCAAGCTTATTTGTTTCTCAGGTGAAATCCCAGTGATGCACTTGGGGCTCACGGCGTTCACAGGGAAGCACAACTCAGCACGTGAGCTCTGCTAATGAGGTCAGAGCTGGGAAGCTGTGTGTGGCCAGCAGGGCAGGGGAAACCAAACCAAAGCCCTTTCCCACAGCCACCCTCCCAGCGAGGGTTAATGGTTGCACTTGATCTTGGAGGTCTTTTCCAACCAAGGCTATGCTGTGATTCTGAGTGCCTGGGCTGTCATTGCCCACGCTTTCCTTGGGCCACCGAGGGTGGGATGCAGCTGGGATCTGCTCCTTGTGCTGGAGCAATATCTGGAGAGGACTGGGGACAGGCAGAGGGGTTTCTGGAGAGGACTGGGGGCAGGCAGAGGGGTTTCTGGAGAGGACTGGGGGCAGGCAGAGGGGTTTCTGGAGAGGACTGGGGGCAGGCAGAGGGGTTTCTGGAGAGGACTGGGGGCAGGCAGAGGGGTTTCTGGAGAGGATTGGGGGCAGGCAGAGGGGTTTCTGGAGAGGACTGGGGGCAGGCAGAGGGGTTTCTGGAGAGGATTGGGGGCAGGCAGAGGGGTTTCCAGGCGGCCCCGTGTCCCGCCGGACGCCGGGGGTATCCGTGTGGGTGGGGGAAGCGGTGCCTTTCTGGGAAAGTGAAGTCCTGGTTCTGGCCTTTGTTGAAAGGAGATTGCCTACAGTCATCCTTTTTAGGACGAGATGGTGTGAAATTACCCTGCCTCGTTTCACTTTGATGTTTCGTTTAATTTTCACTAGAACATACCCATTTTATCTTAATTTCCCCTATGAAAAATGCCTCTTTTTTAATTATCCTTTAGAAGAGACCACTAACTGAAACTGAAACACAGTCTTCAAGAAACTGTACAACTTTGATCACCAAACTTAAAAGCTAGGAAGGGGATGGGATTAGGGCTGTGACTTCTGTAGATAAATATTTGGGAGCATTTGTGACTTGAAGAGAAATTAAAGGGGGAATAAACATCTGTCCTTTGATCCCCTCTCCAGCTCATTAACCTGTTGAATGCAGGGTCTGGCTGAAGGATTCAAGGCCAGAAGGGGTTCAAGGCATCACAAATCTCTTCCCCTTTCTGTGGACAGTATGTTTTTTTTTTTCTCTGTGGTATTTTAATTGTAAACACAGCAGGACACTTCTGGAGCGTGTTCAGTTACTCCAGGTTTCCTCTGGTCTTAAACCCATCCACAACTTCAGTCTGAGCTGCAGCTCATTTTGGGTTCACACACAAGGTGTTTGCTCAAGTGCAGTTTGAATTCAGATGGGCTGATGTGGTGGGAAGGTCCAGCAGAAGGTGGAGAGAGGTGCTGAGCTGAGCGTGAGCCCCTGGTGTCCTCCAGACATCCCGTGAGTTCACTGAGCTTCTCCACAAAGGATGAGTGGCTCCCAGCAGCCTGGGTGCCATAAATTAATACAGCATGTTGCTTTTCCCATGCAAAGCTACATCAGAGGTTTAATTTCAGTTCTGCTTTCATGCTAGCCCCTCACTTAATATTGCTCCCAAGCTTTTAAAGCCAGGTCTGACTGGAGAAAACCCCCAGCAGCATGGCCATGAGCCCATTTAGATTAGAGGGTTAGATTGGATATTGGGAACAATTCCTTCCCCAAAGGGTTCCCCAGCACTGGCCCAGGCTGCCCAGGGCAGGGGGGGAGTCCCCATCCCTGGAGGGATTTCAGAGCCGTGGAGATGTGGTGCTGAGGGACATGGGGCAGTGGGGACTGGGCAGTGCTGGGTTACTGGTTGGACTGGGGGAGCTCAGAGGTCTCTTCCAACCCAGCTGTGCTGTGATTCAGTGCCTGTGGAGGGATGAGCACCGAGGGAAGCAGCATCTCTGCCCGTGCCCCAGGAGTCCCACCGAGTTCTGCAGAACTTCAGCAGAAAATGAGTTCATCTCGGTTTGGCGCAGAAGCTGTAGGTTGACTGCCCCGCTGTTTATCTGGCTCCAAGCAGAGGCCTGAGAAGCAAGACTTGTTTACAATAAACTTGCAAATAGCTTTGGAGAGCTCCTGGACCTCAGGTTGAAACCCTTCAAATCACTGCTGTGGAGACAGTGCCCCAGTGGGGTCAGGCAGCCGGCGCAGCCTCCGCGCTCCGCCAGCGCCCCGAGGAGCTGCAGCGGCTCCGTTCCGTGCAGGCAGGACTGGCTCTGCCGAGCTGGCACTGCTGCTCCCCTCGTACTTCAACACCTTTATTCCTTTGAAGGGGAATCTGTGAGGAGGAGAGCGCGTTGCCTGGTCTTTTATTGCCTTAATGCTGCAGACGTACGGCCACAGCGGCTGCAAGGGGTGGTTGTGCCTTGGCCGGCGTTCCCCTGGGTGCTGGGGGTGCTCGGTGGGATCTTGGGGACCGCAGTCGCCAGTGGCAAGCCAAGGTCCCTGCGGGACACCAAGCTCTGCCTCGCTTCTGGTGGAGAGGAGCTTTTAGTGATGATCTCTGACTCTTTATGTGCAGCTCCGGGCTCAAGAGGAGCCAAGAGGCTCACGCAGTGCTTCAGCTCTTTATTGCTTTTAACTTTGGGGTGATGTCACCTTCAGACACATTTCTTCAGCTTCTCTAAGTCCACTGACTTGGGTTTGGGAGAATATCAGTGAAGTTTTGCCACAGGAGGGGTGGCAGTTTCTCTGCTCCTCGTTCTCAGCCCGATGTCCCTGTGCTCCTCCAGCGCTTGTGGATTCGAGCAGGCGTTTTGTCTTCCCATAAAACACCAACAGTTTGAGGTCAGCAGCCAGATCTTCATGTGATGCTGGTGGCAGTGAGGTGGTGAGATGCTGCTCTTCAGCAGTGCTCCTTGAGGACTGAAGGAGCTGATGTTGGACGCGTGCAGCCTGGGGTCAAAGGGGCTTGGAGGAGCTCTGGGGCTGGTGTTGGTGAAGGGGGTGACTGGGGGGCTTCCAAGAATTGCTGGGAGGGGGATGCCAGGATTGTGGAGTCGCAAACCTGCTGTCCCATCCTAAGGTGCAGCAGCTGGTTGGTAAATTATCTGATATTAGCAACAATAATTCAAAAATACTGCACGACTTGTCGTGGGTCCTTGTCCCCGTGTGCCGCCTCAGTGCTGGCAGCTCCTGTGCAGCGTTAATTAGCAGAGCACTCATCTTCTGCTCCTCCCTTCCTCTCGCCTCAAACAGCCCCTGGGAAATTTGCAGGGAGTGATTTGAAGAGGCTCCTAACATGGCAGCAAACGCTGCGAAGGCTCTGTCCCACCGCCACCATCTGTCCCCCGCACGCTCCCGATGATGCAGCGCCGCCTGCCCCAGCCACACAAACCCGTTATTTTTAACGAGCCGCGTTGCAGGCACACGAGCAGCGCCTTCACCCAGCTCCTAAATTCAGGGATTCATTCCTCCAGGCATCGCTGCATCCTGCAGCCAAGGAGCTGCAGCCTCCTACTCTGACATTTCAGATGAGGCTGTGCTCCACGGCGGGGCGCTGATTCACGGGGTGCATCTCCAGGGGCCGTGTGTGCTCACAAGCCTCACGTGATGTCACCTGTGGGACAAACTGAGCTGAGCCTGGGAGGTCTGGGTGTGAGACACCAACGCTTTGGGGATGAAACTGGTGGAGCTGGCGGTGCCAGGGCCGGGGTTGGCACTGGGGACACGGCTCAGCTCCTTGTGGCCGGGTCGCTGCAATATCAGCTGTGCTTTTTCATTAATAGTTTGTTTTATTTTGTTTGCCTCTAGTGTGGGTGGCACCGTGAGATGTGTCATGATGCTCCGAGTGGTTTAATGAGTGTTCTCTGCTTGCTGCTGCCTCTGCCAGCACTCCCTCGTGTCCTTGTGTTGCTGCCTTGGCTCCCTGTGCCCAGGCTGGGCGTGCTGCGGCCGGGTCTGTCTGTCTGTCCTCCCAGCTGCGGGGGCACGTGGAGTTAGCTCTTGTTTTAAGGTTGGAAGTGAATGCAGAGTGTTCTGAGCAGGAGCTGAGGACTGTTTGCAAGCAGCAGATGTGCTGCTCTCGGGTCCAGCCATCAGGTCTAAGCCCTGGCTGATGAACACACCCGTTCTGGGGGTGCAAGCTGGTGGTAATCGTGGATTTTACTGCTAGATAGCTTTGTGTTATTTTAAAGTTTTGCTGAATAGAGTGCTTGAACCATCAGTGTGCTGCCCTTAACCCCTGGGGATCCTCAGGAGGAGGAACTGCAGCCAGGAGGAGGTGCACGATGCCAAGGACTGTGCTCACTACCAGGCTTTTTTTAGCAATAGCAACAACTGACACCAAAGCAGCTCGTGGCCACCCCAGCACACCCATTTTCTGCAAGATGCTAAATCCTGCCTTTCTCCCCTTTGTTTTCAGTGTAGGAGACTCCAGGTAGGTGCAGCAGTAGCTCATTAATCTTAGTGCAAATGAAATTTAGGCAAATAGCAGCAGTCATTTGAGGCTCTCATCCAGCACGAGGACTTCCCCTTTTTAAAATTAACCACATCACTTCAGGTAGCTGCTCGGAATAACCTCTGCTGGAGTTAACTGCCTTGGGATCGATCGGAAACCTGCTCTGTGGAGTTGGGAACCTGTGAGGAGAGCAGGAATGGGACTGAAGTGCAATAAGTGTAATACATATTTGGGTACAGCTAGGTTAGTGCCAGGCTTGAACAGGTTAAACAGCGGGGAGTGAGACCCAAGTCCAGCTTTTTAATGACTTGGAATTTGAGGAATTGATAATTAGCTTTTATAGCAGAACAGATTTGCTAGAGACTGCGCTTTGTGCTTCGTTAAGACCTGTCTTTTTCATACGTCTAAATTAAGTCCTGCAGACAGGCAGGAGCCAGTTGCAAAATAAGCCCATAACCTGCAGTTAATGGTCCTGCATCCAAATGAAAGCCCGGTGTGTTGCAGCACACACCCCCCCTTGCGCTGCCTTTGCTTTATGATGTCTGAGCCACGGGAATCGCTGCGTCAGGACCACCCCTTCCTCTGAGAGATGCAACGAGGTTGTTTGCATCCCCCCTTCCACGCTCTCCCAGTGGGTGCCCCCCGCACCCACCGTGGCCACGCTGCCTCCACGCCTCGCCGAAAGCCGGCGGTGAGCGAGCGTCTGACTCAGCTCTGTCCTTTCCCGGCTGGGTGTTTCTGCCTCCCTCCTCTCCGTGGGCAGGGGAGCTGCCGTGGGAGGGTTCCCCAGCCCCCCCGGGTGATGCAGCCCGCTGACGTCCGTTCTCCTGCATCAAAGTGACGGTGGCCGCTGCCTCGCCGAGCCCGGCTTCGCTCGCTGTGTGTTCGGTGTTAAAGCACAAAGCCGTGCACAAACCACATGCTTTATTGCTCTTTGAAGTGGTGCTGGCTGACTGCCTGCAAAACATTCACCAGTGGTGTGGGGGGAAAAAAAAAAAAGAAAAATCCCATTAGGTTTTACAAATATTTTTGTTTTATTTCAGCCCTTTCTTTCAGAAGCTCCACAATAACCCTCTGGGGACTCCATCCCGTGGTGCTGGCTGAGCCTGACCCCTCCCCAGAGCTGCTGCCAACGGGACCTGCAATGGGCTTTTGAATCACAGAATCACAGCACAGCCTGGGTTGGAAGAGACCTCTGAGCTCCCCCAGTCCAACCAGTAACCCAGCACTGCCGTCCCCACTGCCCCATGTCCCTCAGCACCACATCTCCACAGCTCTGAAATCCCTCCAGGGATGGGGACTCCCCCACTGCCCTGGGCCAGTGCTGGTGAACCCTTTGGGGGAAGGAATTGTTCCCAATATCCAATCTAACCCTGCCCTGGTACAGCCTGAGGCCATCACCCCTCATCCTGTCACTGTCACCTGGGAGCAGAGACCGACCCCCCCTCACTACCCCCTCCTTTCAGGGAGCTGCAGAGAGCAATGAGGTCTCCCCTCTGCTCCAGACTGAACCCCCCAGTTCCCTCAGCTTCAGAGGTCCCTTCCAACCCCACCACTCTGGGACAACCCCTGCCCTGCTCCTGCTGGCCACGCCGTGGCGGCTCCAGGCCAGGATGCTGTTGTGCCACGTGGGCACGGTGCCGCCGCCCGCGAGCGGCGCGATGTCAGACGGACAGTGCTGGCGTGGCGCTTCGGGTGTCTGTGTAAAGGACTTAGAAAACTGGTAAAATTCCACTAATCCCTCTGTCAGTGAGCTTATCATGGGCTGTGAGTTTCCTCTCGCCTGTCCCCGACTGCCGCATGCAATGAAGCGGGCAGCCAGGACATCACGTTGGTTCCTGTATTGGTGCCTGTTATTTGTTCCAGTTGGGGTTAATTTGCCTCGACAGAGGTTATGGTTTTCCAGTTTTCCTCTAGATTTCAGCTCTGTTTTGGGTATTTAAAGCTTATAAACAGATCCTTTTAAAATACGTGAGCGTGATGTAAACTGTTTGGGTACTGAGGAGCTGGTCCTGATGCCCAAGCTCAGCACCACCAGCGCGATGGAGGTGGGGATGCTGCAAGCCCAGGGCTCAGGCCACTGCATTGAGGTTTATTTCATCTTGGGATGATGGCTCCAAATGCAAAGAAAGCTTAATTTTTCCTCTTTTATTGGGATAATTATGTTTGTTCAAGCTCTTTGCTCGCTAGGCAAAGCAGGATCCAAATTCGGTGCCTCTTTTAATATCTTTTCAGCGTGCGTGGTTTTTTTGGACCGCGTTTAAAAGCTCTTCTGTCCCTGTTGTGTAAACTTGCTTTGAAGGGAGCGAGGTGTAATTGTCTGGCACGTCTCGGGGTGGGCAGGCAGAGCCCGAGGTCTCGTCTGCCCGGGAAGCTGCTGCTCTTGAGGAGCGTGTGGACTTGCAGTGCCCGTCCCAGCACATCTGGAGGAGTCCTGCTTGGGGAGGGAAGTGCCTTCCCCTGGTTTGAACTAAACCTGGTTGTAGTTGGGCATTTTGGTCTGGATTTCAATGGGAATACTGGGCTGACCGCTCCTTTCCCTTGTCAGCCATCACTCCCACAAAGGAGAAGTCTCAGCGGATGGAGTGAGATCTGCTTGTTGCTTTTAGCAGAAGGGGAGTGTAAACCTCTCGCTGATTATTTCAGTTCATCTGGTCTAACTCTGCATGAAATGCTGTGTGTGAGAGGGGTCTGTCCCCCCGAGATGGGCTCTTCCCTCCCCAGGAGCCACGGGGCTGATGCTCGATGCCGAGACACCGTCGGGTGCCTGCCCCAGCACGCTGGGCTGGAGAGCTCCGTGCTCCCCAGGAGGGACAGGAGGTCTGTGGTGCTTGGGCCAAGCACACATGGAAATATTCCTGGAATCAGACTTCTATCAGAGCAGAGGGGGTTTTATTCAATAATACCCTTTGCCTTGGAGCCTGTTCCCAGGGTGGTTTGAAGCAGACTCATTTGAACAAGTTATTAAAAACACTCTTCGTGCCCGGCGCGTTCCTGTTGAGGCACAGAGCTGGAAGGAGGTACCTGGATTTCAGGGGTAACGTGCAGGTTCAGGCCCTGCACTCACTGCTTTTATCTCCTGGCTGTGACCGAGCAGATTCTGCTGGTCCCAGCCCTGCGTTTGCGTCGCGTTCCCATCTCTTGCTTTCGGTGTCACCTTAGCAGCCAGGTCTGTCATTCTTCATGTGGCAGACGAGTGGGTGCAGGAACGAGGGGCAAAGCAGCTGCAGGGCTGTGTTCTGGATACAAACTGGGGGTGCAGAGTGCCACTGGTAACTCTCAGCGTGTCAGGAGGTGGTTGACTTTGGGGCTGAGCGGGTGCCAGCGATGCTCAGGTGTGCAGGGTGTGAGCAGAGCAGGAGGGCACCTGTGCAGCAGCAGGTGCTGAGTGCCACCCGTTCAAGGAACTCTGAATGTCTGATGTATCTCTGGTTTTCTCTAACCTGTAGTAGATGATTTTCTAAATATAAGCACCAGCCCAATGAAAACAGTCAGGGAGCCAAAGGTTGCCCCTTACCTGGAGGCAGCTCCCTCACGTGCCTTCTGGTACAGCCCTTGCACACACTCTGGAAGTTCCTTTTTTAGCCTGGCTGCCTCGTTTCCAGCCCCAGCCCCGCAGTTCCCAGCCCTGAGCTCAGAGCTGAACCGCTGCCAGCCCAACGTGACTTCTCTTCCTGTAAGGGAGACAAAAGAAAACGACCTTCTGCTTCCTCTCCCCCTCTGCCCAGCGCATTCCAGCGCCCATGTAGGAGTTGCTCCTTGTTGCAAACCCCTCACATGATGTTGCAGTCATCAGGATTACCAAAAGACCCGGGCTTTGCAGGAAAACAGCCGCGCAGCCGCTGCAGTCACGGGGAGATACTGGCCTTTTCTTTTAGGGTAATGACTTTGGTGGTTAAAACAAGTGCAGAAGGAGTCATCAGGCTGATGGAGCTGTGTCTTCACCCACGTTTGGAAGCGAGCCACGTCGGGTTTGCTTGCTTGCAGCTGGCTTGGGGAGGGAGAGCAGCCCCTGGCTCTGCTGACCTATTGAGTTTCTCCTGGGCATCGTTTTTGCCCTCTGTAGCTGCATCAGGAATGAAAAGATGACTGGAGAAAGTCACAGGACTGCTTTTGCATCACTGTGTTCTCTGGGCGCGTGAAGAAAGCAGCAGTATTTGTGCTCATGTGATGTCTCTGCTGCAAAAGGTCACTCACATTTCTGATGACATGAGGAGCTGGTCCCCAAATGCAAATGAGTCCCTTCTGCAGGCAGGAGCTGGCAGGGAATAACAGCCCCGAGGGGTTCAGGGTTTCTGAGGCTTAGTTAGCGATAGGGCACTAATTACTGTGTGTAGTCAGAGGTTTGGGGTTTGTTTGGCTAAAAATAGATGTATTTAGTGCAGCACAGACCCAGAGATGAGCAGCTCAATCCGTGCAGCTGTGGCGTGGTGCTGGACAGATGTTCTGCTTTGCAGTGACACCGTACTCGAGTCCTCCACACGTGCTGCGAGGATGTCCCTGTCCCCGTGTGCTCGGAGTCCCAGCAGTCACACCATGAGAACTTGCTTAATTCCATCCCCAGTGGCTTTGCTCCTTGCTCGTGGCTGTTAACAGGGATGGTGTTTGTTTCCATTCAAGGTCACCGAAGGACTCGCAGGGGTTGGGTCAGTGGGAACTGCTCTTTTCTCACTGCTTGAGGTCTGCACTGGGTGTCTGGACACATTGCCCGTGGCTGTCCACTCAGTGCCTTACTTAGCTGTGTTGCAATAGTGAACTTTCTTTAGCAACCGTCCGTCTGGGCGCTGTTTTCCAGGGCACGGTTGCCTTGATTCATTGATGGCACCATCATGTCTAGAGAAATTTTTTTGCTCTCAGCCTCTTTCCCTTGAAACCCCTCTTGCTCCACTCCAGCCCTGTTTACAAGCTCATCCCCATCTCTCAGATGACTCGTTAGGAAAAGCAGCGAGCGAGCGTCTCACCCTCGTTTCCTGTGGCTTGGGAAGGCTTGCAAGCTCTCTCTGCCATGTCTGATTTCTTCACTCACTCAAGATGCAACTGCTCTAAACCCAATTCAGGATTTTAAAGCTCTGCTGTGTTTATTTTGCTGCTCCCATCCTCACCCCTCAGAGTGTCTGCAATGAGTAACCTCACCCACAGCTTCGGAAACTTCACTGCAGCAGCAGAAAGCAGTTGCAAAAACAAGAGCAGCAAAACTTTGGTGGTAAAGCAAAGCAAGCAGGTGCGCCCCAGATGTGTCCAGAGCAGATGCACCGAGTAAAGAGGCTTCTGTGGGGTTATTCCTTGGCAATAATTGTGGTTTAAAGCAAAGAATTCCCATGAGCAGCTCATGCTGAAGGTCTCATCCATGAGTGTGGAGAACCAGCTCTCGGGTGGCTGTGGTGGAGCAAAGCAAATGCCAGTTGGTGTTTCAAGCTCCGCAAGTCAAAATGTGCTAAAGGTTCTGGGAAGAAATGCACTGCAGAGGCCTCTGGGGGTGTTTGTCTGGGCACTGGGAGATGCCTCGCTGATAGAGGAGGGAGGAATCCAGCCCAGAATCCTGCTTTAATCAGCTGAGTAGGTGACTCTCCCCCTTGCTTTGCAGAGCAGAGGTTGCAGTTCCCAGTATCACCACTTAGACCATTCTTATTTCCACGTGAGGTGAAGATATCCCCACGGTTTGAAACAGAGAAGACTGAAAACAAGATAAAAAAGCAAAACTTTCTAGGTGCAGTGATGGTGCAGCCACCATGGGCCCTCAGGACTGGCCCTTAGGCGCTGTGATGGTGGCACACCCCGTCAGCAGGAGCATTGGTTGTGATAACACAGCTTCAAAAGGCTTCTGAATCCCCAGGGTGCCAAGCAGCGCCCCGACAGCCGCAGCTCCGCGTGGCTTCTCTGCTTCCCGCGGGAGCTGCCCTAGGTGTGCTGCAGCCAGCCCTGGGGCAGCCTCTCCAGCCAGGAGTGGCCGCAGTGCTTTTGGCTCCCGTTCCTCGAGAGGTTTCTCCACAGCTCTGCTCTGCACCAGGGCTCATCACAGCTCGTCAGCGCTTTTCTTGTTTGCTCAGCATCAGCCGCGTGCTGCTCCCCGTCCTGCGAGGCTTGGCTGGAGAGCAGGCGTACACAGAGCATCACTTCTCTTCCTGCACTTAAAACAGAAGGTATTTCATTTTTAAGCAAAAATTTTTTGCCATAACCTCAGGTTTTTGTCTTTTCCCCCCAGTCTGGCTGGTTGCAAATAATCCCCTTGTGCAGACACTGGAATGAAACCAAATCCACTGCAGGAACACCCGAGCGATGCTTAGCACGGGGGGGATTCATGGGCACCGTGCTGCTTTTATCAGTTTGGGTTTTGACGTTGCAGAAAGCGAGCTGAAGGGGGAGACTTCACCCTGAACTCCTGGCAAAAGCCTGGAAGGAAATAAATCAGCCTTGAATTCTGGTCCGAAGGTCAACAAGTGAGAGTGACGCCGGAGCAGATGGCCCTGAGTCCCTCAGCACGGGATATCTTGTCCTCGAGCATCAGATGACTTCATCTCAGCCACCCAGATGCCCGTCCCTGCAGTGACACCAGGGGTGACCAGAGTGGTACCGAGAGGTCTCTCCATGTGTGCCTCAGCCATAAAAGGTTAAATCGGAGTGAATTCTGCTTCCAGACTTATTCACTGCGTGTGGGACCAGATGTCTGATCTCTACCCTGTTTCTTTTTCCATACCCCCCAAAAAAAAAGGGAGCTGAGGAGCACATTGTGCTGGGAAAGGTTCTCCCAGCTACACTGCCCCCATCACTAACCAGCTCCCCATCTTCTCCCGAGGCGTGGAGGACAATGAGCAGATTGTAGCCTGTGGTTCTGATGTCATTCCCACCAAACACTCTCTCCACAATGAAAACTTGAAGTTACTCGAAACCAAACTCCGTGCCCTTTCCCTGCCCGATAAACTCGGCACCGCCGCGCTCCGGAGCCCTCCCAGGATCTGCTGAATAGAGGCTATAATTGGCACAATGCTCCTAATTAAAGGCTGCTCCTTGCTGGATTTGCCTTGAGTTCTAATTTTAGGGTTTTCTTGTAATCTGCCTTAAATTCCGTGTGGTTGACTTTCTTGCTGAACATGTGATGCTGTTTGGGGGCGAAAGCGAAGCAAGCTGGGGATAATGGGAGCTGAAAGCGTTCTGCTCACAGATGGTGTGGGGGGGTGGGCTTGCATTGGTACGGGTGCTCGTGTGGCTCAGGAAAACCCCACCTTTTTTGTACGGCTGCTCGTGCAAACCCCACCTTTTTAGGAGTCTCAGGGAAGAGACTTACTCCTGTGATAACGTTTGGAGGATGGAATTTTACCTGGGCATTGCAGTGACCTGAGAGCGTGGATGTGGCGGGGCCGTGTTGCTTTTAATAGCTGTGCTGGGGAAATCCTCTGCTGCTTTTCCACCAACACACCGCAGCTCTGCCAGCTGACCCAGGCCGTGCCCTCTGCTCCATTTTCCATTTTTTTCCCTTATAAAAGAGTTTGGTGTCTCCTTTTACCATCCCCAGCATAGCCTGGGTTTGGTCTCACAGGTAGGCAGCGGAGGTTTGCCATTAAGCTCTGCAGAGGTTGGGCAGTGATAACGGTCGTGGCTGAGGGAGGAGCTGGGTGGGCACCAGCACTGGTGCCCAGAGGGTCTCCACTTTGAACCAGAGCAGGTCTGGTTTTGCAGCGATGGTTTTTGGGTGCTGTAGGCAGAGGGTTCCCCCTCTTCGGGCAGGGTAACGAAGGGAGCGCAGCGCTGTGCCCTGTTGAAACTTCCCCTGCTGCCTTGAAGCATCTGAGTGCTGATGCTGGCAGTGTTTCCCAGCTCAGATCTCTATGGGAACTTCTCAGGAAGCTTTGTGATATTCAGCCTAAACTTCCCTTTCTTTTATCTCCTTCTATAGCTTAATACTCTCCATGAGCACCACACAGCCCAGCTTCCTGCTTAGCCTTCATACCCTGCCGCTGAACGCAGAGCTGCTGTCACACCCTCCCAGGCAAGGACAGACTCCACGCTGGTCTAGCCAGGATGTACATATTTAGTTCTCAGTGTGCCCACTGAACTCACTCAGTACTTTTTTTAGGGCCATAATTGAAGACACAAACCTGAGTTGGAATTGTGTTTATAGGCAGGGCAATCTCAGGACCTGAAAACTTACCCCTAATTGTTTCCAAAATGATTGCATGTGAAAATAATCACTTAATAAGAAGGGCTCATCCTTCTTACTGCTTTCAGTGGGGTGGTTGGGGTTTGGTGTGCTGGTGGTGGGGGTTTGGTGTGCTCTGGTGCCGTGGGTTTGCTGTGCTGGTGCCAGGGGTTTGCTGCTGGCAGGCTGGAGCAGAGCTGTGTGCTTTCCTTGCAGGAGCTGCAAGGACAGATCAATATATTTTCAGTTTTACTATTAATGAGATGTATACTAACCCTGAGTGGTGTTTCAGACATCAGTGTTACTCCTCATAGTCTCTATTTGGAAAGATGGGTGCCTGGGTGGGGGATTTGTCTGTGACACCACCTGTGCTGGAGCATTTATCGACTTGAAAGAGCCTAAATGTCGTCAAGACTCACAATCTTCCCAGAAGTGATGAACATTTTGCTGACACAGTTGTGGAGCAGCAGATTGGAAACGGTCCTTGAGTTTACAGCCTGCTGGTGAAGAGCAGGGAGGGAGCTCTCCTCTGCAGGGCATTCATGCCAGGGAGGAGATTTGGGGTGCTGGGGGACTGAGGAGTTTCTGAGAGCAGAGGGATGGCATTCATACAGCTGAGTCATCTCAGGCTCTGAGAAGTGGGAGGGGAGGCTGCAGGTAACTGGGAAGGAGCAGATTCAGAGCGAGAGGCTGTGCTGCCACGCTAGGGGCTGTGTGAGAGGGTTTGGGGTGCAGCACAGCTCCTGCCCCGTCTCCCCTGCAGTGGTTGGTGGCTTTGCAGCAGCTCATGCACAGCTCATGCACAGCTCACACCTGCACGGGCGATCGAAACCGGTGTGGGAGCTGGTTCTGCTTTTCTGCTCCTTCTCCCTCCCTAAATACCCACTGCGAGTACTGCCCAGAGCTCCCAGTGCCCCAGCCTGCAGGAACCAGTCACTGCTGTGGCGTTCAGCGTTCCCGTGGAGGCCGGGAGCGCTCCCCGCTCGCGTGCAGGGATCCGGTTTTCCCCCCTGTGCTTTATCTGGGGCTGCTCTGACCAGAAATGCAGGAAGGATGAGGATGGAGCACTTTGCAGGGCAAGTTCTGATTTAGTTACTGCCCTCAACAGCCCTTGAGCACCTTGACTAAAGCCCAGCTTTGGCTCCTGGTTTCAATTACACTTTCATTATGTATCTGGGCATCTGTAGTGTACTGTGGACTAAGACACGAGCCCAGGGGTGGCTCCAGACCTCCAGGAGGGTCAGGTCCCTCCAGGGAAGTGGCTGCAGCCACTTCTCCCATGCACCACGGGTGCATCCACGGCTCCCACGCACACAAGCCTTTGCCTTTCCAACCCAGTGCCTTGCTGGTTGTGTGGCAGCCTCTGGGTGGTGGCTCCAGGTGTAAATACTTACCTTTGCACTCTGCTTTTTTTTTATTTTTTAATAATATGTGGTCTAAAAATAAGGTTGGAATGTGCTGCAGTGAGTCAGGGTACACGGTCTGCAGCACGGGGTGGTGATGGTGTGTAATTGCTGTGGCAGTCCTGCCAGAGGTCTCCACCCAGCTGGCACCAAAGCTGCTGCAGATAAACTGGGAAAAAAGGGGGGATTTTAAAGCCAGAGCTAATAGGGCAGTGTGAGTTAGCTGGGGGGTTCAGGCTTCCCTGGAAACAAGGTCTCTTGAATGTTCTGCAGCTCAGCTGGCAGATGTGTCCTGCAGGATTTCACGCTCTCTCAGCCAGGTAATCATTGCCTTTAATGGGAAGGAAATGGAGCTACGAGTCTCCAGGGATGCTCTCTCCTTCCAAAATCCTTGACAGGTTTGAAACTAGGGCAGTTCAAGAGACAGAGTACTTGAGCAGTTAATGGATCTTGTGGTACAGAGCTGCATCAGAGGCACGTCCCCCCTCTCCTCTGTCTGTGCTCCACGCCTGCTGCTGCTAACGTGTCACTGCTGGGCTGGAGCTGCTGCTGGCTGCAGCAGGGACGTGCAGTCCCTTAAAATACGTGGCCTAGTTCCAACCTGTTGTAAGGAGGTTGTAATTTACCTGGGGAGGGACAGCATGAGGGGACATTGGGCACTGCAGTAAGTTGTTTACTGCTCGGTGAGCTGCTTTGGCATCCCTGCCCCTCTGCCGTGCTCAGCCTGCTGGGCAGGCTGCAGGTGATGCACAGGGAGGTGTGGGGAATAAAATAATCGGGGTGGTTTCGACACTGAGCTGTGGATAAACCACAGAGCAAAGCCCAGGGCTTCCCAGCAGTGCCTCTTCCAGGAGCGTTCGTCCTGGGATGGCTCCGTGGCCGAGCTCTCCCCGAGCATTGTCCCACGCTATAGAAATCTGGAGGTCTTACAGGAGGGGGGGGGGGGGGGAAGAAAAATAAAAGGAGAAAAAATTGCTGCACTCAGAGAAAAATTCAATAGCTCATTGAGCTGCTGAGCGACTGGTGCAGGAAGTGTGAAAGAAAAATGGAGCCGGCTTTGTTCTGCCCAGACAAGGAGTAAATGCCATTGCCCCAACAGCCTTTTGCTGTTCCAAAAAAGCATGAGGTCATCTTTAAAAGCAGTAACCACCGAGCGGGTTTATACTGGGTTACCAGTCTCAGGCTCCCCCTCTGTCCCCCCCCGCCTTTCCTGGCCCCGGCTCCGTGCTGGCGTGTGGCCCTGGGGCTGGGACGGGGCTGCTCCGTGGCCACTTGGTCCCCAACGGGGGCAGAGTTGGGTGAAGGCTGGGATCTGTGAGCGTGTCCTCCTGCCCCGAGCATCTCCACATCCCTTCGTGAGCACAGCGCACCCCGGGGCCTCGTCCCCCCCGGGGAGGTGATGCTGGGGGGTGTGAGCTGTGCAGGATGCTGGAGATGGGCTCTCCCAGTGCAGCACCAGCGCAGGGGCCGCCCTGAGCACCAGTATCAGTCATTTTGTGATCTGAGAGTGGGAAGACAAAAGCAGCCTGACTCCAGGAGTCACTCAGATGTTCACTTGTTTGTTTGGCTTCCTGGGAGTGGCCACTTCCAGCCATGAGAAGCATGGGAGGAATTCAGAAAGCAGAGGGATCAGTGCATATTTCTCCCCTGGCGTAACGCCGACGCGGGTGGGAGCGGGCGGTGGCATGGAGGAGAAAGGGGTTCGTGCTGAGACAGTGCCGGAGGGTTTGGGGTGTCAGGCTCGCAGCACAGCGCCGCCGTCCCGCGGGGTGCAGGTGGGAGGCGTGCGAGGGGTGGCACTGCCATCCTCACCTGCATCCTGTCGGGACGTCTCGCGAAGGGTCCCCCCGTGCCTCAGGGATGGGACCTGGACCTTGCTCCCCAGGCTGGGCTGGGAATGGATGGAGGGGCTGAGCCCTGCTCGGAGCCGGACCGCGATGCTCGGGGGAGGCGGCTGCTGCCACACGGAGCTCGTGTTGAGTCACGGCTGTCAGAGCCAGCGCTGCTGTCACCGCTCTTGCTCCACGCTTCTGACTCAAGAGCTGTGCTGGTTCGGGTTGGTTTTTTCCCACTGAAGCAGCCCAAACCCTTTGCAATATACACGAGGAATCAGCTTATGAAAGCCTGTGTGAGAAGCAGAGCCTGCTCTGCAGCCAGAAGTCAGCCTTGCTGTGGCATCAGAGCCTGTGCAGAGCAGAACTCTCCCTCCTGGAGATGCAAAACACCCTCTGCAAATCCCCTTCTCACACTTTCCTCGGTGGAAAGTGGTTTTCCTCACGGCAGTGATGCGCTGCCTGAACACCCTGCCTCGGGAACACTGAAGCCCTCCTTAGCTGAAGGTGTGCAAAGAATGCTGAGGGAAGGAATCTGCTTTTGTAACACTCAAACTCCTTTATTTAATGAGGAAACCTGATGTGGAAGAGGCCCTTTGTGGTTCTCCCGGAGCCAAAGGCTGAGCTGCTGCAGGACACAGCTCTGAGCATCCTGACCTGCTTTCTGTTCACAACATGCAAACCAGTTTAAAACAGCAAATCCTGGTCGTCCCAGGATTTATCCCAGTTTAACTGGTGGGTCTCTGTGCCCCAGGGCTTCTCCTCACGCAGGCAGAAGTGTTTGTGCTGCAGCCAGGTCGTTGTTTCCTTCTCCCATCCTCTGCCCCTCACCTGCACTCCCATAACCCTCCCTCCCCTCTGCTGGTGTCGGCATCGACCTTGACACACCGCTGCATAACGTATCACTGCCCGTGCTCTTGTGTCCTCTTAATTGTTATTAATTAGCAGTGTTTAATGTACTGCGGCGGTGTTTGTCACGCGCCGTCGTACAGCGGGTGGCTGTGAGTTCCTCTGGGACCTGCAGCCGCTGCCCGAGGAACGGGGAGGGCAGCTGGGGAGCTGCAGGGCTTCAGATGCCTTCAGCCCTCCTGGACCTGCTTACAGGACAGCCTGAAAATGCTGAAAAACCCCACGGGAGTCGTTTCCCAACAGTGGGGGGGGCCTCTCCGGGCAGCGCTGCCCTGCCCAGGAATGCTGCCGGGGAGAAGCGGGACATGGAGTCACTGGGAGGGCAGGAGGCACTGGCAAAGATGTGGGAAGGTTCAGTTCCTGCTGAGCGATGTCTGATTGTGACTCAGCAGAATGCAGCTGGCGGGGATGTTCTGCTGAGTCACGAGTGGGTGCCGGGGGGGAGCAGCTCGCGCCGGCCGGGATCGCAGCAGGGCTGGGGGGGGGGGGCGGTGGTGGCTTCACCCGTGGTCAGGGCAGAGGATGACCCTGGGTGTCCCCCTGTCCTGTGCTTCCAGCTGCACACGTCACCTCTCCGTCCTCTCCCAAATCCTGATTTTTTTAACAGATTGGGAAAGGGCCGCCCCAGCCGTGTCCTGCGTGTCACCCGGGTTTGCATCACACGTGCTCCGCCCCGCGTGCTCCTGCGTGGCTTTTCTGCAGTGCCTTTACCTCTTGGGTTATTTGCACACCCCTCTGAGCCCAGCTTTAAAGTTTGTTTTGGCTTTTAAACCCCCCAAGGATGCCCTTCGTGTGCCACTGCCTCCTTTGTGTCCATGCTCTCCGGTTGCTGATGACGTGCTTCGGTCATTGTTCAGGTGACAGGAGCTGGTTTTAAATTCCCCCCGGGCAGAGCAGTGCTGGAGCGTGGCCGGGTGACCACGGGTGACCTGAGCCCTGCCAGCAGCCCGGACTGGAACACGGTGCCAGTCTCACCATGGCTCTGCCACCCAGCCTCTGCCAACAGCCACCACGAGCCTCAGGGATGCACGGGGTGGGCTGCAGCTGGAGGAGGATTTGGCACCCAGTTTGTACGTGGGGATTTCAGGTGCTGCGAGAGGCGTGCAGGGAGCCACTCGCTCGGTTCCCAGTTCCCCCATGCTGGTGCCACTGGGGTGGCTGTGGGGGTGCTGTGGGGACAGGGACACGGGCTGAGTGTCTCCCAGTGCTGCAGCAGGAGCAGAAGTTCCCTTAAGTAACTCAGCCTGGACCGATTCATCAGCCTCGTTCCATGAACAGGAAGCTGGGAAAGCACACGCAGGGATCTGGTGCTGCTGCAAACGTGAGTTCTGTCTGATGGCTCCTGGGTTTGTTCTCCAGCTGCCTCCAGACCCTTCACCCAGGTGAAGAACTGTTTTGTCAGTGAGGAGTGAACTGTTTGCTCTAGGGAGGTCGTTCGAGTTGCTGAGGGAACTGGGGGGTTCAGTCTGGAGAAGAGGAGGCTGAGAGACCTCATTGCCCTCTGCAGCTCCCTGAAAGGAGGGGGCAGTGAGGCTGGGGTTGGTCTCTTCTCCCAAATCACTAATGATAGGATGAGAGGAAATGGCCTCAAGTTGCATCAGGGGAAGTTTAGATTGGATGTTAGGAAGAAGTTCTTCACTGAGAGGGTGGTTGGGCACTGGCACAGGCTGCCCAGGGAGGGGTGGAGTCACCATCCCTGGAGGTGTTTAAAACACGAGTGGATGAAGCCCTTGAGGCCATGGTCTGATGGTCTGGTGGTTAGGGAGATGATGGGATGAAGGTTGGACTTGATGATCCTGGAGGTCCTTTCCAACCATGGTGATTCTGTGATTCTAAGTGCTTCAGATGGGAGCAGGAGGGGAGGATCCTTCCCCTGGGGACCAGCCTGCTTCCTTCCCCCCATTCCCACAGCCCCAGGGCTTCCTGTGTCACCCTGACCAGCATCTTCCAGGACTGGGGAGGTGGAGATTCCCGAATAACCCTGCTAACTCCTCAGGGAATCACCCCGTGGCAGGGCTGGTCACGCAGGCTGAAGCACCCCTTGTTCCGTCCCGCGGCGCTCGGTGTCGCAGACGAAGCCAGGGCTTGGACAGTGTGCTGCTGCCAAGGGAAATAATCCCCCAGAGCACCACTGTGGGCTGCAATAAACTCCCTCAGTGTCTAAACATAGGCGAGACGGCTCGAGTCTGCTCGGATTGTAGATGGGGCACACGCTCCCCCCTGTCCCCCCGGTGAAGGAGCAGTTCAGCAGCAGCTTTGAAGCGGGGAGGCGGCCGGAGGGGTCTGTAATTACGGCGGCTGGAGCCTGACCCTGCCTTCAGTGTGGCTCTGTCCTCCTCCCAGCATCGTCCCGTGGGTTGTGGGAGCTGGAGGTGGAGGTGGTGCTCACTGCCCCCCTCTCCCCCGCTGTTCCTGACCGGTTGGGGTGAGGAAGTGACTGTTCCTGACAGCCCGGTGGCAGGGACACAGCCGGGTGACAGGGACATTGAAGCCCGCCGCTGAGCACAGCCAGGGATGGGGGACAGGGTTTGGCAGCCAGACGGGGTCCGTGGGACCCTCAGAGGCCCGGCTCGTGGGGCACAGGAAGGAGCGGTGCTGTGGCAGAGCTCTGGCGATGCTCCGGTTCCTGCTCGCCCTGCGGTGCTCTCACTGCCATGGGCACCTGGGACCTTATTTGGCACCATTTTTGAGGCAGGAGCTCTCGGTCCCCAGCCCCCTGCCCAGCTCCCTGTGACATTACGTGGCTTTTCCAGCAGCTCAGCTGAAGGCTGACAGGACCTTCTGCAGAACAAGCTTCCCTTTTCCCCTCTCCTCGGCAAGTTTCCCTGGGTTATTTTAATCCAAGCAGTTTTTACAAAGCCTGGTGAGAACGCACTGAGGGTGCTGTCTGAAGGGAAGGGGAACTTGCAGCAGAATCCGGAACCGTTCCGTCGGTGTCACCAGTCTGGGGGCCATGGAAGCCCTTTGCACGTGGCCGTCGGTGAGGGCGCGGGGCACGGGCTGCCATTCAACGAGACCTCGATAGGCTGGAGAGTGGGGCAGGGAAAAACTTAATGAAATTCAACAAGGGCAAGTGTAGAGATTTGCATCTGGGGAAGAACAACCCCATGTACCAGTACAGGTTGGGAGCTGACCTGCTGGAGAGCAGTGTAGGGAAAAGGGACCTGGGGGTCCTGGTGGACAGCAGGGTGACCATGAGCCAGCAATGTGCCCTTGTGGCCAAGAAGGCCAATGGCATCCTGGGGTGTATTAGAAAGGGGGTGGTTAGTAGGTCAAGAGAGGTTCTCCTCCCCCTCTACTCTGCCCTGGTGAGGCCACATCTGGAATATTGTGTCCAGTGCTGGGCCCCCCAGTTCAAGAAGGACAGGGAACTGCTGGAGAGAGTCCAGTGCAGAGCCACAAAGGTGATGGAGTGGAACATCTCCCTTGTGAGGAAAGGCTGAGGGAGCTGGGTCTCTTTAGCTTGGAGGAGGCTGAGGGGTGAGCTCATTAATGTCTATAAATATGGAAAGGGTGAGTGTCATGGGGATGGAGCCAGGCTCTTCTCAGTGACATCCAATGACAGGACAAGGGGCAATGGGTACAAGCTGGAACATAGGAGGTTCCACATAAATGTGAGGAAGAACTTCTTCCCAGTGAGGGTGACAGAGCACTGGCACAGGCTGCCCAGAGAGGGTGTGGAGTCTCCTTCTCTGGAGACATTCAAACCCCCTGGATGTGTTCCTGTGTGCCCTGACCGAGGTGTTCCTGCTCTGGCAGGGGATTGGACTGGATGAGCTGTTGAGGTCCCTTCCAATCCTTGACATCCTGTGGTTCTGTGATTCTGTGCTGTGCCTGATGCCACCCCCCTCCCCCCCTTGTCCTGCAGCATTCTCACGTGCCGGGGCCCGGAGCCGATGGCAGACAATGTCAACGACTAACAACATAGCGCAGGCCCGCAAGCTGGTGGAGCAGCTCCGCATCGAAGCCGGCATCGAGAGGATCAAGGTGAGTGCAGGAGGCTGCAGGGCCCTGGGCGGGTGCTCGGCGGCGTCCCCCGGCGCCTGGGTGCTGCTGCCGTGTCTCCAGCTCAGGTATTCCAGCATTTCCAGACTGTCCCCGTGTCACTGCTCGTGCCAGGAGGTCAGGGAGCCTGGGCAGCCTCTCCCAGGGGTCGGGGAGGACGGGAGGGCAGAGCAGCTGCCGAGCTCAGCTGGGTGCGTGCGGCCCAGGAAGGTGCTGGTGCTGCAGGGACCCAGGGTGCTCCCAGCCCCCTGCCCCCAGAGTTTGCAGGGTGGCCTCGCTGTCCCTGGGCAGTTTCTCTCAGGAGGGCACTGCTGTGACCTTGCAGACCCAAAAGGACGGTGACACGCCATCGCTCTGCGCTGGGGCAGGAGGAGGGAAGTTGTGCTGCACTTGTCTGGAGGCTGCTCGCAGCTCTGTGCAGTCCACGGGGGCAGCAGGGGAGCCCCAGAAATAAAGCTGCCTTTGGGGGGTTGGAGCAGGTGATGTGCTCACAGCCACAGCGTCCCCCGAGTCCTGCATCCCCCGGGAGCTTTCACTCCGCTCCAGGACCTGGGTGCCTGCGGTGCCCGGGCTGCTTCGGCCCCGTGAGCCCTGGCGAGCAGCTTGTGTTGGGGACAGTCCCAGTGTGTGGGCAGGAGGGCACCCCGGGCTGGCTGTGGTCCGGCTGCTCCGCTCCCCGTCCCCCCGGGGGGAGCCCCTGGTGAGGGGGTCAGGGAAAGGAAAGCCCCGTGGAGGGCGCAGCGAAGCCACAACACCGGGAACGCAGAGGTGTGCCACCCACCCGGGGGCTTTCAGTCCAGTTTCTGGGCACAGAGTGGTTTCTTTGCCTCCCAGTCCCTGCTGCTGCAGCAGATCCCCTGCACCTTCTGTTGTGTGTGCAGGAGCTGCTGCTGCTTTGAAGGTGTACATATATATATATATATATTTACTTTTATTTTCAAGCTGTGAGGTTCTGTAGCTGTTTTTAGGGCCACCACTGCCCAGCCCCCAGCCCTGCACCGGTTTGGGAAGAGATGACAAAGGACAGGTCCTCCCCCAGCACAGACATCACTGACTCCTGGGAGCGACGGTGTCTGGGCTCCAGGGTCCCAGGCAGGAAGGAGGGGGTGTGTGTGCTTACCCGACCCCTGGGGCTGTGTGGGGATGCTGTGCTGTCACCTCCCAGCCTGGGACAGGCAGAGCAGCTCCCTGTGCCCAGCGAGGCCCCGCTCCTCCTCCTCCTCCTCCTCGAGGAGCCCAGGGGTTTCCAGGCCGCTCTCGTAACCGGTTCAGCCCGGCTCCCGGAGAGCTAATCTCTGTCCCCTTGCTTTGCTCCGAGATTAGCAGTAATTACTAGTTTAGGTGAGTAATCGGGTTAAGGCAGAGCCTTGACCTTGGCTCCGCAGCGCAGGATCCCGCTGGATGGGGTGAGGGTGTTTCAGTGCAGCCCAGCAGCAGCAGTGGCTGAAGTGTTCATTACTCATTAGAACTTTAATAACATTAATATTGCAATACCTTAATAGTGCCTGGATTCACCCCAAAAAGCCCCTGGGCTGATGCACCCTCTGTTCCAGCGGCGAGGAGGAGGAAGCCTGGATGAAGGGGTTTGCCCAAAGCTGTGGAGAACTGGGGTTCTCCTCCTGCCTCGGCACCCTCGGGCAGGGGGGGAGTCCCCATCCCTGGGGGGATCTCAGAGCCGTGGAGATGTGGTGCTGAGGGACATGGGGCAGTGGGGACAGCAGTGCTGGGTTACTGGTTGGACTGGGGGAGCTCAGAGGTCTCTTCCAGCTGTGGGCTGGTGGCCTCTGTTTTGTGTTTGCTTGATGTTCACCCAGCTATTAACTTAAATAAAATAAGCAGGGTTGGTGTCCCAGGCTGTGGCACCTCCCTGCCCGGACCCTCCCCACCACCGCGTCCCGCCGGGCTGCTGGGGCTCTCCCTTCCCAGAATGTGGCTTTGAACTAAAATAAGCAGAGCCTCAAGTCATAATTTCTGGCGGTTCCAAACCCTCCTTTTTTAACATCAGAGGCTGGCTGCTCTCGAGCTGGCGTTTTTCCCTTTTTATCCCAAAACCCTTAAAAATAAGGACAATAATACCTTCTTTTCAATCTCTTCCTCTCAGCTGGCACTGTTTCCCCTGTACTCATCGCTTTATTTATACCAGACCTTAAAACCTTTTCTTTTTCCCTTTTTTCCACTCATCACCACCTCCATAAAAGACCCCCTTGGGGTCCCTCCCTCCTCGGCGGTGCCGAGCTCTGCGCCTTCACCTGCAGACATTCTCATTAACCTCTTGTTTTGTTTTGGTTTGGTTTTTTTTCTTCCAACTTTTAGGTCTCCAAAGCATCTTCAGAGCTGATGAATTACTGCGAGCAGCATGCCAGGAACGACCCGCTGCTGGTCGGAGTGCCCGCTTCCGAGAATCCTTTTAAGGACAAAAAACCCTGTATCATCCTATAGCTCCCCCGGTGCCATCTGTCAGGCAGGGCACCCTTCTCCACCGATTGACACCCGAGCCACAAAGCCAGCGACTGCGCCGAGGGGTAAATGCTAAACGTTGGGTTCGAACAGAACTTCAATCTCCAAAAAAAAAAAAAACCCAAAAAAGAGGAAAAAACAAACAAAAACAAAAAAAAAAAAGGGGGGGGGAAATAATATTGGAAGTGTTTTAGGGAAAGGTGTTGGTTCTTGGGAAGGTGCCGCACTGAGAGGGGTCAGAGTGGGTAAATTAAAAATAAAATAGGGTTAAGGGGTGGTGGGAGGGGGTGGTTTTAGTAGGGGTGTTTGGGAGTGGGGGGGGGGTGGAGCCCGTGGGGGGGGTTTGTGTTTGCCAACGGGGTGGGAGACCTGAGAGTGGGGACCTGGCTCTGAGGGAGGCTCTGGTCCAATTAGTTGCTAATTAGTGCCTCGCCGGGAGGATGCGCTCTGCTCCCTGAGAGGGAGAAGGGTCTGGGGGGGGGGGGCTGTTTTATAGAAAACTAGGACAAAAAAAAGGAAAAATAATCCAAAAATTGCTGTTGAGGTGGGGGGGGAGGAGGATGGGGACTGGGGGGGTCCCTCCCCGTGCCACACGGCTCCACTCGGGGTGGCTCCGCCGGGAAGGGGTCCCCGGGGCCGGACCCGGTGGCCCTGGGGGTTCCCGTGAGTGGAGTGGGGGGGTCCCCCGGGGCTCTCACCACTGGTTTTCCCAAACAGGATTATGGGGTGGGGGGGAGGGATGGGGCTTTCTGGTTTAAAAATTGGCTTTTTGGGAGGATCTCAGCCCCCAAACACCGAAATTGGCAGATTTCCCACCATTTCCCACCTCCCTTTTCCTCACTGGGAGCGGCGGGTGGAATTCCTGCCGCTGAGTTTGGGGAGGGGGGAGATGGAGGAGGAGGAATCGTTCGGTTCCCACCCATCCCTCGGGGGTGTGGAAATGGGACTGAAACGGGGGTGGTTTGTTGGGCACAGGGCACAGAGAGAGGGGACCAGGGATGGAGCCCGGTGGCTCCGTGTGCCGGGGGGGGGGGGGATGCTGGGGAGGTGCCAGCACAGCCCCCCGCGGGTTCCAGCTCCGCTGGGGGAGGACGTGGGGTCCCAGGCGCCCCCCAGCCCGTTCCCAGTTATCCCACCCTGTGCTGGTGTGGTGCCACGTGGTGGTTTGGGGAAGAAAAGGGAAAAAAAAAGTATGAAACCCCAACAACCCCCCCGACCCTGATGGGAAATCCTGGGAATTGTCCCCATTCCCCCAGCGCTTTGGATTTGGTTGGAAATGCCCCAAACTCCTACGGGGTGCGAGCGGCTCCCCCTGGGGGGACGGGGCTGGAGGGGACCCTGGGGTCTGGCTTTTGGGGAGACCCCTGGGCCACGCTGACCCTTTGGGTCACGGTTGGCTCGGAGGGAGGACACCCAGCAGCCCATACTGGTGCTGCGTGTGGTTATACTGGTCAGAGCCACTGGGCCGGGCAGGGTGCTGGGATGATTTTGGGGGGCTGATGGCATTCCTGGGGGTGTCCCACGGCTGGGAGGAGGAGCAGGGCCTGTGGTCACGGGAGTGTCCCCCCGGGTCCTGTCCCCTCGCTGTCCCCTCAGTGTCCCCAGCCCGGCACCGGGGGCCGGCAGCAGCCCCGTCGATGGGGGCGATGCCTTCACGTCGTGTGTTTGATTTTTGGGTTCAAATCTTTCATCCCACGTCACTGCAGGCTCCCGGGCGCCGCGGCGGGGTTCTGGCGCCGCGAGGGGGGTCCCCTCTGTCTGAAATCTCGTACAGTTTCCAGCCTTATTTTTCTACTCCCGATTGCTGATTCTCCCTCTGCGTCAGAGACCAGCGCATGGTGCTAAACCGGCGCCCCAGGCGCGCCCCAGCTGCAGGTCAGCCCGGACCCCCGCTCGCCCCCCACCCAGGGGCCCTGTCCCCCCACCCCCTTCTCAGCTCCTGCTGCCCCAGGGACCCCCAGCACCCCCAGCCGGGCGGGTGCCGGCGTCCCGCGGTCCCTGGGGTCACGGCGGGCGGCTCGGATGCTCCGGTGGGAATCGGGGTGCAGTCTGCCCCCCCCCATCCTCCCACCCGTGCTCACCCCCACTGCCGGTGGGGTGGGCGTGGAGGGGGGGGGGTCAGGTCCAGCGGAGAAGGGGACGGGGAGCTTGGGGTCCCCTGGGAGCCTGGGGACAGGGCTGGGGGTCCGGCACGGTGACACCGAGTGGGACGGGCAGGGGGTGCCGGCGGGCGCTGGTGTCTCTCCGTGGGTGATTTGTGAGGGGGGAAAAATCCTCGACTTTTTATTTTAATATTTTTGTTGTTGCTGTTTTATTTTTGTTCCGTAGTTTGTTGGTTTTGGTTTTTTTCCCTGCCCGGGTCGGTGGGTGTCCGCGCCCGCGGGGTTTTCGTAGAGCAGGACTAGAAGTGCAGATGCCGGTAGTCGCTTGTACTCTGTCAGCGCATTCGCCAAAAAAATATAAAAAAATAAAAAGAAAAAAAAAAAAAGGAAAAAAGGGAAGAAAAACCAAAAAAAAAAAGCCACTTTTCCGGACTTTTTGAAGTGCTGGAGCTGGCGAAGGGGGAGCGGGGACCCCCCCGGTGCCGCTGCTGTGGGACCCGGACACACGCCGGGACCCGCGCGGGTTCCTCCGTTGCCAAAACCAGAGAGGGAAAAGCGAGGGAGAAGAGGAATCGTGGCCCTGAGCGCACTCAGCCCCCGTTCCTCCGGCTCCCCGCCCCTCCTGGGGACCCCCACCCCGCTCCAGGCCCCCCCCAGCACTTCAGAGTCCCCTTCAGTAACGAATGGAAACCAACGCCGCCGCCGCCACGCGCCCCTGGGTTTCGCTCCCTGCTCTGTGATTAATTATGATCCCGATAACGAATGAATTTGCCAAACCCTGGTCCCGTTGCCAAACGCCACTCCGAGGTGTGTGAAGGTGGGAAGTGAAGTCGGTGTCTGTAACGTGAGCTCCTCATCGCGTCCGCGTGCTCCCCCCCCCCTCCCCGGGTGCTGCTCCCGGTTGCGCCGCGAGACCCCGGCTCCTCGCGCAGTGTTTTAATATTTTGTGGAATTGTCGTTAAAAAAAGCAGTGATTAACACAATAAAAACAAAAAGGCTCACTTTTCATTTTGTCAGGTCTTGGCCTGTGTCTGCTGGGGGGGGTGGGGGGGGGGGACACCCCCTTTTCCTCGCCCTTGAGCCGCGTGAGGACCGACCTCGGAGAGGAGGAAGGGCCCCCCCCGCCCTGGCTCTGTCCCCCCACTTCCCGGCAGCTCCCACCCCCACATCGCCGGGGTCCGGTGCCGGGGACCGCAGGGACCGCGTTCCTGGAAGGCGATGGCGGCGTTGGGGAGAGCCCTGGAGCGGCTCCTGCCCGGAGGAATGTCTGGAGCCAGCGGCCCCCGCGTGCCTGGGATAACTGGGATAACTGGGATTCTTCCCTGTCTCAGCCGGAACGCCGGGCTGGGAGGGCGGGATGGGGAATAATGGGATGGGGAATGGGATGGGGAGTGGGATGGGGAATAATGGGATGGGGAGTGGGATGGGAAATAATGGGATGGGGAATGGGATGGGGAATGGGATGGGGAGTGGGATGGGGAATAATGGGATGGGGAGAGGGATGGGGAATGGGATGGGGAGTGGGATGGGGAATAGGATGGGGAATAATGGGATGGGGAGAGGGATGGGGAATAATGGGATGGGGAATAATGGGATGGGGAGTGGGATGGGGAGTGGGATGGGCAGCAGGTAGCTGTGGTTGCCAACTGCCTGCCTGGCTCTGCCAGCTGCTGCTGCTGAGGGTCCGAGCCCTGGTCCTCGAGCGGAGCCGTGGTCCTCGGGCCGAACCCCCAAACCCCACAGCGGGGGTGCCCGGAGCACAGCTGGCCCTTGGGGACTGACCTGGACCTCAGGGACCTGCAGGGTGACAGCACAGTCTGTGCCTGGGGAGCGGAGGGGACACCGTTCCCCATGTGCCAACAGCATCTCGGGTGGACGATGCTGATGCCATCATCACTGTCCCCATCCCCAACACTGTCCCCATCCCCTCCCGCAGCCGGGGGTCCCACCTGGGTGTCCCACAGCCGGCTGGGGACGAGCGGAGCTGCACCAGTGGGGGTGTCCCTGCTCCCACCATTTCACAGATGCTCAAACACCCCCGAAGTCACTGAAAACAGGGACGTGTCAGGGGGGCTGGGAGCTGCTGGCACCTCCCTGGCACCCTCCTTCACCGCCAACCCGCGGGCAGCGGCGCGGGGCGGGCACGGCGGGTGGCACGGCGCTGGGAGCGTGGCTATAAATAACCCACCCTCCTTCCCGGGGTTATTTTTAGCCTCTGCAGCTGTAATTATCCACCCCTGGCGTCGGGGCTGCGGGGATGTCACCGGGGTGGCCCCGTGGAGGGACACAGGTCCCCACCAGGGCTTGGTGTGTGCCCACACTGGGGTGCTCTGGGGTGGGGGCATCACCACAGTCGGGGTCCCCCCCAGCACCAGGCACATCCCTGGGGACACCCTCTCTGACCGCGTCCCTGGGGCCACCCACGTCCCACCGCGGGGAATCCCTCTGCGTCCCCCAGCTCCACCGCCTGTCCCCACCACGGTGGGGGACGTGGTGCGACACCGGGACACCCGCGACGCACTGGGACCACGGCTGTGACGCCATGGAGCGGCTTCCTGCTCCGGCATCCGGCCGCCGTGCGCCGTGACATGAGCCCTCACCCCATGGCGGGGGGAACAGGGACCCCAGAGCCACCAGGGAGCACCCCGGCTCCGTGCCTCAGTTCCCCCCCCTGCAGCACAGCCCCTCTGCGGAGCCACCCGCAGCCCCCCGGGACCCCACGGACCCCCGCACCCACAGACACGCGTGCAGCTGCTTCCCCTCCTCCTCCAAGAGTCAGGGGGGACATGGATGCAGCCCCCCCATCAGCCCCAGCCCCCCCAGGGCTGGGCATTTCCCAGGGGGCTGCAGTGGGGATGGGGGGGGTCACGGTGGTGATGCCAGGGGTCACAGAGGTGATGCCAGGGGCTGCAGTGGCGATGCCAGGGGGATGCTGGGGGTCACTGGGGGGGGGAGGGGGACAAGGCTGTCACTAAACCAACCCAGCCCCCCCATTCCCAGCCCCCGGGACCCCTCCCCTCGGCGTGGAGGGGGTGGGGGTCTGGCCACACGTGTCCCCACCGGTGCTGAATCAGTGCCCCCCCCCAGACCCTGCAGCCACCCTCGGTGTCTGGGCCCGGGTGGAAAGGGTGGCTCAGCGTCCAGCCGGGGTCCCCCGCGCCCCCGCGCCCGGCCGTGAGTCACCCCAGCCCGGGGACACCGCGGGGGGGGCCAGGGGGACCAGGGAGCCCTGGCCGGGGCTGCAAGGGTCAAGATGGGGCTGCACAAGGAGGGGTCCCCATTGCCCCCCTTTGGCTGGGGGTGCCTTAGGGGGTCCCTTGGGGGGGGTCCCTGGGGTCCATGTGGGGGTCTGAGGTTCAAGGGGAGGGGGGCCTGGGGGACCTGGGGGGGGTCTGGGGGTTCCTGGGCAGGATGGGGGGGTCCTCTCCTGCAGGATCAGGCCCCTGGGGTGCACCACGCTCTGTCTGGGGGGTCCCAGGGGGGCTGTGTGTCCGGGGGGGGGGACACACACCGTGTGGGGGGTGGGTGACATGTGTGTGCCTGCGTGTGCGTGATCCAGCACACGTGTGGGCGGCTCCGCGTGTGCTCCGGGGTGGGCTGCGGTTGGGGCTGCGCTGTGGGTGTCCTGCTGGGGTGGGCTGGGGGCACTGGGGGGGTGCAGGGGGATCCTGGGACCATCACATCCCCCCCCCAGCCCCAGGGCTGTGACTCAGCCCGGCCTGACGCACTCATCACACGAGTGGCTGCACGGCGCAGGCTCGCTGTGCCCTCCCCGGTGACACCGGGGACAGGAATGGTGGCGTGGGGTCACCGGGGCCTCGTGACCCGCTGCCTCATCAGTGAAATGAGCTGCAGGGAGGCTCAGCCCTCCGGCCCTTTCCCTCCTGGTTTTCCCTGGCTGCTCCCAGGGACCAACAGCGATGGGTGACTGCGAGCTGGCACTGCCCTGGCTGTGCCATGCAGGGGGGGTCCCTGTGCCCCCCAAACATCCCCTCTCCAGAGCTGGGCGCGGGGCCCAGGCCCCTCTGCAGACGGGGAAACTGAGGCACGGGAGCTGCCAGGAGCGCGGTCAGGTGGGGGCTGTGACTCACCCCGCAGCTTCCCAGGGCGCTGCTGTCCCCCCGTGTCCCCCCGTGTCCCCCCTTTGGCGGGTGCAGCCTGGGGGGGCTGGTGGCTGCAGACTGAAATCGCCCTCTCCCCTCTGGGCTGCCTTGTCACCCCCCCAGGGGCCCGTCCTGCCCCCACTGAGCCCCCCCTGTCACCCCCCTGAGCCCCCAGCCCGCAGCTGAGACCTGCCAGCTCATTGCAGGCATGGCCGGGCAGACCCCGCGGGCCCGGCTGGGTGGTCCTTTGCCATGTGCCCCCCGGCTGTGGGGTGGGGGTGCTGCCATGGGACCCCCCAGGCTGCACTGGGGGGGACCCCCACTCCCACGGGCCGGGGGATGGCTCCTGGCTGTGATGCTGGGACGGGTCCCCCCCCGCCACTGCGCCTCAGCTTCCCCCTGCAGCCAGAGCCCAAAGGAGGGCACAGGGCACGAGGCACCCTGGGACGGCCACCGTGTCCCCAAACAGATGGGACAGGCGCTGCTGTGTCCCCACGCGGGCTGGACACCGTGTCCCAGCCGGGCAGGGTGACCTCCCAGCTCCCTGCCAGCAGCCCGGTGCCCGCCATGGGGCTGGCACAGGTCCCGGTCCCCAGCGGGTCCCCGTCACCCCGGCCTGACACTGGCACACGCAGCACGGTGCACGGGGGTGTCACGTGTGTGCGCACGCGTGTGCGTGTGAAGCGGGGCGGGGGCAGCGGGGGTGAGCTCAGGGCCTGCTCCGACGCGCCGATGCCAGCGGGGTGCTGGGAGCGGGGCTGGCAGCTCCCACGCCGCACCGGGCCCCGCACGCACACGCGTGTGCACATGCACATACATGCACATACATGTGCACACCCCGTGCCCGGGTAGGTGGCTCCCACCCCAAGGAGGGACCCCGGGGACCCACTCTGTGTCCCCACGTTCAGCGCTGGGCACGGGGTGAGTCCCGGGGGGGGCACAGGGGGATTCCCAGGCTGGGGGGGGGCGTGGGGGGGTTTCCTGGCCCCGGGGCAGGGCTCAGCCCACGGGGGGGGGGGGGGGTTGGGGGGGGCGGGTGCTCCCGGTTCCCACGGCCGGGGAGAGCTGCGGTTTCTGCAGAGGGGGGGGTGCGAGGGAGGTCCCAAATGTCAGATCAGCCCCCCCCACCCCACCAGAACCGGGGGGGGCAGTGCTGGGTGCCCTGAGGGGGCTCTGCCTCAGTTCCCCACAGACCCCTTGGCCACGCGTGGGGTCCCGGCCATTTTTCATGGACAGAACCCGTTTTGTCTCCTTCCCCCGCAGCGTGGGGGGGCCACACACGAGTGGGAATTCCCCCCCCCCCCCCCAGCACCCCAGGAGGAGGTGGAGGGGGGCCCGGTGCCAAGCGTTGCTCCCCACCCCGAAACCCGCCTGGGAGCGGCCGATGCCGCTGGGCGTGGGAAGGGCGGAGGGAGGCGGAGGGACAGCGGTGACTTCAGACATTTTATTGCAAATAATTCTGGTTTAATTCAATCCTTATAAGAATAAACTCCGGAACAGCCTCAGCTCAGGCTCTCCGTGTGGCTCCAGCGCCAAAACTGTCCCCGGTGTCACAGGTCCATCCCACGGGTGGGAATTGATCCCAAGGTTTGGAAAACTCCATCCCTCCGCGGTCCTCATGGATCCGGGAATGGAACCACCGCAGTCTCCATCTCCTCGGCGCTGCCCGCGTCCCCATCCCGTCCCGGCGCCGCTCCTCGGTCCCCACCGCCGACCACAGCTCCACCGCCGCCACCGCTCCGCCGCGCTCCGGCCAGCGGCCCCGGCGCTGCCAACGCGTGGGCTCCGCTCCGTCCCGCGCCCACCGCTCCGCCGGGTCCTCCTCTCTCCCCGTTAAATAGAATAAATAAAGTCGGTGGGTTCTGGGGTTGGGTGGGTGTTGTTTTCCTAACTGGCCGTTTCTCCTCCTGTTTTTTCCTGCTGTTTTAGGGTTTTTTTTGTCTCCTTTTGTGTCGAAGTAGCGCGGGGTTTGTGCCCGGGGGGCTCAGCGCTCCTGCAGGCACACGAAGGGCACCCACTGGTTCCTGTCGCGGCTCTCGGCGCAGTAACTCGCCACCTCCGCCAGCCCTTGGCTCTTCCACGCGTCCGTGTGCGGGTTCTGGGGAGCACAAAAACCCTCGGGTTCAGCGTCAGCCGTCACCTCGACACGTGGCCCTGAGTGTCGCCGTGTCCCCCAGCCACCCGCCCCGTCCCCGGCGTGAATCACGGCGCCGGCGGCGCGTGGCCGCCCCGTGCATCACCGCCGCGCTCACCGTGACTAAGAGGCAGTGGAGGTCGCGGGGCTCGGTGCCCGCCTCGGGCTCGCCCAGGATGGCGGCCAGGCGTTGCATGCCCGAAACCCGTAGGATGTGGATGTCATTGTCACAGCAAAACGCCTGGATGAGGGTGAAGTGGATCTGTAAGGCGATGTCACCTTCGTCTTCCTCATCGGTGGCCAAGACGCACAGCACCACGCTGTCGGGGTCCCTGTGGGGTGCACGTGGGGTTAGGGGGGCACCCGAACGGCTCTGACACCCATGGGACCCTGACACCCCGTGTCACCAGGGCCATCTCCCGGCGTGCAGGGACGGGATGGGGGACAGACCCCCTCTGAGCACTGGGGGTGCTCCTGGCAGCGCCCCCCCTGCACACACCCTTCGGGAAGGGCCACTCCGACACTAACTCCAGTCTGAAGTGGAGCCCCCCCACCACGTACTGGGGGGACTCAGACCCCCTCGGACCCCTTCCCCCCCCTACCCCGTGTCCCCCCACACCCTGCGCTCACCCTGCTCGGACCCCCCCGACCTGACCCCCGCCCCGTGCCCCCCGGACCCTGTCCCCCCCCCCGCGACACTCACACGTTCATGAGCTTGGCGGACTCGTAGACCCCAACCGTGAGCCGGTCCTGTCGCTGCGCCGCCACCAGCACCCGCTCCACCGCCTCGCTCACCGCCTGCATCCTACACGGGGAGGGGGGAAAAGAGCCGCTGAGCATCGGCGACAGCGCTGGCGACACGGGCGGGCTGTCGGCGACAGGCGCGGGGAGCACGGCACTTACTTGGTGCTGTCGCAGGGCACCAGCTCCTCCAGGGTCATGGTGCAATTGTAATCCGGGGCGGGCGGCGGCCCGGGGGCGCGAGCAAATCCCAAGGGTGGTAATCCCGAGAGCGATGGAGGCGCTGTCGCGGTGGTGTCGCGATATCCCGCTGCCTGTGCCCGACGCTGCGGCGCGATCGCTCTGAGCCAGCGCCGCGCCCGGCGCCGCCTTTTATTGGCTCCCGCCGGGGGGCGGGGCCGCACGGGGCGCCCCCGCCTCGCCCATTGGCTGAGCCCGCAGCGAGCGGGGGCGGGCGGCGCGGGGATTGGGCGGCGCCGGCGGGGCCCACGTGGGGGTGCGGCGGGGCGGGGGGGCGGGGGGGAAACCCCCGCACAGAAACTGCCCCCCCCCCCCGCGGGACCGGGACCGTGCGGGGAGCGGGGGCTGCACCGAGCGGGGGGGTCTGTCCATGCACCGGAGGCGGCACCGGGGTCTTCTCCGTGCACCGGGGGCCGCACCGGGGGGGTCTGTCCGTGCACCGGGGGGGTCTGTCCGTGCACCGGGGGTCGGTCCGTACACCGGGGGCCGTACCGGGGGGATCTGTCCGTGCACAGGGGGGTCTGTCCGTGCACCGGGGCTCGGTCCGTGCACCGGGGGCTGCACGAAGCAGTTCGTGCACCGGGGCGCGGGGGAGGCACCGGGCGTTGTAACGGGAGCAGGGCGGGGGGGGGTTGGTGCTCTCAGAGCCGGGGGAAACGAGGACACCGCCGGGAGCTCGGTGCAGCGGGGCCGGGCCGCGCTCGGGGCTGGGGCGGGCGGCGGCTGCCACCTGCCGGGGGACCGGGACGGGCACCGGCGGGGCGGGGGGGGGGCGGGGACTGCATTACCCAGAGGGCACCGCGCCGCCGGGTGGGCGGGGCCGGGGCTGGGGGCGGGGCCGGGGGCCACGTGCGGGGGCGGTGCCGCCTGCGCCGGGTCATGGCTGAGAGCGGCCCGGGGCTGCGGGTGGGCACCGGGACCGGGGACCGGGCTGGGCCGGGTCTGAGGACGACTGGACCGGGGCTGGAAGGCACCAAACCGGGGCCAGACCGGGATGGGGGTGTCCGAACCGGTACCGGACCGGGCTGGGGTCACCGAACCGGGGCTGGAGGGTCTGGGCTAGGCCGGGGCCGGTGGGACCGGACCGTTCGGCGGGAAGGGATCGTAGCGCGCCGGTCCGGCCGGTGTCCGGGATGGCACCGGGATGCTCCGCGGTGTCCCCGCCCCGTCCCTCTCTGTGACGCTGCCGTTACCGCCCGCAGGGCCCCGACCGCGCCGGCTCCGACGCGGAGCTCCGCTCCCCCCGGGATGCTCCGGGGGACGGGACGGACGGTGGCTCCGAGACCCCCACCTCGAGCGTGACCCCCAGCGAGGAGGAGGAGAAGGAGGAGGAGGAAGGCCACCAGGTGAGCACGAACCATCCCCCAGCCCCGTGCGATTCGGGGTGTCCGCGCTGTTCCCCTGTGACCCCCACCGCCCCCCCCCCGTCTCCCCGCAGTGGAAGGTGGGGGACGCCTGCAGCGCCCCTTGGTCGGGGGACGGGCTGCTGTACCCCGCTCGGCTGCGGGCGCTGGACCCCTCCGCGGGCACCGGCCTCGTGGAGTTCGACGGCTACGGCAACACCGAGGAGCGGGCGCTGGCCGACCTCCTGCCCCCCCGCCCCGGGGCCTGGGGGGCCGCTGGCACCCGAAGGGGCGAGGGTCCCCCCCACCCCAGCACCCCTTCACCGTGGGAGCTGCCCCCGAGGAGGAGGAAGGGCGAACGGGCACCCTGCTCCCCCCAGCCCCCCGAGGTGAGTGGCTGCTGTCCCCCCCCCCCCATCCCCCCGGTTTTGGGGCACCCTGCGCCCCCACAATCAGTCCCTGATGGGCTGGGGGTGCTGCTGGCAGGCGATGCCCCTGCCGAGGCCCCCGCCGCACGCTGCCTGGGAGGAAGAGGAGGAAGAGGAGGCCTTGGCTGCCATGCTGATGGCCTGGTACATGAGTGGGTACCACACCGGCTTCTACCTGGTACGGTGAGGGGTGAATGGGATGGGGGGGGGTGGAAGGAGAGGGTCCCCCCCCATGACCCCCAATCTCTCTGTGCCCCAGGGCCTCCGGGAAGGACGGGCAGAGGCCACCGAGCCCCCCCCAAGGCCACGCTCCAGGCAGAAGAAGTCCCCACGCAGTTAGGTGGGTTTGGGGGTGCTCCGAGGCTGGGACACCCCTCCCTGTGCTCCCCACGTCCTGCTGTCACATCATCACCCTGCTGGGGGGCACCTGGGAGAGGGCTGTGGGACACAAAGGGACCTCACAGGGATGCTGTGGGGCTGGGGGACCCCACAGGGACACGGGGGGGACCTGGGAGGGCTGGGGGGCATGGGAACAGGGGGCTGGGGGATCCCATCACCCCTTCCCCACTGCTCACCCATGTTTGCTCCCCTCCAGCTGGATTGTCCCCCCGTCCCGCCGGAGGGACAGCCCTCACGCTCCTGATGTCCCCTCTCTTGCGGAGGGGGCTGCACCCCCCCAGGGGTCCTGACTGCAGGGACGGGGACAGCAGCCAGCTCTGCATCAGAGCCCTGGCCCAGGGGGGCTGCAGCACCCCCTCGTCCCCCCTCTGTGTCCCCCCCTCCTTTGGAATAAAGCTGTTTGTCAGACCCGTGTGCCAGCCTGTCTGTGCCATCCCCGGAGGGACCCTCGGCTGTGCCAGCGTGGCGCCGGCGGCCGGGATGAGCCGTGTTTGCTCAGGGAATTGGCAGCGTGGCCTCTGCCTCCCCACGGGCTGGGGGGCTCATCCCTGGGGGGGGGCTCTGTGCCCACTGCTCTCAGGCCGCTCCGGCTGGACGTGGCACTGACGTGTGTCCTGCCACCTCGGGACATGTGTGTCCCAGGGGATGCATCTCCCAGGGACGTGTCCCCCCCGTCTGTCCAGCTTGATGTCAGCAGGGAGGTTTGGGGGACACACGCACCTGCTCCCCATCTGCGTCAGCGGGTGTTTGCCCACGCCAGCGACCCTCGGTGGCTGGGGGTGGCAGAGGGGGTATAAAGCCGGCTGTGCCAGGCGCATCCCCCAGCATCCAGGGACGCATCCAGCACCGGGAGCATGGGAAGTGCTTGGCTCTGCCTGCTCTGCCTGGCCGGCTCCAGCCTCACCCTGCTGGGCACTGCGGAGCCAGTGCCAGGGCTCCGGACCCCGGGGAGCCTGCCCGGGCAGAGCCAGGAGGAGTTGGAGCTGGTAAGGGACCGGGGGAACGATGCCCGTGGGGGACGGGACCACCAGGAACCCCCCCCCCAGCTCTGGGGGACCTCAGGGTGCTCCTGCTCCCACCGCCCCGCTTTAGGGGCTGGTTCTGGCTGTGCCAGGGTGTCCCTGGGGCATCGGGGAGGGGACACCAAAACCCCACCAGTGGTTTTCCACGGCTGCTCGCCCGGGTGAGGCACTCGGGATGCACCCCGGGGGGGCTCGGGGTGACATGGGCCTCCTGGGGGGCTCGGGGTGACACAGTGCTGCCCACACAGGTCGAGGCGCTGCAGGAAGTGCTGGAGAAGCTGGGGACCAGGGAGCTGCCGGCGATGGAGAAGAGGCTGAGCTGGGTGCCCTCGGTACGGCCGGGCTTGGGGGACAGTGGGTGACCAGCTCTGGGTGCTCGGGGGGGTCTGGGTGCTCGGGGGGGTCAAACCCCACGGCCAGCATTGGGGATGGACTCTTTGGGTGCTGGTTGCGGGGGTCCAGCCCCGGGGGGGGAGCTGGGCTGGGTGAGCCCCAGGGCTGACGGGTGCCATCCCGCAGTGCCAGCCCGGGGAGCCGTGCGCGGTGCGGAGGGGTGCCCGCATCGGGAAGCTCTGCAGCTGCCCCCGCGGCACCGCCTGCAACTTGTTCATCCTCAAGTGCTCCTAAGGGACAGCGGGGACACCGGGGATGCTGCCACCCACCAGGATGCTGCTGGCCCAGCCTGTGCCCCATGCAGTGGGGGGGGAGCCGTGGGCCTTCAGCCCCCCTCTCCACACTGGGACATGCCTGCACAGCACCCTGGCACCCTTGGGTGCCCAGGCCCAGGGGGCTGCAGGTCTCCTGCTCCAGGACCACATTAAATGACTTTGACCCACGCCTGTCACCTGCTCTTTGGGGGTTTCTGGGGTGGCAGCTGGACACGGGTCCTGGGGTGCCAGGCAGGGTGGGCAGAGGGGGGGGTCCCATCCTGCTGCGGGCTGTGTGGGGTGTGCGGTGGGGCACTGGGAAGGGGGATGCTGCCAGGGTGGGTTGGGGGCTCTCGTGGGCATGGCGCCGCTCCTTCCTGATCCGCTGATGGGAACGGGGGGCAAGGGCAGGGGACTCAGTGGGGGCGACGCTGCCCAGCCCCCCCCGACCTGCACTGCACACCCCAGGCGGTCCTGCAGTGCACTGCGCCCACTGTACAGCCCCCGCACCGCACCCTGCTGCACTGCGCCACCTCTGCACGATGGCGGCCATGGTCCTGGGGCGGCCCCCCGGGCACCGCACTGCGCCCCTCGGCACCGCACTCTGCTGTCCCAGCGCTGCATCGCACTGCATCGCACACCCGGCTCTGCACTGCATTGCAGTCCCATCCCGAGCCCCACTCTGCCTCCCACCACTGCATCGCCCTGCAACGCCCACTGCCAGCTCCGCACCGCTCCGCGCCGCACGTCCCCCGCCGGGCGGACCCCACCCCCAGCGACCCCACCCTGCCATTGCCCCTTTAAGATCTCCCCGCCCACCGCCGCTCCCCGCCCCGTCCCTTTCCCCACCGCCCTTTCCCATTGGCCGACGGTGACGTCAGTAGGCGGGGATTGGCGGCGGTGACGCGCAGGGGGCGTGGCCCGGCGTGGCCCGGCGCGGCGGGCGGGGGGCGCCGAAGATGGCGGCGGCGGCGGCGGCGGCGCGGGCCGCGGGGGCTGCGGAGGGCTCGGGCCGGGCGGCGGCGGTGGCGGCAGCGGTGGCGGCTCCGGTTCCTCCTGCCGGCCCCGCCGCGGGGCCGCGCCGCTACTCGCTGCTGGCCATCGTGGGCGGCGGCTGCCACCGGCCCGGCCTGCTGACCGCCGCGCTGCAGCAGCTGGAGCGAGGTGAGCCCGCGGCTCCCGGGGCGGCGGCGGCGATGGCCGCCATGGTCCCGGGGCGGCCCCCCGGGCCAGGCCCTCCTCTTCCCGCGCAGGATGCTCCGGGCTCTGTCCCCTCCCCTGCCCCGCGCCCCCCGGATCCCCGTCCCCCCCAGGCTCCGACCCCCTCCCGGTCACCGGGCTCGGACCCCCCTGGGGCCTCCCGGTCCGCCCCTCCTGCCCCAGGTCTCCAGGATCTGGACCCTCAAGCTCTGATCCCTCCCCAGCCCCAGAGCCCTCAGCATCTGCCCCCCCAGGACCCTCAGGATCTGTCCCCCCAACCCCCAAGCTCTGATCCCTGCCCAGCCCCAGGACCCCCAGGATCTGCCCCCCCAGGACCCCCAGGATCTGTCCCCCCCCCAGCCCCCAAGCTCTGATCCCTCCCCAGGACCCCCAGGATCTGCCCCCCCAGGACCCCCAGGATCTGCCCCACAAGTGCTGCCCCCCCCTCCCATCCCTGCCCCTGGGACCTCCCCCTCTCCCCCTGTGTCCTGTCCCCCCTCATTGTCACCCCCTGGGACCCCCATGCAGCTGGGGGGATGGATGCTGGGGGGGGGCACACTGTGGGGACCCCCTTCACCCCCTGCTCCCAGCTCTCTCGGGGCGTGGGGGCACCCCTGCACTGGAGCAGGTCCCCCCACCGCCGTGGCACCGGGCACCCTACAAGGGCAGGACTGACTCCCCCCACCCCCCCAGCAACGAAATCACCCCAAAACGGCCCCAGCCCTCACCCTTGTGCAACCCCCCCCGTCTTACGCCATCGCCCGCCGGTTTGCTGGGCCGTTATCATTGTCACACCAGTGGGGGGGGCTGGTGGCCCCCCGTGAACCCCCCTGCGGGGTCCTGAAGGCGTTGTGTGTATTTTGGGGGTGCAGCGTGGCGTTCCTGACCCCGTTCTGGGACACACCCCCCCTGCACCGGTGCCACCGCGAGCGCCAGGTCTCCTGCACCGTTAATTCTGTTTAATTACTGCCTTTGAGGAGGTGCCCACAAGGTGCGCCCGGCGCCCCGGGGGCCACGGTTTGGGTTGGCACAGCCGGTGCTGCCGTGAGTCACCGCGCAAGGTGCTCACCCGGTGGTGCCTCAGCCGTGTGCCGGGGTCTGGCTGGGCTTGGGGACGCACTGGGGTGTCCCCAACAGCCACCGAGGTGGCACGGTGGTGGCTTAGGGGGAGGTAGGATGGGGGAGCGAGGTGGGGATGGTCCCCACTGTGCTGCTTCTGGCATCACCCGGTGCCGTGGGGGTGCTGTGGTGTGGGGGTACGGTGCCAGTGGGTGCTAATGGGGCTGAGTCCCCCCCCCCCAATTTTTGTCCCCCTCCTTGAAGGAATCCGCTCCTGGGACATCGATCTCTCCTCCTGCAACCTGGACGAGCAGCTGAAGCTCTTCGTGTCCCGTCACTCAGCCACTTTCTCCAGCATTGTGAAAGGTAAAAGGGGGGGGACACACTGTCTGCTACAGCCAGGGGGCCCCCCCCCTCCCCACCATCCCCCCAGCCATTGTGGGAACAGGCTTTGCTTTGTGTCCCCCCCGCCACGGCCAAGCCCCGTGATCCCCCACATGAGAAACCACTTCCTTCTCGGGAGCACCCGGGGCTTGCTGCAGTGCTTGGGGGGGTAGAAGGGGCACCCCCAAGTCTGTGTCCCCCCCCCCTTTTTTTTTTTCCTCCCCTCCCTGTGGCAGGAAGGACGTGGGAAATGTGTCCTTCGGCTCAGCGGATCCGCTGGCCCCCGCCATGTCCGGGGGCGGGGTGGTGGCTGTCCCCGTGGGGGAAGCAGGCAGGCGCTGGCCCTGCTGCCGTGTCCCCCCCCCTCCCATCAATGCCATCCCCATGGGATGAGGCCGCAGGGGGGTGCAGCCCCGCCGGTTTTGGGGAGGGTGAGTGTGAGCCCTGGCTCCCCGCAGGTCAGCGGACCCTCCACCACCGGGGCGATGTGCTGGAGACCCTGGTGCTGCTCAACCCTTCCGACAAGTCCCTGTGCGACGAGGTGAGCTGGGGAGGGCACCGGGGGGGACGCCGCCGTGGTCCCTGGGGAGCCTGGCATCCTCCTGTCCCCCCCTCTGTCCTCACGTCCCCCTCCGTCCCTCAGCTGCGGAACCTCATCACGGACGTGTCGCAGCACAAGCTGCTGGTGTTCGCCGGACCCTGCGTGGAGGACACGGGGGAGCTGATGCTGCAGACGGGCTGCTTCTCCCTCCGGGACTTCATCCACATCTTCACCGACAAGGAGGTGCGCTGGCACGGCCGGGGGACCCCCGGGGAGCCTGGCTGCCAGCACGGGGGGGGCTGTGGGGGCCGCTGTCTGGGCATGGCGGGGGTGTGGGGCTGGCTCAGCCGTGCTGCCTCTCCCACCGGCACGTCCCCGCCTCCGCAGGGCTGGGGAAGGGGCAGTGGGACTGGGGGGGCCCTGAGCTGCGGCTGGGGGTGGGTGGGAGTGGGGAAGTGATGCCAGTGGCCAGCCCCAGGTCCAGGGCTGGGATGAGGCTGCGGGCGCCCCTGGGGAGGGGATGCTCGGCGCTTGCCAAGGGAGCGGGGCTGAGGCAGGAGCCCCCCTGGGCTGCCCTGTCTCTGGCCCCAGGTGCCCCATCCCACCTGAAGCTGTGGCTGTCCCCGTCCCCTCGCAGGTAGGGGAGATCCTGAGCTCTGCGGACCCCTCAGCCAAGGCCAGGCTGACCATCAGCTGCCCCGACTTTGGGGAGTGGAGGGACTCGGGCTTGGAGCATCACAACCTCCAGGACTTCATCGAGCTGCGCTACAACCCAGGCTGCATCCTGCCGGAGATGGAGGGGCTGGAGGAGTTCATGGAATACCTCTCGGAGTCGCTGGAGCCCCAGTCCCCCTTTGACCTCCTCGAGCCCCCCACCATGGTTGGCTTCCTCAAGCTCTCCAAGCCCTGCTGCTATATCTTCCCGGGCGGGAGAGGGGACTCGGCTTTCTTTGCTGTTAATGGCTTCAACGTCCTGGTTAACGGAGGTTCCAACCCCAAATCATCCTTCTGGAAGCTGGTCCGGCACCTGGACCGCATCGACTCCATCCTGGTGACGCACGCGGGGACGGACAGCCTGCCCGGCGTCAACAGCCTGCTGCAGAGGAAGCTGGCAGAGCTGGAGGAGGATCCGTCCCAGAGCTCGCAGGGCAACGGGGTCTGGGCGAAGAACCTCATCTCCCCGGAGCTTGGGGTCGTCTTCCTCAACGCCTCTGAGAAGCTGAAGGACATCGAAGGTAACTCCCGGGTGCTGAAGAGCTGTGACGAGGCCGCCCTGACCCTGCACTACCTGGAGAAGCTGGGCATCCATCCCAACCCGCTGGCCCGGGACAGCGGACCCCGCGCGGAGCCCACTGTGCTCTTCCAGAAGATGGGAGTGGGTCGGCTGGACATGTACGTCCTGAACCCTGTGAAAGGCACCAAGGAGCTGGAGTTTCTCCGGCAGCAGTGGTCAGGTAACAGCTACCCCAAGGAGCAGGACCTGCCCCTGCAGTGCCTGACCTCCGTCTGCGCCCTGCTGGTCTGGCACCCCGTCAGCCCCTCTGAGAAGATCATCCGGGTCCTCTTCCCCGGCTGCACCCCCCAGGGCCGCATCCTGGAGGGGCTGGAGAAGGTGAAGCACCTGGAGTTCCTCAAGCACCCCGTGGTCACCAAGAATGACTTGAAGGGGCCATCGGTGGCCCAACCGGAGAAGCTGCTCAAGCAGAGGAGGGCAGAGAGCAAGGAGAGCCTGAAGTCGGCTTCCAAGCTCAGCTTGGTGGACACCGGGGCGCCGGCGCCGAAGGAGAAGGCTTCATCAAAGGTGGAGAGGAAGGAGGTGAAGGTGGGGACCAAGGAGAAGCCAAAATCCCTGGGGGAGACGGCCAGAGCGGGGTCGGAAGAGGAGAAAGCCAAGGATGCTCGGGCCAAGCTGGACTCTTCCATGGAGAAGCTGAAGGCGGACGCGAAGCCGAAGCCCAGCAAGGAGAAGGTGGTGGCCAAGAAGGAGCCCGCCCCCCGCAGGGAGGAGAAGAAGCCGCCAAAGAAGGACGAGGGGGCCGAGGCGAAGGGGGAGGCCAAGAAGGAGGCGAAGGTGGTGAAGAAGGAGGCGAAGGCTGAGACGCTGCGGAAGGACGCGAAGGAGAGCAAGGCAGAGCCCAAAGCTCCTGCCAAGGCCCCCGCCCGGAAAGCGCCGGCCCCGGAGAGCCGCAAAGCCCCGGCCAGGGCCGGCAGCGCCAAGAAGCCCCCCAAGAAGGAGCCGGAGAAGCCCAAGGCCAGAGCCCCCCGGGAGGCAGGCGGCAGGAAGGAGCCGGGGACATCGGACGGCTCCAAGTCCTCCTCCCCCGAGGACATGCTGCCTGAGGCCGAGCGGGGCCGGGGGTCACCGGGGGCCGGCGGGAGGAGGAGGAAGGAGGAGTCCACGGACGAAGGCATCACCACGGCCGAGAGCGAGCTGGAGCCTTCGCCGCTGGAGAATGGGGGCAGCGGGGGACCGGGGGACGCGTCCTGCCCCGAGAACGGCCTGGAGGACCCCGACAGCCCCCAGCGGTTCCGTTACCTGGAGAGCAGCCCCCTGAGAGCCGTCTGCCCCCCCTCGCCCTTGGCCAAGACCCCCAAGAGCGACCGCAGCGTCAACTTCGACCTGACCCCCACCGGGCTGCTCAGCCACGGCCCCGAGGGCGGCGAGGACCCCTGCGGCAGCTCCGAGGAGAAGACCCTGGAGATGATGTCCCCGGCCAGCTCGGGGCCGGCCAGCGCCGGGCACACCCCCTTCCACCAGTCCCCGGTGGACGATGGCACGGAGGAACCGGGCACCGGCACCAACCGGCAGCCGAACCCTTGGCCGCCGACCGGGGGTAAAACCCCGCAGGACGGCTCGGGCTCCTCGCAGGAGAAGCAGGCGGGCTGCCTCTCCCTCAGCCCCTTCAAGGATGACGTCCCCGACGTGTCCCCCACTGTCACCACCCCCTCGCTGCCCGCCGAGGTGGGCTCCCCGCACTCCACCGAGGTGGACGAGTCGCTCTCGGTTTCCTTCGAGCAAGTGCTGCCGCCCGTCAGTGAGTCCCCGCCGGAGGAGGGCAGGCGGTCCCGGGGGACCGGGGGGACACCGGAGCCGGAGGCCACCAAGGGTGGGTTGTCGCTGCCGCTGCGGCCGTGCCACCACCCGCCGCGGGGCAACGGTGACGCGGTGCCGCGGCCCGGCCGCCGTTCCGACTCGCCCCACGACGTGGACCTGTGCTTGGTGTCACCCTGTGAGTTCGAGCACCCCAAATCGGAGCGGTCCCCGTCGGCCGCCGCCAGCCCCCGGGAGCTGTCGGACAGCGACCCGTCGCAGGAGCTGGTGCAGCGCCAGGGCCGTGCCCACCCCGCGGCGGGCGAGACCCCCCCCACCTCCGTCAGCGAGTCGCTGCCCACCCTCTCCGACTCGGACGTCCCTCCGGCCACCGAGGACTGTCCCTCCCTGCTGGCCGACGGGCTGGAGTCGGACGAGGATTCGGAGCAGCCCCCCCGTGGCATGGCCAGGGCCCGCGACCCCCTGCCAGCCCCCATGAAGGACCCCTGCCCCATCCCTGCCCAGCCTGGCATCTGCATGGTGGACCCCGAGGCGCTGCCAGCCGGGAAGAAGGAGCCCCCCGGCAAGGTGAAGAGGACCACAGCCCGCGCGGGCTCAGCACCCACCACCGCGAAAGCTGAGCCCCCCCGGCACCCCACGCCGGCCCCCAAGGGCAAGGGCACCGCCAGCTCAGTCCGCGATGCTGGGGACAAGGCCAAGCTGCTCGCTGGGGACAAGAAGGGCCTCTCGGGTGGGGACACCCGCACGCCAGGGACCACCCGCAGCGCTGGAGCCCGGCTGCCAGCAGGGGCTGGCAGGGCGTCACCGGCAGGTACGGGGCTGGGGGGGACGTGGGGGTGCTCCCCACCCCTGGGGACCATGCAGTGCGGTGGGGGGGTTCGGGGGCTGCTGCTCAGCGTGCCACCCCCCCCCTCCTGGCAGGCACCCGCGCTGCAGCCCCCCTGGGCCCCCCCGTGTACGTGGACCTGGCGTATCTGCCCGGCTCCTGGAGCGCCCGGACGGTGGACGAGGAATTCTTCCGCCGCGTCCGCTCCCTCTGCTACGTGGTCAGCGGCGACGACCACCTGAAGGAGGGGGTCCTGCGCTCCCTCCTCGATGCCCTCCTCTCTGCCAAGCACCAGTGGGGCACCGACACCCAGGTGAGCCCCCCTACCCCACCCCGGGTACCCCCTGTCCCCACATCCATGTGTCCCTCTGTCCCTGCATCTCACATCCCCGTGTCCCCACATCCCCCTGTCCCCAGATCCCCCCATCCCTGTGTCCCCCCGTCCCTGCATCTCACATCCCCATGTCCCCAGATCCTTGTGTCCCCCTGTCCCCAGATCCCCCCATCCCTGTGTCCACATCCCCATGTCCCCACATCCCCCTGTCCCCAGATCCTTGTGTCCCCCTGTCCCCAGATCCCCCCATCCCTGTGTCCCCCCGTCCCTGCATCTCACATCCCCATGTCCCCACATCCCCCTGTCCCAAGATCCTTGTGTCCCCCTGTCCCCAGATCCCCCCATATCCCTACATCCCTGTGTCCCCACATCCCTGCATCCCACATCCTCGTGTCCCCCCCGTCCCCATCCCCACATGCCACGGTGCTGGGCGGGGGGTGACGGCGCGGTGGGTGTCCCCGTAGGTGACCTTGATCCCCACCTTCGACTCGGCGGTGATGCACGAGTGGTACCAGGAGACCCACGAGCGGCAGCAGGAGCTGGGCATCACGGTGCTGGGCAGCAACAGCACCGTGGCCATGCAGGATGAGACCTTCCCCGCCTGCAAGGTGGAGTTCTGAGGGGGGGGTGGGGGGCACACAGGGTGGGGGGCTTCATCCTCCCCCCCTCCTCCTCCTCCTCCCTGAGCCCCCCTTCTCCCTCCCTCCACCCCCTCAGTCACTCAGAGGGGAGGGAGAGGGGGGGTCTGCTGGGGAGGGGTGGGGAAAGAGGGGGTTGTCCCCATCCATCGTGTGTCCTGTCCCCCCACCCCCCCACCCCCCCAGGGCTGGTAGGGGCTCCCCGAGCCCCCCAGCACCCACACGCCGCACCCTCCCACGCCGCGTGGTCCCCGCATGCCCACGCCAGAGCCGTGCACTCGCTCTGCGCCCACTGCCCTCCCTGGGGAGGGGGGACACAACGGGGTGACCCTGCCCTTGGGGACAGGATCTGTGTGCGCCCCCCCCCCCCCCCAGCCGCGGTGCTGAGTGATTTAACAGGGTCAGTTTTGGTGTTTGGTGTTCCTGTCCCCTCCTTGGACAAGCCACTACTGCCACCCCCCCGTACCCACGGCCCTGTCCTTCAAGGGGGGGCAACAGGTCTCCTTCCTGGGGGGGCTCAGGGCTGGGATGACCTCAGCCGGTTCCAGTTTGGGGGGGGCTGTGGCAGCTCCTCCAGCACTACAGCCACGGGGGTTGTGTCCCCCACCCCAGGCACAACCAGACCCCACACCCACCAAGAGCAGTTTTGTCCCCCCCCACTTCATTTGGGATGTTGGGGAGGTGGTGGGGGGGGGCTTTCCTCTCCACCGGGCTGAGACCTGGCAGCTCGCTGCACTGATGGCCCCCCCCCTTAACCCTGAGAAAGAAACCAAACGTCACGTGCAATTTTTAAGGGGTTTTGTGAGCAGAGAGCAGTGGGGGGGGGGTGATGGGCTGGAAGCGGGGGGCAGAGTGTGGCCCCCCCCACCCCCAGCTGGGGGCAAACACTAACCCGTTTTGTAGGAGGGTCCTCGCTGGTTCTTTTTGTAATGAATTTTTAAGAAAAAAAAAAAAAAAAAAGGAGAAAAAAAAAAAAAGGAAGAAAAAGAAAGAAAACTGAACAAACCCAACCTTTTTTGGGGGGGGGGGGGGTGTTATTTATCTGTGCCCCCCCCCCCGACCAACTCCCCCATCATGGGGGCTTTTACCTTGGATTGTATCGTCCTACGTGTTCGGGGAGGGGGGGGGGGGACTGAATGTTTCACCTTTAGTGCTTTATATATTATTTTCTTAGCTGGAAGTTGGGTTGGAGGGGGGGGGGGGGGGGCTATGACACCACCCCCCCCCCATGCCCCCCCCCCCCCCCCCCCCCCCACGCTCCCCATCTTGCACACACCACGTACCTGTTTGGCAAATGTGTTGAAAATGAGCATTAAAGAGAGGATAGCTCCCGGCTGCTCTGTGTTTGGGGAGAGGGGTGTGTGTGTAAATCTGGGGGGGGTGTAAATCGGGGGGGGGGGGTGTCCCCCCCAGTCCTTGGGGTGGGGGGTGGGGGTGGGCTGGGTACCACCGGGGGATCCTGGGGTGGATTGGGGGTGCTGAGGATGGGCTGGGGGGGTGAAGGATGTGGTGGGGGTGCTCTGGGGTGGGTGGGGGGACTGGGGGGGGTCCCAAGGTGTTGCCGTGGGGGGGTTGGCGCGGGGCTGGGGGGCGGCTGCAGGGGCTGAGCGGGGCTGATGCGCCAGCGCGGTGAGGATGGATGCGGGGTTGCCATGACAACTGCATCCCCATCCCTGCCGCCCCCAGCCCGCAGAGGAGGGGGCCGCGACCACTGGGCTCTGCCCCCGCACGTTTGGTACAGAATGGGGGGGTCTGGGGGGGGGGGGGGGGGTTGGAACCTCCTCAGTGTTGGGGGGGGGGGTCCTGTATCCCTGTGCCACAGCTGAGCCCCCACCCTGCATGGGCAGCCCGAGCCTGGGAGCTGAAACCACCCCCTGAGCCCCCTCCAGCCCCCCCCAAACCACCCCTAAGCCCCCCCCAGCCACCTGAAACCTGCCCTGTCCCCAGGCCCTTCTCTCTGGCGGGGGGACCATGGCAGCATCCTGGGGAGGGGGCTCCTCAGGTGCTGCTGGGGGGTGTCACTCGCCAGGAGGGTGGTTGTGACCCCCAGTTCTGGGACTGGGGGGGGGGACAGGGCTGTTCCCAGCACTGCTGCTGTCACTGTCCCCTCGAGCCCCCCCCCCCCCCGGTACCACAGGACGAGGGTGTCACCAGCGAGGGTCTGGGCTGCGTGAGCTGGGGGGGCCGTGGCCGTGGGGAGGGGGTGGCAGTGTCTCACCGGGGGCTTCTCCGGCATCACCACCCCGTTAGCAGTGCTGTGCCCGGGGATCCTGCTGCGGGGGCGGTGGCACCGGCGGTGGCCTGGTCCCCATGAACCCCTCCATCCCTGTCCCTCCATCCCTGTCCCCCCATCCCCACCGGGGCTGTCACGGTGGCCCCGGCCAGCTCAGCCTGGCACAGCCACCTCATCCCGGGGACGGGCAGGTGACGAGGGGACAAAAGGGAACGGTAACCGAAGCTTCGGCGTGACGTCCCTGCTCCGCCACCAGCACCGGTGGCTGTGGCACCCCGGGCCGGCGTGGGAACGGGTCCCATCTGGGGGTGTGTGTGGGGGGGGATGTTTGTGGTTGACCCCAAGGATAACCCCCCCGTGTCCCCCCACCCCGGGACAGCCCCCTCCCCGCCCCGCAGCTGCGCCGCGGTGCCAGCTGGCGCCGGGCATGAGCTCAGCGGGGTGCGAGGCACCGGGTGGCACCGGCGGGTGGCAGCTCCGGAGGGTGCTGGGAGCCCCGGGGCCGGTGGTGCCGGTGCGGACGGCTCCGGGTCCGCCCCGCATCCCCTTCCCGGTGCGGGGCGGCGGCCGCTTTAAAAATGCAAATCAGCCCCCTCCCCTCGCGCGGCGCGGCAGCGGGCTGGCCAATCAGGGCCGGCGGCCGCTGGCTGCAGTCACCGCTGCCGGGCGCGCTGACCAATAGGGGAGGGCGCGGCGGGGAGGGGGCGTGGCCAGCGGTCCCGGCGCGGTCCCGGCGCGGAGCGCGCGGCCCGGAGCGGGCGCGGGGCGGTGGCGGCGGAGCGGGGCGGGGGTGGCGGCCCCGCAGGTGAGTGAGCGCCGTGCCCCCGGTCCCGGTCCCAGTCCCACCGGCGACACCCCCCCCCCCCCGGTCCCGCCGCGCATCCCCGCCGCTCCCGCGCCGTGCGTGGGCGCAGCCCCCTCCCCGCCGCAGCAGCCCCCTCCCCGGGGCCGGGGTGCAGCTCCCCGTGTCCCCCCCCCGCGGCGCACGGCACCCCGCCCCGGTACCCCCCCCCCCCCCTGCTCCGTGCACGGTGCAGCCCCAAAACGCCGCTCCCGGTGGTGCGGGCGGCCCCCCGCAGCCCCCCCGCTGCAGGTGCAGGCGCTCCGTCCTTTCCCTCCTTTTTTTTTTTGGGGGGGGGGGGGGGGGGAAGCATCCGTACCCCTGTGCACGCCCCGACCCCCCCGCGGTGCCTCTCCGCCCAACGGACCCCCCCCGCTCCCCCCCCCCACTGAGCATCCCCTGGCCCAGGCGGGTGCGGGACGGGATGCCCCCTCCCCACAACCCCGGGACCCCCCCGCACCCCTCCGGGGACCCCCCCGCACCCCATCTCGGTGAAGGTCACGGCTGCGGGGGGGGGGGGTTCCCGGGGTGGGGGTGTCCCTGCTGCACCCCCAACCCTGCACCCCCCACCCCGTCCCACTCGGTGGCTGCTGTCACCTCTGGGGACTTTGACCGGTGGCAGGGCAGAGTCCGGCCCTGAGCACCCCCCCCCGCCCCGGTTCCCCTCCCAGCCCCGGTGCCCCCCCCCACCCCCTCCCGGTGCCCCCCCCGCCCCGGCCCGTAGCGGGTTGAGCCCGCCCCGCTCGTGACACAGGTGGCTGAGCTGTGCGGAGGGACTGCCGGCGGGGGGGGCGGTTTGGGGGGTGCGCCCTAACCCCTCTCTTTCCCAACCCCCCCCCAGACCCCCGGCACGGCAAGGATGCTCGGGGGGGCCCCACGAGCCCCCCAGGACCCCAGGGTGAGTGGGGCCCCCCCGCCACGCGTGATGTTTCGGTTTCCTGTTTTTCTCCAGCGCGTGATGGGGTGCAGGGCCGGGGGGGGGGGGGACACACACAGCCTGGGGGGGGGACACACACCGTCTGGGGGGGCTCACAGCTTGGGGGTCCCCTCTGCTGAGTGCTGGGGGGGCTGCTCCATGAGTGCCCCCCAGCATGGCTGGGTGGGTTTAAGGTTCAGGCAGGGTGTGTGGGGGGGGTCCCCATTTGGGGGGGGTCCCCTGGGCGGTGTCGGTGTGGGGGTGTCGTTTGGGGGGGCCCCGGCGCAGGAGCCGCCGCTGTGCAGCAGCCGCTCATTTATTATTTAGCTGCGTATCTGGTGTCGGGGCCAAGCGCCGCCCCGGTGGCCCCCCCGGACCCCCGGTTCCCCCCCCCGGGTGCCACACGCGGTGGGGAGGGGGCTGCGGTGGCGGTGTGGGGGGGGGGGGGCACGGGGGAGCCTGCGGTTTCCATGGCCACGGGGCTGCGCTTTCCCGGTAAAACCGATAAATACCGGCGGGTGCAGGCGTGGGGGGGGGGTGTCCCCACTGAGCCCCCCCACACCAGTAAGGGCTGGTGTGTCCCCAGGGTGCTGGGAGCTGAGCTGAGGGTCCCCACGCCGCCGTGTCCCCCCCCTCCCCCCCAAGATGTCCTACTTCACCGAGCACTTCTGGGTAAGCCTGGACCCCCCCCATGGGTGCCCCCCACCCTCTAGGGCTCATTGCAAGGGGGGTCCCCCATTTTTTTGGGGGGGGGGGGGGGTGTGTCATTGCCACTGGTGATTCTGCCAGGCCCAATGGTTGGCTGAGGGTGGGTGGGGGTCCCCCAGCCGTGATGCTGTCCCTGTTGTCCCCGTGGGGATCCCCGTCCCCATTGTCACCGCAGGGGGGGGGGGAAGTTGATAGCACCGCGAGGGGGGGGAAGTGCAGCCGGTGCTTCCTGGTTCCTCTCTGCCCCCACCTTCCCCTTTCCCCTGCCTCAGTTTCCCCACGTGCCATCATCGGGGGTGGGGGGGAGCAGGCAGCACCCACAATAGCACTTGGTGCCCCCCCCTTCCTTCTGGGTGCCCCCCCCAGCACAGCCAGCACTGCCCCTTGCATTGGGGGGGTCAGGGTTGGGGGGGGCTCTGTGTACCCTGGGGGGGTTCAATGCCCCCATGCCCCATTTGGGGTGTTTGCACCTTTGTGCTGGCAGCACCATCCTGGGGGGGGTCTCTGGGGTTTGGGGGGGGGGTGCTGAGGGTGGTCCCCTCCCAGGGCGAGAAGAACCACGGCTTCGACGTCCTCTACCACAACATGAAGCACGGGCAGATCTCCACCAAGGAGCTGGCTGACTTCGTTCGAGAGAGGTACTGGGGTGGGGGGGACACATATTCGGGGTGGGGGGGTCCCCAGCACCACCAGGCTCTGTCCCCAGCACCCCCCCCTCCACTGTCCCCAGGGCTGCCATCGAGGAGAACTACGCGAAGGCCATGGTGAAGCTGTCGAAGATGGCCACCAACGGGACCCAGCTGGGGTAAGGGGGGGTTCTGGGGGGGGGTTTGGGGGACACTGAGGTGGGGGGGGGACACACACATATGGGACAAGTGTCCCCCCCCCCAGGACCTTCGCCCCGCTCTGGGAGGTGTTCCGCATCTCCTCGGACAAGCTGGCCCTCTGCCACCTGGAGCTGATGAAGAAGCTCCACGACCTCATCAAGGAGATCTCGCGCTACGGCGAGGAGCAAGGCCGGGTACACAAGAAGGTACCACCCCCCCCCCCCCCTTCCCCATCCTCCCCCCCACCGCACCCCAAAACCCCCCACCCACCCTTCCGTACCCCCCCCCCCAGTCCAAGGAGGAGGTGTCGGGGACGCTGGAGGCCGTCCAGATGTTGCACGGGGTGGCACAGCTGCTGCCCAAGTCCAAGGAGAGCTACCACAGCAAGTGCCAGGAGTACGAGCGGCTGCGCAAGGAGGGCACCAGCCAGAAGGACATCGACAAGGTGACGTGGCCCTTGTCCCCTCCTGGAGGCCCTTGTGTCCCCCCCCCCCCCCCAGCTCATGCCCGCGGCTTGGTCCCCCAGGCGGAGGTGAAGTCCAAGAAGGCGGGCGAGGCGCTGCGGCGGGCGGTGGAGAAGTACAACGCTGCCCGCGCCGACTTCGAGCAGCGGATGCTGGATTCGGCCGTGGTGGGCAGTGCCAGGGTGTGGGTGGGAGTGGGGGAACCCCTGGTGGTGGCAGGGTGGTCCTTGGGGACATGCCAGCCTGGCTGAGCCCCGTTCCCTGGGGATGTGCCACCCCGTTTCCTAGGGATGTTGGCCCTTGGGGATGTGCCACCATGGTTGAGCCCCCTCCTTGGTGATGCCAACCCATGGGGATGCCCCTCCCTGGGGATGCTGGCCTTTGGGGACATGCCATCATGCCTGTGCCACCCTGGCTGAGCCCTCATACCTGGTGATGCCAGCCCCTAGGGACATGCCACCCTGCCTGAGCACCCCTCCCTGGAGATGCTGTCCCTTGGAGATGTGCCACCCTGGCTGAACCCCCCGTCTTGGTGATGCCAACCCATGGGGATGTTGGCCTTTGGGGACATGCCACCTTGGCTAAAACCCCCTCCTTGGTGATGCCAGCCCCCAGGGACATGCCATCCTGGCTGAGCCCCCCTTCCCTGGGGATATGCCACCCTAGCTGACCCCCATTCCTTGGGGATGTGCCACCCTGCCTGTCCCCCCACTCCCTGGACATACCAACCCCTGGGGACACCTCACCCATCCTGAGCCCCATTCCCTGTCCTCACCCCAACCCTTGGGGACATCCCACCTTGCCTGACCCCCACTTTACCCCCCCCTCCCCCCCCCCCCCAGCACTTCCAAGAGGTGGAAGAAGCCCACCTACGCCACATGAAAGGTCTCATCGGTTCCTACTCCCACTCCGTGGAGGACACCCACGTCCAGATCGGCCAGGTGAGTCCTTAGGGGGAGAGGTGACAAGTTGGGGACATCCCCAAGCTGGTGTGTGTGTGTGTGTCCCACCCCCTTGGTTGTATTTTTTTTTTTTTTCCCTCCCCAGGTCCATGAAGAATTCAAACAAAACGTGGAGAACATCGGCACCGAGCTGCTGCTGCGGAGGTTTGCTGAGAGCAAAGGAACGGGGCGAGAGCGGCCAGGTGAGGTGGGGTGGGGGGGTCCCCTTATTTGAAAGGATGGGGGGGCCACCATGCCGTGGTGACCCCACACTTGGTGACAGGACCCTTGGATTTCGATGAGTACCGCCTGGCCCCAGCGCAGGAAGGCAAGTACGTCTGCAGCCAGCAGCCCCGCACAAAGGGGGGGTTTTGGGGGTGTCAGAGGGAAGGGGGGGGGCTGCTCACTGCTCTGTGTGTCCCCCCCCCTGCCCCAACCTCTTCCAGGACCTAAGAGGAGCCGGAGTAAAGCTTTCCGTATCCCTGGGTTGAGCCGGAAGGAGAGGGAGAGGGATGCTGTGTAAGGTTTTCCTGTTGTCCCCATGTCCCCCATCCCTGTATCCCTGCATCCCCCTGTCCCCCATCCCTGTATCCCTGTGTCCCCCTGTCCCCCATCCCTGTATCCCTGCGTCCCCCTGTCCCCCTGTCCCCCATCCCTGTATCCCTACATCCCCCTGTCCCCATGTCCCCCATCCCTGTATCCCTGCATCCCCATGTCCCCATATGCCTGCGTCCCTCTGTCCCTGTACCCCCCTGTCCCTTTATCCCCATATCCCATCATCCCTGTGTCCCCCTGTCCCCATATCCCTGCATCCTCTCATCCCCCTGTCCCCGTGTCCCTCCATCCCTGCATCCCATTTCCTTGCATCCCTGTGTCCCTGAGTCCCCCTGTCCCCACATCCCTGTGTCCCCCTGTTCCTATATCCCTGCATCCTCGCATCCCCCCATCCCTGTGTCCCCCCGTCCCTGCATCCCATGTCCTCACAACCCCTGTCCCCACATCCTTGTGTCCCCCTGTCCCCATATCCCATCATCCCTGTGTCCCCCCATCCCCATATCCCTACATCCCCCAATCCCCCTGTCCCAGTGTCCCCCACATCCTCCATCCCACATCCCCATTTCGGAACCTGACACTGTCCCTGTCCCTCATCCCCCAGGGACTCCCCGGATGCCGAGGTGGTGAGTATCCCAGTGCCAGCCCTGGGTTTGGTTTCCTCCATACTGGGAGGACTGGGGAGCGAGCGCCTCTGCGAGCATCTCCCCGCAGGGCTGCCCGGAGGTGGACGAGGACGGGTTCACCGTGCGCCCCGATGTCACCCGCAGTATCCTTGTGCTGGGGGGGTTGGGGGGGTGGGGATTTTTGGGGTGTCCGGAGCTCGGGGCGTTGCCTTGACGGGGGCTCAGCCGAGGGGGAGAACCACGTCTGCTCCTCCAGCGACTCCGACTACGACGAGGATGAACCCCGCAAGTTTTACGTCCACATCAAACCCGTGCAGCCCCGGGCGGCGGGTGACAGCGCCGAGGACACCGTGGAGCAGCTCAAGGCCACCGTGGGGAACCTCATCCTGCCCCCCTGCATCGGGGTGAGCCTCAGGGGGGGGGGCTGTGGGGACCCCAGGGACCATGCCAGGGCCAACTGACCCCCTGTCCCCAATCTCTTGCAGGGCACCATCAAGCGACAGTCGTCCCGTAAGTGCCACCGTGGGGGCTCCGTGTCCCCCCCCCCATGGCTCCGTGTCCCCCCCCCCATGGCTCCGTGTCCCCCCCCCCATGGCTCTGTGTCCCCCCATGGCTCTGTGTCCCCCGACACTGCCTGTTCCCATCCCTCCCCAGGGCACGTGGCATCTCTGACCCCAGCCCCGAGTGACGCAGACCCCGAGGGGACACTGGTGGCAGGTGAGGCCATGCCGGGGGGGGTCCTGGGGATGTTGGGGGGTCCTCGGGATGTGGGGGCGGTGGCTCTGTAACCCCTGGCGTGTCCCCTCTCCCCGCAGGTGACGGTGCAAGGAGGGGGCACCCAGCGGCGCAGGTGAACAGGTACGGGGCAGGGAGGGAGCGGGGTGCTGTGGGGCGATGCACCCCCACGCTGCCACCCCCAAACCCCCCTCCCCGAGGGGTCCCGGGTGGGCACTGAGCTGTCCCCAACGCAGTGGCCCCGGGAAAGCCCCTCCGGCCACCGTGCCCCCCGCCGCTCTCTTCGGGCCCCCGCTGGAGTCGGCTTTCGAAGCGGAGGAGTTCCCGGGTGAGGATTCGGGGAGGTGGGAGTGGGATGGGGGGTGCCCCCCCCTCACCACAGCGCTCTGACCCGGGGGTCTCCCCACAGCCCCCCGCACCTACGTCCTCACCTCCTCCTCCTCCCCCTTCTCCTCCTCCTCCCCGGAGAACGTGGAGGACTCGGGTCTGGATTCGCCCTCGCACCCCGCGCCCGGACCCTCCCCGGACTCCAGACCCTGGACCCCGCAGCCGGGGACGCCGCAGAGCCCCCTCCCCAAGCGGGGTGGCCCCCCGGACCCCCCCCCACCTCCACCACCGCTGCCCCCCGCCGCCCGGGACCCCGGTGCCTGGGTGCCACGGCCCCGCAGCCCCCCCGAGCCCCCCAGCTTCGCCGTCTTCAGCGGCCGCGGGGCCGAGGGGCTCTGGGAGGACGTGGGGACCCTGCCCCGGGGGCCAGTGCCGCGTGAAGCCCCCTCACCGGACCCTTTTGGGGACCCCCCGCTGCCCTGTCCTTCCTCCAACTCAGCCTCCTCCTCCTCTTCCTCCCCGGCCCCCCAAAGTGCGGGGGAGTCCTCCAGCCCCTCCCCATGGACCTCGGGGACGAGGCTGATGGAGGGGGGGACACCAGCAGCACCCCCATCACAGCCAGAGCTGGGTGAGTGGCAGGAGCTGCCCCCCCCTTTAATTCTGCCCCCCCCCCTTTAATTCTGTGTCCCCCCCCCTTTAATTCTGTGTCCCCCCCCCTTTAATTCTGTGTCCCCCCCCCTTTAATTCTGCACCCCCCCCCTTAATTCTGACACCCCCCCCCTTAATTTGGAGACCCTGCTGGAGCCTCCCAGAGGGACCCTGCTATGGCAGATCTCTCTTTTCACCCCCTATTTGTGTGTGTCCCCCCCCCAGATGCTCCCCCCCCCCGGCCCAGCGCAGCCCCCCGGGATGTCCCGCTCGTGGCCCCCCCTCGCCGTTCCCGTACGAAGCGCCCGGCGGCCGGCCCCGCTGCGGGCAGCAACAGCGACCTGGTGTGTGCCTGGGGGGTGTGGGGGGCACGGGGGGGGCTGTGGGACCCCCCCACACCTGGAGCCCCCCCACCCTGATGCCCTCTCGCCCTGCAGTCCCGCTCGCTGAGCCCCTCGCCCTCCTGGAGCTGCGGCCCCTCGCACTCCGCGCCCGCCAGCCTGGGCGAGAGGGGGTGCTTCGGGGTGCCCCAGCCTGCGCTCGGTGGGTCCTGGGGGGCTTTGGGGGGGGGGGAGCAGAATTAAGGAGGGAGGGGGTCAGAATTAAGGAGGGAGGGGGTCAGAATTAAGGAGGGAGGGGGCAGAATTAAGGGGGGGGGCAGAATTAAGGAGGGGGGGGGGCAGAATTAAGGAGGGAGGGGGCAGAATTAAGGAGGGGGGGGACAGAATTAAGGAGGGGGGGGACAGAATTAAGGGTGGGGGGTCAGAATTAAGGGTGGGGGGGCAGCTCCTGCCCCTCACCCAGCTCAGGCTGTGATGGGGGAGCTGCTGGTGTCCCCCCCCTCCATCCTTCTTCACTGTCTCCCTCTTGGTGGGCCCTGGGGGGGTTTAGGGGGTCATGGAGGTATGGAGGGGTCATGGGGTGGAGGGGCCATGGGGTGGGGGTCCCATCTGTGCTCTGACCCCATCTGCCTCCCCCCCCCCAGGGCTGTCCCGGGGGCCCAGCCCCGTGGTGCTGGGCTCGCAGGACGCACTCCCCGTGGCCACCGCCTTCACCGAGTACGTCCACGCGTACTTCAAGGGGCGCGATGCCGACAGGTAGGGGGGTCCTGGGGGGGTCGGGGTGCCCCCCCCAGCCACTGCGTCCTCCCTGGGGCATCCGCTGACCCCCGGGCTGTCCCCAGCAGCTGCCTGGTGAAGGTGACGGGGGAGCTCACCATGTCCTTCCCCGCCGGCATCGTCCGCGTCTTCAGCGGGAGCATGGCCCCCCCCGTGCTCAGCTTCCGTCTGCTCAACGCCGGCGCCATCGAGCAGTTCCTGCCCAACGCCGAGCTGCTCTACAGGTGTGGGGACACGGGGACACCGCGGGCAGCCAGGGCACGCAGCACTGGCGGGCTGGTGTTGGGGTCCAGGGGGTGCCAGGGGGATGCAGGGACCCTTGGAGGTGGTGGATGTGGTGATGGGGAGCTGGTATTGGGGTACAGGGGGTGCCAGAGGGATGCAGGGACCCTGGGAGGTGATGGATGTGGTGATGGGGAGCTGGTATTGGGGTCCAGGGGGATGCAGGGACCCTGGGAGACGGTGGGTGCAGTGATGGGGAGCTGGGTATTGGGGTACAGGGGGTGCCAGAGGGATGCAGGGACCCTGGGAGGTGATGGATGCGGTGATGGGGAGCTGGTATTGGGGTCCAGGGGGATGCAGGGACCCTGGGAGGTGGTGGATGCAGTGATGGGGAGCTGGGTATTGGGGTACAGGGGGTGCCAGAGGGATGCAGGGACCCTGGGAGGTGATGGATGCGGTGATGGATGCGGTGATGGGGAGCTGGGTATTGGGGTACAGGGGGTGCCAGGGGGATGCAGGGACCCTGTGAGGTGGTGGATGCAGTGATGGGGAGCTGGTATTGGGGTACAGGGGGTGCCAGGGGGATGCAGGGACCCTGGGAGGTGGTGGATGCAGTGATGGGGAGCTGGTATTGGGGTCCAGGGGGATGCAGGGACCCTGGGAGGCGGTGGATGCGGTGATGGGGAGCTGGGTATTGGGGTACAGGGGGTGCCAGAGGGATGCAGGGACCCTGGGAGGTGATGGATGCAGTGATGGGGAGCTGTTATTGGGGTCCAGGGGGTGCCAGGGGGATGCAGGGACCCTGGGAGGTGGTGGATGTGGTGATGGGGAGCTGGTATTGGGGTCCAGGGGGATGCAGGGACCCTGGGAGACGGTGGGTGCAGTGATGGGGAGCTGGGTATTGGGGTACAGGGGGTGCCAGAGGGATGCAGGGACCCTGGGAGGTGATGGATGCGGTGATGGGGAGCTGGTATTGGGGTCCAGGGGGATGCAGGGACCCTGTGAGGTGGTGGATGCAGTGATGGGGAGCTGGTATTGGGGTACAGGGGGTGCCAGGGGGATGCAGGGACCCTGGGAGGCGGTGGGTGCAGTGATGGGGAGCTGGTATTGGGGTACAGGGGGTGCCAGAGGGATGCAGGGACCCTGGGAGGTGATGGATGCGGTGATGGGGAGCTGGTATTGGGGTACAGGGGGTGCCAGAGGGATGCAGGGACCCTGGGAGGCAGTGGGTGCAGTGATGGGGAGCTGGGTATTGGGGTGCCAGGGTTCCTGGGGTGCCCCTGACCCCGTCCCCGCAGCGACCCGTCCCAGAGTGACCCCAGCACCAAGGACTTCTGGCTGAACATGGCAGCACTGACCGGGCACCTGCAGAAACAAGCGGAGCAGAGCCCGGCCGCCTCCTACTACAACGTGGCCCTGCTCAAGTACCAGGTGAGCCCCGGGGGGTGGCAGAGCTGGGACCCCTGGCACCCCCACCCATCTCCTGCAGGGGACAAGTCCCTCCTGTCCCCCCCAGTTCTCGCGGCTGGGCCCCGGCGCGGCGCCGCTGCGGCTGTGCGTGGGCTGGGACTGCTCGCCGGGCGCCACGCGGGTCAGCGTGGAGTACGGGTACAACGCGGGCGCCCTGGCGCTGCCCGTGCCCCTCGCCAACGTCCACGTCCTCCTGCCCGTGGACGAGCCCGTGGCCAACCTGCGGCTGCAGCCCGCGGCCAGCTGGTAAGGGAGGGGGGGGGACACTGCAGGGTGGGGGTCCCAGCCACCCCCCAGGGGACACACACAGGACCAGGGGCCCCAACCCACCCCCCCAGGGGGACACACACAGGAGTGGGGGTCCCAAACCCCCCCCCAGGGGACACACACAGGAATGGGGGTCCCAAACCCTCCCCCAGAGGACACACACAGGACCAGGGGTCGCAAACCCCCCCCCCAGGGGTCCCAAACCACCCCCAGGGGACACACACAGGAATGGGGGTCCCAAACCCTCCCCCAGAGGACACACACAGGACGAGGGGTCGCAACCCCCCCCCCCAGGGGTCCCAAACCACCCCCAGGGGACACACGCAGGAGTGGGGGACCCAAACCCCACTGGGAGGGGGACACACACAGGGCTGGGGGTCCCAAATCCCCCCAGGACGCACACACAGAGAACTGGGGGTCCCAAACCCCACTGTGGGGGACAGACATAGGACTGGGTGTCCCAAACCCCACTGGAAGGGGGGGGGGACACACACAGGACCAGGGGTCCCAATCCCCACATGGCACCAGGGGTTTCAGACACCCCCAGGGTAGGAGAGGGGGGACCCTGTGCTGGGAAATGGGGACCCTGTGCTGGGAAATGGGGTGCTGCTGGGGTGGGGATGGCAGGGAGGTGGGAGTGGGGGGGCATCCTGGGGGGCTGGGGGCTTGGGGACGTGCCGGTGTCCCCGCAGGAACCTGGAGGAGAAGAGGCTGCTCTGGAGGCTGCTGGACATCCCTGGCGCCCCGGGGCAGGGAGGTGAGGCTGTGCCCACCCCACTTGGGGGGCACCAGGCAGGGGGCACAGGGGCTGGGCTTGGTCCTCACAGCCCTCCCCACCCCCTCTGCTGTCCCCCCCCCAGGCTGTGGCCGGCTCTCAGCCAGCTGGGAGCCCCTCTGTGGGCCCAGTAAGCCCAGCCCAGTGGCCGCCCAGTTCAGCAGCGAGGGCAGCACGCTGTCGGGCGTCGAGGTGGAGCTGGCGGGCGCCGGGTACCGCATGTCACTGGTCAAGAAGAGGTTTGCTACAGGTACAACTGGGGGGCCCTGGGGGTGCGGGGGCTTCTCCCCATCCCCTGGGGTGCATGGGGTGCATGGGGTCCCTTTCTTGGGGTGCTCAGGGTCCCTTCCCTGCTCTCCAGGGTGCATGGGGTCCCCTCCTGCCCCCCCCTGTGCCCTGGGGTGCATGGGGTCCCCTTCCTGGGGTGCATGGGGTCCCTTTCTTGGGGTGCTCAGGGTCCCTTCCCTGCTCTCCAGGATTCATGGGGTCCCTTTCTTGGGGTGCATGAGGTGACAGGGTCCCTTCCCCACTCCCTGGGGTGCATGGGGTCCCCTCCCTGGGGTGCATGGGGTCCCTGTCCTGGGGTGCATGGGGTCCCTTCCCTGCTCCCCATGGTCCTGGGGTGCACGGGGGTCCCCTCCCGACCACCCCAAGCTCCATCCCCCCCTCCCTGGGTGATGCCCCACGGCGATGCCCAGCCCAGGGGGGGTGTGGGTGGCCCAGTTTGGGGCCGGCATCGAGCCCTGGCCCCTCAGCGAAGCCCGTCCTTGTGCCAGGCGTGTGCCCCCCCCCCCCCCCAGCCCCTCCTTCCCACCTTTCCTCCGCAGGGATTTACCTGGCGGGGTCCTGAGCCGCCTCCCGAACCCTCCGAGCCCCCCCGGGCTTCCCCCTTTGGTTGTGTGAACTTGAAGCACTGGATGGAGGCTGGGCTGGGGAGGGGGGGCTGCCCGGTGGGAGCCCCCCACCTTCCTCCTCCTCCTCCTCCTCCTCCTCCTCCTCCCCCTCGGGCCCCGCTGCGTGGCTGTCACCGCGTTGTGTCCCGCTGCCCGCGGTCGGTCCCCTCCGCCCTCCCCTGTGCTGTGAAGGGAGCAGGAGCTGCTCTTTTATTAAACATTTTATTTTCTAATAACTCCCCCCCCCCCCGCCTCCTGCCTCCGTGCCCATCCCCGGGGCCTCGGGGCTGCTTGGAAACGGGGCTCAGGCCCCCCGGCACCTCCGGCGTCACGGCACTGGGGGGAACTGGGGCCGGGAGCTGGCAGCGCTCGGCCGAGCCCTTTCCTTGTGCCCACGGGTGCTGCTGCCCACCTGCGGCGGGGGGGGGGCGGACGGACGGGCACCTGGCGGGGGGGCAGCCCCCCAGGAGGTCCCTGTGCTGCTGGGGCGCAGCGTGAGGATGGCCCCCAGCTGGCTCTGCAGTAAGGTACTGGGGGGCTTCTCGGGGGGGGTTCGTGGCTCTTTGTGGTGCAGTGAGGACCAAGCTGGTGCTCGTGGGCCCCAGGATGGGACCCCCCCCCCTTGGGCACGGGCTGGGACCCCCACCTTGGGCACAGGCTGGGACCCCCACCTTGGGCACGGGATGGGACCCCCACCTTGGGCACGGGATGGGACCCCCACCTTGGGCACTTGGGTGGTGCCAGTGGGTGAGCGGTGGCTGCTGGGGTCCCCGTGTGCTCCCCCTGTCCCGGTGCCTCATCCCTGGAGGGTGAGGACTGCTCACAGCAAACCCGGGTGGGCTCCTTGCACCCGGGACCACCCCCCACCACCTCGTGGTGCCTCGAGCCGGTGGTGACTCCTTTGGCCACGCTGGCATCCGGACCGCGGGCGTGGGGACACCGGCCAACGCCGACCCCTTCGATCCCCGCTGCTGCCGGGAGCTGCTGGTGGTGCCCCGCGAGACGGCGGTGATGTGGCACGCCATCCACGAGCCCCGGCTGCGCTGCGGCAGGACCCTCGGCATCTTCTAGGGTGGCCGGGGTGGGGGGGGGATGTGGGGGTGACCCTGCCCCATTTCTGCCTCGTTTTACCCCAAATCTGCCCTCCCGCGGGCCAGAGGAGCCCTGAGGCACCAGAGGGAGAATAAAAGAACCCCGGGGTGTTAATGGAGTCTGGAGCCTTCCTGAGGGGTGGGGGTGCAGGGAGGGGGGGGTTGGCTTGGGGGGGGGTCCACAGCGACCGGACCCCCACGTGTCCCCTGTCACCTCATCCCAGCTGGCGAATTAACCAAACTTTACTGGAATATGGTCAAATCCCACCACGGTGGGGGTAAAAGAGCAGTGGCATCATGGGGGGTTGTGCCTGCCGCAGGGAAAGCGGGGGTCCCCTGCAGGGTGGGGGGCAAGGGGGCTGTCCCCCCCTGCACTGCCGCCCCCCCCAGCTGTCAAAGCGCGTTGAGGCTCTGCCGTGTGTCCGTCTGTCACCGCCCGGTGCCACCAAGGGAGGGGGGGGTCCGGGGCTGCAGCAGCCACCCCAGGGGCCCATCCGGGGGGGGCTACCCCCGGGCTTTGCTCCGGTGGTCCCGCAGCGCCTCGATCTTGGGGGCCAGCTCCCCGAAGGTGGGCCTGGCGCTGGGGGTGAAGCTCCAGCAGTTCAGCATCAGGGCGTAGACCTGGGGACAAGGGACGGGGCCATCAGGGGAGCGGGGTGGCCCCCGGGACCCCCGCCAGCCCGGGCAGGGGTCTCACCTCCGCGGGGCAGCCGGCCGGTGCTGGCAGACGCCGGTCGTCCTTCAGGAGCTCCAGCAAGTGGCAGATGATCTGTGCCGCCTTCTCGGTGCCCATCATGCGGAGGAACTCCTGCGGGGACAGCCACCAGCGTGGGGTCACCACCACCGGGTGGGGGGGGACAGCGGGACCCCAGCCCTGAGAAGAGGGGGGGTCTCACCTCCGAGGGGCTCTTGCTCTTGCTGCTGTAGGTGAAGAGCTCGTAGAGGAGGACCCCGAAGCTCCAGATGTCGGATGCCCGGGAGAAGACGTTGTCCGCCAGCGACTCGGGCGCGTACCTGCCGGCGGGAGGGTGCTGAGCACCTGGTCCGGTGCTGCCCCGCGTGTCCCCCCCCAGCCCCAGTGTCCCCCTCACCAGAAGACGGGGCTCTGGCCGGGTTCCCGCACCACGTAATAGTCCTTGTCCTGCGGCAGCAGCTTGGCTAGCCCAAAATCCCCGATCTTGACGTGGGTCTCGCTCTCCACCAGGATGTTCCTGCTGGCCAGGTCCCGGTGCACGCAGCGCTGTGCCCCCAGGTACTCCATGCCCTGCGGTGGGTGCAGCCGCTCACTGGGGTGGGACCCACCAGCATCCCCAGGGACCCATCCCAGCTTGCCTGTAACCCCCCTGGGTGAGCCCTGGCACGGCTCCACGCCCACCCTGGGAAGCAGGACCCCCCTTTTCCCCCCCACATTCCCACCTTGCAGATCTGCCAGGCGTAGAGGAGCAGGGCCCCGTGGTCCAGGCGGGGCTGGTTCTGCTGCAGGTAGTCCCGCAGGCAGCCGTTGGGCAAGTACTCCATCACCAGCCGCAGCCCGCGCCGCCCTGCGTGGGGACACCGGTCACCCCGCTGCGGGCGCAGCGTGGCCCCTGCCCGCCCCCCGCCCCGTGCTCACCCCGGCTGTAGCACATCCCGCGGTAGCGGACGATGAAGTCGTGGTGCAGCGAGTGCAGGATTTGGATTTCCCTCTCGAAATCCCGCGCTTCCTTGGCCGAATCCTGCTGCAGCTTCTTCACGGCCACCAGCTCGCCCGTGCTGTCACCCAGCGGGTCGTAGCGGCACAGCTCCACGCTCCCAAAGTTACCCTGCAGAGCCGGGTGGGGGATGTCGGGGTGTCTCAGAGACCCCCCCCCACCTCATCCCCCCCCAAAGATCCCGGGCACGAACCCCGCGTTTCACCACTTTGGAGGGCAGAGCATCCCCCCAGGGCCAAGGATGTAGGCAAGGAGGGCACTGAGTTTTGGGGGATGGGACCCCCTCTGCCCCCCCCTCACCTTGCCCAGCAGTGAGATGTACTTGAGGTGCCGCTCCTCGAAGTGCGTGGGGTCCTGGCACATGGCGGGGGGCTCGTACCCCCAGAAGCTGTCCCGGAGTGTCACGTCGGCGGGTGACAGGTCTGAGAGCAGCTCGTAATCTGGGAGAGGCAGGGGGTGAGGGCACTGTGGGCGCTGGGGGTGCGGAGCTTGTCCCCCCGTGCCGGGGCTCACCGGAGGTGATGAGGCTGTTGAGGTCGCGGATGAGGGCGCGGAAGCAGGGCCGGCGCCGGGGCTCGTACTCCATGCACTGGGCAACCAGCGTGGCCAGCTCCGTCCACCTGGGCGTGGGGAGCTGGAGGCTGCTCCGGTAGAAATCCAGCTTCTGCGGGGGGGGGATGCTGTGGGGTGCCCGGCTCTGTGCCCCCCCCCAAGCAGCCCCCAAACAGCCCCCACGCTCCTCGCCCTGAGCGTCACCCAAAGGTGGGGGACATTACGATGGGGGGTGTCACCTCCACTGCACACCGAAGCTTGGGGGGCTCCAGAGCCCTGTGAGACCCCAGCTCTAGGTCCCATGGGGGCCCATCGGCCCCCAGTGGTGCCCCTTTCCCAGGGTGACTTGGGTGACCAGAGCCTCTGGCCAGCAGAGGAATCCCAGGAGGGTCAGGGTGCCACAGGATGGGGCAGGACGTGGGGATGGGGCAGGAGGCTGGGATGGGGCAGGAGGTTGGGGGGGTGCAGGAGGGTTGGGATGGGACAGGAGGGTTGGGATGGGGCAGGAGGGTTGGGATGGGACAGGAGGTCGGGATGGGGCAGGAGGTTTGGGATGGGTCAGGAGGGTTGGGATGGGGCAGGAGGTGGGGATGGGGCAGGAGGTTTGGGATGGGGCAGGAGGGTTGGGATGGGGCAGGAGGTTGGGGGGGTGCAGAAGGGTTGGGATGGGGCAGGAGGGTTGGGATGGGGCAGGAGGTCGGGATGGGGCAGGAGGTCGGGATGAGGCAGAAGGGTTGGGATGAGGCAGGAGGTTGGGATGGGGCAGGAGGGTTGGGGGGGGCAGGAGGTGGGGATGGGGCAGGAGGGTTGGGATGGGGCAGGAGGCTGGGATGGGGCAGGAGGTCGGGATGGGGCAGGAGGGTTGGGATGAGGCAGGAGGTTGGGATGGGGCAGGAGGTTGGGATGGGGCAGGAGGTTGGGATGGGGTAGGAGGTCAGGATGGGGCAGGAGGTCGGGATGGGGCAGGAGGTGGGATGGGGCAGGAGGTCGGGATGGGGCAGGAGGTTGGGATGGGGCAGGAGGTCAGGATGAGGCAGGAGGGTTGGGATGGGGCAGGAGGTTGGGATGGGGCAGGAGGGTTGGGATGGGGCAGGAGGTTGGGATGAGGCAGGAGGTCAGGATGAGGCAGGAGGGTTGGGATGGGGCAGGAGGTGGGATGGGGCAGGAGGTCGGGATGAGGCAGAAGGGTTGGGATGAGGCAGGAGGTTGGGATGGGGCAGGAGGGTTGGGGGGGGCAGGAGGTGGGGATGGGGCAGGAGAGTTGGGATGGGGCAGGAGGTTTGGGAAGGGGCAGGAGGTCAGGATGAGGCAGGAGGTTGCGGGGGTGCAGGAGGGTTGGGGTGCAGCAGGACGGGACAGCCTCACCTTCTCCGGCTCCAGCAGGCTCACGGGCATGTTGCCCCCACTGAAGATCTCCCAGAGCGTTGCCCCGAAGCCCCACTTGTCGGCCGGCAGCGCCAGGCTCTTGGGGTCACTGAGGCACTCGGGGGCCACCCAGGGGATGCGCTCCACCAGCACTGGGGACAGGGGGACAGCCCTGCTCAGCACCCCCAGGGGTGGTCCTGCCACCCCCCCGATACCCTGGGTCAGCCCAGGCACTCACTCTCCTTGGCCAGGACGGTGACGCTGACTCCGGGGTCACTGAGCTTGATGAAGGGGGGGCTGCCACTGGCCACGTCCCCCTCCCGGGCCAGCAGCACCTTCTTTGCGGAGACGTTGCCGTGGGTGATTTTCTTGTCCTCCTGGGGAGGGGGACCAGGACCATCAGTGTGGCCCCTGCCTGCAGGGCCAGTGCCAGCCGGGATGAACCGATGGGGGTGCGTGGGAACCGTGGGGATAGGGGTGAGTGGGAACCATGGGGACATGGATGTGTGGGAGCCGTGGGACATGGATGTGTGGGAGTTGTGGGACACGGATGCGTGGGAGCCATGGGACATGGAGCCATGGGACACAGATGTGTGGGAGTCATAGGACATGGAGCCATGGGACACGGATGCGTGGGAGCCATGGGACATGGATGAGTAGGAGCCGTGGGATGAGGACACGGGAGCACCGTGGGACAGTGACACGCCAGGACACGTGGAGTGGGACGGTGACGCTCACCAGGTAGTTGAGGGCGTAGGCCAGCTGCTTGGCCACCTGCAGCTTCCAGCTGGTGGTCACCGTGCCCTCGCCTTGGTTCTTCTTCAGGTAGAGGTCCAGAGGCCCATGCCTGACGTACTCCTGCACCATGATACCTGCGGGGGACGGCACGGGCAGGTGTGGCACGTGTCCCCCTGGCGTGGCGGTGGCATGGCGGGGGGGACAGGCACTCACTGTCCTTCCCGAGGCTGACACCGTGCAGCAGGACCAGGTGCTTGTGGGAGAGCTGGCTCATGATGCTGGCTGCCTCCAGGAAGGACTGGGAGCGGGGAGAGGTGGCCTCAGGGGGGGCCGTGGGGACCCCCCGGTGACAGGTCGGGGGGGGCTGCTCCCGCCTCACCTCGGAGCAGTTGCGGTGGCTGCCGTCCATGACCTTGAGCACCACCTCGGTCTGGTGGTACCCGTCCTCCTCCTGGTCCCGCCTGACGCCCCGGTAGATGCGGGTGAAGGAGCCCTGGCCCAGGCTCTCGCCCTGCCGTGAGAGGGGGACACTGTCACGGGGGGTCACTGCCCCTGTACCCCACCCCGCTGGCACCTGGCCCCCCCGTACCCGCGTGAGGCTCTGGGGGTCGATCTTGTGGAACATCATCTGGCTGAGGCTGCGGCGGGGGGCGGCGGGGGAGCTGGGGGGCTGGGGGCAGCCACTGCGCACGATCAGCAGGTTGGACTTCTCTGGGGAGGGGGGACAGAGGCGTGAGGGGTGGCCGGGGCGGGCTGCGATGACACACATCCGTGATGCCGCAGCCGCCCGCGCGATGATGTCACGCAGCCCCTTCTATCATGACAGAGCCTGCTCTGCGATGCCACACAGCTGGGTCTGAGGTGTCACAGCCCACCCCACGGTCACACAACCTGCTCGGTGACATCACACAGCCCACACCACGACGTCACACCTCCACAGCCACACACAGCCCTGCCCTGTCCCCCTCCCCGGCATGGCAGTGTCACCTTTGGGCAGGGGTGGGCAGCAGGCAGCCAGGCGCATGGGGACCCCCTCTGCCTGCAGCCCCCGGTGCCCGTAGGTGCCCAGCAGCTCCCGCAGGCTGCAGAACCGCCGGGCCACCCCCGAGAGACAGAAGTTCCCGTCCTCGTCCCTGCGGATCAGGCAGCGCTTGTAGTCCTGGCCAGACCGGGTCTGTGGGGTGAGACCTGGGCTGAGCGGCGTGGGGACACCCCCGAAGCCCCACGGTGCCGGTGCCGGTGCCGGTGCCGGTCTCACCTCGGCACAGACGGTCAGGAGGTAGCTGTCGAAGTCCTGGGGGCTGCGGCGCAGCAGGTACAGCCCTGGGTGGCTCCCTGCCGCCTTCAGCTTGTTCACAGCAAACTCCGAGCTGCCAAGGTCAAGGTCAGGTGCAGTGTGGTCCCTCTCAGCCCATCAAACCCAGCGGGGAGGTGACGCTCAGGCCACCACCGGGATGGTCCCAGCATCACCTCCCCACTGGGCAGGATGGGGACTGGTACCCACCAGCCTTACGGCTCCTACTCAAGTGACATCTTCCCCTGTCACCTGTGGGTTGGGGGTGTCCTGGTACCCACCTGATGGGCCCGTGGCACTGGTTCTCCACGTCCTCCAGGAGCCGAGGGGGTGCCACCTCCTTGCAGAAGTAGTGGTGGGCATCTGCTGTCAGGCGGTAGTAGCCATCGATGAGAGCCACGAAGGAACGGGCTTCCCGCAGCGTGGGGAATTCCACCTCCTGGGGACAGACACTGGGGGTCAGCCCCACGCCAACCCCAGCTCGTCACCCCACGGGGCTCCCCACACACCCCCCCCACCTCACCAGCACCCGGTTGTCCGTCTTGGTGAGGGTGACAACGCGGTTCTCCACGGGGACGCCCTCCCGGCTCGCCTGCTTGATGCTGATATCCGCCACGTCGGGGAAGTCACAGAAGTGCTGGCGGCTCTGGAGGGGGACACAATCAAGGATGGCGTGATGTTCCACACCCACCCCATCATGGGACATCCCTGTCACAGCCACCCACGGATTCACGGCATTGTCAGAGCTGGAAGGGACCCCCAGAGCTCCCCCAGCCCAACTCCCCTGCGGGACAGCAGGGTCCCCTCGAGCACATCCCTCAGGGCTGCACCCAGGCCAGGCTGGGAAAGCTCCAGAGAAGGAGACTCCCCCCTCTCTGGGCAGCCTGTGCTACTCACCAGTCGTTCCCAGTCTCTCTGGAACTGGGGAGCCCAGAACTGGACGCAGGATCCCAGCTGTGGCCTCCCCAGGGCAGAGCAGAGGGGACAATGCCCTCCCTCACCCTCCTGCCCACACACTGCCCTGTGCAGCCCAGGCTGGCATCGCCCTCCTTGGTGGCACGGGCACATGGCCGGCTCAGGGATCATTTCCTGCCTGCCAGGACCCCCAGGTCCTTCTCCTCAGAGCTGTCCCCAGCAGGTCCCCCCTCCCCTCTCCTGGTGCCTGCCATTCTTCTCCCCCTGCCCTTGCCCTCACTGCCCCTCCTGAGGCTCTTCCCTGCCCAGGTCCCTGGGGGCAGCGCAGCCCTCGGCAGTGCCACCACCCCTCCCAGTTTGGGACCAGCAGCGAACTGGCTGAGGACCCACTCTGTCCCCTCGCCCAGGGCAGGGCTGAATGTGTCGAACAAACCCAGACCGAGTGTTGACCCCTGGGGGACACCACTGGTGACAGCCTCCAGCTCGGCTCTGCTCCACGAGTCCCCCCCCTCTGGCACCTGTCACAGCTCTCCATCCCACCCGCACCTCAGAGCCACCGCAGCTCCAGGAGACGCCGCTTTCCCCGGCCACGTGGACGGTGATGGCCGTGGCGGAGGCGGGCGAGCGCACGGGGAAACTCTCCTCCGCCCAGCGCCGCTGCAGCCGCTCCAGGTCCAGCAGGTACTTGAGCTTCAGGTACCGTCCGTCTGTCTGGCACCCCCCGATCCTCCGTAAGGATTTGCTGAACTGGCGGCGGATGCGCTTACGGGTGAGGAAACTGTGCTGCTGGATCTGGCTCCGCAGCGCCGCGGGGATGCAGGACTTGTAGCTGAGGGGATGGGGCGGTGAGGCATCGGCACCCCCGGGTGTCCCCAGGGCTGTCAGGGTGTCCCCAGGGCTGTCAGGGTGTCGCCATGGTCTCCGTGCTCACCTGACGTGGCTGAAGACCTCGTCGGGGCTCTGCCGCTTCTCCTTGGCGATGCGCAGCATGTCCAGCACGGCCAGGCTCAGGCACTCCTCCTGCGTGGGCAGGCTCAGCGCCACCGCCACGCGGCCCCCGACGAAATCGCTGCGGGACTGGGGAGGGCACAGGGGCTGGGTGGGGGCCCCTCCTGCCTGGGGGTGCTGCAGCCAGGAGACCCCACGCACCCCAACACCCCCAGTCCATGCAGGATGCTGTGGTGAGTATGGTGCCCCCCACTAATGGGACCCCATGTGCAGCCCCAGGCGCTGGGGACAGGGACAGCAGCCTGGCAGGGCTCACCTGAGCAAAAAGGTAATCGATGACGGGGTAGTCCAGGACAGGGCTGGCGCGGTCGTTCAGCAGCTGGAAGCGGTGGGACTGTCCCAGTCCGCACCAGTTGGGGAAGAAGAACCTGATGGGGAGAGCAGAGGGGGCTCAGCCCTTGCCAGCCGTGAGAGCCTGCCCGGGGCGCCAGGCTGCGCCGTACCTGATCCTGTACACCACGACCTGGCTCTGCGACTCGTCCACGGTGAAGAGGTGGTTGGGGGGGAACCAGCAGCTGAGGTCCTCGGTGGCCAGGGCAAAGAGAGGGTGGCAGACGGGCAGCACGCCTGGGGACAGAGCGGTGCCGTGACCCCCCCGGGGACGGGCACAGCCGGTACCCCGAGCCCCCCGGTGCCGGGGGACGATGCTCACCGCAGGCTTTGGCGGCGCAGACGCACAGCTCCTCGGCCGTGTGCTGGCCGAAGGTGAAGGTGAGGACGCCGGCGGTGGCAGTGCCAGGGGGGGCGTGGGGGGTGGGTGCCCGGTGGTACAGGAACACCTGAAGGGTGCCGGTCTCGGTGGAGGAGAGGCTGCAGGAGCGCCCCCCGATCAGCGGGGTGTCCTCACCCAGCGGGGCCATGGTGGGCGCTGCAAGGATGGGGAGGGCGGGGGGGGGGCTCAGCACTGGGGTGCTGGTGACACCGTGTCCCCCCCGGTGTGAGCCCCTGTGGGGTAGGACCTTGCCCCACACGTGCCCTTCCCCACGCATTTCCCTTGGCATCCTTCCCGGGGTCAATGAAGGATGAGGGAGAACGAAGGGGAAACTGAGGCACGCGGGTATTTCTCTGGGCATGTGGGTAACCCCCCCCTCCCCCCCCAGCCCAGGGCCCTGTGCCCATGCCCTGCTCCAGGCGTGGGCAGGGAGCACTGAGCTCCGTCCCCGTGCCCAGCTGGGCTGGCCGGACCCCACGAAGCCCCCGTGCCCGTGCGGTACCTGCTGCCGTGCCAGCGGCCTCGCTGTCCCCCGTGTGCTCCGGCGCTGAGGAGCGAGCCCCCGGCAGGGCTGTGCCTCCGGGTGGGGGTTCCTGGGCTGCGTGGGTGGCTGCTGGGAGCCTGCGAGAGTCAAAAAGTCCCCTCGGTGACTTCCTTCCTGCCCGCAGCCTCCGCAGCAGGCGGCTTCCTGGCAAGGGTGGGGGGCACAAAGGAGCCACCCCAGGGGGCAGGGACCAGTGGGGGGTGAAGGGGCAGAGGGCTCTGGGCACCCCACTTGGTGCTGGGCACCCCGATGGACCGGGGCACCTGGCTGGTCCTGTCACCTCCCGGCGCTGTGGGTACCGCAGGGATGGGCGATGCTCTGCCAGGGCATCCCAGTCCCCGTCCTGTCCCACCCCACCGTGCAGGGCCAGGGGCTGGGTGCTGCCCACGCACCCCTGCCCCCCCTGCACCCCATTGCTGGGACCCTCCCTGCCCCACTCACGACTCCACCAGGACGGGCTCAGCCCCTTCGCCCCAGTCCAGTCCCAGGGTGTCACTGGGGCCACCGGTGCCATCGTGGGGCGGGGCGCATGCCCACCCCGGTGCCACACGGCATCGCACGCACCCGCTGGCGGATGTGGCCGGGTCCGGCAGCCGCCGCTCGTTGTTGTTCCCCTCTCAGCAGCTCTGTGGAAGGGGGTCCTGCTCGGTGGTGTCCCCAGGGACCGGTGTTGGGGACACAGCCACCAGGGCTGGGGCCAGACCCTGGGGACCAGGGACCCTCCTCTGCCCCGCGGTGATGCCTCGGAGGGGACGGTGCCCCATGGTGGCTCTGTCCCCACGTTGGGGCTCTTCCCCTGTCTCAGCCCCAGGCTCGTTCCCAGGGTGGAGGACGGGGAGGGGATCCCCATGGGAACCCCCTCAGGGGCTGGGTGAGACAGAGCAGCGCTGACACCCAGGAATGAGGAAGCCTCGCCAGCCCCGTGTGGCCCGTGCCACGTCTGCCAACACGGGGCCATCCCAGCTGCCACGCTCACCGTGCTGCCCACTGGGACAGGGGTGCCCCGGGATGCGCCGGTGCTGGGGGGTGTGGGAGGGAAGGGGTTATGGATGCGGCCCCCGATGGCTCTGTCCTCTCCACCGAGGGTCCCTGCCCACTGGGGGTCCCCCCCTTGATGTCCCCAACCTTCCACCCACAGCACCTCAAGGCATGGTGGCCCTTTGCCACCACCTCAACGCCCACCGAGGACCTGGCACCAGCCCCCTCGGTCCCTCCAGGGACCCCCGGGCAGCCCCCCCACTGCCCCTGCAGCCACGCTGCTCCTTCTGGGTGAAGGTTTTGTTTCACCCCCCTGGGCTGGAGGTGGGTTTGGCTCCAGTGGCTCTGCCCCTCCCTGTTTGTGCTGTCATCGCTCCCTCCCGGATGCGTCCTGCGGGTGCCAACGCTTCCCAGGGACACCAGAGCCGGTGCCGGTGAGCTCGGGAGCTGCTCTCCGAACTGGAGGTACTGGGGGCAATCTCCACGCTGAGCTCGGGTCGGCTCTCGAGCTTGGGCTTTGCCCTTTGCAGCTGAACCTCAGCACAGACCTTCCTGGGATGGGGACGGGATGGGGACAGGGATGGGATGGGGACAGGGATGGGATGGGGACGGGAATGGGATGGGGACAGGGATGGGATGGGGACAGGGACGGGATGGGGACAGGGATGGGATGGGGACAGGGACAGGATGGGGAAGGGGATGGGATGGGGACAGGGATGGGATGGGGACAGGGACAGGATGGGGACAGGGATGGGATGGGGACAGGGACGGGGTGGGGACAGGGATGGATGGGATGGGGACAGGGTGGGGAGGCAGCCACGCTCTCAGTCCTTTCCACTGTGCATCAACTGTCCATCAATAATTGCACGGAGTTTTCTCCCCTTCCAGTTTCACCGCTCTCGGATGCTCCAGTGCCACCGTGCCCTGGCCTAGCTGTGCGTGCCACGTCCCTGTGCCGTGTCCCCCTCCCGTGTCCCTGTGCCGTGTCCCCCTCCCGTGTCCCCGCAGGTGCCTGGCTGGGGGTTCTCCCCTGCAGCCACCACGCTGGCCCCGTCGGAGAGCCTGGAGGTGCGGGTGCCGGAGCGGCTCACCTTCAGCCTCTGGGACTACGGCGTCTTCGCGCTCATGCTGCTCGTCTCCACCGCCATCGGGCTCTTCCACGGCCTCGCTAACGGCGGCCAGAAAACCTCGGAGGATTTTTTCACGGGGGGGCGGAGGATGGCGGCGCTGCCCGTGGGGCTCTCGCTCTCGGCCAGCTTCATGTCGGCCATCCAGGTGCTGGGGGTGCCGGCCGAGGCGTACCGCTACGGGGCCAAGTTCCTCTGGATGTGCCTGGGGCAGCTGCTCAACACCGTCCTCACCGCCCGCTTCTTCCTCCCCGTCTTCTACCGCCTGGGGCTCACCAGCACCTACGAGGTGGGCACGGGGGGGGGCGGTCAGAGCAGCCCCTGGGGTGCCCCAATGCCCCCCTCCCCCCCCCCTTTGTCCTTGACCCTGTCCTTGTCCCCAGTACCTGGAGCGGCGGTTCAGCCGGAGCGTGCGGCTGTGCGGGACCCTGCAGTACGTGGTGGCCACGGTGCGTGTCCGCGGTGCGCGGGGTGGGATGGGGACAGCGGGGACGTGGCACCCGGCGGGGGCTTGGGTCCGGCTGTGCCTGGAGCCCCCCGGGAAGCCTCTTCGTTCCCGTGCTCGTGTTTTCCGTGGCTCGAAGCAAACAACGCCCGGCGGGAGCCCTGTTTTGAGTGAAAACCCCAGTGTTTTCCCAGCGCCTGCACGCCACGCTTGGGCGGCACCGTCACACGTCGTCCCCGTCCCCACGGCGCCCGCGGGATGGGGCGCTGACCCCCCTCTCTCCCCACAGATGCTGTACACGGGGATCGTCATCTACGCCCCCGCCCTGATCCTCAACCAAGGTGCGGTGGGGGGGTGGGGGCTGCTCCCTGTCATGTCCCCCTGCGTTGGGGACATCTCAGCCCAGGTGTCACTGCACCCTGGCTCAGCACCTTCCCGTCTCCTCCAGTGACTGGGCTGGACATCTGGGCATCCCTGCTCTCCACCGGAGTCATCTGCACCTTCTACACCACCATCGTGAGCGTGGGGGGCGGCCTGGGGATCCTCGGGGTCCCTGGGGGTCCCCGCTGCTCACCCCAGCTCCGTCCGGCACAGGGTGGGATGAAGGCTGTCATCTGGACCGACGTCTTCCAGGTCTTTGTGATGCTCTCTGGCTTCATTGCCATCATCATCCGGGGGGTGCTGCTGGTGGGGGGCCCCGCCAGGGTGCTGGACATCGCCACCAACGGCTCCAGGGTGAACTTTGACGAGTGAGTGTCCCCCTGTTGGTTCCCCCCCTGCCCCAGGGTGCTGGGGGGACGGTGCTGGCATGGCTCACCCCCCCACCCCGGCCACGTACCCAGCTTCAACCCGGACCCTCGGAGCCGCTACACGGTCTGGACCTTCCTGGTTGGTGGCACCTTGGTCTGGCTCTCCATGTACGGCGTCAACCAGGCGCAGGTCCAGCGCTACGTGGCCTGCCGGAGCGAGGGGGAGGCCAGGACGTGAGTGCAGGGGCCACAGGGATCCTGTTCCACGTGGGATGGGGCACAGGAGAGAGGGGCTGCTCTGTGGGGGGGGCATGGCTGCACCCCTGCATGGCCCCTGCACCCTGGCGTGGCCCCTGCACCTTTGCACGGACCTTGCACCCCTGCACAGCCCCTCCATGGACCTTGCACCTCTGCGTGGCCCCTGCACTCTTACGCAGCCCCTGCACCCTTGCACGGACCTTGCACAGAGCTTGCACGTCCCCTGTCCCCTTGCACGGCCGTTGCACAGCCTCTGCACCCCTGCACAGCCCCTGCACGGCCCCTGTCCCCTTGCACGGCCATTGCACAGCCCTTTCACAGACTCTGCATGGACCTTGCACCTCTGCATGGCCCCTGCACTCTTATGCAGCCCCTGCATCCTTGCACGGACCTTGCACAGCCCTTGCACAGCCCCTGTCCCCTTGCACGGCCGTTGCACAGCCTCTGCACCCCTGCACGGCCCCTGCCCCGCTCAGCCGCGCGTGCCCGCTGTGCCAGGGCGCTGCTGGTGAACCAGGCAGGGCTGTGCTGCATCGTGGCCAGCGCAGTGGGCTGTGGCCTGGTGATGTTTGCGCTCTACAAGGACTGCGATCCCCTCCTCGCCGGCTTCATCGCAGCCCCCGACCAGGTACGGCCCCCCCGCTCTGCCCCCGCCAGCACCCAGCCGAGGGCAGCGAGGTGTGAGGGCGAGAGGCTCGTGGGGAGCCAGACCCCCCCTGGGTCCCCCATCTCAGGGGCTGGGGTCTGCATGGGGTCCTGCCCCCCCCCGACACACCTCCCCCCCCGCAGTACATGCCCTACCTGGTCCTTGACATCTTCAAGACGTCCCCGGGGGTGCCAGGGCTGTTCCTGGCTTGTGCCTACAGCGGGACCCTCAGGTGAGGATGGGGCACCCCAAGGGGACCCCAAACCACCCCAGAAAAGGGGGGGGCACTGGTCAGGGTGCCAGTGCTGGGGCTGAGCGCTGCTGCCTGCCCGTGCCCCAGCACCGCCTCCACCAGCATCAACGCCATGGCGGCCGTCACCGTCGAGGACATCGTCAAGCCCAGGGTGCCCGCGCTGTCACCGCGGGGGCTGACCCTCATCTCCAAGGGGCTCTGTGAGTGGGGATGGCAGCTGGTGCACGCCTGGGCTGTGCCATGCTGCGCCGTGCCATGCTGTGCCATCCCATGCCATGCCATGGGGCACTGCATGGTGCCATGCCCTGCTGTCCCATGCCCTGCTGTCCCATGCTATGCCATGCCGTGCCATGCTGTCCCATGCCGTGCCATGCTGTCCCATGCTATGCCATGCCATGCCATGCTGTCCCATGCCGTGCCATGCTGTCCCATGCTATGCCATGCCATGCCATGCTGTCCCATGCCGTGCCATGCTGTCCCATGCTATGCCATGCCATGCCATGCTGTCCCATGCCGTGCCATGCTGTCCCATGCTATGCCGTGCCATGCCATGCTGTCCCATGCCGTGCCATGCTGTCCCATGCTATGCCATGCCATGCCATGCTGTCCCATGCCGTGCCATGCTGTCCCATGCTATGCCATGCCATGCCATGCTGTCCCATGCCGTGCCATGCTGTCCCATGCTATGCCGTGCCATGCCATGCTGTCCCATGCTGTGCCATGCTGTCCCATGCTACTGAACCTTTCCCATCTCCCCCTCAGCGCTCATCTATGGCACCTCGTGCATCACAGTGGCGGCCCTGGCATCGCTGCTGGGCGGCGGCGTGCTGCAGGTGAGCCCTGGCACGCAGGGACGGAGCTGGCACGGGGCTGAGCTCGCCCCAGTGCCCCCCAGTGCCCCCCCAACCCTCGCCCGCCAGCTCTGCCCGGCTGAGCAGGACATGGCCATGTGTCACCGCCTGCTGGAGAGCCCTTGAGCTGAGGGGTCTGGGGCAGAGCCAAGCGCCCTCCTCCTCCTCCTCCTCCTCCTCCTCCTCTGAGCCCCCCGAGCCCTCGCAGCCCTTGAGCCCCCCGAGCCCCCCGAGCCCCCCGAGCCCCCCAAGCCAGGGCCGTGGGGCAGAGCTCTCCATCCCCCCCCAGGGCTCCTTCACCGTCATGGGGGTGATCAGCGGCCCGCTGCTGGGCGCCTTCGTCCTGGGCATGTTCCTGCCCGTGTGCGGCACGGCCGTGAGTCCCGGGGGGCGGCTTTGGGGTGGGGGGCTCAGGGGGTCCCACCGCAGCCCCCTTCCCAGGGCAGTGCGGACCCCTCTCCTCTGCCACAGGGCGTGCTGGGGGGTCTGGGTGCCGGCTTCGCCCTCTCCTTCTGGGTGGCGCTGGGGGGCACCCTGTACCCCCCCAGCGCGGCTGCCATGGGGGTGCTGCCAGCCTCCGGAGCCCTCTGCCCGCTCTACAACCGCACCGCCGGTGCCAACCACACCGTCCTGCTGGGCCCCCTGCCCCCCCGCCAGGAGCCCCCGGTGCCCGCACGGTGAGGGGGGGTGGCACGGATGGGGGGGGGGGGGGGCTGGTGGCTGGAGGGGGCCCTGGGGGGGGTGAGGGGCTTGCTGTGATGTCACATGGCTTTCCCTGTTCCTTATGATGTCACACCACTGGTCACATGGCTTTCCCTGTTCCTTATGATGTCACACCACTGGTCTTGTCCCTTGTGATGTCACGCCGCTTGCTGTGGCCCCCGTGACGTCACCGCTGTCCCTGTGCCCCCCCCCCCCCCCGCAGGCCAGCCATCGTGGGTGACTTCTACTCCATCTCCTACCTGTACTACGGGGCGCTGGGGACCCTCACCACCGTGGTGGCAGGGGTCCTGCTCAGCTCCCTGCCAGGTGAGGCTGGGGGACACGTGGGGACACGATGGCCACACCCCCCCCCCCCCCCAGCCCCTCCTCATGGCACCCCCTTTCCAGCGGGGCCAACCAAGCGGAGGCGGCTGCCCCCGGGTGTGCTGTGGTGGGACATCGCCAGGACCCCCAGGGAAGAGCCCCTGGGTAAGGGTGACATCCCCCAGGTGCTGGCAGCGAGGCCAGACAAGGAGGTCACCCCCCCTTGGGGACCCCCCGAGCCTGGCACCGCCACCAACCTGCTGCTGCAGGAGACCCACGTGTAGGGCACCGCGGGGACGTGGGTGGCTGCAGTGGGACCGCGGGGGGGGGGCGGGGGGGGGGGCGCTGGCCCTGTCCCCAGGTCCCCAATAAAGGAGGAGCTGTTCCGTGGGAGGCGTCTGTCCTTGGGGGGTGCGGGGGGACGGGGGGGTGACACAGTGTGGCTGGGGGGGACAAATGGGGACAGGGCCTGGGGGAATGAGGGAGGGTCCTGCAGTGCCCATGGGGGAGGACCCCGCCCCTTTAAGCCCCGCCCACTCAGGTGACAAAGGGCCACGTCGGACTGTGCCCCACCCACCCATAGAACAATGGGCCCCGCCCTCTTGAGCCCCCCGGAGACAACGGGCCCCGCCCTGTTAAGCCCCGCCCACCCAGGTGCCGCTGGCCCCGCCCACAGCCGCTACAGGCGCCGCCGCCATCTTTGTGTCGGGCAGCGGAGGCGGCGGCGGGCGGAGTGCGGGCTCTCCCCCGGCCTGCCCGCCGCGCTGCGGGCGCTGCCATGGGCAGGGGCTGCCGTCCGGTCCGCCGCTCCCCTCCGGTCCGCCGCTCCCCTCCGGTCCGCCGTTCCCCGCCGCCGCTGGGCTGGGTCGGGCCCGGCCCCGTGGCCCGGGCGGAGCGGGCCGTGCCCTTAGCCAAGATGGCGGCACGGGATGCGAGCCCTGACGCGCCGCTCCCCCCCCCCCCCCGCCCTTCCCACGGGGGCGACGGCGCGCAGTGGTGACGCGCAAGGCGCGCGACGGCCGGGGCGGCGGGGACCGGGTAGGAGGGGGCTCGGCCGGCGGGTCCGTGTCTTGGGGCCGGCCTGAGGGGAGGGGCCGGGCGGGAGTGCGGAGGGGAACCGGGAAGGGCCGGGGGGAACAGGGCGGGGAGGCCCGGGGGGGATTTGAGGGGAAGGGGAAGGGCTGAGGGGCGCAGGCCTGGGCCCTGGGGGGGCTGAGGGCGGAGGGGAGAGGCCGAGGATTTGGGGAGGGGGGCGAGGGGGAAGGCTGTCCCTTTCCTGAGCACACGGGGAGGACCGGGGGTGTGTCTGTCATGTGAAGAGGGGGCTCTGTAGGGCCCCGAGGTGAGGTGGGGACGCAGGAACGGAGCTGGGGCCTGCTGGCCCTGTGCAGGGGGTGTTAGGCCTGGGGAGGTGACAGCCGGCCCTTGGGGTCAGGCTGGCTGTGGGTGTGGGACCTGGATCAGAGCTGGGCCCTTATGGCCGTGGGAGCAGCCCCTGGGGTGGATGGAGCGTCCCTCGCCCTCCCACGCATTGTGCTGTCCCACTGCCAGGCCCTGGATCCAGCCCAGATCGTGCCCTTGAAGAAGGGTCAGAGCAAGGGAGGGCAGGAGAAGGGATTTAATCCAGCCCAGGCTTTGAACAGCTTGGGACTCGAGCAGCTGGCCCTGAACATCAGCCCTTCTCTGTTGTTTCTTGTATAGCAAACAGTTTTATACCATTAAACGTACAGGTTTAAGATCCAGAATGTGTTGTGCTGAGGAGAAAGCCCTTTCTTAGTGAGTTTTGATGCTTCTGGTGTGCCTGGCTTCTAGGACTTCTCCTACCATGACAAGAGGGTGTGATACAGCCTCTGTGCTGCTCCGTCCTGCTCTGCCCACAGCAGGGAATTCCCCTCGGATCCTGCCGGTGCAAACGAAAGCACTCGGCTTCGGTTTGTCTCAGCAGCAGAGTGTTTTAGCTTGCAGGGCAGCAGTGCTTCTGCCTTGGTACCAGGAACCCAGCAGCTCGGTGTAACGTGTCGCTGCAGCACAGGAGGGACTGTCCTGGGGTGGAGTGAGCCAAGTTCCTCCTGGGTGAGCTGGGAGATTGCTAGATCTGTTCTGCCCAGGATCTCGAAATCATATGAGGCAATAAGGAAAGGGGGTTTTCATGGTGTGAGCTCCAGCTGTTCCTGCTTCCCAGGGTGACAGTGAAGCTGAGATCCTGGGCAGGACAAGGAGCTGAACCTTTTTTCTTCTCCACAGAGCACCTTGAGTGATGCCCAAGAAGTTCCAAGGTGAAAACACCAAGTCGGCTGCTGCCCGGGCGAGGAAAGCTGAGGCAAAGGCAGCAGCCGATGCCAAGCGGCAGCAGGAGCTGGAAGATGCCTACTGGAAGGATGAAGACAAACACGTGATGAGGAAGGAGCAGAGGAAGGTGAATGATTAGTCAGGTAGAAGGGTGTCTCCTGGGGGGACCTTTGCTAAGCCCAGGAGATCCAGGCTGGCTCAGGCAGGGTCACTCCTCCTCTGTCCCCCGCTCTCTCCGCACGTTCTGTGCTCGGTTTTGGGCAGGAGAGCTGGAATTAGCGGCTTCTCTGGGAGCTAAAAGCATCCGAGTGTGGGAGTGAGTGGAAGCTTTTATGTATAATTCAGAAATCTACTGGATCTTAGAGCTGGCTTGCTGAGGGAGGCCGGCAAAGCTTTGTGGTTGGAATCATTTAAAATCAAATTCAGTAGAAGACCAGGAGCTCTGCTGGAGGATTGGATTTTTCACCAAGCGGTTCTTTAGCTTTCTTTTCCTTTCTTACTCTTTCTTTGAGTTCTGTAGAAGGAGAAAGAAATCAGCAGGGTTAAGGGTTAGGAAGATATTTTTTTTTTTACCTTTCGAACTTGGTGTGCCACACATCAGGACGTGTCTGGCTCAGAAGTTTCTCTCTGGTTTGCTTTTCCCAGCTTGTTCTGCTCTGGGTGCCCATTTACCACGGTGTTCAATAAATGGAGCCCTTCAGTGCTCATTTTTGGGTTATTTGGGGTTTGCTGCTGTCCTGCATCAGCGTCAGACAAATCCACCTGCTGGTTCTGTGGGTTTTTCTAGAAGCAATTGTCAGTGATTACTGAGCTGCCTCTTCTGAAATGATTTCTTTACCCTCGTGCTAACCAGACAGGACTTCTGTTGATGACCTCAGTGGGATTTAGGGGGTGACTGGGTTTGTGCTGCTCTGAATTCAGTGCTTGCTCAACGCTGTGTGTCGGTACTCGAGCGTGCCAGGCGGGCAGGCAGGGAGCCAGCACGTCCCTGTGACCTCGCTGGGTACGTCTGCGTGGGTACATCTGTGTGAGTTCACCCCTCAGATGTGTCTTGACGTTTGGAATTTGGAGTCCTGCGTGCTGTTCCCCAACACAATCCTGTAATGCTGCCTAATTACTTCCTGGAACGAGGACTTATTATTGCTTTACTTAAGACTTGGCCAACAGCGACCTATTTGTCTGGGCTTCCAAAACAGCCTCCTGCAGGCAAGGGGGGACTGGGAGTCTGCATGGGCAAGCTGCAGGGGTAAGTTCAGCCTTGCTGTGCCCTTCTCCTTCCCTGTGTCACTCTGGAAAGTGGGTGCTTGTTGAACTATTTCCCTTCCCTCCAACAAGAGCTTGTCCTCTCCCTCCATTGCCTGGGTTTGTGAGGAGCTGTCGTGGCAGAAAGGCTCTGGGTATAACCCTGCCTGCACAGGGGCTCATCCTACCACGGCCAAGTAAAGGCTGGGGCTCTGTGAAGGTGAGCAAACAGCCAGCAGACAGGAGTGAGCGGGCTGCTGGGGCAAAATAAATCGGTGACAACTTCCCCTCATCTGCTTCTCCAGTGCTGGAATATCCCCACAGAGAAGAGAAGCAGCTGCCTGTGCCCCGTGGCATCCCAGCAGGGAGGGAATGTGTGACTCAGGCTGTAAATGACTTCCCATCCTCAGCCTCCAGAGGACAGAAACCAAACCCTTCGCAGGAGTCGGACCGCTTCCCCGCAGAGTCGCTGTTTGGTGGGTGGTGCTGGCACGGAAACCCCTGAGTGGTGGGGTTGGAAGGGACCTCTAAAGCTCACCCAGTCCAACCCCTCCTGCTAGGGCAGGATCCCAGAGCAGATCCCACAGGAACACGTCCAGATGGGTTTAAATGTCTCCAGAGATGGAGACTCCACCACCTCTCTGGGCAGTGAGGGCACGTTGCTGGCTCATGGTCACCCTGCTGTCACCAGGACCCCCAGGTCCTTGTCCCCAGAGCTGCTCTCCAGCAGCTCAGTCCCCTGGCCATGGCCATATGCTGCAGGAGGGACTCGGCACCCGGAGGAGGGGCTGGCAGGGTGCGTGGGAGGGTGCTCTGAGCACTGAGCAGCTCTTCCAGCTCTTCCCCAGCTCTCCGGGCGATGGCAGTAATGCATTCAGAGCTCACACCTCCGAATTCCTCCGGGCAGGAGTGGCAGGATCCTTTGGGCCGTGCTGAGCCAAACCCTACACACCCCTCTTCATCCCTTTCCCCCCACAAACGACCACTGGAGCCTTGGTGAAATAAGTGGGAGCGCAGAGCTCTGGTTCAGTTTTGGGGTTTGGTGGCTCTGCCTGGAGGTCTCGCTGGCGGGGTGTTAACACTTGAGCGTAAGGAAGGTTGGTGTTCACAATGCAGCGCCTGGAGGTGTGAGATGTGCTGTCACCAGATGACTGTCCTGTTGTTTGCTTTCACTGTGTTTTGGGGTTGCTTTCAGTGCCCCCCCAGCTCTGAGAGCAGCCTTTGGAGCTGATCTCTGCTCACGAAGGGTGACACTCATTGGTGGCTCTGTGATGCGTAAAGGAACATCTGAGCTGATATCACCAGCTGGCAGCGTGTGTATTCCTCCTCGGGAATAATGAGTCCCAGTTACCTGCCCTGCAGAGCTCTGCCTGCAAAACCCTACATCCTTCTTGCTGGAAGACTCAGAGTCTGACCTAGGTCACTGGTTTTCTTTTCGCCTTTGGGTGTTTTCATCCTTTCTGTCCCTTCCCTCTCTGGAGTTAAATGCAGGATGAGGACCTGTGCTGGCAGAGGTGCACGAGGGAGCTCCTCTGGTGTGAGTTTTATGCCTCTCTCCTTCCCCTTAGCCTTGGTGGCGAGGTGGGGGTGGCAGGCTCGTGTGGCAGCAGGTCCCAGCTGCAGTGGTGTCACCGACAGGCGAGCGGTGACGTTCTCTCTCCCCCCTCTCTGATTCAGTGTGGGATTACTCAGCTGTGAGCGCCAGCTCTTATTCAGTTAACAGCAGCACAGGTCAGATGACTGTTCTTCCCTCTTTGGAGGGTGTCTGGCTGGTTCCAGGTGTGTGATACTGGAATCCAGTGGCTGGAATGAGCAGTGCAGGGACAGAGATGCACTGGGGAGACACTAGGCTGGGCTTCAGACCCCAGAACCAATGTCCTCAGGCTCCAGTGTCCCTTTGGTGTTTGCTTCGACCGCCTGTGGGCAGTGGGGGGGATGTGTTTGATCGCTTGCTCTCAAAGCCACCTGTGTGGGACCTTGTTCTCCTTCTGTCTAGCAGGTGGGAAGCTGTTCTGAAAGCTAAGTAATTGTTCCTTGCTCAGGCAGTTCTCTGCAAGGCTGGAAACTTGTATTTTAACACAAATCCTGGAGAAGTGTCCAGCTAAAGACATCTCACCCCCAGCTCCTCCCCGTGCAGCAGCGTTGTGGGAGAAAATTACTCATTTCCATTCTGGTTTTCTAATAGCTTTGTGGTACGTTTCACTTGGGCAGTTCCAAGCCTCCCTTTCATCTCACTGCTGGAGCGTGTCCAGAGAAGGGCACTGGGGCTGGGGAAGGGTCTGGAGCACAAGGCTGATGGGGAGAGGCTGAGGGAACTGGGGGGTTCAGTCTGGAGCAGAGGAGGCTGAGGGGAGACCTCATTGCTCTCTGCAGCTCCCTGAAAGGAGGGGAGTGAGGGGGGGGGTCGGTCTCTTCTCCCAGGTGACAGTGACAGGACAAGGGGTGGTGGCCTCAAGTCGTGCCAGGGCAGGGTTAGATTGGATATTGGGAACAATTCCTTCCCCCAAAGGGTTCCCCAGAGCAGTGGGGGAGTCCCCATCCCTGGAGGGATTTCAGAGCCGTGGGGATGTGGTGCTGAGGGACATGGGGCAGTGGGGACTGGGCAGTGCTGGGTTACTGGTTGGACTGGGGGAGCTCAGAGGTCTCTTCCAACCCAGGCTGTGCTGTGATTCTGCAATCAGGACTTTCAATCTGATTCCCAAAGGATTAGTTTGGTTTGACTCAACCTGAGAAAAGCCTGCAAAAAAACCCAACACCTTCAGGCCCCTTGGGTCCGAGCTACCGCTCCTGAGCCCCGTGGAAGGTGCTGAGCAGACCTGGACGTGACGGAGAAACCTGAGTGTGGAGACTTTGCAGGTCTTGTGACAAGTCAGTAACGCTGCCAGCTTATTTACTTCCCACAAATAGAAACTCGGTTGGAAATGGCAGAGCAGGGAGTAGCTCACCCTGGCAGCTGAAGGAGAGGAGTCACTGGAGGTCCCCCTGTGGGAGGAAGGCTCTGTTTCCCCTTGGCTGGGTGGATGTGTCCTCTCTGGAGGGGTTTGTTGGAAAGCAGTGAAGGGCAGCAGAGCGTTCCCCTTGAATTTCTGCTCCCTCCGATGTGCCGTGGTGTGTGACAGGCTGCTGAGCTGGCGGCCGTGGGGCACAGTTCCCCTCCTGGAATAACCAAGGGTAAAAGATAATCTTCTCTATAAACTAGAAATAACATTTCTGTTCCCAAATGCCTCGTTCCCTTCCCTTAGGCCATTAGTACTTGGCTACCTGCTCCTTATCTGCCTCCTCTATTCAAGCCACCACCACGCCTGCAGCCTCCTCGGGGTTACCTCCTCCAGTCACCCCGAGCTTCAGGGGTGGGGACGAGCCACCAGGCACAGTTTCTTTGCACTACCCCACATTCTAGGCATGACATGGGTGTGCTGAACACGCAGTGCTGCTGCTCTTGCATGTGCTTTGCATCTCATTAAATGGCTTACTCTGACCACTGGCCCTTCAGTGCCCCCTCCCTTCTGTTTTGGCACATTAATCTCTCCAGTTTGTTTTCTTTTTTTTCCCTGCATTCTCCTTCAAACTGCCTGATGCTCAAGGAGAGGTTGGTGCTGGAGCTGGAGATCCCAGGGGGAGCTGGAGCTGAGGGTGGGCAAAGCCCCCACAGCCGCTCTTGCTCAGGGAATTCCCCCTGGGAATAAATTTTTCGGGGGGTAACACAGTCCTCCCCCTCCTCTTGTGTCCCCCATTCCAGGAGTGGCCCCAAACCCTTTTTAATCTGTGAGAAGGAGCACATTTATTTACTCAGCCTTTCCTAGAGGAGGGAGAGGGCTGCCAGGGCAGTGGCGTGCAGGGAGGAGCTGAGGTCTTAAATAAATGAGTTTGCAATCATGCACGGTCCAGTTGCCGGGGCGCCGTGTCTCCAGGCTCTGGCACTGAGCGCTTCAGGAGCAGGAATTTGAAGGCTGCCAGTTGTCATAAAGCCTTCATCCCTCTAATGGCTTCTATTTTTCCCCCCACCCTTGGCCCCTGGAGCAGAGGTAGGCAAAGCCTCCCCATCCCTTGGTCCCTGCTGCACGAGGGAAGCAGCAGCAGCCCGAGGGTGTGTTTTGATTCAGTGTTTGTGGGCTTTGATTCTGTGTTTGGATGAGGTTTTCTTTAATCCCTTGAGCCATGGAGCCACTTACCTGGGTTTTTTTACGTTTATTAGGGTCTCAAAAGGCCTTGCTTGCCATCTCCAACGTGGGCCCTACTCCTTAGCCACCCATGGAGGCAGGAGCCTGCCTGCTGCTGGGGTGGTTTTGCTGCTTTGAAAAGCCCTTGGGTCCATCAGATCCTCGTGCCATCGCCGTGAATAATGGATGAGAGCCGTAATTAAGTGCCTGTCTATCTAACCTAAATAGGAAGTGCTTTGCAGCATGAGGCTGCCCCAGAGAGAGATGTTCGCTTGTTGTTTCTTTTTTTTTTTCTTTTTTTCCAGACCTTAACAGGCTTTGGAGGTAAAAAAACTCCAGAACTCCAGAAGCCAACTGCTGAAAGCCCCTAAGGGCCTGTGCTGTGGTGGTGTCACCCTCCTGGAAGGACAAAGCAGCTCTTAAACTCCTTGTGAAGCACTTTAAAATCACCGCAGGAGCTGCGTGACACGTTGGGTTGGGTCGAGCCGCCCGCCCTGGCTCTGGGGGAGAGGAGGAATTCAGCCTCAAACAACTGCTGAGCTTTCAACCTTCCAACCACTTATTAAAATGAAAGTGGAAAACTTAATCTGATTGTCAGCAGCCCTGGCTGGTACCTCCTGCTCCTTCTCCACAGCGGGGCTGTGTTTCTCTGTGCTGAGCAGGGGGAGCAGACGGGGGAATTATCATTCTGAAGGGCTGGGCTGGGTGTCAGGGGGGAACCACCCAGCATCAGTTCTGACCTCACCTTATCAAAATGGAGGTGCCTGTCCCTGGCCAAGTGGGGTTCACTGCTCCTGTCAGGAGCTTGGTCCCTCTGCCTTCATGGATGCTGAAGGGTGGAGGTGACCTGGTCCCTTTCTCCCTCCCAGGAAGAGAGGGAGAAGCGGCGGCTGGAGCAGCTGGAGCGCAAGAAGGAGCTGCAGCGCTTGCTGGAGGAGGAAGACTCGAAGCTGAAAGGGAAGTCACCCAAGCAGGTCGCTCCAGGGAAGGTCACCAGGGCCCAGATCGAGGAGAGCATCAGGAAAGACCAGAAGGAGAACGCAGAAACAGGTTTGGTGGTACCACAGAAAGAGGGGGGCTGCTCCTTATCCACCCACTGTCGCTGAAGGACAAAGTGTGTGGGAAGGGCTTGAAGGGCTTTGCTGTGTCTGTGTCTGACACCCAAATGGGGGCACAGAGAAACCTCCTGTCACCTGGAGGTGGAGGAACAGAGCTGTGGAGCCGGCACGCGATCTCCCAGGGCTGGGCCTGAACCTCAGCCCATCCTTCAGAGCACTCTGGGAAAGAGGGGCTTGCACAGGTTGGATTTAATGTTGGTTCTCCCTTTTCCCTTCCCTACCTGGTGCAGTGGAGAAGGAGAAGACTCACCTGGAGGTCCCCTTAGAGGAGAACATCAACAGGCGGGTGCTGGAGGAGGGATCGGTGGAGGCCAGGACCATCGAAGATGCCATCGCTGTGCTCAGGTATGCGGCCGTACCCTCCTGCTGCTCCCTGGAGGTGTCACTTTCCTCACCAGAAGTTCTTCCAGACACTCCCTCCCCCAGAACTGCCTTCTTTTTACACCTCAGCCATGACATTCCACCTCCACAGGAGGAACAGGACACGTCCCCCACCCCGTTGTCCATTTGAAGTGGGTCACAGAATCATGGCATTGTCAGGGCTGGAAGGGACCCCCAGAGCTCCCCCAGCCCAGCTCCCTTGCGGGACAGCAGGGTCCCCTCGAGCACATCCCTCAGGGCTGCACCCAGGCCAGGCTGGGAAAGCTCCAGAGAAGGAGACTCCCCCCTCTCTGGGCAGCCTGTGCTACTCGCCAGTCGTTCCCAGTCTCTCTGGAACTGGGGAGCCCAGAACTGGACGCAGGATTCCAGCTGTGGCCTCCCCAGGGCAGAGCAGAGGGGACAATGCCCTCCCTCGCCCTCCTGCCCACACACTGCCCTGTGCAGCCCAGGCTGGCATCGCCCTCCTTGGTGGCACGGGCACATGGCCGGCTCAGGGATCATTTCCTGCCTGCCAGGACCCCCAGGTCCTTCTCCTCAGAGCTGCTCCTGATGCCTTTGTCGTTTGTCCCCGCACCGCAGCGTGTCCGGCGAGGCGGAGCGGCACCCCGAGCGCCGGATGAAAGCCGCTTTCACGGCGTTCGAAGAGCTCAACCTCCCCCGCCTCAAGCAGGAGAACCCCAACATGCGGCTGTCCCAGCTCAAGCAGCTCCTCAAGAAGGAGTGGATGAAGTCTCCAGAGAACCCCATGAACCAGAGGCACAAACCTTACAACAGCCAAAAGTAGAACTAGAGCTGAGCCTTGTGCCCCCCCCAGCCCAGCCCCGGACAGTGGGCTGGAGCCCCCCCTGTCCCCCAGGGCCTGCTGGGTGGCAGCAGGGGACACGAGGAGCCTCCACTCCTTTTGTTTCCCTTCCCTCACTTGCTCCTGGATGGAAGAGCAGCGCCTCGGGGACCCCGCAGCGCCCTGCATCTTCCTGTGACCCCCCCTCCGTGCTCGCCCCCCCGCAGGCAGCTGGTGCAGAGCAACCTGGACAGACTGACACTGCCTTCCTGCTGCCCAGTTCGGTTGTTAACTTACCAAACCGGCTACTAACTTACCAAACCAGCTACTAACTCGCTTCCAGACCTTCAGCACCGGCAGCACTTGTGAGGCACAGCCTCAGCACCAAGGTAGGGTGCCCCCCATTCCCACCCCCCACTTAGGGAGGGACCCTCCTCCCCCCTTTAGGTAGGGACCCCCAACCCCCTTAGGTAGCATCACCCCCTTTCCCCCAACCCCCTTAGGTAGGGTCCCCCCCTTTCCCCTCCCCAAGGTAGGGTCCCTCCCTTCCCCCCCCCCAAGGTAGGGACCCTTCCCCTTAGGTAGAGTCCCCCCTCCTTACGTAGGGACCCTCCTCCCCCCTTTAGGTAGGGAACCCCCACGAGGTAGGGTCCCCTCCTGAGGTAGGGACCTCCCCCTGAGGTATGGTGTGTCCCCCCCCTTAGGTAGGGACCCCCTCTTCCCCCCTTAGGGACCTTTCCCCTTAGGCAGAGTCCCCCCCTTCCCCCCACGAGGTAGGGACCCCCCTCTAAGGTAGGGACCCCCCCACTGGCTGGCACTGTGTCTGGACCTGAGCAAACTACGTTCATCCCTGACTCTGCCGTGGTTTTGCTGCAGTGCTGGGGTGTCCCCAGGGGTCTCGGTGTCCCCAGGGGTCTCACCCGGTGTTAAATGGGGGGGAGGAACGCAGCAGCAGCTCAGTGTTGGGGGGAAGAGGATCACCCCCATCTCCAAGGGGGGAGGTGGCAGTGTTCCCCCCTGTCTGCACGGGGGACACTGGGGACCCCGCTGTGACATTCCCGGTGGCTTTGCCCACAGCCTCACAGGGGGGTTCCTGGAGGGGACAACGGGGTGAGGGGCTCAGCCCCCCTTGACCTTGAGCAGCCCCTGGGCTTCCCTCTCCCCTTTCCCACATCTTTGGGAATGGAATTCCCACTCCCCCCGAGGTTGACCCCCTTGGGAATTCCTCTGGTGGCTCTGAGGAGCTGGGATTTGTCCCCAGGTAAGGGGCAGCGTGGGGCACGATCCTGGGGGGGGGGTTTGGAGGGGAGCAGTTGGCACTTTGGGGGTGAAGGGGTGGGAGGGGGTGATGCCCGTGGCCATTTTGGGGCCCTCCACAGCCTTTTTGTTTGCAGAGCTGGGCTGGCCCCTGCCCCCCTGTCCCCCCCCCACCGTGTGTGTCCCCACAGGGAGGAATGCACCCTGTGTCCCCCCCCTTCCCATGAGAAATTTGTTGTGTTTGAACCCAAATAAATAATAATAATAAAACCCAAACCCTGTTATTGTGTTGAGGGGATAAAGGGGGGGGGGGGGGCACTGTTTTCCTGCTGTGTTTTTTTTGGGGGGGGGGGACACACACCCTCTTTCCTCCCCTGGAACGACCACTAAAAATCCTGCTGAGGTTTGGGTCGTGGTTTCTGCAGGGGGTTTCTCTGGGGGGGCCCCCCCACGCCACAGGAGTGTGTGTGTCCCCCTCATCCCTGGGGGGTCAGGGGTGTTCCCCCCCCCACTATAGCACAGAGCCCTTTGTGCAGCAGAGCCCCCCCTCAGCACTGCGGCAGTCCAAGGTAGGGGCTCCCCAGTTGCAAAGAAGGGATTAATGGGGGGAATCCCCCAGTGCAAGGGTGGGGTTAATGGGGTGCCCCCCCAGGGGGGTAGGGGAGGGCCCCCCGTTGTAGAGGTGGGATGGGGGGGGAAATCCTGTGGTGCAGGGAGGCGCAGAAGGGGTTAACGGGGGAATACCCCCCTCCCCCCCCCCCCCATGCTGCAGGGTAGGGGGGTCCCGGTGCCCCCCCACTCAGCGAAGCGGGTACCGGGGGGGGGGGGGTGGGTGGTGTTCCCCGCTGCCGGGGGGGGGCGGAGCGAGGCGGAGAGGGGGGAGGGATTCCCCGCCCCGCCCCCCCGGGGATTCCCCCTCCCTCTCCTCCCCCCGCCCCCCCCATGCGCAGTGCGCACCCATGGGGGGGGGGGGAAACACGACGTTGTCATGGCAACGGGCTGCTCCGCTGCGGGGGCGGGGGAACCCGCGGCGGGGGGGGAGTCACGGGGCTGCGGGATCCTCGGAGCGTCTGCGCAGGGCTTGGACCGGGCATCCCCCCCCGCAGCCCCCCCCCCCGCACCGGGCATCCCCCCCCGCAGCACAACGCCCACCCTCTGCAGATCACCCGCTCTGCACCATGCCCCCCCCCCCCCCGCGCCCCCCCGGGGCACCGCCGTGCCTGCGCCCCCCCCCGCAGCATGCAGCCCCCCCCCGCACACTGCAGCCCCCCCCCGCACACTGCAGCCCCCCCCGCACACTGCAGCACCGCGCACGTAGCGCACCCCCAGCGCGGGGCTGGGCGTGCAGGCACTGCTGCACCCCCGTGCCCCCCCCGTGCACACCCACCCCCCCGTGCACACACCCCGTTTGCACACTCGCATCCCCCCCCCCCTCCCCAGCAGCCCCTCCCCAGCCCCGGGTCCTTGCACACGCGTGTGCCCCACTGCTCCCCCCAGCTCTGGGCGGGGGGGGGGGCTGCAGACGGGTGGGCAGTACCCCCAGAACCCCCCCACTGCCCCCAGAGACCCCCACAGCCCCTCACAGCCCCCCAGAACCCACTCACAGCCCCCCCACTGCCCCCACAGCCCCCCAGAACCCCCTTACAGCCCCCCCAGAGCCCCCCACAGCGCTCTATAGCCCCCCACTGCCCCCCACAGCCCCCCTCCAGCTCCCCACTGCCCCCCCACAGTCCCCACAGCCCCCCAGAACCCCCTCACTGCCCCCCAGAACCCCCCACTGCCCCTCCTGCCCGCTGACCATGGGTGCCATGGGGGGGGTCCGCTCAGGGGTGCCACCCCAACATCCCCCTGGGCATGGGGGGGGTCCTGCTCCCCCACTGGTGACAATCTCACCCCCAGGGCTACCAAGGCCACGGGGGGGCTACCGAGGTCACCGGGGTCAAAGCCACGGTGGCTCCCGCTCGCCACCGCCCCGGGGGGGCTGGCACTGGGCACGGGGGGGGGGGGGGGACACCCCGTGGGGGGGGGGTGGGGGCGATCACCCACGTCCCCGCAGATGTGGCAGCCGCGGTGGGGGCAGGGGCCAGCGGGGCCGTGGAGCCGCAGACAGACAATGGCTGCGGCGGTGGCCGGGGGGACGCGGGAGCGCGCGGAACGGGAACGGGAACGGGAACGGGAACGGCACCGCATCGCCGCCCCCCGCCCTCCGCCTGGGGACACTGAGGCACGGAACGGCGGCGAGGGGCCAGGTGGGACCGTGGGGCCGGAGCTGAGGCCACCCCCGGTCACCCCCCGGCCCCCAACTCCTCCGGTTGCGCCAGCGGAACCTCCCGGTGTCCCGGGCTCGCGGCACGTGCCGGCGCCAGGCCATGGTCACCGGTGGCAGCGGGCGAGGGGAGCGGAGGCCGGGGTCTGTCTGCAGGTGGGTGTGGGGGGGGGACGGGGACGGGGGGTGGGGACCCCCCAACAGCTCCTGGGGACCTGATGGAGCTGGGAATCCCCCGGCTCATGGGGATCCCCTGGATTATGGGAACCCCCCTGCTCATGGGGATCCCCTGGCTTGTGAGGACCCCCCCCCCCCGGCTCATGGGGATCCCCAGGATCATGGGAACCCCCCAGCTCATGGGGACTCCCTCGGCTTGTGGGGAACCCCCAAGTTTGTGGGAACCACCTGGCTCACAGGGACCCCACCTGTTCATGGGGATCCCCTGGCTTGTGAGGACCCCCCAGGCTCATGGGGACCCCCCAGCTCCTGGGGACACCCCTGGCTCATGGGGATCCCCCATCTCACGAGGACCCCCCCCAGCTCATGGGGATCCACTGGTTTGTGAGGACCCCCCTGGCTCATGGAGACCCCCCCCAACTCGTGGGACCCCTGGTTCATGGGGATCCCTTGGCTTTTGGGGACTCCCCTGGCTCACGGGGACCCCCCCTGGCTTGTGGGGACCCCCCGGCACAGTGGGGATGGGGAGGGGGGGCAGCGGGGGGGCTGCCCGGGGGCACCGTGGCTCTTTGGGGACACCGCGGGGGGCTGCCCCGAGGACCCTCCCGTGCTCTGGGGGTGCGGGGCACACGGGGCCCATTCGGCCCCCCCCGGAGTGATGGGGAGCGGGAGGGGGGCGCAGATTGGGACAGCGGGGTGCAGGAGGGAGCCCGGGGCGGTGACAATGGGGACGCGATGGGAGTGACTCTGCCCTGCTAAAAATATCCGCCCGCCCCCGCCCTCCGCCAGCCGCGGGCTCAAGGTCACTGCCCGCCATGGCGGGGCCGGGGGGGACGCGGGGGCGTGGGGCGGGGAAGCCCCCGGCCCCCCCGTGCTGTGACTCCCACACGGGCACGGCCACCAGCGCCACCGCCGCTCCCCCGCGCACAGCGGCCAGGGACCGCGGCCCCCCGGCACCCCCGGCACCCCCGGCACGCCCCATAGTGGGGGGCAGTGGCAGGTGAGGGGGACGGGGGTGGCAGCAGTGGGGACCCCGGGGGTGGCAGTGTTGGGGACCCCGGGGGTGGCAGCGGTGGGGATGCTGGCAATGGCAGTGTTGGGGACCCTGGGGATGACAGCGGTGGGGACCCCGGGGATGGCAGTGTTGGGGACCCCGGGGATGGCTCCCCCTGGCCGTGGCTGGGTGCCTGGCTGGGGGACACCGGGGGACACTGGGGACACCGGGGATGCCCTGCCCAAGGCACATCGGCTGCTCTGGGCCAGCCCCAGCTGCCGGCGCCAGGGGATCGCGGGGGACCTCTGTGCTCGGGGACAGCGTGGCCGCGGGGACCGAAGCCACGAGGCCGTGGTGGGGAGCGCGGGTTGAGTCTGGGGGACCTCGGGGTCCCCCAAAGCGGGGCCCGGCTGCCAGCACAGCCCTGGTGGGACACGGCTCTGAGATGGCTCCGCACCCAGCTCAGCCCTGTGCCACAAACACCCGTGGTCAGCCTGGCTGTGACACCAGGGTGGCACGGCCACCATGGCACCGGGACACCGCGGTCCTCGTGCCGGTGCGACGTCCGGTGTCGGTGCTGGGGACTCCAGCAGGTTCTGGCACCACGCGGTGGCCTCGAGTGCCGGGGAGTGCCCGGCGTGCCACGGTGCAGCCGTCGAGGCTGTGGGGACCCACCCGACCTTCGCCATGACCTTGGGCCACCCCTGGGGACCCTGCGCAGGGCTGGGGACCGCGGTGGCTGTGGGGACACCGCCATGGTGGTGGGGGCCACCACCCCGCACTGCAGGGATGGGGCTTTCCAAGGGTGCTTGCGCGGTTTGGGGGACCCCCCCTGCCCGAGGGGTTTGTGGCGGTCGTGGGGACAGTGGGGACACCTGTGTCCCCCCGCCAGCCGCGGGTGGGGGGTCCGTGGTGACCCGGCGGGGGCAGCCAGGCGGAGCGGCTTTGTCCTTCGGCTGAGCCGTGTGGGGGAGGCGGCGGCGAACCCAGCGCGGTGGCTTTGTCTGGGGATGGTGGCGCGGTGACAGCAGAGCGGGGACGTGGGGACCCTGAACCCCCCCAAACCCCATAGCGTCCGCCAGCCCAGCCCCAGGCACCCGCTGGGCCCCACGCAGGTGGGGCACCCCCGGCCCCGTGTCCCCTCCCGAGGTGGGAGGGATGGGGATGGGGTCCCCCTTGGGCTGGGGGTGACTGGGGGGGGCACGGCTGCCTCTGCCAGCCCTGGGGACACCGGTGCTGTCCCCACTGTCCCTCTGGGGCCTGATCCAGCCCTGGCTGCGGGGTGCCTCGGGGGGGGTTCAGGGGAGGGATTTTCTGGGGGAGACCCCGGGACAAGCCGGGGGATTCCCCTGTGCCGGGATGTCCCCGTGTCCCCGTGTGTCCCCATGCATGTGCCAGCCCATGTGCCACCCCCTGGCCATGGGACCCACTGTCCCCCCCAGCCCCCCGGGTGGGAATGGGTCAGACCCTGGGTGGGGTAAATCACCCCGGTGCCGGGCTCTGCCCCTTCGCACCGTCCCCCTCGTGCTGGGGGCACACGGGGTGCCCGGGGGTCCGGCTGGTGGCATCACCGGGGGTCCCACGGTGCCAGGGCTTGGCTGAGCCATCCCAGTGCTCTTTGGGAGCCCGGTGGCATCGTGCTAGTGCTCCCACCAGCCCCGGGGAGGGGGCTTTGGTGGTCCTGTGCCCCCCCAAACCATGCTTAGCCCTCTTCCCTGCCCTGGGGGGCAGCAGCGGTGACACCCCCGCCCCCCCAGCCAGCCCTGTGCCAGCGGGTTTGCGGGGGCCGGGGGGTCCCGCTGGCAGCGACAGATGCTCTCCAGCCTGGGACATATGGCCGGGGCTTGGCGGTGGCAGCAGGAGGAACCGGGGCGACCGTGGGGGATTTGGGGGGACCGGGGGTGGGGGGGCTACAAGGAGTCTGCCACACTTGGTGCACCCCGGGAAGCCCCGTGCCCGCTGGCGGGGACCCCCTGTGTCCCGGGGCGGGGGGGCATGGCGGGGGTCCTGTGCCATGGCCAGGGGGGGCGGCACCCCGGTTCCCCGTCCCCTTCCCCGTGGCACGGCAGTGGGACCGTGGCCGTGCTGGCGTGGTGCCCACGGGCACGGCCTGGGTGACAACCGCTGCCCCCCCCCCCCCCCCAAATTCCTGCTGCGCTCTCGGGGGGCCCATGGTCCCCGGGCAGGAATCGGCGCCTGGGTGACAAATAAATCCCCAGCCCTGCGCCCGCCCCCCGCTATTTATAGCAGCCCCCCCCAGCCCTGCAGTTGCTCTCCCTCAGCATCGCCGCCCCAGGGCAGCGGGGGGGTCCCAGGGGCACCCCACCCCCCCCCCCCAGGGCACTGGGAGCTGCCGCATCGCTGTGGCGGTGTGGGGACGCCCAGGGCCAGCGCTCAAGGACGTTTGGTGGCCGTGGCCAGGACCTGCGATGTCCCCGTCCCCGCGGTGGGGCCGTGGAGGACCACGCGTCCCACCCGAGCATCCTTTGGGGTGCAGCCGCTGCCCACGGGGTCCCCACGGGGATGGGGACAGGGACCTTTTGGGGGGGTCACGGTTTGAATCCGCCGTGTCCCCATCGGTGTCCTGGCAGGGGACGATTTAACGAGGGCCATTTGTGTCACCACCGAGAGCGAAACCCGCCACCACGGTGAATAAAATATTGACTGTCACCCCCCTGGGGGGGCTCTGGGGACACCTTCACCCCCCCCAGGTGGTGGGGGTGGTGGCACCCCCCGGGAGGTGGCGATGGGGGGGCCGGTGGCGGTTGTTGGGGGCCGTAGAGGGGATGGGATGCAGAAGGACACGAGGCCTGAAAATTGGGGAGGTGACCCCCCCCTGGGGGTACAGCCCTGCTGTGGGGCTGGGGGACAGGCTGTGGGGACCCCCCCAGCATGGAGGAGCCCCCCAGCTAGGACGGTGCTGCCGGTGACATCGTCACCGTGGGGGGGTTTTGGGGCTCGCTGTGCTGGTGGTGCTGGGGGTCCGTGCTGGCTGCCGTGGGACCCCCCCGTGTGACAGGGTGGCTCGTGCCGGGGGGCTGCGCTGGCTCTGTGGGGCTGCGGGGGGCCACATGGGGATGTGGGGCATGGTGGCCCCTCTGAGTGGCAGTGCCAGGGCCCTCAGCTGGTGTGGTGGCACTGGGGGTCCCTGTCACCATGGCGGGGGGGTTTGGGGACCCCACTAACGCCGTGTCTCCTCTGGCCAGGCGTGGAAGGAAGCCCATGGCACCCGGACCCCCGGACCCCCCCCCGCGCCCAGCCCCGGCCCCACAGCCCCTAACGCCCCGAGGGCCCCCCCGGCCGGCCCCGGGGAGCCCGAGCAGGTAGGGGGGTGCGGGGGGGCTGGGGGGGGGCTGCGCTGGGGGCACAGGGGGGGTGTGGGCAACAGGGGACTGGGGTGCACGGGGAGGATGGAGGGGGTGCACTGGGGGTCTGTGGGGGGGGGTGCATGGGGTCGGGGGTGAGGGGTTTTGGGGTGCAGGGGACCAGTGCAGTGAGGGTGGAGTGGGGGGGGCGTGTGTGGGGGTGTCACTGGGGGGGCTGGGGGGGGGGGCACAGGGGTGTGCGGGGGGCTGGGCAGGGAGGGGGTGCATGGGGGGGGGGGTTACAGTTACAGGGGTGTTTGGGGGTGCACGGGGGGGTGCGGGGTCGGGGTCCGGGGGGGGCCGGGTTGGGGTGCGGGGGTGGCAGAGGGGTCTGGGGGGGCAGGGGGTGCCGGGGAGCGCATGGAGGGGAGCGAGGTGGGCGCTGGGGGCGGGGCCAGCGCTGGGGGCGTGGCGGAGGGGGCGTGGCGCTGCCTACGTCACGGGGGGGCGTGGGCGGTCTCCGCCAATCAGACGCCTCCCCCCGCCTCCGCCCCGCCCCCGAGCGCTCCGGTCCCGCCGCCGCGCGCCCCCGGGACCGAGCGGGGCTGCAGCGGCGGCAGCGGCGGGAGCGGCGGCGCGGCCCCGGCCCCGGCCCGGCGGCAGGTAGCGGGTAGCGGGCAGGGGGGGGGTGACGAGCCGGGCCCGCCGCGTGTCCCGGCACCGGGAGCCCCGGGCACGGCGGGGACGCTGGGGGGCGGCGGGGGCGCGCAGCTGCAGCTCGGTACCGGAGCTGTCCCGGGGCTGCGGGGCAGGGCCAGCGCCAGGCACCGGGGTACCGTGGGGCTGCGCCCGTCCTGCGCTCCGTGTCCCCCCGGGGGGCTGCCGAGGGGGCGGTGGCACCGACCCCCGGGTGGGGGGCACGTCCCCCGTGGGCAGGACACGTCCCCCGTGGGCAGGACACGTTCCCGCCGCGGTCAAGGCCGGCACATGGGCACCACGTGCCCCGGGAGGCGTCACCCAGTGCCGGGTGGGGCGATGATACCCATCCCTGCTCCTCGGGGACCCCCCAGCCGCGTGTCCCCCACCCCACGCCGTCCCCTGTCCCGCAGGTCGCCCCCGCGCCGCTGAGCCATGCGGGATCGCCCGACCCCCTCCCCGCCAGAGCCATGAGCAGCTGCCGGTACAATGGGGGGGTGGCACGGCCCCGCGGCCCCCTGAGCGCCTCCGCCTGCACCCTGCACCCGCTGGAGGGGGAGACCCAGCCGCTGCGACCCCGCCGGCCCCCCGGCCTCGACGTGGTGGTCCCACGGCCTGAGCAGCACGGGGGTCCGGCTCCCGGTCCGGCGGTGGCGCCGGGGCAGGATGGGGCGGGGGAGCGGGGCCGGGGACCCCGGAGGAACCAGAACATCGGGTACAAGCTGGGGCACCGGCGAGCCCTCTTCGAGAAGCGCAAGCGCCTCAGCGATTACGCCCTCATCTTCGGGATGTTCGGCATCGTGGTCATGGTCACGGAGACGGAGCTGTCCTGGGGGGTCTACACCAAGGTAGGGGGTACGGTAAGGGGGGGGGGCGCATGGGGGGGTCCATCCGGGCTCACGCTGCCGCTCCCCCCCGCAGGAGTCATCGTATTCGTTTGCACTGAAATGCCTTATCAGCCTCTCAACCGTCATCCTGCTGGGGCTCATCGTCATGTACCACGCCAGGGAGATCCAGGTGAGACCCACGGAGGCCACGCCACCCTGGGGGGGTCCTACCACCCCCCTCACACGCTTCTCCCCCCCCCCCCCCAGCTCTTCATGGTGGATAACGGCGCCGACGACTGGCGCATCGCCATGACCTACGAGCGCATCTTCTTCATCGCCCTGGAGCTGCTCGTGTGCGCCATCCACCCCATCCCCGGGCAGTACCTCTTCACCTGGACGGCGCGCTTGGCTTTCACCTACGCCGCCTCGGTGGCCGACGCCGACGTGGACATCATCCTCTCCATCCCCATGTTCCTGCGGCTGTACCTGATCGGGCGCGTCATGCTGCTGCACAGCAAACTCTTCACCGACGCCTCCTCCCGCAGCATCGGCGCCCTCAACAAGATCAACTTCAACACCCGCTTCGTCATGAAGACCCTCATGACCATCTGCCCCGGCACCGTCCTCCTCGTCTTCAGCATCTCCTCCTGGATCATCGCCGCCTGGACGGTCCGTGTCTGCGAGAGGTATGAGGGGGGGTGCCCCCCGATGGCGTTTTTTGGGGGGGGGGGGTGTATATGTGGGGCTGGGGTGCAGCTGAGGACGCACGGTGCAGACCCTGGGGGGACCCTGGGTGGTGCCCACCATAGTTTTGCCAAACCAAACCCACTTGGCCAGGTGAGGAGGGGGCAGCCAGACCCCCAGGTTGGCCCCAGACTTCTCCCAAGCACCCCTGGGGTGCAGCAGGACCCCCCCTCTCTGCCAGTGGGTCCGGCCAGGAGGAGCTGGGGGTCTCGCAGAGGGGACCTAGCCCTCACGTGGCGTGTGGCCTGTGCTCCTCAGCTGTGCCCAGCGGGATGCCAGGGCTGGGATGCCCGTGCCGGTGCCCTGCCGGTGCCGGTGCCCTGCCCGTGCTCTCCCCTCCTCGGTGCCCCCCCCCGGGACATGCATTAACTGCTCTTATTTTCCCTCCCTGACCGCTCTGCTGCTCGCAGGGACAAACTGTGAGTCACCCCAGGGACCGACAGCGCGTCCTGCACGGGACGTCCCCCCCTGCCCCCCCCAGGCTTGTGCTACCCAGAATTTAGGATTAGCTGCAGCCGGCGGGGGGGGGAGGGGCAAGGCTGGGGGGTCGGGGGGGGCAAAGAGGCCGTGGACGTGGAAAGGGGACGGAGCCCTTTTCCGCTTGGAACCTCAGCAGCTGCTTTGTGTCCCCCCCGTGGCCCCCAGCGGGGGTGGCCGTGGTGCCCAGCCTGGCTGTGGGCATGAGCTGGGGGTCCTGTCACAGCGGGGGGGGGGTCAGAGCACAGGTCCTTCTGCCCCGGCTCTCGGGGTGCTCTCTGGGTGCTCTCAGAGGGGTGGGCTCACTGCAGGAGTGGCTGCGGGTCCCGGAGGGGGGACCCCCCGGCAGGGAGCGGGGCCGGAGCAGCGGGAAGGAGCCTCTGGATCCCTCTCGTTCCCGCCCGGTGGCTCCGGGGGGGGGTCCCCGAGGGGCTGTTTCCCGGCTCCAGCGGCGTTTCCCCTCCTCACCGCGCCGAGTTCGGGAGCGTGGCAGGAGCCCGGGTGCTCTGCGGGAGGATGGGTGACACCCCATCACCGCGGGGTGACATCCTCGGGCTGCCAGCCCTCACCGCCAGCCCGCCCCGGGGTGCGGGTGCCCCCCTGCCACGCGGTGCCCCCCGGCGTCGCCCCGCCGTGTCCCTCGGTGCCGGCTGAGGTTCCAAGCCCAACCCGCGCGGCTGTGCCGGGGGGGCCGGATGGGGGACGCAGCAATCCTAAATTCCCCGCCGCACGCTTGAGTCCATCCCGGCTTGCTCCTGTCCCCTCCTGTCCCCCCCGTCCCTTCTCTCACCCCCAGCACCCCGTTTTCCCAGCTCCCCGCATGCCCCCGTCCCGCTCCCAGCCTGGTTGCTCCGTGTCCCCCCGCCGGGCTCATCCCAGCGAGCAGCGGAGGCCGTGCCCGGGGGTCCCTCAGGGAGGGGGCAGGGGGCACAGCCGTCTGCGTTCGTGGCATCGGGGCTGGCCACGAAATCTCAAAGCACGGCGTCCCCCGCTGTCCCCCCCGGTGATGCCTGTGGCGGCCTCGGGGCCCTTTGTAGCCCTGGGCTTGGCTGGGGGGCAGCGTGCCGAGGTGCCCCCCCAGGGGCTTGCAGGGTGAGGGGTGCAGCCGTCCCCTGCTCTGCAGAGAGGGGGTGTCCCCTCCCTGGGGCGCCTGGCGGTGCCACCCGTGTCCTGTGCTTTGAGATCTCTGGGGGAGCTTCAGGAGGAGCTGCCATCCGTGGCACCTCGTTATCCTCATCCAGCAGCCTGTCCCCCCCCAAGCAACCCTGGGGCCTCCCTGCTCCCCAGTGCCCATGTCCAGAGTGGCCACACCTGGTGTCCCCAAGGTGTCCCCAGTTTCCTTGAGGCCCCACATGCCAGCGGCGTGGCTAGGAGCTCGGGGACTCTCCCAGCTGGATGGGAAAACCGGCGGGGGGGCAAAGCCAGCGGGGGGCACGTGGTGTGACAGTGACGGTGACGATGGCTGCGCTCGGCCCCGGGCAGGTACCACGACAAACAGGAGGTGACGAGCAACTTCTTGGGGGCGATGTGGCTGATCTCCATCACCTTCCTCTCCATCGGCTACGGGGACATGGTGCCACACACCTACTGCGGGAAGGGCGTGTGTCTGCTCACCGGCATCATGGTGAGCGCCGGGGGCACGGGGGGCACGGGTGGCATGGGGGTGGGGGGGGGGCTCCTGTGCCCCCTGCTCTTACTGGGGGTCTCTCTGCCCACAGGGTGCCGGCTGCACCGCTCTGGTGGTCGCTGTCGTTGCCAGAAAGCTGGAGCTCACCAAAGCGGAGAAGCACGTGCACAACTTCATGATGGATACGCAGCTGACGAAGCGGGTGAGAACCCCCCCGGTGCCCCCCAGGGCATCACCAGCCCGGCCCTCTCCGTCCCTGGGTCATGGAATCACGGCACTGTCAGGGCTGGAAGGGACCCCCAGAGCTCCCCCAGCCCAACTCCCCTGGGGGACAGCAGGGTCCCCTCGAGCACATCCCTCAGGGCTGCACCCAGCCCAGGCTGGGAAAGCTCCAGAGAAGGAGACTCCCCCCTCTCTGGGCAGCCTGTGCTACTCACCAGTCATTCCCAGTCTCTCTGGAACTGGGGAGCCCAGAACTGGACTCAGGATCCCAGCTGTGGCCTCCCCAGGGCAGAGCAGAGGGGACAATGCCCTCCCTCGCCCTCCTGCCCACACACTGCCCTGTGCAGCCCAGGCTGGCATCGCCCTCCTTGGTGGCACGGGCACATGGCCGGCTCAGGGATCATTTCCTGCCTGCCAGGACCCCCAGGTCCTTCTCCTCAGAGCTGCTCCTGCTGCTTTTGTCGTTTCCAGGTGAAAAATGCTGCTGCCAACGTACTCAGGGAAACGTGGCTCATCTACAAACACACCAAGCTGGTGAAGAAGATCGACCATGCCAAAGTTCGGAAACACCAGCGTAAGTTCCTCCAAGCCATCCATCAGTAAGTGCCAAACCTTTACCTGCTTCCTACCGGGAGTTTGATCCCCACCGTGGCTCCAGAAGGAGACCTGGGTGCTTCCCCCCCCGTCCTGCACTCCCTGGCCCCCCCCCCGTTTGGTGCCAGGCGGTCCCCGTCCCTGCCCGGTGGGTGAGGACGATGCCAGGGTGACCCCAGGGGTGCCCGATCGCTGAGGCTTGATGTCACCACCCAGCTTTGGGGGGCAGCGAGCCCCCAGGCACCTCCTGCTTTGGGGAGGGGGGGGACTGAGGGGTGCCCAGCTTGGGGGGGGCACTGGGGGGGGGGGGCGGTGCTGCGGCTGCTGTCGTCTCCCTGCGCTCTTCGTGGTGGTATTAAACCTGCTGTTGTGTTTTGTCTCTGTTCTGCCCCGTCCCTGCAGAGCTCAGAAGTAAGTCACCCCCCCCGTGGGGCTGCTCCCCCCCCCCCCGCTGCTCCCCTGTGCATGGGGTCCTGCTGCAAAACGGGGGGGGGGCACGATGGCAGAGCCCCCCCAGGGCTGTCCGGGGCGAGGATGGAGGGGTAGATGCTGTGCTTGCAGGGGGGGGATGGGGGGGGGGGCTGCATGCCGGGGTGCTGGGGGGGTGTCACTGACCTTGACCCCCACTGCCCCGTGTCCCCGCAGGCTGAGGAGTGTGAAGATGGAGCAGCGGAAGCTGAACGACCAGGCCAACACGCTGGTAGACCTGGCAAAGGTGGTGAGGGGTACCAGGGTGAGGAGGGGGGACCCCTCTGTGGGACCCCCCATCACTGAACCCCCCCCCCCCCGATGATCCCCACCAGACCCAGAACATCATGTACGACGTGGTGTCGGAGCTGCAGGAGCGTCACGAGGAGCTGGAGAAGCGACTGGGTGCCCTGGAGAACAAACTGGAGGCACTGGGGCTGAGCCTGCTGGCACTGCCCGGTTTGGTGAGCCAAGCCCTGGGCCAGCAGCAGCGTGAGCTCCTGGGGAGCTGGACCCCCCGTCTGTGCTCCGCCACGGCCCCGTGCACCCCAACCCGACCCCCCAGGTCCCCTTCTACCGCCCCCCCCGCCTCCTCGGGCAGCGGGTGATGGGGGGGTGGGGGGACACGGTGGGACCCCTCTTATGTCTGGCCATCGTGTGGCTGATTTCAGTAGCTTTGTTCTGTAAAGCCCTGTATAAATTTCCTGCGTTCACTGTGCTGGCGTGAGGCTGGAGCCCCCCCCGCTCCCCAAAACCTCCTGTGCCCCCCCCCCAGGCAGGCAGGCAGAGGGTGAGCCCTGGCCCCCAGGAGGGATTTGGGGGGCAGAGGGTGCAGCAGCTGGGGGGGGATGGAGCAGCCTTTGGGGGGATGGAGCAGCCCTGGGAGGGCACAGGAGCTTGGGGGGGGGGAAGGGGAGGTGGGGAGAAGCCAGGAGCTCTGAGTATTGGGGGGGGTCTGGGGGCTGCCCCCCCCCCTGGGTGTGGGGGAGTGGAGGTTGGGGACAGGGTGAGGGGACGCCTGGGGTCCGGTTTGGGGGGTGTGGAGAGGGGGGGGCAGCCCCCCGTGGTAAGAGCAGGGCTGAGCCCCCAGGGTTGAGGATTTGGGGACTGGGGGGGGGGGGGGGGGGGGTCTGTCCCTGGCTCTGCCACGAAGTGACCTTGGCGAAGTCACGTCACCTCTCTGTGCCTCAGTTTCCCCCATCTGTAAAATGGGGGGGGGGGGGAGGGAGCAGGGGGGGGGCACACACGACGGTACCGACCCTTGTGAAGTGCTGTGAGATCCCTGGATGCAATACTCAGCCCCTTCCCCGCCCCCCCAGCGGGGGGGGCACCCCCACAGTCCCGGACCCCCCCCGGGACCCTCGGTGGGGTGGGGTGGGGGGACCTGGGGGGGCTGAGGCGCACATTAAAGGAGGCTGAACTGGATGCGTCGCTCTCTGCTCGCGGCAGCGGGACCCCTGCCCCGTGGGAGGGCTGGGGGGGGGCCCTGGGGGGGACGGGGGGGTTCACTGTGGGGCTCCCCCCAACTTTGGAGCCTTGCAGGGGGAGGATGGGGGCTCCGAACCCCTTGGGGGGTGCAGTGAGAGGGCTGGGAGCTTGCAGCCCCCCCCCTGCTTGCTGGCACTGGGGCAGATTTGGGGGGGGCTCATGGCAGTGGATGGGGAGGGGGTGATGGGGGGTGCTCAGAGCATCCCTGGCTGTGTTGGGGTACCCCTGTGGGGCCCCAACCCTTTGCAAAGCCAAAATGGGGCGGGGGCAGGGACAGGATGGGGGGGACTGGCCTGGGGGAGGGGCATGGGGGGGGCAGGGGCCCGATCCTGCCCACTCGGGGCCCTGCGCTGCGTTTTGGGGCGGCGCGATGCTGTTAATGTGTAACGGGCGGTGCCTGTCACGGGCGGTGGTGGTGGCACTGGTGGTGGCACTGGTGGTGGCGGTGGCTGAGGGACGTCGTGGTGAGCCCCAGGGCTGTGTCCCACCATGAGACGGGCAGGTAAGGCCAGTGGTGGGCATGGGGACAGGGGGACACGGGGCCCGGGGGTGACAATGGGGCTGCTGTGCTCGACACGGGTCCAGCAGCATCCGCGGGGTCCATGGTGGCAGTGGGGACCCTTCCCCTCCTCCTGCCAAGGACTCCAGAGGTTCCCTGCTCCCCCCCAGCCTGGGGGGAAACTGAGGCAGCACAGAGGGCTGGTGGCAGCGTGACCCGTGCCAGCTCGCCAGGGGCTGTGCTCCTGTCCCCTCTCACCCCGGGGCTTCTCCTCCAGCGGGGCTCAGCCCGGAGCCGGGGGAGCGGAGCAGCCGCCAGGTGCCCCCCAGGGACCCCCATCACCCCAAAGCTGCTGGGAGCCGACGGCCGTGCCCCCCCCCACCGGAGAGCGGGGGCTGCCAGGTACGGAGCTGGGCTGGGGGTGCTGAGCCCCCAGGCTGGGCTGGGGGGGGCAACCTGGGGCTGTGCCATGGCCCCCTCCTCACCAGCATCTGCTGTCACCCTCATCTTCCTCCCCCTTCCCACCCCCCCGGTGTGGAGGTGTGAGCCCCCCAGGAGTGGGGACAGCCCTGGGTGCCCCCCCGTGCCCCTGCACCCTCACACCCCTCTCTCACGCCCCAAAGGCTCTGCCAGCCCAAGCCAGGTGCGTCACCTTCGAGGATGAGGTGATGCCACCAGGTAGACCCCTGGGGAGGGTCCCCCTTGCCAAGGACGGGGGGAACCCAGGGGTCGGGGCTGGCACCCCCACGCTGGCATCACCGCGCGCAGTCCCGGACTACGTGGCGTAAGTGGGGGACGGCCATGGGCTGGGGTGTCACAGAGCCCTGGGGACCCGTGACACCCAACGTGAGGGTCCCACCCGCGTGGGCAGTGCCACGGGCAGTGCCAGGGCTCTCCCCCGGCACCCTGAGCCTCCCGGCTTGGTGGCGGTGCAGGAGGTACCCGGCGATCCGGTGCCCCCGGCAGCGGGAATGCTACAAGGGGGTCTTCCAGGACCAGCTGGCGGAGTACACGGAGCTGCTGGGGGACATCCGTGCCACGCGGCGTGGGCCCCGAGAGCCGGTGGCCACGGTGGGCTGGCTGCCCTGGCACGCCACGGGCAGGACGGTGGGTACCCTCGGTGGGCACCGGCTGTGGGTGCTGTATGTGTTGGGTGTGATGAGCTGTCCGGCCTCTGCGGGGACGTGGGGTGATCCTGGGGGCGCTCAGGGGGACACGGGGACCTGGGACGGGTCTGTGCCCCCTGGGACTGGAGCAGGGCGAGCCATGAGGGTGAGCAGGGGGAGGGCTCAGGATCTGTCCCCCCCCTCTCCCCGATGCCTGGGGGGGTCCCCAGGGCACCGCCGGACCCCGGTGCCGTGTGCCCCCCCCGCAGGACCGGGCCTCCCAGCGCTGCCGGTACCTGAAGCAGAAGCTGACGCACATCAAGGCACGGATCCAGGAGTACGACCGCGACGCCACCGTCACCCCCGCTGCCACCCACCCCGGGGGACGGTGACCCCAGGGGGACCCCCCCGGGTGCCGGGGAGAGGGGGCGGCATTGCCCACCTGGGCACGGGGAGCAAACCCTGGAGCTGATGGTTTGGGGGTCCTCTGGGTGCTCTGTGCCCTGGGGACCCTCATGCCCCCCACCCCGGCTCCCCCCTGGGTGGGTGCTGCCCGCCCCTTCGTGGGTGCCAGGCCCTGGCTGTGCCCCCCCTTCACCCCGCGTGAATTGAGGAGCCCCGCCCCCCCCATCCCAGTGTGATGCAGAAGTGCCCAAAACTTGCTATTTATAATAAAATACGGTGATATTTTTTTTGGGGTGGTCTTAATGCGCACCCGGGGGCACCCACAGCGGCTGGGGGCTGCTGGCACACGTGTGTCCAACCCCCCAGCACCCCTAGGACCCTCCTGTCCCCAGGACACCCACGGGGGTCGCGGCAGGGGGGGCAGAGCCCAGCCCCCAAAGCCCTGAGGGACCCCCGGGGGTTGCGGACCCCATCCCGGGGTGTCGCCCCCCGGTGGCTGTGTCCCCCCCCCCCCCCCCGGTGTGTGTGTGTGTGTGTCCGTACCCCCCCTTAGGGCTCCCCCTAATTCCCCCCCCCCCTCGCCCTTTAAGCTCCGTCCCACCCGGAGCCGCCCGGGCGGCGGCGCTGGGGGCGGGGGCGGCCCCCGGTGCTCCCCCCACCCCATCCCAGCCCTCCCCGGAGGCGGAAACCGGGGCCGGTCCGCGGCAGCGCCCGCCGATCCCGGCTGCCATTTTACGGTGAACAAAGAGGCGGAGGCGCGGGCAGGTGAGCGGCTCCGCGGCGGGCGGGACCCTCGGTACCGGTAACGGCAGGGGGGGGATGTGCACCGGGGGTCCCCGTTCCCTTCGCGCACGGGGGGGTCCGTCTTTCCCCGCCGCCCCTGTGCGCACCGGGGGCACCGCCGGTACCGGGGTCCTTACCGGAGTCCCCAGCGGCACCGGCACTGGGGTCCCCACCGGTACTGGGGTCCCCACCGGTACTGGGGTCCCCACTGGGGTTCCCAGCCGCGCTGGCACCGGAGTCCCCGCCGGTACCGGGGTTTTTACCGGGGTCTCTGCCGGTACCGGGGTCCTTACCGGAGTTCCCAGCGGCGCCGGCACTGGGGTCTCCACCAGTACCGGGGTCTCCATCGGTACCCGCGTCCTCACCGGGTTCTCCGCTGGTACCGGGGTCCCTACCGGGATATCGGCCGGTACCGGGATCTTCACCGCGGTCCCCAGCGGCACTGGCACTGGGGTACCCACCGGTACCGGGGTACCCACCGAGATCCCTGTCCGTACCAGGGTCCTTACCGGGGTCCCCAGCACCACCGGTACCGGGGTCCCCACGGGCACCGGGGCTCCCGGGGCCGCATCCCCGGCAGGTGGAAGGCGAGAGGCGGCGGATCCTCCCCGGGGAGCGGTGCCGGGGGTCTCTCTGCCCGCCCAGTGCCCCCACACTGGGGAGGGGACCCCCAGAGCCCCCCATCCCGTGTCCCCACCAGCACAGGGGACCCCCCTGAGGCAGGGTGGGGGGGGTGTTGGCATGGGCACCCCATGGAGGTGCTGCTGCAGACCCCTGGCACCCACCCTTGCTGTGGATCAGGGGGTGCCACCCCCGTACTCCCCCCCTCACCCTTAGGGGCCCGATCCTGAGCCCTGGCACTGCTGGGTGCGGGTGGCTGGGTTGGATTTCCCACTGGGGTTCGTGTTTCACGGGGGGGGGTGTGTGTGTGTGCTCTGCACTGGGGGGGGCTCTGCATCACTTTTTTAAAAAAAACAATGTTTTTTGGGAAAAAAAACCCTGGTTTGCAACTTTTTGCAGGGGTTGCCAACGTGCCCTGGCTAATTATTATCATTTTTTCAATTAATCCCGGCAGATTTGCTTACGGAGGAGCCCGCGGGGGGGGGGCAGCGCTCGCCTCGGGTAAGAGCTTTGCCGGTTTAATTAGAATTGAAACAATCCCATTCCTTCGAGGGGCCCCAGGGGGTGGGGGACAGCGTGGGACAGCGCTGTGGTGCCACCTGGCAGCGTTGCCGGCTGAGTCACCTCTCCTCCCCGTGCCTCAGTTTCCCCACAGGCTGGTGACACCGCTGGGCACGGGCGGGCGGTTGGTGACGGTGCCGCTGGGTCGGTGACGGTGACCAAAGTCCCTGCTGGGTGCGAGGAGGGGGCAGTGCCACCTCGCAGCGGTGCCAACGCCTCCGTCCGTCTCCCCGCCAGGTTCCCCATGTTCAGCAAGAAGTCCTACGACGGCCCCCCCACGGGCTACGGCCCCCCCACGGGCGATTACGGCTACGACTACGGCGCCCGCTCGCCCCCGCCGGGCTCGTACTACGTCGAGGACGCGCCGCAGCACTTCTACAAGTGGACGTCGCCGCCCGGCGCGGTGAGGATCCTGGAGGCCATTGTCATCCTCCTCTGCATCGCCATCTTCGCCTGCGTGGCCTCCACCCTGGCCTGGGAGTACAGCTACGGCTTCGGGGGGGCGTACGGCAACGGGCTGGGGGGCTTCTACGGCTCCGGCTACTACGGGAGCGGGCTGGGCTACGGCTACGGTTACGGCTACGGGGGGTACTACGGCGGCGTGAACCCGCGGGCGGCCAACGGCTTCATGATGGCCATGGCCGTGCTCTGCTTCCTCACCCAGCTGGGGCTCTTCGTCGCCAGCGTCAGCAAATCCGGCGCCGCCCGCTCCCGCCGCTTCTACCTGGGGGTCGCGGTGGGCTGCGCCGTGCTGGCCTTCGTCATGCTCATCGCCTCCATCGTCTACGTCGTGGGGGTCAACCCCCAGGCGCAGATGACCAGTAGTTACTACTACAACCCCTTGTTGACCATGTGTAACCAGGTGTACGGCGGCAACACCTACATGAACCAGTACCTCTACCACTACTGCACCGTGGACCCCCAGGAGGTGAGGGTGCACCCCAACTCCAGCCAGGCCCCCCCCCCTCTTTGTGCCAAAGGTGATGCTGAGCATGGACAGCGTGGGGGGGGTGTTGGTGACAGCGTGTCCTGCCCTTGGGGTGGGTCCCCAACCACCCCGGGGTGCTCCCCTCCATCCTGGTGGGTGCTGTTTGGTGGCTGTGGAGGGTGAGGGGGTGCTGGTGGTGATGGAGCCCAGTCTGGGTGTTTGCTGGGACGGTGGGAGGAACTGGGGCTAGCCGGCTGCCTGCGCTGGGGAGTTTCGGGGAGGGGACAGGCCACCGTCCCAGTGCAGACCAGTATCTGGTACTTTGTTCTCCTGGGCTGTAAAAGCCTTTCAGCGTGGCTGGTGTGCCGGGGTGGGGGTCACGGTGCCAGCTGGGTGCCAGCTCTCCCCGAGCACCCGTGATGGTGCCAGCCTGACGGGGCAGTGGGGCAGTGAGAGCCTTCAAAACAAGGTTCACCAGCCCCGGTTTCGGCTGGGGACACTGGGTGGCACATGGGCTGGGACTGGTGCTGCCGGTTCCCGTCCGGCTGTGCCGGCTGTGCCGCATTCCTGCGCCCTGAGCGGGGGGAGCCGTGGCACCCGCAGCACCCGCGCTGCTCCCGCTCCCCGCAGAGGCCGAGCGTGGCCGAACCCCTTCCTCTCCTGACCCCCATTCCGGTGCTGGGCAGGGGTCCGGCTCCTGGGGACCCCCAGCGCGGCGCGGGAGCTGGCACGAGGCCAGGTGCTGCACAGAGATGCCCGAGGGTGCCAGCCCCAAACTTGTCCTGTCCCCTTGGGGAAATAAACTGTCCCCTCATTGCTTGTGCTGTCCCCAAAAGCTCTGCAGCCCCCGGTGGGCTCGGTCCCGGCCGTGCCCATCTCCCCTCGCCGCGGTGATGTGGGATGAGGGGGGGCAATTCCCGCCCAGCCCAGGAAGGTGTGGGGTACCCGGACCCCGGGGATGGGGGTCATAGCATCCCTGTGACACCCCCACCCTGAGACCCCCCCCTCTGTCTGCCCCTCCAGGCCGTGGCCATCGTCTGCGGGTTCCTCATCGTCCTCCTGCTCTGCCTCATCTGCTTCTTCGCCCACAAGACGCGGAGCAAGATCTGGAAGTACGGGAAACCCAACATCTACTGGGACAAGGTCCCGGTGGTCCACGAGGGTCCCAACGTGGAGGAGTGGGTGAGTCTGAGCGTGGGATAGGGGTGCTGGGGGGGTCCCCAGGGCTGCAGGGGGGTGTCCTCCCCCCTGAGCATCCTCCCTGCCTGGGATGCCCGTTACCACCGGGGCTGAGGGTGGGGATGTGCCGGGGTGAGCACAGGGGCTGCCTGGGGACCCCATGGCTCTTCCTGCCACCGTGGCTGTGCCAGGCTTGTGCCATTGCCCTTCCCCAGCCTGGCCAGGGCTCTGTGCCACCCCGGTGCCTGGTCCCTGCCTGTTTGCACACCGCAGCTCCCGGGGTGCGGCGTTATCGCCGCCGGTGCCACGCTGTGCCCGCGTCCCTCCCCGTCACCCCCTTTGGGGGCTGTGGGTTTTCCCAGCTGGTCCCGTTCCCTGGCACGGCGCGGGTGGGATCTGATGGGTTGGGTGCCAGGAGCACAGCGCCCAGGCTCTGGGTCCTCTCCCCTTCCCTCGCCCCACGGAGATCCTGCCCGTCCACGCTGTTTGGTTTCGGTCTTGGCAATGATTAACCTGGCTCTGCGGGGCTGTGCCACCCTGCTGCCACCGAGGGCCGAGCTGGCACCATAGCCCTTGGGTGGGGGGTGCTGGGAAGCCCCTGCTGCAGCTCAGCCCCCTGCTGGCCCCAGGGTGATGCCAGTCCCAGCCTGGTGCCGCTGTGTGCTGGGATGTGCCCTGGCCTGGCTCTGGAGCCGGTGCCCAGCGGGGGTGGGGGGTGTCGGCAGCACCCCATGGGCACCACCCCAGCTCTGGGGGTGCTGCCATGTCCTGGCCGAGGAGGGGATGCCCGGGTCCCCTGGGAGCTGGGACAGCGGGCAGCAGTGGAGCACTGCGTGGGCAGGGGCTGCCTCCCTGTCCCTGTCACCGTCCCCATCCCTGGGGGAGCGGGGAAGCCTGGGGGTGCGTGGGCATGGGGGTCCCCACGAGCCTGGGCTGGGGACGTTTATCTCAGGCCTTTGATGCCATCCCAGAGCAGAGCACAGCGGTTGCTCCGGAGGTGCCAGGAGCTCACCCTTGTCCCCACACCGTGCCCCTGTCCCCACGCCTCGCGCTGCCTGCAGCTCCAATATTTATTTTTCATTTTGCAGAAATCCCTTTGTTCTGTTTTGTTTGGTTTTGGTAAAAGTCCCTCCCTTGTAAAGCATTTCCTGGCTCGCTGCGGGGGGGACAGGACCCCGCACACCCAGGCTCCCCCCCCCACCGGCCCTTCGGAGGTCCCAGCTGGGTGGTGGCACCCACAGGTGACACGTCCCCACTCGGTGGGGACATACCAGGGTGTGAAACCCTCCTGGGACGTCTCGTTCCTTGTTTATGGTGGGGACTGAGATAAACGTGTGACCTTCGAGCAGGCGTGAGCCGCTGGGTGCCACTGCCTGCGGCACGGCGTGGGGACAGCCACGTCCCCGCGCTGGTGGCTGTCTCACCTGGTGGCCCCATCAGGCAGTGTCGGTGCTGGGAGCAGCCCCCCAATTAACTGGGGTCTTCATTAGGGTGGGGGGGAAAGTGCCGGAGGAAGCGGCTTGGCCGGGCGGACGTCCCCAGGGCCACCGTCCCAGGCAGGGACGCTTCCGGCACAAACAGCCCACAAAGGCCAGGAAGGAAGGGGGGGAGGGACGGACGGGCGCCCCACGTCCTCCTTGAGGAGCCCTGGCCGTGCTGGGGCAGCAGTGAGGGCCTGGGGGGGGGCGATGCTGGATGGGGTGTGCACACAGCCCCCCCCGTAAAGCCTGGGGGGTGTCACCCTAGGGGTGCAGAGCGGGGTGCCAGGACCACCCCTGAGCTCTGTGTGTGCCCTGGTTTCCTGAGGGGACCCCCCCACGGTGGCTCTGCGCAGGGTGGCATCATCCCCTGTGGCACTGGGGTCCACGGGCACTTCTCTGGGCACGTCCTGCAGCCTCCCCCTCCCCAGCCGCTGCGCTGCCCACCCGTGGGGGCTCCCTCACCCCTCGCCCCCCCTCGCTCTCCACAGCCATGGGGGACACCCCACTGCAGCTCTGCTGGGTCCTGTCCCCCCCTTCCTGTCCCCATCCTCGGGCAGGATTGCAGTGTCTGCTTCAGGGTGTCTCTGCCCACGTGGGACAGACACCAGTGTCCCCGTGTCCCTGGGGCAGTGGTCCCTGCCTGGGGGTGTCCCCCAGTGTCCCCCCTGTCCCAGCAGGCGGCTGACCATCTCTTCCTGCTCCAGGTGAAGAACGTGGCGGACGGGGCCAGCGTGCAGGACGAGACGGCCACGCTCGCCTACTCGGAGAAGCCAACCAGCCCCGTCACCGCGCCGCCATACAGCCCCCCCTCCTACTCCTACCCCCCCCAGAATGGGTACTACCCCTCCGCCACCTACAGCAGCCAGGGGTGCGTGGCTGGGCAGGGCGGGGACCCTGGGCACCCGTGTGTGTGTCCCCACCCTGTGCTGAGCTGTCCCCACGTCCCCCGCAGGGACCAGCCGGACCGTGCTGGCAGCCCCAGCCCGGTGGAGAAGGCGAGGGGGGAGCCCTCCAAGCCCCCCGCCCGCCGCGGCCGCCGCCGCCGCCGCAACCCCGAGCTGGACGAGTCCCAGTACGAGACCGACTACACCACGGCCGTGGAGTCCGGCGACGAGCGGGACCCGGACCAGTGGGCCAGGTGAGGGGGGGACCCCTGGGAGCCCCCCGACACCCCCAGCCACCCCCCCTGGGGCCTGACCCTGCCCCTCCCGCAGCCTGTACCCCCCCATCGCCTCGGACGCCGCCCGCCAGCGGTACAAGCAGGAGTTCGACACGGACCTGAGGCGCTACAAACAGCTCTGCGCCGACATGGACCGCGTCAGCGACCGCCTCAACCAGCTCAGCAAGCAGCTCGACAGCCTCTCCGAGGACAGTCCCCAGTACCAGGTCAGACCCGTGGGGACACCACCGTGGGGACACCGGGACACTGCAGGGCAGCGGGGATGCTGTGGGGTGTTGGGGATGGATGCTGTGGGGTGTTGGGGATGGATGCTGTGGGGCACTGAGGATGCTGTGGGGTGTCGGGGATGGATGCTGTGGGGCACTGAGGATGCTGTGGGGTGTCGGGGATGGATGCTGTGGGGCACTGAGGATGCTGTGGGGTGTCGGGGATGGATGCTGTGGGGCACTGAGGATGCTGTGGGGTGTCAGGGATGGATGCTGTGGGGCACTGAGGATGCTGTGGGGTGTCAGGGATGGATGCTGTGGGGCACTGAGGATGCTGTGGGGTGTCAGGGATGGATGCTGTGGGGCACTGAGGATGCTGTGGGGTGTCAGGGATGGATGCTGTGGGGCACTGAGGGAGGATGCTGTGGGGTGTCAGGGATGGATGCTGTGGGGCACTGAGGGAGGATGCTGTGGGGTGTCGGGGATGGATGCTGTGGGGCACTGAGGGAGGATGCTGTGGGGTGTCAGGGATGGATGCTGTGGGGCACTGAGGGAGGATGCTGTGGGGTGTCGGGGATGGATGCTGTGGGGCACTGAGGATGCTGTGGGGCAGTGGGGATGGATGTGGAGCCTTGGATGTGCTGTGGGACATCAGGGATGGATGGTGTGGGGCCTCGAGATGCTGTGGGGCAGGGGGGATGGATGCTGTGGGGCTTCAGGGGCACTGCAGGGTGTTGGGGACAATGGAGGGCATCAAGGATGGACACTGTGGGGTGTTGGGGGCACTTTGGGGTGTTGGGGACAGTGTGGGGCATCAGGGAAGGACACTGTGGGGCACTGGGGACACTGCAGGGTGATGGGGGCACTGCAGGGTGTCAGGATGCTGTGGGGTATCTGGGGCATGAGGGATGCCGTGGGGCAGCAGGGGTGCTGCGGGGCGCAGGTCCCCGCTCGTCCCCATCGGACCCCCCCCCTTGCTGTGGGTTGTGACACCCCCCCCCTTGTTGTGACCCCCCCTTTGGCAGGAGGTGGCAGAGGAGTACAACAGGCTGAAGGACCTGAAGCGGGTGAGTGCAGAGTGGGGCTGGGCTCTGTCCCCACCTGAAGTGGGGCTGGGGGGGGTGATGCAGCTGGGGGGGGGACACACACGTGTGGAAGCCATTCCCCCCCCCCCTACGCCCCCCCCTTGGCTGAGGCTGCTCCTGTGCTGCCTTTCAGAGCCCCGACTACCAGACGAAGAAGCTGGAGACCAAAACCCTGCGCAAAAAACTCTTCCACATCAAACGGATGGTGAGCGACTACGACAAGGTGCGGGGGTAGCCCGGGACCCCCACCCCTTCCAAAGACTCTGGTGCATTTGGCACCTTTATTTGTATAACCCCCTCCCATCCTGAGGTTCAAACCCACCCCACGATGTCGGTGCCAAGGGTGGGGGGGCTGGAGGTGGCTGCTGGAGCGTGCCCCCCCCCCCCCCCCCCATCCTGGGGGTCCCCTCCCACTGCTGTAAATACATTTGGGGAGGGTCTGCAGGGATGTGCCACCAGGGCAGAGCATCCCTTGGCCAGGAGCCTGGGGGGGGTGGAGCACAGCCCTGTATGCCCCCCCCCCCAAGCTGAGGCTGCCCTTTGGGGAGCAGCCCTGGGCTGGAGGGGGGGTGGTGGTGATATTTTATAAGGAACTGGCTGAAACTGTGTATTTTTTTTTTTTCTTTTTTAAAAAATAAACTGTATCTATTGATTTTAAATCAGGGCTGGCGTGAAAGGGGCTGGAGGGGCACAGGCACCCCCGCACTGAAGAACATCACCCAGAGGCGTGAGGAAATCCCCAGGATTTCCAAAACCCACCCAATTGTAGGTGTTTTATGGGGGGGGGATACAGATACCTTAATTTTTTTGGCACTGTATCCCCCACTCTGCTTCATCCCCCACCCCATCACCTGGGGGTGGGCTTCAGGAGATGCCCCCTTTCTGCCCCCCCCCCTCCCATCACAGCAGACCCCCAGAGGTGTAAGAAACATCTTTTATTGGCTTCAGTTAATTTGTTTAGTATCATCGAACAAGGATTATATTTTTTTTTTCTCAGTGAATCAATCTAAATGACAAAGCCCCCCCCGCCACCCCCTCAATCCTGCTTACACGGTGGGTACCCCTGAGAAGCAGAATTTGGGGGGACACACACACACACCCCCCACCCCCTGCCACCCTGGCAGTCCCAGAGGAGGTCACAGGGTGTCCCCCATCAATCTGAGGTGGCTCTGCCCCCCTCCCCAAAATATCCTTTCCTCCATCACTGCTCAGCCCTGGGGACAAGGACCACCCCCCCCTGCAGCATCACCTCTTTCCAGCTGGATTTTGGGGTGTGTGTGTCCCCCCCAAATTCTTCCTTTCCCCCATACCTTAAAAAAAAAGATAGAATGAGGCACAGGAACAGAGGGAGCGTGGGGAGGGGGATGCTGGCCCCCATCTCCCCCAGCGTGGGAGGTGGTGGTGGGGGCTGGATTCTGCCTGGGGTGGGGTGGGGGGAGCACCAGGGCAGGGCTGAGCGATGGTGGGTGCTGTGCAGCACCCAAAAAAGGACCCTTTTGTTTGCATGGCCCCACTCAGCTGCCCCTGTACCCCCATCCCCTGTGCCCCCCCCATGCTGTGACAGTGGAGATGCTTCAGTGGAAAGTGCAGGGAGGGGGGGGACACAAGCCAGGTCCCCAAAATGGGCTGCTCCAAGCTCGGTGCTTCAGTCCTCGAGGCTCGATCCAACCCCAGCAGGCAGGGGGGCACAAAGGGGCTTTAAAATGACCCTTTCTCCATCATTTCCAGGACTGGGGGTGGCACAGAGGCAGGGGGTCCCACAGCAGGACCCCCCCAAGGATGGCTCTGCACAGCCACTGACCCCCCTGGACCTCCCATCACCTCCTGCCACCTGAATTCCACGTTGGAGGGGCAGCCAGAGGCCGGTGTCCCCCTCCCCACAGGGGCAGAGCGAGGGACCAGCCCCGGGGATGCTCCCAGGACCCCGGGGGGGACACGGGGGGTGCTGAGGAGCTCTGGTTCACGGGGGTACGGAGGAGTTTGGTGTCGACAGTGGCAGTACCTTTGGGTTTAGGACAACGTCGTCACCCCGATGCTTTCGGGGCGAGCTGTGGCGGATGGACGAGCTCCGAGGTGGGGGACACCATCACAGTTCGGGGGGTCCCTGGGGACAGCACCCATCTAGGGGTGCTATAGGGCATCCATATCCAGTTCCTGGGGGTCCCCGGCGTGTCCCTGTCCCCTACTGCCCCGTCCCGTAGGGCCAGTTGAAGGTGCTCCCGGACAGCAGCATGTCCCTGATTAGTGTTTCGATGGGGGTCTTCCCCACCAGCCTCATGAAGAAGAGCTGGGAGATGAGGGCGGCCGGCACAGCGCGCAGAGCCGGGAGGCGCAGCAGGAGCCGCCCGAAGCGCTGGGGCTGCGAGGGGTACTGCGAGCGCACGTACTCCGTCAGGGCCACCTGAGCCTTCTCCTGCAGGCTCTCCACGTGCGCCGGGTCCGAGAGGCCGCAGGCATCTGCCAGAGGGATGGGATGGAGAGAGGTCAGTGGTTGGAGCCCTCCCAGTATCCCCAGTGAGCCGCCCCAGTCCCTCCTCGCTGTGTTAGGGGATGTGGGTGGCTGCAGCACGGTGTGAGATGGTGGCTTGGACCCTTGTGGGTGCTGCAGGATTGTCCTGGCTGGGAAGGACCAGGCACCTCTGTGGCATAGGATGAGCATGGATGGATCAAGGGATGGGGCTCCCCACGACCCCCCTGGTGCATGGGGGGTATCCACGGTGCAGGATCATGGCTTGGATTGCTCTGGCTGCAGCAGGATTGGCCTGGCTGGGAAGGACCAGGCACCTCTGTGGCATAGGATGGGCATGGAGGGACCGAGGGCTCCCCACGACCCCCCTGGTGCACGGGGGGTATCTGTTACTGCAGGTCTCATCCCCGTCCCCCCGGGGAAGCTCAGCCCTGCGCCCAGCCGGACACACTGGGATGCTGCGGAGGAGCACCGGGCCATGAGGACCCTCTGCCACCCTGAGAGCCACACGATGCTCTCCAGACCCCAAACCCTGAGGGGAAACTGGGGGGGACAGATGCTCCCTGGGGGCTCACAGCTCCACGGGGACAGAGCGTGGTGGTGACACCAACCTACCCGGCGTGAAGAGCGCGATGGCTTTGAGGCAGCTGTACTCGGCCGAGTCCACCTGGAGCCGGTTGAGCTTCTCCACCTGGTCCTGGAAGATGCGGATCTGGTCCATGAAGGAGACGACGCGGTCGGCCGACATGGGGGACGCGTGGAAGCCGGCGGCCGCCAGCAGCGGGGCCATGTGCAGCGGCAGCGCCGACTGCGCCGCGTTGAGGACGAAGAGCTCGCTCCAGCTGAGCCGCAGCAGAGCCACTTGGTCGGAGACGGGCAGCTCGGGGAAGAAGGGGATGTTCCGCGCCCATTCCACCGTGCTGAAGAGGAGGCGGGCGGCCAGCTCGCAGATGTTGTCGATGCCCATGACGCTGCCCTGCTGCGCGTACTGCGAGCCGTAGCGGGCGGCGGGGTAGGGCTCAGCCCGCAGCAGCTGGGAGATGAGCTCGGACACGGGCTGCCCGTTGAAGTACTCCCCGCTGGGCATGGGGTTGGGGCTGGTGCTGGAGTGGGTGGGGGGGATCCGGCCCCTCTGCACGGCTGTGGGGGAGAGGAGAGGTGGGGGCTGCCTGCTGCTGCATCCCCCATCCCGCTCCTGGGGGGGGCAGGCGGAGCTCCCTTTGCCCCAGGCAGGAGGGGGATGCTCCCACCACCCACCCAGTGTGCCCAGCAGGGATGGATCCCATCACCCCGGGGAACAATGGGCGGCTTTGAGGCGAGGGAGGGGGGGTGTGCCACCCGCTGTGCCCGAGAGCTACGCTAATCCATCACCACCCTGTGATTCACCGGCAGCTCCCAGGCTACGCTGGGCTACAGCCAGGCTGGGACAGCACCCGTGCCACCTCCTCCTCCGCCAGGACCCAGCGTGGCTGCGGCTCTGGCCACGCCGTGCCACAACTGGGTGCCCTGCTGGCACCTCCCCCCCTGCAGCGCAGCAGGGCCATCGCTACCCAAGGTCACGGCGTGGCAGCGATCCTTTATTTGCAAATCAAACGTCCATCTTGGAAGCGTCGTTAACCCCGGGGCACCCCTCCCTTCCTAATTGCATTCAGGGAGAGCCATTTTTCAGGCCCCCCCACCCCCCCTCCCATTAGCGCCCACTATTTGCTCAGTCCCTAGTAATTAATTTATGGGCTGTTCATGAGCCACTTAAATGAGAGCTCTAAATCATGCTAAGTGGCAATAATGCCATCTCCACTCCTCTGAAAAGGAGGGAATTACTGTCCTGCTTCCACCAGCCTTCCCCCCACGCTCCCCGCCTTAATGTCACCGCCACCGGGCGCCCGCGGCAGAGCCAGCGCCAAGCCCTGGCCCCTCCATCCCCATCCTGCCCCGGGCACTGGAGATTCTGGGGAAGGTTTGGGATTCACACGATGGGGAGCAAGAAGAAAGCAGGCAGGGGCTTTGCAGGGAGCCCAGCCCAGGTGACCTCCGCCACGCCTGGGGCTGTCCTGGTTCCAGGTGTGTCACCTTATCAGCTCCAGGCTTTTGCAAACAAACACCACCTGCACCAGGGCGAGTCAAGGAGAGACGGAAAACAGAGGGGGGGGATGCGAGAAGGGCTCCTGGAGGGGTGGGAGAGCAGAGCAGGCACCGGGAACCCCGGAGCGGAGCGGGCACCGGAGCCCTGGGCTGGCACCACAGCAGCCCCACGCTGCGGTGCTGGGGTTCACCGGGACCCCTCGGGAGCTGTCCCCATCCCCGTGCCCGCCGCGCTGCGTTACCTTCCTTCCTCATCCCCACGCGGAAGCACTTCTTGAGGCGGCAGTACTGGCATTGGTTGCGGTGGTGCTGGTCGATCTGGCAGTCGCGGTTGGACCTGCAGGCAGGACCGGGCAGAGGAGGTGTCAGGGAGAGGGGATGCGATGACACCCAGGGGACCCACACCCCATCCAGGGTCCCTGCACCCCACCCTGGGGCACAGCCCTTTGCCGGCGAGCGCGGTCCCCTCCGTGCCAGCGGCGGCTGTGCCACGCCGGCCCCAGGCGGCACTCAGGTGCTATGGAAACAGCATTTCCTACGCAGGGGCTGCCACTTCGCGCTGCCAGCGATGCCCAGGGCTGGAGGAGAGGGGAGACCCCCGGGGTGCCAGGCTCCAGTCCGTGTGGGCACACAGGGGGGGGTGCTGGGGAGCGATGCCCCACATCCTGGCACACGGGGGGGGGGGGAGCCCCCAGCCTCACCGCCAGACACGTGAGGAATTCCAACCATTTCCTACGGGGCTGGGGCTGCACCCAGCACTTGCTGACGTCCCCGTGGTGGTGACACAGCCCCGAGCCCTCCATCCCCTGGTCTGGCCCCAGTGAGCGCCGCAAAGCCAAACCCGGAGCAGCGGCACACGTGCCCCCAGCCCTGGCACGATGCTGAGCAACGGGGGTCGTGCCCCCCCACCCCCTGGGCACGGAGCTGCGGGCACCAGGCGGCCCCGCACCACGTGGCACTGCACCACCAGCACGCGGCACCGCGGGGAGCGACGCGCTGGGACCGGCTGCGAGGGACATCCCCAAACGGCACCGTGAGCATCCAACCCCCCCAGCCCCGATCACAGCCGGTGGTGACACTGGTGACACTGTGGCGGCAAATGGGGGGGAAAAGGGGTTATCAGCGATAAATCACAGCAGGGCCACGTCGCGTCGCACCGGTGTCCGGCGGCAGCTCGGCTCTGCCTGGGAATCCTGACACGAATCTCCTCATCCCTACACGGCTCCGGAGGCGAGGCAGGAATCCCAGGCAGGGATTCCCACCGCGCTCAAACCCGCATTAATTCGCCCCGAACATCACCGCTGCGCTCTGCACATCTTCCAAACGTGCTGCTGATAAAAAAAGGGAAGTTATTGCAGCGGAGGGGAGCTCGCTAATCAAACCATCGCGTCACATCACAGCTCCATCAGCCAGCCCTCATCCCTGGCTGCCCCTCACCGTGGCCTCGGGCACCGTCCCCAGCACCACGGGGTGAACCCAAAAATCCTCTCCCCGAGTTTCCCAGTTCTGCAGCGAGCTGGGAAACTGTGAGAACACAAAAGGCGTGCACTGTGCTAATTATGTAATTAGAACGTGTAATTATTTAGTGCAAGAACTAAACTGAATCCAACTCAACTTTTTAATATTCAAATTAGAGCAATCTTGGCTCGATGCTGCTTTGGCCTCCTGGAACAAAGCAGATGCCAGGGCTGCCATGGGGCGGGGGGGGGGCATTGTTCCTGGCCCCTCCAACAGTTTTCCTACTGCATGGAATCACTTCCCAGCACAAAAGGGGGGCACTGAACCCCTGACCCACCTGAAGTGGGTGCCCAGACACCCGTGACAGGCATGGGGTAAAATCAGGGATGCTCATCCATCATCCCACGGAACCGAGCGGCATCGGGGGCGCGGGGTCCGTCCCGCTCCCGGGGAGCCCCAGTTTGGCTTTTCCTTTGTTCCAAAAAACCTGGAACTGCTCAAGACTCGGACAAATCCCCCATCCTCAAACCATTAAAGCCGAGGGGCCGCCCGGCTGCGTGTGCTGATCAGATGGGGACACTGAGGCAGGGCCAGGGCCGACGCGTGGCAGGGGACGGGGTGGGCGCCGCAGGACCGGGGGCAGCGGGAACTGAACCCACGGCCACGAGCAGCCGGGCTGACGTCAGCCGGGAGCCGGCAGCGCCGGTGCCGGGAGCTGCCGGGAGAGGAGATGCTGCGCACGGGGGAGGATGAATCTAGGCCGCCCGAAGGAGAGCGCGGCGGCTCGGGGGGGGCTCCTGCCATGGGAGCAGCGCTGCCCTTCCCTCCCCGACATGAAGCTCAAAGCAGCCTCGAGCGGGGAGAAAATGGGGTGCAGAGGTGGGGTGCCCACGGGGGTGGGATGTGGGTGCCATCCTCACAGTTTAGCAGACGCTGCTGGGAGCACCTCCACGTGGGTGCAGAACTGGGAGTGAACCCCTGGTACCCATTCACCCCCCGGGGAGGGCCCGGGGATGGGGGTGCCCCACGTGTGCCCACCAGCCCGATGCCCATTTCGAGCCCAACAGAGATTCCGGAGTCATTTCCAGCTCCAAACTTCACCGGGGCCACATCCTGCTCCTGCTGGTGGCCCCGGACCTGGAGCAGCGTGGCTGGAGCGCGGGGGCCGGTGGGGGCTGCAGCCCCCCTCCCCAGCATCCCCCCGCACCCGTGCCTGCAGCACGCCGGGCTGTGACACCTCAGTTCGAACCGTGCTCGCTGCCGTCACCGGGAGCGCGGCCGTGACCGGAGTGACTCACAGCCACCGCGCGACTCGGCCATCGGCCTGGAACGGCAATTAACGCCGGGGCGGTGACGAGGACCCGGACACCGGTGGCACCCCGCGGCCCAGGGCACCGGATAGGGCAGGGAGGGACCCCCCGCTGCGTCCAGGGCCACTCTGCGGCCACACCGGCGTCCCCGTTAGTGCTGCAGTGGGACCAGTGTGCAGCTGCATGGGGGCCACTGCAGAGCCATGCTGGGGACCTGCACTGGGGCCACTGGGAGCTGCACCAGGGGCTACTGGGGACCTACACTGGGGTGCCACACCAGTGACCTGCACTGGGGCCATTGGAGCTGCACTGAGGACCTGCACTGGGGCCACTGGGAGCTGCACTGGGGAGCTGTGCTTGTGCTGGTGACCTGCACTGGGGACCACCAGGGGTCTGCACAGAGGCCACCAGCGAGCCACATGGGGGGCCACTGGGGACCTAAAGAAGTGACCTGCACTGGGGGCCACTGGAGAACTGCACTGGTGGGCCACCAGGGAGCCACATTGGGGGCCACTGGGGACCTGCACCAGGGTCACCAAGGATCTGCACGGGGGCCACTGGGGAGCCACACTGGGGGCCACTGGGGAACCACATTGGGTGCCACTGGGAACCTGCACTGGGGGCCACCAAGGATCTGCATGGGGGCCACCAAGGACCACTGGGGAACCACATTGGGGGCCACTGGGAACCTGCACTGGGGGCAACTGGGGAGCCACACTGGGGGCCACTGGGAACCTGCACTGGGGACCACTGGGGGGGCCACTGGGAACCTGCACTGGGGGCCACTGGGGAGCCACACTGGGGACCACTGGGGGGGCCACTGGGAACCTGCACTGGGGGCCACTGGGAATCCACACTGGGGTGCCACACCAGGGTCCACCCTCCGAGCTGCAATGACGCCAGGGCCCTGCCATCCCCGTGTCCCCCCGCGCCCCCCTGCCCGTGTCCCCCCGCCGTACCTGCAGGTGTAGCTGAGGTTCCTGCGGATGCTGCGTTTGAAGAAGCTCTTGCAGCCCTCGCAGGTGAAGACCCCGTAGTGCTTCCCGCTGGATTTGTCCCCGCACACCACGCAGTCCACGGCCGCCCCTGCCCGCTCCTCCTCGCCGTGCTCCGCGTCGCTGCCGCCGCCCGCCGGGGACGCCGCCTCCTCGCCCCCCCCGCCGCCGCCGCCGCCGCCGCCGCCGTTGGGTTCCCCCCAGCCACCGGCCACCATGGCCATGGCTCCGCGGCCCCGGGGCTCAGCACCGGCCCCGCCGCATGGAGCGCCGCCCGGTACGCGGCCACCGGCGCCTCCCGGAAGGAGTTGAGCAAGTTTTGGGTTTTTTTTTTGGGGGGGGTGGCGGCCGGTTTGGGGTTTTTATGGGGTTTTTTTGTTAGTTGCCCCCCTTCGTTACCCCACGGCTCTCTTCCCCCCCCCTCTCCGGTTAACGGGGGGGCCGCGCGGAAACTTTGCGGCGGCGGGAGCGGGGCGCGGTGCGGAGCATCCCCCCGCGGGCTCCGGGCGCGGCGGTGGCTCCGGGGCTCGGTCGCATGCGGGGGCCGCCGCTGCCCGCCCCCGGTGGCTCCTCCGCTCCGCGGCACCGGCAGCGACGGAGAGGAGGAGGAGGAGGAGGAGGCGGCGGCGCTGCCCCCGGTCCGCCCTCGCCCCTACGGGCCCCGCCGCCGCTGCATGCAGCCCGGTCCGGGTCCCGGTGCGGCGGGACCCGCTCCCCCCCCCCCGCCCCGCGAGCCCCGGGGCTCTCCCCGCCTCCCGTGAAAGAGCAAAGTTCAGCCGCTGCCGCGGTGGCCGCCCTGGATGCTCCTCCCCGTCCTCCTCCCCTTCCGCTCGCCGGGTCCTGCCCCGGCCCCGGCCCCGCCGCACCGGGCCGCCCCCGCCGCGGGGAGGGGGGCACCGGGCAGGGAGCCCCGCACCGGAGCGGGCAGGGCAGGGCAGGGCGGGCCGCGGCTGGGGATGGGAACGGCGGGGCTGGGCCGGTGGTACCGGTTGTGACGGAGGTGGGGATGGCCCCGGTACGGGCAGGGCACGGGGTGGGCACGGGCACGGTGATGCCGTGGCCTGGCAGCGGGCGGTCTGGCCGGTGGAGGTGGCTGGATGTGGCCCCCACCACTCGCCCGTTGTCCTTTGGGGACCAGAGCCCTTTGGTGACCCTGGGGCTGCACCCGGAGCCCGGTGTGCCATGCCAGGCCGTGGCACCGGCTGCGGTGGTGGCTGCGGTCCTTGTCCCCATCCCCACAGGTGACCTCCACGCTGCAGAGCCTGGCAGCGGGCAGATTCACCACTGAGCACTGGGGTCCCCCCGGGGATGGGGACTGAGCCCCGCTGCCACCCTGCCACACACGGGCACGGCTCGCCCGCTGTGTCACGGTGTGGTGACACCGCTGGGGGCTTCGGGGACCATGGCGGGAGGATGGGGAGAGGTTCCCCACCCTGGGCCCGTGGCCAAGCTGCCGGTGTCAGCGATCCCCTCCGCTCCCCGACAGCCCCACCGGGATCTTTAATTACTGCTGACGGCACCGTGGCCGCAGCTCCTCGGGCACACCGGGCACGAGGGCTGGGGCTGTGCCATGGGGTCCCTCGGGTGCCACCGCTCTGCGCAGCCCCTGGGGTGGGGCGAAGGGCTGGATGTGGCCTGCAGCCCCTGGTTCCTCAGGTCGGACCCGCAGGAGCTCGGGCCGGGTGCGGGTGAGCAGCCCCCGGTAATCATTAACGAAGAAATAAACGGCGCGGAACGGTGCTTGACCCTGAGCAGCCCCGCGGGGCGGCTCTGCCTTCGCCTTTCACCTGGGGCCAAACTCTCCTCCCGGCCCCGGTGTCACCCGGCACCGTGCCTTTCACCTTGAACTTTGGGGGCAGAGTCTGGCGGGCAGGGCACGGAGCTGGGGTGCGGGTGGGCTGGGTGACCCCCACACCCCCCTGTCCTTTGGGGGTCCCCACACTGCGGTCCCAGCTCGGATGCTCGTGCTGTGATGCCCGCACTGCAGGGATGGGCTTGGACCGAGCACTGCCAGGACCTTGTGCCACCATCCTTGGCACTGCCAGCCCACGGGGGGGTTATGGCAAAGGTGAAGCTGGATCCAACCCCCCCTGGCAAAGCAGGGAGCGCGGGCATGGCCGAGGTGGATGGCTTAGAGCTCCGGCCATAAATAACCCTCCATTTCCTCCTGTCTGGAGGGATCTCTGCTCACCGCGTACCTGCCACGCCGATGCCGCAGGGCTGGCTGGCTCGGGGGGTCCCAGTCCAGTGGGGGGTCACCCCCACCTGCAGCCAGCCCCGTTTCTCCTTTCTCTTGTCAGGCTGTGATTTATGGCCCTTTCCCTGCCGCTCCCCCGCCTCCTCGCCCCCTGCGAAAAATAATAATCCAGGAACAAAGGAGGAAATTGGATCTTCTCCCCCCGCGCGGCTCCCGGCCCCGCGCTGCCGGCCGGGTTTGTTTGGATGTCGGTGTCCAGTTGGCGCAGAGCGTTTGATCTCCGGAGGAATTCCTCCTGCCTCGCGCTGCTCCGCTGACTCCATCCCACAAAAGGGCCCCCGGGAGCCGCCGGTGCGTTTCGGGCCGCCCCGCGCCCCCGGGAAGGGTCGGGCATGGCAGAGGTGCCCGCGGGGCTCGGGGAGGTTTCTGGGCTCGGTGTCGGACCTGGGGCGCGGGCTGGGTGGCAGCAGTGTCCCCACAGGCCCCCCCAGCCTTTGGGCGAAGGATGATTGAGCGACCTGTGCCGAAATGCACTGGGGTAGGGACGGGTGCGTGGCTGTGTTGGTGGAGAGCTGGGTGCTGGCACCACTGGGCACTGGGTGCCATCACTGATGGAGAGCTGGGTGCCAGCAGCATGAGGGAGCCGGGTGCTGGCACCATCAGAGGGCTGGGTGCCATCACTGATGGAGAGCTGGGTGCCAGCAGCACCAGGGACCTGGGGTGCCTGGCACCATCAGAGGACTGGGTGCCATCACTGATGGAGAGCTGGGTGCCAGCAGCACGAGGGAGCGAGGTGCCATCACTGTTGCAGTGCTGGTGCCACCAACCCTGACCCGATTACCAGCATCCCAGTTAGCACCACCCCGGGCTGGGGAGCAGCCGTGCCCGCACCCAACCCCCCCCAGGAGCTGCTGGCAGTGGTGCTTCCCAGGGGCTTAGCTAGGTACCACCCTGCCCGTCTGTCCCCCCCCGGTCCCAGCGTACCCCCGTGGGGACCCACACCCCAGTGTGGGGCACAGCCGGCACGGTTCAGGTCAGTCCTCTGGTTTCCAGTGTGGGGCTGGATCCTGGTGGGGGACGTGAGCTGCTCCAGGGCCCCCAGCACCCACAGGAGCGCGTGACCTGCAGGCCCAACCACAAAGGGCAGGCGAAGGACAAAGGGAGGTGTCAGCGCCCCCCATTGCCCCCAGCGCCCCCTTGGGACACTCCCTGCCCTGCATTCCTGGGATAGCAGACCCCAGACACTCCCCACTGCCCTCACCCCCATGCCCCTGCCACCCGAGGGTGCCCAGGGGCTCCGCAGCAGCCCACGCTGCTCCACGGAGGGGAAACTGAGGCAGGGAGGGGACCAGAATGCAGCACCTTGCAAATCATGAACTGGCACGTGGAGCCTTCCCTAGGGGGCTGCAGGTTTCTGGGTGCACGGGAGGGTGAAACAGGGGGGTTCTGCCACCCACAGCCCCACACTGCACTGTGCCATGCTGTGCCAGGCCATGCCATGCCATGCCATGCCATGCTGTGCTGGCAGCCTGGCAAGCAGCATGATGCCAAGGACCCCATCCCCACCCGTGCCCCGGGGTCAGTGGGATGTGGCAGAGGGGACCCCTCCAGCCGGGATGGGGGTGGCAGTGGGTCCCGCCTGCCCTCCCCCTCCTCGCGGTACCCAGGGTTGAGGCCGCCCCGGCCCTTTCATGCGGCTCTCGCTGGAGCCTGACCCCGCACAAAGCCCCCAGGAACCCATTTTGAATCTGAAAAGGGGTCTGAGCGCAGAGCCCTGACCTTCAACCTGCGGGTCAGCCCCTCCGTGCCACTGCCACCAGCCCCCCCAGCCCCCGGGACCCCCCCACGAGCTGGGACAGACCCACGGTCCCACCGGAGCCTGGCAGAGGGGCTGCAGGCAGGGAGAGGGGCTGGAAGCAGGCAGCTCCCCCTGGCACGATGTCCCTCCATGCTGGGCACACAGCAGCACCTACATCCCTCCATCCCCACATCCCTGCATCCCTGTATCCCTCCATCCCTCCATCCCTGCATCCCTGTATCCCTGCATCCCTGTATCCCTGTATCCCTGCATCCCCACATCCCCGTATCCCTCCATCCCTACATCCCCATATCCCTGCACCCCTGTATCCCTGCATCCCCACATCCCTGTATCCCTACATCCCTGTATCCCCTGCATCCCTACATCCCTGCATCCCTGCATCCCTCCATCCCTGCATCCCCACATCTCTGTATCACTCCATCCCTGTATCCCTGTATCCCTGCATCCCTGCATCCCTCCATCCCTGTATCCCTGCATCCCTGCCCTGCAGCCCGCATCCCTCTCTCCGCCCTCCCCATCACCACAGCTCTGGATATTGATCTGCTGAGCCTTGAACTCCGCTGCAGGATCTCTCTGGGAGACGCAGGCCTCGTTTCAGCCTATATTTAGCTCCCTGCCTCAGTTTCCCTTCCACCCCCAGCATCTGAGCCCTGGGCTGCCCCACAGCCCCACTCAGCCCAGCTCCCACTGTCCGAGCCCCTCCTCGTGCTGGGGTTCAGGCTGCGGATTGAACCCCCACTACCGGGACCCCCCCTGCGCGGCGAGGATGCCCCCGGCGCGGGGTCACTGCTCCTCTTCCCTCCTGAATATGCATCGGGCCCGGCCGCCACGGCCACCACCGTCACCTTTGATCCCACGTCAGGGATAACGAAATGGCTTCATCTGCACCGGGAGATAGCGGGGGCGGCGGAGGGGCACAGCCTTTGTTCCTGGTCCCTCTGGGATGAGCCAAGCCGGGGGTCTGAGCCCCCTCCCCAGCCCAAAGCCCCCGACACCACAGAGCCACGAGCATCAGTGGTTTATTCTCCCGGGGGATACAGCGGGGAGATGGGGGGGGTGGTGGTCCTAAATGCAGGTCTCGCTGCCATCCGTCCCCTGCTCCAGCGTCTGCAGCCTGCGGGCCAGCGCCTGTGCCCGCCGGGCGTGCTGCCCACGCAGGGCCCCTGCCCGCGCCTCCAGCCACCGCAGCTGGGCCGCCTGCTTCCGCCGGGCACCGCGGTACGCCAGGGCCAGCGCGCTGCGGGCACCGCGCTCAGCGTCCCCACCGCGGGCACCCGCGGGCACAGGGTGGGGAGGGAGCGCGGGTTTGGGGTGTGCAATGTGGGACCACGCTTTTGGGGTACGCAGGAAGGGACGGTGCATTAGGGGTGTGCAAGATGCAGCTGCGTTTTTGGGGTGTGCAGGAAGGGATCATGGATTTGGGTACACAGGAAGGGATCATGGTTTTGGGTGTGCAGGAAGGGATCACGTTTTGGGGTACACAGGAAGGGATCGTGGTTTTGGGGTGTGCAGGAAGGGATTGCACTTTTGGGGTGTGCCATATGGGACCACAGTTTTGGGGTGTGCAGGAAGGGACCGTGCACTAGGCATGTGCAAGATGCAGCTGCGTTTTGGGGTACACAGGAAGGGGCTGTGCTTTTGGGGTGTGCAAGAAGGGACCGTGCTTTTGGGGTTTATAGGAAGGGACCACAGTGCTGGGGTGTGCAGGAAAGGACCAATGTTGGGGGGGTGGAGGACCATGCACCCGGGACATGCAGGAAGGCGCTGTGTTTTTCGGGGTGTAGGGGGGGCGATGCACCCACCGCCCACCCCGGGGAGAAGCGGGTGCCCCCTGCCCACCTGTGAGCGTGGAAGAGGTCTGCGGTGACGGTGACGCACTGCGCCTGCTGCGCTCGGCTGGTGGCACTGCTCTGCTCCAGGGCCAGCACCAGGGCCTGCGCCTGGGCACGCAGCTCCTCCACCCTGGGGACACCTGCGTGGCAGCCAGCCTGGCGCTCTGCCCAGCGCTGGCACCGCTGCCCCAGAGGTCACTTACCGGGTCAGGGCACGGAGCAGCTCGTCCCTTGTCCTCTCCGGGTCCAGGGGGTGCCGGGGAGCTGCTGCTCCCAGCCAGCCCAGCTGGGCATCCTGCAGAGCCTGGTTGTGGGTCCCGTCCCCAGGGAGACCCCCGGCCCCAGGGGAGGGACTGGGAGCCATCCTTACCTCCTCGCTGCTGCTGGAGCTGCTGGGGGGGCTGGGGGGGGCGGCAGGGCCCCCTGTCCCGCTCCCACTCCAGGTGCTGGAGCACGAGGCGCAGCGCAGCCTCCCGCGGCCCCTGCCCGCCCGCCAGCACCTCCAGACCCCGCTTCTCCCTCTCCGCCAGCTGCAGCCGCGTCTTCGTGTCGGCCATGCCTCCTGCAGGGCACGGTGTCACCGCCGGCGGGGGAAACCGAGGCACAGCCCCAGCCCCCCCAGCTAGTGCTCCCTCCCACCGGGCATCGCCCCCTGCCCGGACCCCACGGAGAGCTGGGGAGGGGGACCCGGGCACCTGGGGCCCCTCCTGTCCCCCCCACACCTCACCTTGAGCATCGCCAAGTCCCGCAGCAGCTCCTCTCTCTCCGGCCGCCTCCAGCCGGGCAGGAGCGCCCTGGCATCCCGCAGCACCCGCTCAGCCTGGGCACAGGCATCCTCGCTGCAGCGGGTGCCAGCGCGGGCGGGCACCGGGGCGTCGCGCAGGGACCCCTCCACGGCCGCCTGCTCCGCGCGCAGCCGGCGAATGTGCTCACGCAGGGCACCCTCCTCCATGCCACGGGGGGCTGGGGTGCTGCGGGGATGGCGACACGGCTGGGGTGGGCACAGGGGCACGGTGCCACCCCCGGGATGGCTCAGCCCTGTCCCCATCCCCCCCCCGGTACCTCTGCAGCCCGGGGGAGCCGCTGTCCCCGCTCTCCTCCTGTCCATCCGGCTCCGCTCGGCCCGGGAGCTGCGGCCCCTCCGTCGGTGTGGGGCTGGCCCCCCATCCCTGCCCCGGGCTCTGCCCCCCCGCCGCTGCTGGGCACGGGGCAGGCAGCGTTCAGGCAGGTGCCCCCCTCCAATGTGTGCCCACAGGGGCTGTGCTGGGGCCTGGGGGTCCCCCAGCATCCTTCCTGCATCCCCCTGGTATCCGTGAGCATCTGCCCCACATCCTCCCAGCACCTTCCTTGCATCCCCTGGGCATCCCCCCGCATCCCCCTGCACCCCCCAACATCCTCCTCATCCCCCCGTGTCCTGCTGCACCCCTCCTACACCCCCTCTGCATCCCCCAATGCCCCCCAGCATCCCTCGTGCATCCCCCCAGCATCCTTCCCCAAATCCCCAGTATCCCCCCAGCATCCTTCCCCAAATCCCCAGTATTCCCCCAGTCCCCCCCAGTCCCCCCAGCCCCCCAGGCTGGCACTCACCACCACGGGCACCATCCTCCTCCCTGCCCAGCTTTGCCCGCAGCAGTTCGAGGAGGGCAGCGTAGGCGCCCCCGCAGCGCTCGCTGCAGGGAGAGGGGGGCTCAGCGTGGCCCCGCGGGCCGTGTCCCCCCCGTGCCACCCCCCTGTGCCCACCTGCAGCGCAGCGCCAGGCGCAGGGCGGTGCTGCGGGACTCGTGCTGGCCCAGCACCATGCTGAGCCGCTCCGCAGCGCTCTTGCATCCCTGCAGCGCGGCCGCCAGCCGCCGGTTCACCTCCTGCAGCCGCCCCAGGCACCTGGGCACCCCGTGTCACCGAGCCACCGGGGCCGTGCCTCAGTGTCCCCAGCGGCAAGGGTCCGGCAGCCTCTGGGGCGGGAGGGGGCACACACGTACCCCTGCAGCTGCTGGGTCCGCTGCTCCTGGTCCCGGCTGGCACCCTCCGAGGGTCGGGGGGAGAGGGGGGCGTGGGGCTGAGCGCTGTCACCGCACTGGGGCACATCCTGCAGGGGGGACGGGCAGATCCCGGTGCCAGGGCAGGATCCCACCCTCGGAGCTCCCCGTGCCACCACCCACCCCAGCCCCACACTCACCTGTGGCAGTCGGGGCTCCCCCTGTCCCAGGGGGGTGCCAACCCCAGGGGTGTCACTGCCAGAGCCCCCCAGCTCCTCCAGCCTGGCCAGGGCATCCCGCAGGTCCCGGACCTGCGCCAAGCACCAGGCTGAGCCCCGGGGGTCGCTCCAGTGGCACCCCAGGGGCTGCACCGGCACAGTGCCCCCCCCTTGCCATGCCCCCAGCACCCACCTTCTGCTGCAGGCGGTCACGCTCCCCCCGCAGCGCCTGCAGCGAGGCCATGGCCCGGCTCAGCTCCTCGTCCCGGTGCCCCAGGGCTGCCCGCAGTGCCACGTTCCTCGTCACCGCTGCCACCATCTCCTCCGCTGCCAGCCCCTCGCCCGCCTCCTCCTCCGGGCCCCGGAGCATCGCCCTCCCGGCCCAGCGTGGCGCCCGGTCCAGCTCCTCCAGGCTCTGGGGATACAGGGCCATCCCCTGGTGCCCGTCCCCTGGTGCCCATCCCCTTGGCATCTGGGCTGCCCACACCAGCGTGGCTCACCTTGGCCGCCCGCGCCCACTCCTCGCTGGGCACAGCCCGTGCAGGTGCCAAGCGGTGCCGGGAGAAGACGGCGCGCTCCAGCGAGCTCACGGCGTGCTGCAGGTCCGCAAAGAGGTCGGGGCCGCGGGCTGGGGAGAAGGAGAGTGCCCGGGTCAGGTCCCTGCGAGCTGCTGGCATGGCACGGCACGGCACGGCATGGCATGGCACGGCACGGCATGGCACGGTGCACCCACCTTCCAGACTGGCGGTGGCATCAGGCGTGCCGTCGAGGCACCGGCGCTGTGGGCTGGCAGCAGGGAGGACGTCGGTGCCCTCCCAGCCCTCCTCATCCTCCCTGCAGGGTGGCAAAGGCCAGAGGTGGCAGTGACCACGTTGTGGCAGCCCCCGGTGCCACGCAGCCACCGCGTGCCGGTACCTGCCCGTGCGTCGCTGCAGCTGCTCGGCTCTGCGGTGCAGCCGGGCCACCGTCGCCAGCAGCGCGGTGATGCGCTCCTCGTAGCGCAGGATGTCCTTGGTGTCCCCTGCCATGTCCTCATCCTCATCCTCATCCTCATCCTCATCCTCATCCTCCTCTTCCTCCTCGCCCGGGGAGGGCACGGGGACCTGTGGGGGCTGCGGGGACCAGGGGTGTCTGCCCATCCCACCCCGGCTGGCACCAGGGGACAGAGTGGCTGACACCCATGGGGACAGATGAGCTTTGGCCACCGCCGAGTGGCCGCAGCGCCTCGCCCCGCTCTCCAGAGCCAGCGCTGGGCAGCACCTGGCACTGCCACACCACCACGTACCAGAGCCTGGCACCCCGGGGATGCCGGGGGACGCCCGTGGTGGGCACGAGGAGTCCCCTGGCCACATGGGACCAACCCCATCCCACGGGACACCCACGTGGGTCAGTGCCCATCCCGTGGGACACCACATGGGTCAGTGCCCATCCCACGGGACACCCACATGGGTCAGTGCCCATCCCATGGGACACCCATGTGGGTCAGTGCCCATCCCATGGGACACCACACGGGTCAGTGCCCATCCCGTGGGACACCCACATGGGTCAGTGCCCATCCCGTGGGACACCCACGTGGGTCAGTGCCCATCCTGTGGGACACCCACGCGGGTCAGTGCCCATCCTGTGGGACACCCACATGGGTCAGTGCCCATCCCACGGGACACCACATGGGTCAGTGCCCATCCCGTGGGACCCCACATGGGTCAGTGCCCATCCCGTGGGACACCCACGTGGGTCAGTGCCCATCCCACGGGACACCCACGCGGGTCAGTGCCCATCCCACGGGACACCCACGTGGGTCAGTGCCCATCCCAAGGGACACCCACATGGGTCAGTCCCCATCCCACGGGACACCCACGTGGGTCAGTGCCCATCCCACGGGACACCCACATGGGTCAGTGCCCATCCCGTGGGACCCCACATGGGTCAATGCCCATCCCGTGGGACACCCACGTGGGTCAGTGCCCATCCCGTGGGACACCACGTGGGTCAGTGCCCATCCCACGGGACACCCACATGGGTCAGTGCCCATCCCACGGGACACCACACGGGTCAGTGCCCATCCCGTGGGACACCACATGGGTCATTGCCCATCCCGTGGGACACCCCACTTGCCTCCTCCATCCCGGCCGCCTCCTGCCCGCGCCGCCCCGTGCCAGGCAGCGCAGCCCGGTGCTCCCACGGCGGGCACACGTCGCCGCCGGCCGCTGCCCTGGGCCTTTCCCTGTCCTTGTTCCTGCTGAGATTTCCTCTTCCTCGGCAGCCCCGGCGCAGCCTCCGGCACTTAACCATTGCGCTGCCCCACGCCCGGGGGCACACGGCCACTTCGGGGGGCTCTGCCCCCCAATGCCACCCCTCCCCGCTGCGCCCCACGGCACCTCAGCCCCGCGCTGCCCCTCCCCGTGTGCCCGCGCTCCCTGGCACCCACCTGGGGGGACGTACCCCGCTTCGCCTCCCCCAGCATCCCCGGAGTGTGGGGGGGCACCCAGAACATTTGGGGGGTGCCTGAGTGTTTGGGGTGCCCGGGGGCATTGTGTGGGGTGCAGGACAAGGGGGGTCAGCCCGGGGGTGCTGCGGGTGGTGTGTGGGTGCTTAGGTGCTGGGGGGCGGTGTTTGGGGTGCAAAGGGGTGCTGCGGGGTTATTTGGGGTGCAGGGGGGGTGTATGGGTGCAGGGGGGTGTGCATGGGTATTTGGGGTGCAGGGGGTGGTCCGTGGGTGCAGCAGGTGTGCATGGGTATTTGGGGTGCAGGGGGGTGTATGGGTGCAGGGGGCTGTACATGGATATTTGGGGTGCAGAGGGGTGTATGAGTGGGGGGGTGTATGTGGATATTTGGGGTGCAGGGGGGTGTATGGGTGCAGGGGGGCTGTACATGGATATTTGGGGTGCAGGGGGGTGTGTGGGTGCGGGGGGCTGTACGTGGATATTTGGGGTGCAGGGGGGTGTATGAGTGCAGGGGGATGTACGTGGATATTTGGGGTGCGGGGGGTGTTTATGGGTGTTTGGGGTGCCAGTCCCCCCGTTTGGGGGACCCTCCCCCCCCCCCGGAACTACAACTCCCAGCAGCCCCCGCGCGGTGCCGCTTCCGCTTCCGGGCGTGGGGGCGGGGCCGTGCGGGATCGCGCAGCCGGGAGCGGGTGAGCACCGGGGGGGTCCGGGGGGAGCAGGGGGTGCACAGAGTGGGGGTCGGGTCCCAGGGGACGGGGGGTCCAGGACCAAGGGGTGCACAGAGTGGGGGGGGGCACAGCAGCGCTGCCCCCCCGCAGCCCCCCGCCGTCCCCCCAGGGCCGCCATGGAGCGCGGGTGCGGGACGGAGCCCCCGGAGCCGGGCAGCGCCGCCGAGGAGGAGGAGGAGGAGAAGGCACCGGAGCCGCGGCCCAGGACCCGCTCGAACCCCGAGGGCGCCGAGGACCGGGCCCTGAGCGCCCAGGCCAGCGTGGGCAACCGCAGCGAGGGCGAGGGCGAGGCGGCCAGCGCCGAGGACAGCCCGCAGGGCCCCGCCGCGCCCCACGGCCCCGCATGGCCCGGCCCCGCGCACCCCGCCGAGGTGCAGGTCAGAACCCCCCGCGTGAACTGTCCCGAGAAGGTGGTGAGTGTCTGCGGGGGGGCACGGGCCTGGGGCTGGGGTGGGGGGCTATGAGGATGGGGGGCACAGCCCTGAGGTCGGGGTGAGGGGCTGTGGGGATGGGGGCACAGCCCTGAGGCCGGGGTGGGGGGCTGTGGGGATGGGGGGTACAGCCCTGAGGTCGGGGTGGGGGGCTGTGGGGATGGGGGGGCTGCGGGGATGGGGGGCACAGCCCTGAGGCTGGGGTGGGGGGCTGCAGGGATGGGGGGGCTGCGGGGATGGGGGGCACAGCCCTGAGGCTGGGGTGAGGGGCTGTGGGGAGGGGGGGCACAGCCCTGAGGTCAGGGTGAGGGGCTGTGGGGATGGGGGGCACAGCCCTGAGGTCGGGGTTGGGGGCTGTGGGGAGGGGGGCACAGCCCTGAGGTTGGGGTGGGGGGCTGCGGAGATGGGGGGCACAGCCCTGAGGTTGGGGTGAGGGGCTGTGGGGATGGGGGGCACAGCCCTGAGGTTGGGGTGAGGGGCTGTGGGGTTGGGGGGCACAGCCCTGGGGCTGGGGTGAGGGGCTGTGGGGATGGGGGGCACAGCCCTGGGGCTGGGGTGAGGGGCTGTGGGGAGGGGGGCACAGCCCTGAGGCCACAGTGGGGGGCTGTGGGGGGCTCAGGCCACGCTCTCTGCCCCAGATCATCTGCCTGGACCTGGCGGAGGAGATGGCTCTGCCCAAGCTGGAGTCCTTCAACGGGTGAGTGCTGGGGACTGTCCCAGCTGTGCCACCCCCGGGGACAGTTGGGGTCCAGGGGGCCATGGGTCCCCGCTGAGCTCCGTCCCCCGTGGCAGCTCCAAGTCCAACGCGCTGAACGTCTCCCAGAAGATGATCGAGATGTTCGTCAGGACCAAGCACAAGATTGACAAGTGCCACGAGTTCGCGCTGGTGGTGGTGAACAATGACGCCACCTGGGTGAGTGTGGCCCTGGGGACAGGGGTGGTGACAAGGACGGGGGTGGCTCTGCACCCCCCTCACCTCGACCCCTCTCAGCTCTCAGGGTTCACCTCGGACCCCCGCGAGGTTTGCAGCTGCCTGTACGACCTGGAGACCGTCGTCTGCAAGTCCTTCAGTATCCCACAGCCTGGGGGTCCCTTGGGCGCAGATGGGGTCCCTTGGGTGCAAATGGGGGTCCCTTGGGCGCAGATGGGGTCCCTTGGGCGCAAATGGGGGTCCCTTGGGCACAGATGGGTTCCCTTGGGTGCAAATGGGGGTCTCTTGGGTGCAGATGGGGTCCCTTGAGTGCCCAGTGTGATCACCCCCCTCTGCGGGAGCTCCCCGCTGCCAGCCTGGCCCCCGGCTCTGGGTGTGGGGTGTCCCTGGGGGCGGGCAGGGGTCTGTGTGCCAGGACCAGTCCTTACCTGGGGCTGCAGATCTGGAGGGGCTCTTCAACCTGATGTGAGTCTGGGGGACACATGGGGGGGATGGGGACACACAGTGGGGGTTGGGGCTCCCAACTGGCTACAAATACCACGAGCCTTTAACCCAAACAGCTCCTGGGGTGGGTGCTGCTTTCCCAGTGCCAGCTTGGGGACAGTCCCTGAGCCGCGGGCCTGTGGCACAGGGAGGAAGGAGGTGGTCCCTGAGCCACCTCTGTGTGTCCCCCGGTGCAGCCAGCAGAAGATCGAGCTGCCGGTGACGGAGAACGTGCAGACCATCCCGCCGCCCTACGTGGTGCGCACCATCCTGGTGTTCGGCCGCCCGGGCTGCCAGCCCCAGTTCTCCATGTCGGAGCACATGAAGGTAGGTGTCCCCCCGCTGTCACCTCACCTTGGGCGAGTTTGGTGGCTCCAGGTCCATCCTGGTGCCCTTCAATAGCATCAATAGACAAGGGAAGAGCAACTGATGTCATCTACCTGGACTTGGGCACTTTGACACTGTCCCACGTGGCAGCCTGGTCTCCAAGTTGGAAAGACCTGGGTTTGATGGATGGAGCACCCGGCGGATGAGGAATTGGTGGGTTCAGACTGGGTATAAGGAAGTTCTTTACCCTGAGGGTGGTGAGACCCTGGCCCAGGGTGCCCAGAGAAGCTGTGGCTGCCCCCTCCCTGGCAGTGTTCCAGGTTGGATGGGGGTTGGAGCAACCTGGGCTGGTGGGAGGTGTCCCTGCCATGGCAGGGGGGTTGGAACCAGATGAGTTTTGAGGTCCCTTCCAACCCAAACCACTCTGTGATTCCCTTGCAGAAGATGCTGCAGTGTCCTTACTTCTTCTTCGACGTGGTTTACATCCACAATGGCGTGGAGGAGAAGGAGGATGAGACGAGCTGGAAGGTAAACACAAGATGGGGTGTCCTGGGGGGGGGTTGTCACCCCATGCCGGTACTCCCTGTCCCCGTGTGTGTGTGTCCCCCCCCAGGAGATGTACGCCTTCTTCAGCAGCCTGGACACCAAAGGCACCAACTACAAGTACGAGGTGTCGCTGGCGGGGCCGGCGGTGGAGCTGCACAACTGCATGGCCAAGCTGCTGGCGCACCCCCTGCAGCGCCCCTTCCAGAGCCACGCCGCCTACGGGCTGCTGGAGGGGGACGAGCCCCCCGAAATCGAGGCCACTGTCTGAGCTGGGGGGGGTGGTGGTGGCCACCAGGGACAGGGGACACCCCCCACCCCCCGTTCTGGGGGGGGGGGGGTGGCCGGATGGTGTGACGTGGGATGGGGAAAGAGAGATGTGTTGTCATGAGTGCGTGGTGTGGTGATGCTGCGGCTCCCGTCCCGTGGGAAACCTGGGGGTGGGGGGTGTCACCCCCCCAGTCCTGTGTACCCCACCCCCCTCGACTGTGGGGACACAGGGTCCTGTGCCCGGTGGTGCTGGCACTGGGGACCTTGAGGGGTCTCTGGTACTAATGGCGGGGCAGGGTGATGGGAGGTGCTGGTGCAGTTACTGGGAGGCACTTGGGGGTACTGGTTGAGGCACTGGGGGCATTGGTGCAGTGACTGGGAAGCACTGGGAGCGCTGGCGCAGTGACTGGGAAGCACTGGGAGCGCTGGCGCAGTGACTGGGAGGCACTGCAGGCACTGGTGCAGTGACTGGGAGCGGTGGTGCAGTGACTGAGGCACTGGGGGCACTGGTGCAGTCACTGGGGGCACTGGTGCAGTCATTGGGAGGCACTGGGAGCACTGGTGCAGTCACTGGGAGGCCCTGGGGGCACTGGTGCAGTCACTGGGAGGCCCTGGGGGCACTGGTGCAGTCACTGGGAGGCCCTGGGAGCACTGGTGCAGTCACTGGGAGGCACTGGGGGCACTGGTGCAGTCACTGGGAGGCACTGGGAGCACTGATGCAGTCACTGGGAGGCACTGGGAGCACTGGTGCAGTCACTGGGAGCACTGGTGCAGTCGCCGTGCAGTGCCAGCGCGGGGCGCTGGGTGGCGCCGTGGAGCCGAGGGGGCGTGGCCGTGCCCCCCTCGCCCCGCCCCCCGCCCCGCCCCTCCGGCTGCGCCGCATTTGGCAGCGTGAGCGTGGCCGTGCGCTCCTATTGGCCAGCTCGGCAGCCAATGAGCGGCCGAGTTCCGGGTTGCGCGGGGAAGTTCGAACGTGGCGGGAGTTGGGCGCGGTGCGCATGCGCGGGGCGGCATGAGCGGCGCGGGGCGGCGCGGGGCGGCATGAGCGGCGCGGGGCGGCGCGGGCCGTAAGGGGACACCGGACCGGGGCTGGGGGGGGACACAAGGGCAGGGGACACACCGGCAGGGCACGGGGCGGGGGTGTGCTTTGCACGGGTGGGGAGGGCGCGTTGCAGTGCGGGGGGGTTGCTTTGGGGTACCCCGGTATGCCCAGCCCGGGGAGGGGGAGCCCCTGCCACTGCCGGGGGAGGGGGGGGGGGGGGATGGCAGTGGGGAGGGGGGCACTGGGAGGGGGTGCAGCATGCACAGAGCAGGGCGAGGGGGGGGCATGGCACAGGGGTGTCCTCACGCTGCTGGGGTCCCACTTTGGGTGCCCCGGTGTGTGGCTGTGACCCGGGGGGGGGAGGTGATGCCTTGTGGGGGGTGGCACAGCACCAGGAGTGCCCCTCCCCTCCGCACTGACCATGTCCCTGGCTGTGCCGCAGGGTGGTCACCCCCGTCCGTCTTCTGCGACATGGAGGGGACCCCAATGCCAGGTAACCGCTGGGGCCATGCAGTGTGTCCCCCCCACGGTGCCGGAGGGGCTGCAGGGCTGGTGGCACTCGTGTGACCCCAAGGGGATGGCCATGACCATGACGCTGACCTGCCAGCTGAGCTGGGGGAGTGCAGGCTTGGGGTGACCCCCTGCTCCCCGCTCCAGGCCGGCCTCGGAGGTGCCACCGCTGCGTGTCACCGCATCTCGGGGAGGCTGCAGGTGCCACCAGCTCCTGCTGAAGAAACAGGGGGACCCGGAGCTCCGAGGCCAGGTTAGTGGGGACACATTTGGGGATGGGGACACCACCTTGGAGGGTGCTGCCTGTGCTGGGTGCCTGCTTGGCCCTGGGGGGCTGTGTCACCCCGTGGTGACCCTGGTGACAGCAGTGTCCCCTCCCTGCAGGATGGGAACCAAGCCACCAACCTGGCACTGGGCACGATCCCGTGGGGCGCCCAGCGCTGGCTCCCCGTGGAGGGTGAGGTCCCTGGGGTGAACCCTCGGCTGGGGGGGGGCTGATGCAGCCCCCCAGTTCAGGCTGGACGCTGACTCCCCTTTCTGTCCCCAGACCCGGGGGGGCCCAGGCGCTCCCTGTCCTTCCTGACGAAGGATGGCACCGAAGGTGATGTCCCCTCCGGGCTCCCCAAGGGGGGCTCTGGGGACGCACCCCTGAGCAGCACCCGCAGGTCCCTGCTGGAGGAGCTGGAGTTGGGGGGCGGCTGTGGTTTGGGGGAGCCCCCGCTCTGGCCAGGCTGTCCCCTGTCCCTCGCCGTCCCCTCCCTCACCCCATGGCCCCACAGGGACCCGGGGGGCTCAGCTCTCCCCCTGCAGCCCCTCGCCTCCAGCACGCTGCTCTCGGCTGGGGATGAGCTTGGGGGGGGACCCCAGGGCTGGATGAGGGCTCCCCCTTGGGCTGTCCCCGAGGCCAGTCCTGGGGACAACTCTAGTCACCCTCCCCAGGGGGACTTTGGCCCTGGTGGGTCCCGGAGCTCCCCCCAGCCCCAGAGTTGTGGCAGGGTCCTTGGGGGACACAGGGCACCCCCGAGGGTGGGGGTGCTTGAGGTGGGGGCCAGGGATGACTGCAGCCTTGGGGACAGCAGCGGTGACAGCGAGTGCTTTGTCAGTGCCCTGGAGACCCTGGAGCCCAGCGAGGCCAGGGGGTGCCTGGGGGCTCCACGCTGCTGCTCCCCTCGTAGCCCCCCAAACGCAGAGCTGGTGCAGGGTGAGGGTTTGGGGGCGTCCCCTTGCTGCGGGGGTGGCTCAGACGTGGGTGATGTCGGGGAGCTCCTTGCCCAACTCCAGGGGTGCAGCCTCCAGAGCTCCCCCCCCTGCACCCCAGCCCCCCCTGGCAGCCCAGCCAGTCTCTCTGCTGGGGATGTCACCCCCCAGGGCCAGGAGCCCCCCGAGTACCGCCACGTCACCCCCAGGACCAAGAGCCGCCTCCAGCGCTCTGCAGCGCAGCTCAGCGCCTCCTCTTCCTCCTCCCTCTTCCAGCAGACACTGGAGATGCCCCGGAGGCCCCCCAGGCTCAGGGGACCCCGGGCTGTCCCCAGGGACCCTGCCACCACCTCAGGGCACTGTGTCACCCCACAGGGTGAGGACATGTCCAGCGGGGACAGAGAGGGGACAGGGTCTTTGGAGGACACCCAGATCCTCCCTAGAGCCCCCAGCTTGCCCCCAGGGGACAGTGGCTCCTCTGGCTCCGGCCCCACAGTCCTGCTGCTCCCTGGGGACCTTGGGCACCCCCAGGACACCCCATCAGATGCTCAGGGCTCCCCTGGCTCCAGCCCCATGGTCCCTGGGGACATTGGTCACCCCCAGGACACCCCATCAGATGCTCAGGGCTCCCCTGGCTCCAGCCCCATGGTCCCTGGGGACCTTGGGCACCCCCAGGACACCCCACCAGATGCTCTGGGCTCTCCCAGCTCCAGCCCCAGGGTGCTGGAGGGTGGCTCTGGGGGGCAGGACCCTTCGCCCTTGGGGACACACCAGCCCTCCCATGGGAGCTTCCACCACCTCCTGGTCCCACGGCTGCCAGGCAGCGCCACGGTGGGGCTGGGGACCCCGGCCGTGCCCCTCTCGCCCACCCGCTGCAGCGCCCAGGAGCATCTCGAGGATGAGGATGAGGGACGGGCACCCACCGAGCGACACCGCCTTGGCACAGAGGCCACCACTGGCACTGGGGACACCGTGGTCCAGGGTGGGCGAGCGTGCGTGGCACCGCCACGGCCCCTCTCAGACGAAGGTCTGCGCCGGCGGCTGCGGGCACTCGGGGACAACCCGGGGCCCGTCACCGAGCTCACCCGGTGGCTCTACCTGCGGCGCCTCGAGGAGCTGGCGAGGGCGCCCCGTGCCCACCCAGACGGTCCCTGCGGCGCTGGCACAGCCACCCCAGGGCACAGCCCCGAGCTGGTGGCAGCGCTGCGGAGCGGCTGCGTCCCCGACTGTGCCCAGGACGAGCTGGCACTGACCCGGCAGTTCGAGCGCCCCGACCGCGGCCGGCGCTGGCGGGGAGGGCTGGCCAAATCCAGCTTCACCTACCTCCTCCTCGACCCCAGGTAGGGCCGTGCCACCGCCCTGCGTGTCCCCTGTGCCGGGGGGGGGGGTGCTGAGTGGGGACATCAAGCCCCAAAGCTGGGGGTTGGCACCCCCAGGACCACCCAGAACCTGCCGCTCCGCGCCCACCGCCTGAGCCCCGCCGAGCGCTTCAGGACCTTCGTCGAAGCCGTCTTCTACGTGGGCAAGGGGACACGTGCCCGGCCACACGCCCACCTCAGCCAGGCGCTGGGCCAGCACCGCGCCGGGACGCAGAGGGTGGGGGGGGCTGGGGGCTCGGGGCCACGGTGATGGGCATGGGGGGCTGTGGTGGGGGGCTCAAGGCCATGGTGATGGGCATGGGGGGCTGTGGTGGGGGGCATGGGGGCTCAGGACCACGGTGATGGGCATGGGGGGCTGCACTGGGGGGCTTGGGGCTGTGGTGATGGGCATGGGGGACTGTGGTGGGGGGCATGGGGGCTCAGGGCCACAGTGATGGGCATGGGGGGCTGCACTGGGGGGCTTGGGGCTGTGGTGATGGGCATGGGGGACTGTGGTGGGGGGCATGGGGGCTCAGGGCCACGGAGATGGGCATGGGGGGCTGCACTGGGGGGCATGGGGTGCTTGAGGCCACAGTGATGGGCATGGGGGGCTGCACTGGGGGGCTTGGGGCTGTGGTGATGGGCATGGGTCTCACTGGAGGGTTTGGGACTGTGGTGGTGGGGGGCTGCCCTGGGGGTCTCAGGGCCGTGGTGACGATGCCCGCTGTCCCCCAGGGCTCCCCCAAGGTGCGGCGCATCCTGGAGATCTGGGCGAGCGGGCAGGGCGTTATCTCCGTGCACTGCTTCCAGAACTCCGTCCCGGAGGAGGCGTACACGCGGGAGGGCTGCGTCCTGGAGACCCTGGGTGAGTGGGGCTGGGGGGGACACTCGGGGCTGCCCCTGTCCCCTGCCCCTGCTGCAGCTCCTGGCATGGGTTCTGCCACCCCCCCAACTCCCTGCATCCCTCTCTCCCACCCCATTCAGGAGCGGGGGGCACAGAGGAGGGGTGCAGCCCATCCTGGGGCACACGGGGATTTTGGGGTCCCCAACTGCCAGTGCAGGGTGTGGGAACGACCCCCACCCCCCAAATCCCCATCTCCTGTGGGAAAAGCTGCCTGGGAGTGGGTGCTGGTGGGGGGCACGGGGCTGCCTCCATCCCTGTGGGTGCTGATGGGGAGCAGGGGCTGGGGCTGTGGGTGCTGACCCCCTCCCCACAGGGCTGTGGGTGCTGATGGGGAGCAGGGGGTGCGGCTGTGGGTGCTGACCCCCTCCCCACAGGGCTGTGGGTGCTGATGGGGAGCAGGGGCTGGGGCTGTGGGTGCTGACCCCCTCCCCACAGGGCTGTGGGTGCTGATGGGGAGCAGGGGTGGGGTCTGTGGGTGCTGACCCCCTCCCCACAGGGCTGTGGGTGCTGATGGGGAGCAGGGGCTGGGTCTGTGGGTGCTGACCCCCCTCCCCCCAGGGCTGTGGGTGCTGATGGGGAGCAGGGGCTGGGTCTGTGGGTGCTGACCCCCTCCCCACAGGGCTGTGGGTGCTGATGGGGAGCAGGGGCTGGGGCTGTGGGTGCTGACCCCCTCCCCACAGGGCTGCAGACTGTCACCAACCAGCGGAGGGGACACTGCTATGGAGTGGCAGCGAGCTGGCCGGCGGAGCGACGCCGCCGCTTGGGTGTTCACATGCTGCACCGGGCCATGAGCATCTTCCTGGCCGAGGGCGAGCGGCAGATCCGGCCGGGGGACATCCGGGGTGGGCGCTGAGCACCCTGGGGTGCTGGGGGGCACCTCAGCCCTGTCTGAGGAGGTGGCTGCGCTCTGGGTCTGGGTTTTATGTCGTGATCACTGGTGAGAATTTATTTTTCTATTTTAAGGGTGATAAATAAATCCCTGCTGGGATTTTGGGGTGGTTTTTTGTTTTTTTTTTTGGCTGAGAAATCCAATCCCACCTCCCCCCGCCCACCCCCGAGGCGGAGGCGGCTGAGAATCCAACACAGCTTTACTGGGTGAACTGGCACGAAGGCGGCACGGGGTTCGCCTCGGCCGCAGCACAAGCGATGTGGGGACAAGCGACACAGACTCCGTGACAAACAGAGGTTGGAGAGCCGTGGCGGAGCCGGCTTGGGGGGCACAGCCGTGTTTCGGGGTACGGTGGTATTTAAGGGTACCCTCATTGCAGACCCTGGTGGTGCCGTGGGGTCTCCCCTGGCCGGGATGGGGTGGGAGGGGGGGTTGCTGGGTCATTAAAATTCTCATTATGAGACAGGTTGGGGCAGGGGCAGGCACTGGCAGAGGGGCAGCTCTGCCCCGGCGCTGGGAGGGAGGGGGGCTGCGTGGGGACACGTGTCACACAGGGTCCCCATGGGGCCACCTCTGAAGGACCCTTCCTCTTCTGCATCGCTCAGTTCGGGGAGGAAGGTGGGCTCAGCCTTGGGGAAGGCACCTTGCAGGTGGGTGCCACCATGAGCCAACCTGGGGTGCCCCAGCACGGTGCCACCCCCGTTGGGGGTGAGGAGGGACGGGGGCCAAGGGTGAGGTTTCCGTGGGACTGGTTGTTTCTTTGGTTTAGATGGGGGGGAATAGGGAAGCAAAGCGGGGAGCAGCTCCACTCTTTGGGGTGATGGGGAGGCTGGAGAGCGGCCGTGCCGAGCACAGCGTCCTCCTGCCTCACTGGGGCTCCCACCCATCCCAGCATGGCCAGGAGCCCCCCAGACCCCCGTGATGGCACCCAGGTCCCCACTTGACACTTGTCGTGTACCTTGTCGGTCCTGCCCGGCTCCTGGCAGCGGGGTGCGAGGCGTAGCGGGGAGGGGGCGGTGGGGCAGGGGGTTATGTACAGGATGAGCTGTTGCCCGCTGCCATCAGACGCTCACGGATTGCGCTGAGACCCCACGGGTCCGTACGGGAGCTGCCAGCATGGACACAGCAGCGAGGTGAGGGCGTATTGCTGGTCCCCCAGTGCACGAGGGACGGGTGTGAGCCTGGTGGGGACACGGTCTGGGAGCAGCTGGAGGCTGGGAGGGATGAGGGGACCGGGTGCTGTGGGAGGCGCTGGGTGGTGGTGATGGCTCCGAGCATCTCGAGGATGCAGCAGCAGGAGGGAAGCGGAGGGCTCTGCAGAAGCCAGCGCTGCGACACGTAAAGCGATGGTGGTTGGGGACGTGACAGCACGGACGGTGGCACTGGGGACTGCGGGAGAGCTCAGGATTGTCCTCCCCACCATGTCCATGCCAGTCCCACCGTGGTGGGGGAGCTGGCGATCCTCCTGGCTGTGCCCACTGGAGCAGGTCACCTCCTCGTCCCCATCCTGGCCAGGCAGAGACGAGCTGTGCAGGCAGACCCTCGCCAGGCCAGAGCTGCTTGATGCCACGTGGGTGGCTGCTGGCCACAAGCCCCCCGAGGCCAGGGCACGGGGGACCCGTCCTCCTGGAGGTGCTGCAGGGCTCAGAGAGGCAAATCCCGCTGCTGAGGCCAAGGAGCCTTTGTTTTTCCCTTACAGCAATCCCAGCTCAGCTCCTGCAGCCCTGGCTCGAAGATGTTGGAGCCAACACGCGCTCCCTGGAGGGACCCTCGGAGTTCTTCCCGGTTTGCTGCAGGTGGGACCAGTGTCCCCACAGCCCCCTCCTCTCCGTGCCCTGCGAGTCGCTGCGTGAGGAAAATAATACTACAAAGAAAGAGGATGAAGCCGCTCCAGCGGCTGCCACGCCATCCCCGAGGGGACGGGGACCGGGGCGGCCGTGTTCCCGCTGCCAGCCCCGCGCAGCCCTGCCCTGGGGAGCCTCTGTGCTCCGCCACCAGCCCCCGGGGCGGCCGGGAACGAAAATCGGCCGAGGGCAGCCTCCGCCGCACCCCTCGCTCTCACAAACCCCTCTGCTCTCCGAAACATCTCTCCCACGGGAGCAGCCCGCTCGCCGCCTCCCGCCGCCTTATTTCTTCTCCCCTTGCCCGTCCCCGGCTGGCGCCTCGGGCTCCCACAGGACGAACTCGTGGAGCAGCGTGTTCACCGTCTCGGGACACTCCATCATCACCATGTGGCTGCCCTCGTCGATGACCTTCAGGAAGGCGATCAGCAGGATCTGGAGGGAGACGGTGGCAGCGTCAGCGCCGGGATGAGCCCCCTGCCCGCGTGGCTGCTGGCAGGCAGACCCCAGCCTCCCCTCGGTCCCCTACCTCGGCCATCCGCTGGTCCTCCTCCACGGGGACAAACTTGTCGTGCATGCCGTGGACCAGGAGCACGGGCACGGCCAGCTCGGCGTGGTAAACCTCGTCGCCCTCCGGCCAGTACTGCCCGCTCATCATGGCGCGCAGCACGAAGGAGGACACGTTGAAGGCGTTCCCTTCCTTCAGCAGCTGCTTTTCTTTGGCACCCTGGCGAGCGAAGCCAGCCCTGAGGGACAGAGAGGGCACAGGGTTGTCCCTTGGCGGCGGGTGTCCCTGCCCGTGTGAGGGTCCCCACGGGGGCTGGAAGCCAAGGTGGCCGCCAGGGACGACCCCCGGCGGTGCCAGGAGGGCCACTCACTTGAGGAAGCTCCATGCCAGGCACGGGGACAGGCAGTGCAGCACGCAGGTGGGCATGTTGAAGATGGAGCAGAGGCTGGGCTCCAGCGCCGTGGGGCCCCCTCCGTTGATCATGATCACCTTATGGACCAGGTCTGGGTACTCGTGGGCGAGGAAGGTACAGAAGGACACCCTGCGTGGGGAGAGACACGGTGGGCACGGGGGCTGTGCTCTGGTCCCGTGGCACTGGCAGATGATGCCCCTCAAGGATCTGTGGCCAGAGCTGAGGCTACACCCCCTTGTTTGACCCATGCTCTGGGGCAGGGTCACCCCAGCCAAACCCCACAGCCTGTGCCCTGCTGAGCTCAGGGTTTCACTCCTGCACAGACTAAAGCAGGGTGCTGGGACTGGCTTGGGGACCAGTTTTGGCCTTCTGATCTAATCCTGCCCAGCTTGGAGCCTGGCTCCAGCTCCCTCTCCTCCCAGAGCTGCTCTCTGCACTTCTTAGTCTCCATCTAATTGACTTTCTTGGGCTTTACTCTATTTATAGGCTCCAGTTTCCCTGCTGGAGGATGGGCTCTGGGATTAGCTGGAGCCAGGGACACACCACCAAGAGGATGCAGGAGATCAGAGCCGAGGGATAAACCCAAAAGGGGAAACCCCACACCCTTCCTCTGCTTCTCAGCCCCCAAAGTGCAGGATTTGCTGGGGGTTTGCTGCCAAGGGGTGAATCCCCCTGGGACCCCCTGGTCCCTTACCCACATGAGTGTCCCTTACCCACATGAGTGTCCCTTACCCATACGAGTGTCCTATCAGGATATTCCTCTTCTTTGCGTAGCGCTTGAAGACAGCCCTCATGTCCTCCGCCAGCGCGTAGAAGGTGTACGCGGCGGCGATCTGGGGAGCCGAGCTGCAGCCGTGGCCGGCCAGGTCAGGAGCCACCACTTCGTACCCCAGCTTGGTAAAGAAGTCCAGCTGCTCCTTCCAGATGTCCAGCGAGCCGCCCACGCCGTGGATGAAGAAGAGGACCACGTCGCCGTGCGTCCCTTTGCAGCTCGTGATCTGCTTCTTGCAGTCGATGTTGACGACTTTCTTGGGTTTACGCTTCCGCCGTTTAACGGGGGCAGCGGCCGCCTCCCGCGCGCCGCATCCCGGCGTGGCGCACCCCGGCGTGCCAGCGGGACCCTGGGCAGGAGCTTGGCCAGCGGCGTCGTTGAGCTCCAGCTCCACGGTGCCGTTGGGTTCCCCCGCGCCGTTCTGGCAGTGCAGGATCTCGGAGCGCACGGCGTCCCCCATGTTCTCGATCACCAGCTGCCCGTTGCGGTAGACGGTGATCTTGCGCTTGCAGTGCACCGTGCCCCGCTCCCGCCCCCCGGGCTGGGTCTCCTCGGGTCCCTCCAGGGCTGGGCGGTTGGGCACGCTGTGCCTGACCCGCAGGACCCTCCCTGGTTTCACCTCCATGAAGCTGTAGCCGTTGCTGGACTCAACGTTGTCCAGCGGCCCCACGGCGTTGGTCGCCTTGCCCATCAGGCAGCACAGGAGCCCATCCGTGATGCTGTTCAGCATTATGCTCCCTGCAGTGAAGGCAAGAGGGAGGGGGAAGGAGAAAAAGGGGTTAATGACAGTCTCCAGCACCCAGTGGGGGGGGTCCTGGCTGTGGCACAGAGGGTTGGGGACACCCTCGTGCCCCCTGCTTTGTTGCCAGCGCTCACAGCGGCGTGAGGCAGGGCAGAACATCAGGGGGTGAACGTGTGGTGCTCCCCAAATGCACAGCCCTCCTTGGCCACCTGCAAACTGGCTTCTGTTTCTGATCAAAGATGGACCCAGCACTCCCTGTCCAGCTTTGTCTGGGCGGTGTCCCTGTCACCGAGCCAGTGTGACACACGCTGGCCCAGCAGAGATGGACTGGAGGGGCTGCAGACCCCCGTGGTCCCCAGCACACGGCTGTGGGGCTCTGGGGAGGGACCTGCTCTGGCCAAGGGAAAATGCCATTTCTGGCACCAAATATGGGGCTAAGGGAAGAGTCAGCTGTGAAAATGCATTATTTATCCCAATTAAATATATATATGTGTATCTCCAGCATAAACCACCACCACAAATGGTGAGAGATGGAAGTTCCAGGGGCTGAAGAAGGTTTTAATTACAGACACTCCCCAAACTGAGGCTGAAAATATGGTAAGAACCAGGGAGGGAGTGAGGCAGTGACCCAGCACCCACCCGGGGGGTGGGAACCCCCCTCTCCACATCTCCAGTGGGCACCGCGTGGGCTGAAGGGGATGTGGCACTGTCCTTGCTGTCCCCAAGGCTCATTCCTCGATGTTTGCTCTTCCAGATGCACTCAGATGGCTTCGGGAGGGGGCTGTGGATGCGGGGACCACCAAGCAGAGCCAGAGCCGAGCAAAGGCAGATGCAAGGTAAGAAAGGATGGGGGCACCGGGGCACTGGAACTGGGACCAGAGCCCGATGCCATCCTGGAGGTGCCAGGGGGGGCTGGGGAGGGGGCTGGGGACGTCCCTGCCTCCCCCAGCTGGCAGCCTGCTGTGTGTTTATTATTGATGAAGCAAAACACGGTGAATTATTGATGCTGTTGGGCAAAGAGCCGGAGCGGGCGCTGCGCAGAGGGGCTGTCCCTGCAGGGGGGGCACGGGCTGCAGGTACCACAACCCCTGCGGAGTGCAGAAGGAAAAGCACGTTCCCAGGGGGGGAATTAAATGCCTGAATCCCAGTGAGGCTGTGGGGAGCAGCACACTTGGCTCCCCAACACCCCCTTCCAGTGCAGCCAGCAGGATTACGGGTGCTGTACTGGCAGACCATGGGGAACAGAGCAGGGATGGAGGTGGGCTGGGAGCACAAGCCTTGTTCTTCAGGCTTTTACCCTTCACTGTGTTTGGGGAAGACAACACAGCACCTTCCTCAGACACCCCATGCCCCCCAACACACCCAGCCTGGTCCCCGTGTGCCAGCGAGGAGCCCACGCGCCCCAGCCCAGCGCAGCCCACGGGTTTCCCCGGGGAAAAGCAGCCTGTTTGCTCCAGGCAGGCGATGTGGGCAACGCTTCCCTTGGCAGAGCCGGAACAGCTTATCCAGGGAGCGCTGCCAGCTCTCCGGACAGCAGCCAGCCTTTGCTTCCACCCCGCGCTGCCGGGGACAGTGACCCCATGCTGGGTTGTAGGGACTGGGAATGCAGCAAAGCTGATCCTGGGTGCTCCCTGTGCTCCCCGAGGGCTCCCCACAGCTCAGGGCATGGCAGTCCCGGCTCTCTGCTGTTTGGTGCCTGGCATCCTGTCAGCAATATCCCTTCTGGATGTGCAGGGTATGGCTGCACCGAGAGCCTCCCCGCAGCCTGGCCGAGCACCGTGCTGCGTCACCCGCCGGGTGGGATGCTCCAGGGATGGACCCATCCAAGCTGCTGAGAAGAGCAGGAGGTCTCAGAGCCTGAGGAAGGAGATGCCAAGTCCAGACCTCGCTGGCGAGGGGCCGCTCTGCTCTGCTGAGCCGTGCTTCCAGGTGGGTGAGGAGCCCGAGGAGCTGGGCACCAGGCTGGCTGGAGCCCTGGCTGGAGGATGCCCAGCTCCATCTGTGCTGGGATGGGCACGCCGCTGCTCCTGCTGTGCTCTCCAGCACCAGCTTGGGGCCAGGCTTGATCCCTGAGCAGCTGGGAGCTGGGAATGCTGAACAGAGACTGGGCAGGCATAAGACATGGGGGGAGAGGGGAAACCAGGCAGACCCTGAGCCTTGCAGTCCCTACAAGCGTGACCGTGAGCTTTCCACAAGCTCTGCTCGGGGCTGGCAGCTCACACCCTGCACCCACACGGGGGTACGGCTCCCCCAGACCCAGCCTGTGGGACCTGGATGTGGCCCTGCCTCTGATTTCCACAAAGCCTGGCTCCATTTCACGAGGTACTAACGATCTCTGTCTGGATCATAAACAGGACTTCTGGCCCAACCGCCTCGGCATTGCTTAACTTCTCAGGATTAACTCGATTATCCAGCCTGTTCATTTCCAGAACTGATTTGTGGAAGGCTCTGGTGGTCTGCAGGCAGAGCCAGAAGCCCTGGCTCAGGCCATGGAGCCGCTCTACAGCATCATCAGCTCTGGGTAGGAGACCCATATCCTGGTCGAGCTGTGCTAGGTGGGAAAGGGGGGGACAGGAGGTTAAATGACTCGATGTCAGGCTTCATCTCAGGGGGGGTGGGAGGCAAAGCACATCCGTCTCCCACCTCCCACACGCCTCCTCTAACCCACCGCTCCGTCTGCCGCTGCTGGTGCAGCCAGAGACAGCAAGGGACGTTCCCCTCCTCGAGATGAAAAGGCCTGAAAACAAAACCAGATGGATGCGAAGAACTTTGCAAAGATGCTGGTAACCATGGCGATGAGCTGCTCCCCCTCCCCCCCACCTCTCCATCCCAGCTCCCTTCCAGGGAGTGAGATTTCAGCACCGGTTACATAAGGCCAAGCACAACAATGAGTGAGGAGCAGTGTGAACCTGCCACCAGTCCCCATGTCCCCCGAGGATGTGACACCGGCTTGGGAAGGCAGATGGCATCACCACAAGCTGATACCCCCAAAAATCACAAGTTCCCCCAGGAAACTGCTCCCAGAGGAGGGGGGATGCTTCAGGGATGCTGGGGGTTCATCCCAGGCAGGTGATTTATTGCCCAGGTCCTCATCCTGAAGGATCCATGCGGAGTCCTCTGGTTCCACCCTCCCCACTGCCACCATGAACAACCTGGCTGGGGAAAAACAACTTACTGACCTACTTCAGGCTGCAGCGCCTCAGATTTTATACAACTCGATGGCACCGTGTCACAGCTGGAGAAAAATGGGACGAGATGCAACGTGGCAGCGGGGAGGGTGGAAAGTCTGATGGGGTAACGTGACAAACAGCCTGTGGGGCTGACACACAGCCTGTATGGGTGACATGCAGCCCATATGGGTGACATGCAGCCCATATGGGTGACATGCAGCCCATATGGGTGACATACAGCCCGTATGGGTGACATACAGCCCGTGGGGTGGTGTATCAGGGGCATGGGAGCATGGCATGGGCACACTTAGGGCCATGCCAGGATGGGCTAGCCAAGCTGGTTCATCCCTTGCTATCCCTGCAGAGATGTTCTCCCCTGCCCCAAACAGCCTCCCGGTCCTGCTTCCCACAGGGATCTCATCCCCGCTGGTTTGCTGGGGCTAGGTGATGTCCCAAACATCCAGGATGCTGGGAATGACAAAAATCTCCTCCTCCTGTCCTGTCCCCACGGGGCAGACCTTGAATTACGGGCAGGAGAAAGGCCGGTGTGTTTCTCCATGCCAGTCCCCAGGGCAGCAGTGAGCCTGTGCCTGCCAAGAGAAGTCCTGGTAAAGGTTTGGTCGCAATAAGCGACCCGAGAGCATCATTTACCACAGGGGCAGCAGGGGTGGGAGTCAGCGCTGGAGCCAACAACCACAAACCTCCCCATAACCCAGTGAGTCCCATCCCAGCTCTGCACCTCCCTGCCCAGAGCCCTGGCCCCTCGCAGGGAGTAGCAAGGACTTGATATCTGCTAATTCCTTGCAAATCCTCAGAGGAGAGGTGCCAGAGAGGAGCGTGAGATGTGCTGCAGCCAGAATCCACTCTGCCATAATAATTTGTTCAGCTCTAATCCCTTCCCTCCAGGGCTCACGAGTATTAATGATGACACATGACACTCCTGAGGAATGGGCAAATATTATTCTGCTCTTCTCAGCCTCCCCCAGTCCTTCACTGCCTGCAAAGTCCAGCATCGAGAAACACATCAAGAGAAGGGCTGGTTAAGGAAACATTTATGCTGCTTGGTTTTGGTCCTGCCAAGTAAACTTCCCTCTGGGAGAATCCAAAAAAGCCACTTCAGCTGGTGACAAGCACCTGGATTTATCCTGTTACGCCTGGCTTCCCCGTCCTGATATAATTATAGCAGCTTTATCAGGAGTAAGCAGTCAGGAAGGCTTTATCAGTCGTAGAAATAGAAAACCAAGGAGGCAGCCCTGAACCCTCAGCGCAGGCAGGGATGCAGCTGCAGGCTGTGCCTTGCCAAGGAGGGGGGGGGACTGGTCCCCATCTGGGGCTGCAGGGCTTCACTGAGAGCCCCAGGGCTTCACCCAGGGCCCCGCAGGACGCAGCCAAATCGCATTCAGCCAAGAAAGAGCCCGGCAGGGCGAGCGGAGCGTCCGTGAGACGCACGGCAGAGCCTGGAGCGGCGGCTGGCTGCCTGCCACACGTCTCTTTAGGAAGGAAGAAGACCTTGAGAAACAAAAGATTATGCAATGCACAGCCTGACCTCCGTGACCAAAACCACACTTAACCCCCTTGATTTCCCAAACCACCTGGATTTCCAAGGGGGGATCCATCACCCCCCCCCCCCCGGTCCCACCTCCTTAGCTGCAGCAAAGCTGGCTGGATTCCTCCAGCAGCAAACTGGGAGCAACCATTGCAAGGAGGCAGGAGAAGAAGAAAACCCTGCCCCCTCCGCCGGGCAGCGAGGCGTGCAGGTGCCCCCTGGATCTCCAACCGAAAATCCGAGCGGATTTGAGACGCACATAGCAACAGCGGCTCTTCAGCCAGAGCCAGCAATCTTTTACTGCAATTGCATCACAGCAGAAGCCAGCCTTTAAGTTTTATCACCGGGCAGGTTTTTATAACCCCGCGCTCAGAGCACGCTCGGGAAAACAGCGCTGGTTAAGCGCGAGTGATGCCGTGCCGCTGCGAGGCGACCGGCTCTCCCCCACCGGCTCTCCCCGCCATCCCATTCAACGCCTCTCAAATCCCTTCCTGTTTTTAGCTTCAATATAAAAACCCCCAACCCCACATCTTTTTGGCCATTTTGCTCCCTGTGCAGAGCATCCTTCCTCCCCTCCGCTCCGGCGCGTGCCCTCCATCGCGGCTGGCGCTCCTCTGCACAAAGGGAGAGAGAAGATGCTCACCTCATTTATTGACGAGGATTGTCAGGAGTCGAGGTTGCAAATGAAAGGTTTCAATCTTGAGGAGGCAAAGAGAGGGGGGGGTTGAGGAAGAGATGCCCGAGGCTGTGCAGGATGCAGGGTGCCAGCGCTGGCAGGCTGCTCAGCTCCTCTGATTACATTTTCTAGGCTGGCTGGTGGGAAGGATGGAGCAATGCCTTCAGCTCAGCCCATCGGCTTTAGCCCGAAACCTCTCCTTCCATCTTCTCCCCGTGAACAGCTTCATAACTGAGCTCTGTGGTTTGGGGGTGCTATTTGTCCTTGTAGTCTATAGCCATAGAAAGCCCCTTAAATCCCTCCTAAAGAGGAGGGCTCTCGGCGTGACAGACACGGGGACCTGCCAGTCAAAGCGAGACCCAGCGCAGCCCCGCACCCGTGGGAACCTGCCAGGAGCTGGGGGAGCCCAAGGACTCGCCCTGGGGGTTTTTACCCCTTCCAGTGGGATGAGTTACAGATTTCCTTTTTACCTTTTACCTTTTTCTCGCCATTCTGGTGTTTGCGGCTTCCCAGAGGCCACGAGCGTGTCAGTGTCACGAGCGGGTCGGAGCTCAGCGTGGGTGACCATCTGCCGTGAACACACAGACCTCAGGGGCTGGGACAGGAGGGCAAACATAAAATCATGTTTATTTTCACAGCTGTGGGTTTGGGAGGGCTGGAGTCACATCCCCTCACCCTGACTGGTGGGGACACACCAAAGCCGTGCAGAGGTGGTGCTGGTTCATGGATTCATGGCATTGTCCGAGCTGGAAGGGAGCTGCAGAGCTCCCCCAGCCCAACTCCCCTGGGGGACACCAGGGTCCCCTCGAGCACATCCCTCAGGGCTGCACCCAGGCCAGGCTGGGAAAGCTCCAGAGAAGGAGACTCCCCCCCTCTCTGGGCAGCCTGTGCCAGTGCTTGGGCACCCTCACCCCAAAGAAGTTCTTCCTCATATTCCAATGGAACTTCCCATGTTGTGCCCGTTGCCCCTCATCCTGGCACTGGGAACCACTGGGAAGAGTCTGGCTCCATCCTCCCTCACCCCCTTTAGGTATTTGTTAACAGTAATTAAATCCCCCCTCAGCCTTCTCTGCTCCAGGCTGAAGAGTCCCAGCTCCCTCAGCCTGCCCTCCCAGGGGAGATGCTCCAGCCCCCCACTGCTCCTCCGGAGCTGACCCCAGAACCGCCCTGGCAAGGATTAACGGAGCCTTTAGAGGCGGGTGGTGCTCTGTTAATGGCGGGTGACAGGGACGAGCTCCCCCCTCTGCAGGAGGCCTCGGTGCTTCGCAAGCCCGGGGGGCGCAGGCCGTACCCCGCGGCCGTTGCCATGGTAACAGCACGGACCAGGACTACAAGCCCCATCGGCCCTTGCGGCCCCCTGCGTGGCTCTCCCGCTCAGTGCGCATGCGCGCCGCCCGCCGGCGGTGATTGGCCGAGCGCAGGGAGCCAATAGGGGGCGGTGTTGCTGGGGGACGGTGCTGTCAGGGCGGGCGGGGGCCATGGCGGCGCTGGGGAGGCTTTGGCCGCGGGCTGCTGGCGGCAGGTAACGGCGGCCGCCGCCTGTCGGAGGAGGGCTGAGGGCGGGCGGGGGGCGGTGTTACCGCCGGGGGGGGATGTGACGGGGTCCCTGCTGGAAAAAAGTCATTATTTCCCCGTTGATGGCAGCGCCGGGCCTTCCCTCACTTCTCTGTTTTACTTTTCCCGAAGATTTTCTCTACTGCAGCAAGGTGCCGCCCTCCCTTTCCAGCTCCGAAGAGCCTCGGTCCTGTCACGTCCCCTGGAAAGCCATCCCTCCTTCCAGCCCCCTGGCGCCTGTCCCAGCCTCACCGTCCCGGGGCCCCTCTGGAGCCACCAGCAGGTCCGCACGAAGGCGCGCGGGAACGAGTATCAGCCCAACAACCGCAAGCGCAAACGGACCCACGGCTGGATCAAGCGCATCAGCACGCCGGCCGGCATCGAGGTGATCCTCCGGCGCATGCTGAAGGGCAGGAAGTCCCTGACCCACTGAGGGCTCTGCCCGTGGGGCTGGTGAGGCGTGGGGGGAGCCCCAGTCATGTCCTAGAGCTGCCACAACTTTGGGGTGACCCATCCTGAGTGTCTGTGCCGGGGGAGGCTGCGCCCAGCAGCAGTGACTGATGTCCCTCTGGTGTGAGGAGTCGCACTGGCTTGAGGGTGACCTCTGAGGGCTTCGTTTAATGGCCGCTTTATTAAATTGTGAAATTATTGCTGCTTTGTGTGTGTGATTCAAAATGAAACTTGTGAAAACACGAGCTGTAATTAAAGTCCCACAGCTTGCCCCGATCCTGTGCTAAAGCTGGGGAAGTTTAGGTTGGATGTTAGGAAGTTCTTTACTGAGAGGGCGGTTGGGCACTGGAATAGGCTGCCCAGGGAGGGGTGGAGTCACGGGTTGATGAGGCCATGGTCTAATGGTTAGGAATATGATGGGATAAAGGTTGGACTTGATGACCCTGGAGGTCCCTTCCACCCATTATGATTCTAATTATTCATGCAGAACTAGCAGAGGGGAGGAAAGGTGGTGTGCTGGCGGGGTTGCAGCTGCGTGTGAGCCATGGGATGGATGCCATGAGCGCCAGGCACGTCAGCAGCCTCTGCCCGCTCTGCCCCTCTGTTCCCCTGAGGTGCTTTGGGATCGGGGTCCTGGTTCTCCTCTGGGGTAGAGGCGGGGAATTGCCTTCTCCGGGCCAGCGTTGCTCGTTCACTGCCTTGTTCCTGGCGCGTAATGAGCAGCGCCTCCATCAACGAGGCCAGCGGGGCATGGGACACGGACTGCACCTCCCAGCGTGCCCCGCGGCAACCGCCACATCCGGGTCCTCCCGCTCTGCGCTCTGCCCCCCCCCACCCGGCCTTCTGTGCGGGCATTTCCTGCCTCAATCGAACCCCACGCTCCTCAGCGCCACGCTGAGTGACGGGCGCGGCGCCCAATGGAAAGCGAGAATGGAGCGGCGCGGGCCAATAGGAGCGCGCGGGGCGGGCGGCGGAGGGAGTGGGTGGGGTGAGGCGCGGCGGTGGGGGAGGGGCGGCTCCTCACGGCGAAGATGGTAGGTGCCCCTCGCCCCCCGCCCGAAATGGCGGCGCCCCCGGCCCGGTGCTGCGAGGGGAGCGCGGCCCGTACGGCCCCGTCGCCGCTGCCCCACGCAGCGCGGGGAGGGGAGGCCCCGCGGCCGGCTCCGGCCCAGCAGGGCCCGCACCCTCCGGCGTCCCCGCCCGAGGCCTCGGCGGAGGTGGGAGGGCGGTGTGGCGGCGGGGGCCCCGGCCGAGGGCTGCGCATCCCGGGGTGGCGGTACCCCACCCTCAGGGCCGGGCTGGGGGTGTGCGGGAGGTTGCTACGCCCCGAGCCCCCACCCCGAGGGCTGGAGGGCTGTAGCACCCCAAGATGGCGGGGTTCCCCTCCCCTGGGCTGGGCGGAGGAGGGGGTCGGGACACCCTAAGGGGGGGATGCACCTCTTCTCTTGGGGTGAGGGGGACTGGGACACCGCAGGCTGGGGGGGTTCCCCCCTTCTAGTGGCTGGGGTAACCGGGGGTCCGTGCTCCCCCGGGATGTGGGGTTTCCCCCACCCTCAGGGTTGGGGGGCTGGGAGCAGCTGGGGCCCTGCCAGGGTGTGGGTGCTTGCTGCACCCCCAAGGCTGGGGGGTGGGGGGCCAGAAGGGGGACATGAGAGCATCTCCGAGGTGTGGGGTGCTCCCTTGTCCCCAGGGCTGGGGGGTGGCGGGGTTGTGTGGTCCTTTCTGTCCCCCTGAGCAGCAGCAGGCACTTGCTGTGGTGGCTGTCGTGGCCAAGAGGCTTCCAGTCTCCTTCCCCCCCTCTGTAGTAACATAATTTTTGGAGAAAGAGAGTTTTCCTTCTGCTCCTCCAGAACTTTTTTTTTTGATCTTTTGAGGTCCCTTCCAGTCCCTAACATTCTGTGATTCTGTGTGATTTTTTTTTCCCAGCTTTTTGCTTTTAGATGAGGATTGTCATCTTCCTAGGAAGCTGAGCACCCTTGTTGACACGGGAAGAGTAAATACATCTTATCTCTGCCTCACTTCCCAGATCTTAGCAGGAACTGGTGGTGTCTTCTGAGGTTGCATAATTGCATTTATTGCAATTATGGGGATTTTTTTTTCTGAGTTTGCCTTTCCCCAGAGGAAACCAGGCCTGGTTTTTCACTCCCATGCAGGGTGCTCCATCAGCTTCACTTGGCCAGGGTGCTCTTTCCTTGGTTAAAGAGTGGCAGGAGCGTTTCCTCGTGTGACATTATACCAGGGGGGAGGTATGACTCGCTGTGCCTTGTGCCCTAGGTGTGTAAACACAGTGCTGACCTCCTGGGGTTTATTTATCTGCTGCCCTTGGAGCAGATAAGGATCACTGCGCTTGGGGTATTGTCTAATTCTGAATATCCAGGAATATGACTCTGTGTAATTCCCCTGAGGGGGCCTTTTGGGTGATCTCTATCGCCCCGATCTGTGTGTAGCCAGCATGATTATTATTATCAGAGGGACAGTCTGTGTCACCAACAACCAGGCTTTGCAGTTGAACTGGTGGTGAGTGCTTAACCTGCTGGTTGGAGGCTCGGTTGAAGTGTCCATTGAGTTGTTTTAGCATTAGTGTTCTCAAGCTGAGTTCTGGCTGGGCAGTGGGCACTGCTGGCGGGGCTGGACCTGGTCAACACGAGCCACTGCTGGCCTGAGGAAAGGAAAGGTGGTGGCCAAGAGCCAGGGATGCTTGTGGCTGTTGGAACTGAGGTCTTGGGTGTTGTCTGAGTGTTGTAACCTTCCTGCTTGTGGCTCTGTGCTCAGGTGCTTTCTCTCCTGCTTCGGTTGTTTATATGGTAGAGAGAGGGGAGGAAGATCCCACATTGACCATTGAAATTGTGTTTTGACTGATAATTTTAACAGGGTTTTTTGCTGCTTACTGGATATAACTCGCTCTGCTGTGGAAGTCCATTAAAAGACTGTGGAATCTCTGGTGGGAGCTGTGATCCTGCTCACCCAACCTCTTTCCAGGGATACGTAGGCTCTGCCAGACCAAATTCCCAGTTGGAAAGTAGAGAATAGCCTGGAGTGAGGAGCTTGGGGTGAGCTGTAGCTTATTGAAGAGGTACTTGGAGTTGTCTGCTGCTACATAGGAGCAGTTATTTTCCATTCCTATAAGTAATGTAAGTGTATGGTAATAAACCAAGTAGTTGTCAGGCTTTTCCTGCACTAAAAGGAATGCAGGACGTGTCTGTCCCAGGCACAGGGAAATGCTGGTGGTCCTGTGGGGGTTAAGACAGGCAAAATAAACATGAAATTTGCTGTTTGACTCCCCCCCTAAGTCTGGTATTTTAAGATGATTTCAAAAACCAGCTGTATGGGAAGGGTTAAATGTCAGTAGAGTTCTCTTTAAGAACAAAAGTATGAATAATATTTTCTGGTGTGGTTAATTATAGCTGTTTGTTTTGAATTAAAGATGCTGCATTAATAAAAATACTGGCTTCTATTTCAATGAAAACAATGTCTTCCCAGCTAGCAGTTCTGTAGCAATAGTGGCTTCTAACACTGAAATTAAATGACTTCTCATCCTTCACCTTTCTTTTAAAATTGCTTGAAAAGAAGGTGATGCATGTCCTGGAGTAGGATCTGTTAGTGTTTGGTGGGACAGGCTGTGGGGTTTTAAGCATCGTTAAGGTACAGGCAGCTGATTGAGTGACCTGGAAGGGACTGTTCTGGGGGTTCCCCCTCCTCTGCTCATCACACAGGTACCTCTTATATTCATCACCCATTTTCTCTTGACTCTAAAGACATTACTGGGCATCTTCTTGTGTCTCTGCTATGAGTAGGGAGGCTCCAACATGCTTTTGAGCTCGATTTTTCTCCTGGCCCCTTTCTCCTCCCAGCTTCCTTTTTTACTTCAGCTTAATTAAACTGTCAGGGCTCCACAAATACAAGTTACAGACCAAATTCCCAGCTGGAAAGTAGGGAGTAACCTGGAGTGAGGAACTTGGGGTAAGCTATAGCTTGTTGAAGAGGTACTTGAAGTTGTCTTTTCCTAAATAAGAGTTATTTTCTGTTCTTAGAAGGAATTTAAGTGTGTTGGTAATAAAACCAGGTAGTGTTCAGGCTTTTCCTGCAGTAAAATAGATGAAGGATGTGTCTGTGTCTCTGGATGTGGTGGAGAGACAGACAGCTTTGCTGGCCTGTGTGGCCAACAGTTTGGTTGTGAGCAGTGATCTAACTGCTTCCATCAAAACTTGGGATGATGATGACTGTTATTTTGATGTACCAGTAGCCTTGATGCACACAGGAATGTGATCTGGGGCCAGGCTGATAAAGGTGTGATAAAAATGGGGCTTTTGTGGGGCTGTGGAGTCAGCCTTGGTCTGTGACGAAGAATGTGAACTGGGAGAGCGAAAAAGCAACTGGTTTGATATGGTGTGGTATTCAAGGCCTTCAGACGTCAGCTGAGGAGCTCAGACAAGGCTGTGGCAGAGTTTCTCTGGTGAATTCTGATCTCCTCCTCTGTGTGGTGCCACTCTTCCTTCTACAGAGCTCGCCCAATTGGACCCGTACCTCTTTTCAATCACCTGTACACCAAAAGATATTCAATTCTAATTGACTTAATGAACTGTGGGGATATAAGGAGCCAGATGCAGCAGCTGGGGGCTGGCTCACTTGCCAAAACCAACCCCAAACTGGCTTTGTAGTCCCACAACCATCTCGCTGGCTGGGACCTGGCAGCATCCTTCAGCTCCTAACGTTGTTGCTCTTAACAACCTGGGCAACCCCTTCAAGAATCAGCACGAACACCACCTAGAATATCACTCTTTCATTCCTCACCTGCTTCTTTCTTTGTGTTCTCTGTCTCTCCAGGCAGATTTTTTGAAAGGATTACCAGTCTACAACAAAAGCAACTTCAGCAGATTCCATGCCGACTCCGTATGTAAAGCATCAGTAAGTATCACTACATCCTGGTGCTTTGGGGGAAGGTTTTCTTGCACAGATCAAAGGATCCTCAAACGAAATAAGCTTGAAATGGGTATTTTGTGTGTTAAAAAGCCACACGTGGTCACAGCTGATAGTTCACGAGGTGAGATTGGTGGAAAACTTCCTGCTTGCTTTGGTGAGGAATGTGTCCTCGTGTCAGCCAGACCACATCCGTGGTGCTTCCTTTCTATCTGCAGCCTTTAATAGTAGTCTTATGCCCTGGAAAACATATGGAAAATGGACCTCCCTCTTTATAGATGTGTTTTAAGAAGCTGTAGCCACACTGTGTCATCATATCACAACGCATTTGCAGCCTGCCTTAATGAGGGTCTTTTGGTTTAGCTGTGCTTGGGTTAAAAATCACCTTTTTGCTGTCTTTGTTCTGTAACTGTTCCAATTCTTCTATAGAACAGAAGACCATCGGTATATCTTCCCACGAGAGAATATCCATCTGAACAAAGTAAGTCTGCCCTGCTAAAGTTTGAGGGTTTTAATGATTTTATTAACATCTGGCATACACATCATCTCCCTTGTTTTAAACTTCACATCAGGTGATATTATATAGTGTAATCAGATATTATTGAGCTGTCACCACAGTGATTAGCAGTATCTAGTTACTGGGTTTGGTGCTTTTCCTCTGTCCTTAGGAAGTAATAATCAGTGTCCCTGCATACTGTTTTTTAATTAAAATGACCACATTTACTATGTGACATAACGTGGGTGTTGCGCTGTTTTAAAAGTCATCTTTGGAGTGACCTCAGTGTGGTTTTTCTCTCTCTTTTGGCAGTCATAGTAACAGAAAAGACAAATATCCTCTTGCGTTATTTACATCAGCAGTGGGACAAAAAGGTATGGTTGCGTTTTCTTAATTTTAACCTTTTTATCTCGATTTGCTGGCTCAGGTTGATTGAGCTTAATATTGATCTCTGCCCAAATGTTGAAGATTCATTAAGAGAAAGTGAGCCAGTCCTTGTGATGCACTTCAGCGAAGGGTGGTGTGAGGAGGCTCTGTCTCTGCACAACCCTTCTTTGAAGAAAACAACTTTCCCTTCCAAAGTCAGGGACGTGAACTCCGTGTTTAGTCTAGAACTCGGGAGGCTGCAGTTACACCTCTCACTGACTGCATTTTTCCTTTGTGACCTTGGCAAATTGGTCTGCCTGTGCCTCGGCGGCTGCTTCACAGCCTGGATGAAGCTCAGCTTACCTCCCAGGGCTGCTGGGATGGATGAGCTTGTGCAGGATGTGGAGGCACTGGTGAGGCCGTGCGAGTACCCTGGGGATGCGGGACGCACCAATTGGGACGCTCTAGCTAAGGTTGGAGAGTTAGGGAGCTGGGGTAACTGGGCTGGGAGTACTGAGAGCAAGGTGATGGTGTAGGTGTGGAGATGTCGAAGCGGTGAGTGAGGTCATGGGCAGAGCAGAGGTGGTGGGAGAACAGGGGGAGAGGTTAAGTCTGGGGAACCTTGAAGCTGAAATGCCTTTGCATGTGACAGAAGATTTTGATAAGTTCAGGGACTGACGGAAAGCAGATATTGAGATCTATTTGAGGCCTATAAATAAAAGGTGCTGAGGTCAGTGGTGTTTTAGTGCCACTCTCAGATCTGAAGAACAATCTAGAAGGAGCTCCTTTTGGCTTTGGGCAGAATCCTCCTCCGTGTTTGTTCCGCTGTGCCTCTTAGGTCATCGCAGCGCTTTATTCCATCCCAAACTGCCACAAGCAGGAATTGGTTCTGCCAGCACCACCTCCCACCACAGTCTCAGGCTCTGGGGAGTTTCACTGTGGCTTTCTCTGTCCCAACAGAATGCAGCGAAGAAGAGAGATCAAGAACAAGTGGAAATAGAAGGTGAGAATTCGGCGCCGCCACGGAAAATCGCTCGGACAGACAGCCAGGATATGAACGAGGACACTTAAACTCTTGGCTTTCTTCTCTACTACTTTGCAGGCGCTTCCTGTTTTGTCTCAAGTGTGTAAATTTTGCCCCCATCTCTCCCCCTTCCACTATGCAGCCCAAACCACTTCTGACTTCTTAGGAGCCAATGTATTTATTTTTTTTTCTCCTCCCCCCGGCCCCTGACCTCCATTTTTTTTATTTATGCCGTAAAACTTACGGAGCAATGGTGGAACAAGTTGGTAAATGATATAGTATAACCTTAGTTCCTCCTTTCTAAAAAAATATACGCTGTCACTTTCACAGGTTTTGTTGAATCTATTCCCTAATCCACCAGATGTAGCTGTGGGAGCTGGGTTGGAGATGGGGGTTATTCCAGAACCCTTTGGTGGGATAAGTTTTCCCATTTACTCATTGACATATTACAAGTGGTTAACTCTTTTTTGGATGTGCCCAATCCAGCCATAAGTGTGGGGCCTCACTGTTTTATCTCAAATATTCTGAAACTGGCACTGCACTAAAAAAAACCCCAAACAACCCATCCCACAAATCAACGTGGGTGTCATTTAGGGTTATGCTGATCTTAGGTGTTGTCAACTTGATCTATCAGTTGTATTCCTGGTCTGTCCCGTAAGGGCCACGCTCGTTTGGCAGGGTACATTGATCTCATGCATCAGTGGTCATGGAGAATTCAAGTGAAAGGTGTGTTGCTTTTGTTGCTCTTAAATTCTAACCGTCTCTTGGTCTTGGAACGGACTGGTCCGTGCGACTGCTCCGCTGGGAGAAAAGGATGCTCTTGCCCTCTGCTGGGTGTTTGATCAGCAGTGTGTTCAAGCGTCGTGTGGTGGAACGGAGTGGGGTCTGTGCCTGGCTGGAGAGGTCTGGGAGCACCTCAGTGACACGATGGAGTTCTCTGTCCCAGCTGCCTGCTCTCAGTGATGGTACCTTGCGTTTTCCTGCCGTATCAGCCCATCTGGAGCAGAATCCAGGACTCAGAGTTGACCCAAACGTGAGCTTCCATGGTCTCTGAAGACCAATCTCTTTTGGACTGTGACAGTTCAGTGCCTGTTACCTGTTAACCCTTCACTGACTCTTCAGGAAGAGCCACAACAGAGACCTGTAAGTCATGTAGGTGGATCCAGAGGTTCAGAGACTAAAAGGAAAACAAACATCATCACCTGAAGGGGCCAGGGAAGGTGTAGCTTAGTAATGATGTCTTGTCTGCTTGGAGCTGACTTCACACTGTGTTAGTTTAAATTGTTGCATTTATAGCTGTGGTTTTTGGTTGTTTTTTTTTTCCTCGTTCACAAATCCTAACCACCAAGAGAATCACAGGAACATTTATTTCTAGAGATCCTGGGAAGAGCAGGACACGGCTCCCGTTGTGTTTTTCAATGTCTTGTTAGGCACCAAGTTTCTGATGCAGTGAGTGAATTTAACACCAAATAGTTTAGAACTTTCTACCTGCCTCAAAGAATAAAAAACCCAACCAAACCACGTTACCTTTTTTGCTATGGTAGTAAAACCTCCAAATTCCTGGAACGTCGTCGAAGATGCCAACTGTGTTGGTGAAGAGAAAAGGTGTTTGGGTTCCTGTGTGATTTCGTGGCGATGGCAAGAGGAATCTTCTTGGAGTTACACTGTCAGAAAGTGCTTTTGTGACTGAAGATGCTGCGGGGGTGCCCGGCCTCGCAGGGACCACCTGAGGCTGAAGGATCCTTTGAAGAGCTGCGAGGTTCCACGGAGGAGATGAGCGTGGAGCTGGTGGTAACGCGTGACCAATGTGTGTGTGTGTGTGTGTGTGTGTGTGTTCGGCCAAGCTGGAGAGCTGCGACCTCGCGGTCGTGTTTGTACAGTCCCTTAAAGCTGTAAAACCCTGTCTGGTTCTGGGGCGAGGTGGCAAGGTGTGAGCTTTGCTGACTCCTCTGCTAGACAGAGTGATGTGCTATTAAAGAGAGCTGGCAGTTCCTACCCGTGGTAAACCCCCGTCTTTGTTCCCTCCTTGTGTCTTCTCAACATCCATCTCCGTGGTTTTTTGGGAGCCTTGGAGATATTTCTGGGATTTTTTAGGAGGTGTAAGGAAGTTGTGTCTTTAAAGTAGTGATGAGAGCCTTCAAAGGGATGTCACTCAGTGTCACTGCTTGGGTTTTGCTTATCTTGGTGGCTGTGTGGATTTGAGACCCACAGTGAGGCTTTCTGCGGCCCGTCCACCGAAGTGAGCTCCCTTCCTTCCTCCTCCCTTCTCCACCTCCCTTCCCACACCGCTGCTGCCTCCAGGGCGCTGCTCTTGCCCTTTGATCCCACCTTTTAACACATGGTAAGTGGATTTATAAGGGTTTGAAAGTGGCCTGGCACATCTTACTTGCCGAACTGTGACTTCCTGGTGCCTTAGTGCATTGAAAACAACAAAAAAATGCTTAAAAAAACCACCAAACCCTTGATTTTTGCTGACCACGCTCTTTGTATAATCCCAAGCTCCTCCAATTTCCAACTCTTTACAAAGAGACTGAGCTTTAGTGACCCTCGGGGGGTTTTGTATACGTCTGCGTAGTGGTATTTTTATTTCTGTTACCAATATATACTAAAGCTTTGGGGTTTTTTTTAATGAGATACTTGTCAGAGAGCAGAATTTTGGTTGGTTTTCGTTGAACAGCACATCTTTACTCACAGCTCAGCACAGCAGAAGCGTGTTCCTTGATGTCAGGGTCCATCTGGAAGCAGCCCCTTGAGTGAGGTTCCTCTTCCCAGGCGTCTGTCCCCGCTGCCAGCAGTGAGGTGTCTGCTGGGGAAGCTGAGGATGTGAAAATTTAGGTTAGGCACTGCTTTTTTTTTAAGGTAAAAATACACTAGTGACTGATGGGGAGGGAAAGTGAAAGTTTGGTTAGGTTAAGAGCACTTTTTAGGGGAGAAATAGTTAAAAGCAAGACTGTAAGAAGTTTTTAGATGCGTTGTGCTGTAAGAGGAGAGGGTTTAGCACCATTTCCATGCGTTGGGTCCGGTTTGTTTTTAAAAAAGCCGTGTTTTGTCGGCCTTGGTGCTGGGCTGTGTGTGGTGTGGGGTGCTGAACCCCACAGGTTGTGCTGAACCCCAAGGACACCTCAGCCCAGGCGCTGTTTTCTGCCATCCCAGTAACCCCCATGCTGTCAGTGACCTCCACGTGTGGCAGGCTGTGAAGTTTGGGGTAAATTAGCTGGAAAATGGGGTTCTTCCCCTCCCTGGTACATGCCTGGACTGTTCTCTGAGAGGCAAATTTTGAACCTGCTGGACACTCAGCATTTTCCCTCGATGCTGGGTAGTTACAACTTCAAAGCTTTATTTTCTGGTGAGCTCTGAGCACTGCAGCTCTCAGCTCTGTTCCCATTTACTGTTGCCTGGCTTAATTTTTTTTTATTTTTTTAAGATTTTTTTTTTAAACAGCTCTGCATATCTATAGTAAGAAAACTAATTTGTTTTTCCTGGATTAATGCCATCAAAGGAATTGTGTGACGAGCTGACTGTGACCAGAGGGGTTCCAGTTGATCTCTCACCGTGTCATGTTTTGTCTTATGGTTTTTTTTGATGTGTAACAGAGAGTGGGAAATCCTTTTATTTAAAGAAAAAATTAGTTTTCTTTAAAGGAGAGCTGGTTCCACTTACCTGGGGGGCAGCTGAGGGTGTTTTTGGGAGTGCTGCAGAGGACGTGCTGGCTGTTGCCAAGAGCTCATGGCTTTGGTTAAGCACAAACTGACCTTCACGCCATGCTGACCACGCTTTGGGGTTTCTGTGCCCTGCCAGCCCCAGCGCAGCCCCGGGGTCTGCTCTGACAGCTGATGGGGGGATGTTGGCCACTAGTCATCACCCAAAAAAAGGCTGAGTCAGCAGGTTATGCAGGTGGACTGGCTGTGCCAGCTGGCTCGTGGCTCGTGGTGGTGTCCAGCCGATGTGAAATGCCACTCACGGCGTCGGCTTGCGGCGTTGGTCCTGGGACGCGTGCGCTGGCAGCCGAGGGGTGTTTGGTGTACGAGGTGTGTGTCAGCTCGAGGGTTTAATGTCAGGGAGGAGATGGAACCTTGGCTGTTTTTAACTGCTGGGGGATAAAAACATCATTTGAACCTGGCCTGCAGGGAGGAACAGCTCTAACCGACCCAGGGGCATGGAATACCAGCTTCCAAATTCTCTTCAAGACCAAGATTTGGGTTTTAAAGGCAGAACTTTCCAAGTGTGTCCCCAGATATGCAGATCTAAAGCTCCCTATGTGTGTGACTTTAGAAGTGGGTTGTTGTAGGGATTAAAAACCCAAGTTTTCTTGGTGATCTTAGTGCTTTTTGAGGAGTCTGGGTGGCTTTAGCCTCTGGGGGAGAGCTCTGGGGTTTGCTGATGGAAACCTGGGAGTGAGCGTTCAGTGAGCTCGAAGCCAGCGCTGTTAAAGCTTCACCCCATTTCAAATTGTTTGGTTTTTTTATATGGCAGGTGCTGGCTGAGGGAGTTGGGTGACCCAGGGTGAGGTTTTTGGTGGGTCCCATGCCCTGACCAGCTCCTTGGAGGTGAGAGGTGACCCCATGGGGTGGCAGAGCCACCCTGCAGCGCACAACTAAGTCATTTGTACTCTTGCTATGACTGCTTTTAATTTCCTTACCTTCATGACCAAACCAGACTTTCTTTGGTTAGTGACTAGTGGGAACATCTCCCTTTGCCTCCTTGCTGCCACTCCCCAGGACGACTCGTCCCTGTTCACTCTTCGGTGCCCGCTGCCGTCCCCAGGATGTGACATTAAACACGCTCAGTGCTTTTATTTTTCCCCAAGACATGATACTGAACAGCTCAGATGCTCTTTGGTGTGTTGATAAGTGGTGTGTGAGCAGGGGCTGAGGAGCACTGCCTGGTTTGTCCCTTGGTGGTGGCTGCAGGGACGTGGGGTGAGCAATCAGTGTCAGGAAGGGAATGCTCAGAGCTGAGTCACGGCGTCGCCTCTGCTACGGCTGTGCTGGTGTCCAAACGCATTCATTTCTTATTAATCAGCACATGGTGTGCCATTAACGAGCTTTATTGGGTATTTTTAGTTAAACCACCCCTGTCCTTGGCTGGTCACACATCAGAGCTGAGGGTCAGAGCAGCTTGGTCACCCCCAACCGCTCCGGACTCCCATCCCAGGCTGCTTTTTACAGCGCGGCATCGAGCTCGTGAGTCTTTGTCACTTCCAACTTCTCTGTGTGACTTCAATTTTCCTCTTTTGCAAAAAAAAAATAATCTTGTGGGGCCAGGAGAAGGAAGCTGGGTGCTGGCAGAGGGGCTGCCCTCGTGGAGTGACTGTAAATACGCCGTGAGTCCGATGTTGTGCCTGTTGGATTCTTCTTTTTGTTGCATTTATTTTTAAACTATTCCATGTTTGATACTGTGTATAATAAATTTGCAGAATTTAGAGGATTAGAACTTCCTTTATTCTTCCTCTACCTGATGATACACACGAGAGCTGCGGTGTGGCTTGGACTCATCCTTGTGTCTCGGAGCTTTAAGGGTGACAGTGTCCCTAATGTCCCCTTCCCTGGTGACAGAAGCCCTGAGCCTTGTGGCAGTCATTTAACCCACGCCTCAGGTTTGTTGAAATATATTTTTTTTTTTATTGCATTACTGCAGGTTTTACAAAAATATGACAAAATAAATTAAAAAGAAATAAATAACCCCCACCCCCCCCCCCCCTTCACTTCTTTTAATTACCAAAGAAAGAAAATGCAGCAAGGGAAAATAATAATAAAACAACTTAACTCTTCCCACCTTTGTCCAGTAACAGCCCAGGAGGGTGAGATCCCAGCCAGGTGGCTGCTTGTAGAAATAATTTATAGAGAGAAATGTTTAAAAATGGCCTGGGATGGGGGGTCCTGGGGGCAGTGGGACCCCCCCTCTCCCCCGGGAAGCGGTGCAGGAGCAGATGGATCCAGGGCTGTTACTGTCAGGAGGGAAATGGGATAAAATCAACTCCCTTTAAAGCCCGGCGTGTGTTCAGGAAGGGCAGAGGTGAGGGGTGGTGTCCCCCCCTCCAGCCAAACCAAGAGAAATGGAGAAGGGGAGAGCACCCCTGGCTGCTCTCGGGGTGAGGTGTGGGCTCAGCAGCCCCACGAGGGCTAGTGGGGGTGACCTGGTACCCCCAGCAGGGCCAGGGGCTTTTCTGCCATCACTCGGTGTTCTGGGACACGGCCGTGGTGGCGCTGCTCTCGCTGGGTTTGTCCCAGTTTCCCAGCCCTTCCCTTTTCCCTGGCCCTTGCCCCAGAAATCTCTCCTGCATCCTCTGCTCATCACAGGGCTGGGGCGGGGGGTGAGGATGTTCTGGGGGGGTTCTGGGGACAGCAATGCTCTGGGTTGTCCCCAGCTGATGTGGGGGTCTTGTCCCCACTGCAGGGAGCCCACCCCAGTGGGGGGGACGATGCCCTTGGCACTGGAGAGCATCTCCCTGCCCGCCCGGACCCTCAGCAGCACCTCACCCCCCCTGGTAAAGCCTTTGCCCTCCCCTGCCCTTATTGCTGTATAAAATGGCTTTGTTCAGGGACAGAACACAAGTGATGTGATGCGTGGAAAGAGATGGAGGGGGGGGAAAAACAACCTGATGTTTTCTACAGCCCAGGCCTTGGGGAGAGAGGGGTGCGTGGACCCCGCCGGGGCCTGGACCAGGCACAGTGATGGGGTGGGCGCCCCCCTGGCAGCCCCCCAGCTCTCCCCTCCTTGCTTTGGAAGTGGTTGGTGGGCAGGAGGGGGGGGTGGATGTCCCCAACCAGGTCACCCTATGGGCACTGCGTTGGGGTGGCACCGCCCCAGCCCCCAAAGCGAAGCAGCACCGAGCAGAAAAGCGGGGGACAGCCGTGGGGGAGCCCCCTACCCTGCGGGGACGGCAGCTCTTAAAGCACTGAGGCTGCACCCGGTGACAGCAGAACTGCTCCCACCCCCCACCCTGCCCATGCTGGGAGCTTGGGGTCCCCCCCAGCCCCGCTCCTGCTCCCGGGCTCCGGCGCCGCCTCCACGCACGAGTGCCTTATTGCGAAATAATTCCACGGAAGAGGAGAGCGAGGGGAAGGGGCACGGTCCCGGCTCTGCCCAGCGCGGTGCCAGCTCTCGCCTCGGCTGAAGAAGGGGAAGGAGCCGCTGGCCTTGGGTTTCGTTTGGGTTTTAGTGCAAGAAATGCTGCCCATGCACGGGGGTCCGGGGGGCTGGCGCTGGCTGCTCGCCCCCCACCCAACCGGCTGCGGGCAGGGGACGTCCCGGTGCTGCGGGGGCTGTAGGCACGGGTGGGTCAGGCTCCTCGCGCCGCTGCTCCCCTGGTCCCATCCCTGTGACGAGCTGTGTCCCCAGGGCTGGACTCCGACTGCTGGGGGCGGTGGGTGCAGTGCCGGACTGGGACCCGTTGGGATGCTCCATCCAAGGTCACGGCCAGCCCCTGCTGCTGCCCGCCCCCGTGGCACTTTGCTTGGATGTCCTCGGAGCGGGGGGACGCCGCCGGAGCGGGGGGCGAGGCGGCGGAGGGGCTGGAGGGACGCGAGGGGCCGCGGCGGAGGGGGACGGTGCAGGGCGAGGGGTGCTGGCACCCAGCGGGCTCACCCAGCCCTGCGCTCCCCACGCTGGGGGACAGCGAGGGGTGGCAAGAGGGTGACGGTGTCCCCAGGAGCGGGCAGCCCCGCTTGCTCCCGCTCCCCCAGAAGGTCCGGTTAGAGTTTGTAGCCCCCGCTCTCCTCCTCCGCCCGGCTCTCCGGCTCCTCCCGGCCCCCCTCCTCCAGTGCCCCGTTGAGATGGGACTTGCTGGGGACCGGCCACTCGCCCACGTCCCCCGAGGGGCCGGGCCGGGGCTGGGGGGAGGCAGTGGCGCCGTTGCCCCCGGTCCCTTCGGACTTGCCGAAGTTGAAGAGTTTGCCGGGATTGAAGGGCTTGGTGGGCGACTGGACCTTCTCGGTCCCCGCGTCCCGCTTTGTCTCGGGGGATTTCAGGAACTTGAAGCTGAGGAAGCCGGGGAGTTTGTTCTCGCTGCCCGTGGGGGACTGGGGGGACCTGGCGGTGGCCGTGCTGCCGGTCCCGGTCCCCCCGGAGAGGAACTTGCCCTGCAGTGGGATGATCTGCTTCAGCTTCATCACGTTGTTGGTGGCCAGGAGGGAACTGGGTCGCTTGGGTTTGTCGGGGCCGTGCGAGGAACCCCCGGAGCCCTTCCCTTTGCTCTGGCTCTTCTCGTGAGCCGGGTCCTGCCCGGTGGCCTCGGGCTTGGCCTCGTCGCGGCTGGCCTCGCGCTCCCTGCGCGCCTGGTACTCGGCGTGCCGCTGCCGCTCCTCCTCCTCCCGCTTGCGCCGCTGCTGCTGCTGGAAGTGGTGCTGCGCCTGCCGCTCGTGCTTCTGCCGACGGGGAGCCCGTCAGCGCCAGGGACGCCTCGGGGAGCCCCCTGGGGTGGGGGACGGGGGGGTCCCCAGGAGGGTCCCGCTCTGGCGTCGCCTACCTTGAAGGCCTCGCGGCGCTGGTACTCCAGCTTGGCCATCTCCTCGGCCACCCAGGCGGGGATGTCGGGGATGGCCACTTGGATGATGTACTTCAGGAACAGGGCGAAGTGCTGTGGGGCGGCACGCGGGGCTGGCTGAACGTCCCCACCCCGGCCCCGGGGGCACTGCCACCCCCTCCCAAAATCACCCCACGAGGGATGGGGGACGGCAGGGACCCTGCAGTGACACCCTGGGGGGGGTTCTGCGCCCCAGCTCGGCAGCGCCCACCACCTGCAGGGAGCTGCCTGGGGTTGCAGCAGAGGGTTTAGGGCTCAGGCTCCATCCCTGGAGGGGAAGTTCTGCAGGAGCCTGAGCCAAGACGACCCCTTATCCCCATGGGGAGACCCTACAATGACAGAGGGGCACGGAGCGGGTGGCGGGTGCGAGCCCCGTACCTCCAGCACCACCACGGAGATGATGGCCCCCTCGGGGCTGAGCCAGGGGAAGAGGCGCTGGAGCTGCCCGCACTGCGCGATCAGGTAGCAGTTGACCACGATGGCCAAGACACCCATGGCTTCCATCACCTTCTGCAAGAGCCACAGCGCCGGGGATGAGCCCCCGCCCAGCTGGGGACCCCACCAGGGCCCCCTGTGCCCCCAGCCCACCTGCCACTGCCCGATGCTCTCGACCCGCTGGCCGAAGGGCCGCTGCAGCCCCGTGCAGAGCTTGAAGGCGTCGCTCCGGATCTCGATGACGTTGTTGACCAGGGCGCACATGGCGGCCAGGGGGAAGGCGGAGGAGAAGAGCACCACGTAGCCAAACTGGATGAACATCTCCTGGTAGTCCTGGAAGGTGTCCTGGGGAGGAAGAGGAGGAGGAAGAGCACGTTGTGGTGGGGCTGGGGGGGGGGGTTACGCTGCATCCTACCATCGCCGTGGTGCTGCTCACCTTGTACTTCTTCATGCAGCTCTCCACCTCCGCCTGCGTCAGCTGCGTGGAGTAGTCCTCCTCCGGCGGGTCGATCCACGACGCCCGGTTGCGCTTCCGCCCTTCCTCCTCCCCCTCCTCCTCCTCCTCCCGACCCTCCGCCGCTCGCCTCCTCCGGCCGGCCCGCGGGACCACCGCCGGCTCCGCCGCCTTCACCGGGCTGCCGGGGGGCCCTTCAGCCTCCTCCTCATCCTCGCAGAGCTCGAAGACGGAGGCGGGGTCCATGCCCTTCTCCACCATGGTGGGGCTGCCCTCCTCCAGGAAGCTCTCGTCCTCGGGACCACCGGGCTCCCCCCCGCGCCGCTCCGCCTTCTCGATGAAGCTCACCTTCTTCAGCTTCAGCCCGCAGTCCAGGGCGCTCTCCTCCTCCGAGTCCGACTCGCCACGCTCTTCCTCCTCCTCCTCTTCCTCCGGCACCCCGCACCCCCCGTTCAGACACTTCTTCTCCCCCCGCTGGCCCTCGGGGGGGGCCGGGGGGCGGCGGCGGGGGGCGAGGAGGTGGAGGATGGCGTGGGCGAGCTGGCGCAGGCTGTGGAGGTCGAGGTCCCCGCGGCGCAGGCGGTGGTACAGGTGGGGCTGTGACACCTCCCGCACGTTCTGTAGGAACTGGCGGGTGATGAGCAGCGTGGCCAGCATCTGCGTGGGGACACACGCTGTCACCCAGGGCGGGGGCGGGACAGCACCCAGGGGTGTCCCTGCATCCCCATCTCCTGCCCCCGTGGCCGTGATGGCACAGTGGGACCCCCCCCCTCCTGTGACCCCCCATCGGTGGCTGCCGATGGGGTGGGACCTCAGGGCGTGTGTGCCCCCGCCAGCCGGGGCTGGGGACGCCCATCTCCCTCCCGGGGGCAATGGGGGTCCCGAGGTGGGGTGTGGGGGGATGCCCAGACCCCCGCCCCCCCCCCCAGCTCCTACTTTGGATACTCCCAGTCTCCAGCAAAAGCCCAGGAGGCCCTTAAGGAAGATGAGGGAGAGGTGGAGGTGGAGGAGGATGAAGGGAAGGAGAGCCTCTTTGAGCTGACGCACGAGGCTTTGGGAGAGAGAGAAGATGAGCAGGAGCTGTGGAAGGGACAGAAGGACAGAGAGAAGGACAGACAGACAGACAGACAGAGAGACACCGTGAGCGGGAGCTGGGGACCGCGTGCAGCCTCCGGCCGGGAGCGCAGCAGCCAGGGACCGCGGCGGGGGCGTGCGGGGACACCGGCCCCGCGGGGAGGGGGTGGTGGCGGGGGTGGGGGGTCGAGGACATCCGTCTGTCCGTCCGGGTGATGCCGGGGGGGCTCAGGGCAGCCCCGCCGCCCCCGGGCACAGCCCCTTACCTCCTTCAGCCGCTCCATGTCTTTGAGGTAGAAACCGATGTAGAAAAGACTCAGGTATGAATTTACAAACTGAAACTGTGGGAGATGGGTGGGGGGGTGAGCGCAGGGTGGCTGCTGGGACCCCCCCTGTCCCCTCTGTGTCCCCCCCATCCCCTCTGTCCCCCTCCCCAGGGCCTCACCAGGACGATTTTGATGATGAGGTGTTTCTCGTAGGCACTCTGCAGGCGATAATTCTCTGCAAAGCAGAAGAGGGGGGGGTTCAGGGGGGAGCTGAGGAGGGGTCCCAGCACCCATTCCCCCCCCCCCACGCACCCATGTCGTTCAGCCAATAAGCGATCTTCTTGTAAACCTCGTCGCAGGCGGTGACGATGACAGCCAGGACGATTTTGGGGAGGAAACGGATGATCCGGGGCAGCTCCTGGATGCTCAGCACAAATTCCTGCAGGGATGGGGATGGGGTCAGTGGGGAGGGTGGGGGGGTGCTGGCAGCCTGGTGGGGGTGGGGACACAAGGACCCACCTGGAGCTGGAAGCAGCCCAGCATGAGGAGGAAGACGAAGGAGAGGCAGGCGAGGCAGACGGGCAGGCTGACCAGGCACTGGAAGAGGAGGCGTTTCCACGGCGGGTAGTAAAACTCCTCGGCGCTGGTCACGGGGCTGATTCTCTTAATGCCCTAATTTGGGGAGGGGACACAGCAGTGTGTCACCCCCCCCACACAGTGGGGACCCCTCCGTGACCCCCTCGGGGTGGAGGGTGTCATGAAGGTGCCAGTTCTCTGCACTGAGGCTGGGTGGCTCAGTGGGGTCAAGGGGGCTCAGCAACCCCAGGGACCACCCCCCCCCTGCCCCCCAAGGCATTGGAACACCCCCCCCAAAAGCCTCACCCTGAACTGGGGCCGGGGCTCCTCGATGGACTCAGCCGGGGTGTCCAACGTCCCCCATTTGTAGGCGAACTCGGCCCCGCGGCGCTTCCACTCCTCGAGGAAGAGGGTGGACCAGATGACGTTGAAGATGGCGAAGACCACGCAGCAGATGTCCTGGCTGGTCTGGGGGACAGATGGCACCAACTACACTGGGGTCTGTCCCCTCCTGTCCCCAAAACCCCCCCATGCAGCCCTGGGGAGCCGCATGGTGCCACCCCAGCCCCCCCCACTCCCAGCATTAAAGCATCACAGGGAAAGCCTGGATGGAAACCAACCCCCAGCCCCAAAATGTGGGGGTTTGCCCCATTCCCCAGCCCCTCCCACCTGGTCGCTCTCGGTGAAGGTGTAGAGGATGGAGCCGAAGACGGCGGGGTACACCATGGCCGAGGTGTAGAAACCCAACCAGGCGAAGTACATGGCGATTTTCACCCCAAAGTAGTCGCAGATCTCATCTGGGGGGGGACCAAGGGGGGGGTAAGCATGGCCAGGACCCCCAGACCCCCCCATGCCACCCCCCTAGCGCCGTACCGAGCGGCTGGGCCTCGCAGACCGCCTGCACCCAGGACTTCATGAGCCGCTTGAGGATCCTCTGCTCGTGCAGCGGGAAGAGCTGCTGGATGACGCCGCGGGCTGCCAGCTCCGGGACTGTGTCACAGGGCATGGGGTGAGGGACAGGGTGTGGGGGCGCCACCAGCCCACCCCAGCCCCCTCCCCATGCGTGTCCCCACATGGCCCTGGTGCCGTGAGGTTTGGGGCAGGGACAACAGGGAGGATGGGTTTGGGGTGACTGTGGAATGTTGGGGCTCTGTCCCCAACCCTGGCACTGCCTGGGCACAGCGTGGCACAGCCACAGCGTACCCACTGCCCCACCCGGCACACAGCCCTGGGCGTGGGGACATGGGGTGACAGGGGACCCTTGCTGGGTTTGTGTCCTCCAGAGCCACCACGGCACAGCTTGGGGATGGGAGCGGGGCAGTGGGGTGGCAGTGCCATGCCGTGCCGTGCCGTGCCGTGCCGTGCCGTGCCACACTCACTGATGGGCTGTCCCTCGAGGAAGTGGATGTTGTGCAGCGCCTCGCCCTGCTTGGCCCGCAGGTTCTCCAGCCAGTACCTGATGATGTTTTGCCGTTCCTGTGGCACCGCAGTGGGGTTGAGCCCGGGGCGATGGTCCCAGTGCCCGGCCCTGGTCCCTGCCCCTGGCCTGTCCCCTCCCCAGACCTGCCTTGTCCCCAGCTTAGGTGATGGGGCTCCCTGATCCCCTTCTTCACCTGGGGAGGGGGATAGGACCTGCCTTGCCTTCCCTGCCCCATGTCTCTGCATCCCCACATCCCCCCATCCCCACATCCCTGTATCCCTGCATCCCCACATCCCTGTGTCCCTGCATCCCCACATCCCTGCCCTGCTTCCCCCCATCCCCCCATCCCCACATCCCTGTATCCCTGCATCCCCACATCCCTGCCCTGCATCTCCATGTCCCCGCATCCCCACATCCCTGCCCTACATCCCCACATCCCCACATCCCTGTATCCCTGCATCCCCACATCCCTGTGTCCCTGCATCCCCACATCCCCCCATCCCCACATCCCTGTATCCCTGCATCCCTACTCCACATCCCTGCCCTGCATCTCCATGTCCCCGCACTCCCGTGTCCCCGCATCCTCACTTCCCCACATCCCTATGTCCCTGCATCCCTTGTAATGTCCCTGCATCCACACATCCCCCTGTCCCCACCTGAGAGGTGAAGAAGTAAAGCTCGTTCTCGATGTTCTCGTAGATGTAATCCTCCTCGCAGGAGAAGCTCCGCATCCCCCCCCCGAACTCCGCTTTCACCGGTTTCCGCAGCCCGATCTCATCGGCCCCGCGCAGCAAACTGCGGGGAGAGGGGACGTGGCTGGGGACACAGCGGGGGACGCGGCGAGGGCTGGGGGTGTGGGGGGGTCCCTACCTCTCGTAGGTGGCGGTGACGAAGAAGGCGTAGACACGGGTGTGCTTGTGGTGCCGCACCTGGACAATGAGCTCGGGGATGCCGAGGCGGATGTGGTTCAGGAGCCAGAGCAGCGTGTGGTCATCGGTGGTGTCTGGATGGGGACAGTCAGCGTGGTCCGTGTGTCCCAGCACAGCCCACCCCTGTCCCCTCCCCTGCCCATGTCCCCCACCCCTCCCCTGTCCCCCATCCCACCCCACATCCCCCATCCCTCCCCTGTCCCCCATCCCACCCCACATCCCCCATCCCTCCCCACATCCCCATCCCTCCCCTGTCCCCCATCCCACCCCACATCCCCCATCCCTCCCCTGTCCCCCATCCCACCCCACATCCCCCATCCCTCCCCACATCCCCATCCCTCCCCTGTCCCCCATCCCACCCCACATCCCCATCCCTCCCCTGGCCCCCATCCCACCCTGTCCCCCATCCCTCCCCACATCCCCCATCCCTCCCCTGGCCCCCATCCCTCCCCACATCCCCCATCCCTCCCCACATCCCCATCCCACCCCACATCCCCCATCCCTCCCCGTCCCCCATGCCACCCCACATCCCCCATCCCACCCCACATCCCCCATCCCTCCCCTGTCCCCCATCCCACCCCACATCCCCATCCCACCCCACATCCCCCATCCCTCCCCTGTCCCCCATCCCTCCCCACATCCCCCATCCCTCCCCACGTCCCCATCCCTCCCCACATCCCCCATCCCTCCCCACGTCCCCATCCCACCCCACATCCCCCATCCCTCCCCACATCCCCATCCCTCCCCACGTCCCCCATCCCAGTGCCCCACACCAGCACCATCAGCCCCATCCCCTGCCCCAGGTACCCCCTGGCACCTCCCTACCCGGGAAGGTCATGAGCACGTCGCAGTTCTCCGTGGGCACCGTCTTCATCCAGGCCTTGTGGGACATGATGTACCGCCCGGCCTGCAGCAGCCGCTTCCCGAAGAGTTTATCTGCGGGGGGAGGGAAGGGGGGAAAAGGGGGTGAGCAGCCATGGCGCACCCCCACCCGCATCCCTGAGATCTGGACCCCAAAGCACCAACGACTCATGGGATGGGTGTGGGGACCCCCGGCGTGTCCCCGGTGGTGGCCGTGCCCCGCAGTGGCCGTGGCACCAGGTCGTGGCCGCTCTCGTGGTGACGCTGACCCTGGCTCTGGTTTCTCCTCTGGCAGCTCCGGGTGCCCAAAAAGGCCCCAACAGCTGCTGGGGAGGAGCTGGCAGCACCTCCTGGCACCCTCGGGTGCCGGCTGCCGCGGGATGCCCCGGGGTGCCCCCCAGCAGCCCCCTCAGCGCTCACCTCCGCCCGCAGCCCCTCGGTGGGGCCGGGATCCGGCAGGGCCACAGCGGCTCCGGGAGATGAGAAACCGCAGGAAAAATGGGGAGAGTGAAAAAGCAGCCGGTCTCCATGGAAACCCGGGGAGGAGGCGGGATGGGGATGGTCCCCAGGGTCCCCTTGTCACCCCCCATCAGGGACCCGTGCAGGGACACAGCTCCTGTCCTGCTGCAGGGTGCCCACACCACGGGGACACGCTGTCCTCACGCCCAGTGTCCCCATCGCGCCTCTCGGGGCGGATGGGGACCGGGTGCCTCCCAAAACGCTGCCTGGCGCGGGCAGGGGGGGCAGGGAGGGCAGGACGAGGCTCCCCGATGGTACTGGGGTGCATCCCCCCACGGCACCCCTTTTCCCCCTGCCCCACGCCGGCAGCACGCTCTGTGCCTCAGTTTCCCCTCCTGAGCCAGGGCGGCAGAGCCAGGACGGGGTGGGTGGACCCATGCCCAGGGGTTGTCACGGTGCCCAGGGCATGTCACGGTGCCCAGGGGACGTCACAGCCTCTCCAGCTGCCCCAGGGCTGGGAAGGTCCCAGGGCTCCGGAAACGCTGCTCACACCGGCCCCAAAAAAACAGGAAACGCCAAACCTGCTCCGGCAGCTCATCCCAGGGGATGCACCCCAACTCCGGGCACCCCTGGGCACCCCCAGAGCCCCCCGGGATGGGGGAGCAGAGCAGGGCTCCCCCACCAGCCAGGCTGAGACCCGACAAACTCATTGCTGGAGCTGCCGTCAGGGGGGAGCCGCGGCTCTGAAAGGTCGCCCTGTCCTGGCACCGTGGGCGAGAGCCGGGGATGGTGCCAGGCTGCCAGGCTGCCACCCCCGGAGCGGGCCCGATCCTGCACCCCTGGGCACATCCCCCATCTCCGGCCTGGCACCGCGGGGTGGGCACGTGGGGATGGCAGCGGCGGCTCGGCCGCGCTCGCCGACGCCAGCGGGGTGAGCTCACCCACCCTGAATTATTTATGCCCTGCCGGCAGCGTGGGCAGCGGGGTGGGGGCACCAGGGGGTGCCCAGCCGGCGGGCACAGCATGCCAGGGGGGGTGCGTGGGGTGGGTGCCCACCCCAGGGCCTTGGCTCTGGGTGCAAGAGGGTTTTTCCTGCCCAAGGTCAAGGGGAAAGTCGTGGGTGAGACACTGAGGGGTCCCCAGCGCTGCTGCTGCCCCCCCTGCCCCAGCTGGGCATGGGGGGCCGGACCCTGCCTCACCCGCTGCCAGCACGAGTGGCCCCCAGCCCCCTCCTGGCCCCCAGTGCCACCACTGAACCCGCACGGGGGTCTGCGGGTGGCACACGGGGACAGAGCCCCGCAGCATCGCAGCCCACCCCCAAGCCCCGCGTCCCCCCCGTTGTCCCCGTGGCCACCACCCGCCCCCCCAGCACGCCAGGGCCGTGCCGCTCACCTTGGCTCCCCGGGATAAGGTCACCAGAGCTGCAGCACGGGCACGGGCACCCCGCCACCCTGCCACCGAGCGGAGCCCGCGGCCACCGGGGAAGGGGGAGGCATTTGGGGGGGTGGCGTGGAGTGGGGGGTGGCGATGCCACCTGCCATGGGCAACCGTGTCCCGGGGGGGACACAAAGTGGGTCACCCTCCCGCTTGGCGTCACGGCGGGCAGCAGGCCCTGGGGACCCCCACCCGGCCGTGGCCACGGGGATGTCACCCGCACCTAGGGCTGCATGGGGGGGACCCCGACCCAAACCCGAAGTCCCCATCCTGCACCCGCTGCCTGGCTCTGTTCTGGGGGCACGGAGCTGGTCTGGGGGCACGGGCCTGTCCTGGGGTGGGGTGGGAGGAAGGACCCTCCTGGGGGGCTGCACGGCCCGGAGGTGACACGGGGGGTGCGTGGACCCGGTGCTGGGGGGGTCACCGGTACGTCCCGGGGGATACAGACCCCTGTGTGAACCCCATGGCGGGGGGCACGGACCTGTCCCGGGAGGGGGGACACAGGCAGAGACAAATCCCCAGAGGGACCACAGAGCCCCCGGGACGGGACCCCCGGGGGGGCACGGAGCTGTCTTGGGGGGGGCACTGAGCCCCCCGGGGACCCACTGGGAACACGTCCCCCCCATCCCCGGGGAGCCGCATCCCGGCCGAGCCCCGCGGCCATCCGCATCGAGCCGTGGGGAGCGAGTGTCCCCCCCCCGCGCTGTCCCCGCATCCCCGACCCGACCCCGGCGGCGGGGGCCGCTCCCTCCCGGTGCCGCCTTACCCAGGACGCCGGTGGGGACCGCCGGGTCCGTTCGTTCCTCGCCAACCGGGGCCCGCCGGGGCCGGTCGCCGTCCTGCGCTGCCACCGGCGGCTCGGGCATGGTGCGGGGCTCGGCGGCGGCTGGGCGGCGGGGGCCGGTGCATGGGGGGGGCCGCCGCGGCTCCGGTGCCGGTGCCGGTGCTGCCGGGCGGGAGGAGGGACAAAGGCGGCGGAGCGGAGCGCCGCGCTCCCGGCCCCTTTAATTGTCTGCTCGGCCGCCGTCTCCCTCTCAGCGCCGGTCGCACCGGCCACGCGTGTCCGGCCGCGCCCCGTGGGGTGGTCCTGCGGGGAGCGGGGCGGCGGCTCCCCCCCCACCCACACGGAGCATCCCGGCGGATGGCCCTGCCCCGGTCCCGGCATGCCCCCCCGGCACTGCCCCACGTCCCCCGCCCCACTCGTGTTGTCCCCTGCATCCCCAACCCCGCATCCCCCCCCTCATCCCCCTGTGCCCCCCTGGTGCCCCCTCGTGTCCCCCCCACCCCGGCACGGCGCCAGCCCCTCGGGTCAGGCAGCTCCCGGGAGCACCGGGGGCGGGGGGGGGCACACGGGCCGGTAACCCGAGCACACCGCACGCCACCTCCCTGACCTTTCCGAGCCCTCCTCTGCCCCCCCACCCCACAGCCCGGCCACCAGGGGGGACCCCCACACAGACCCCCCCCTTGGAGGGTCCTGGGGCCCAGCACAGCCCACCCAGGACCCCCCGTGAGCCCCCCAGCAGTGCAGGCGTCAGTGTGGGGGGCACCCCCGTGCCAGGTCCCGCTCACCCCCCCCCAGCTCCGCGCACGCCCGCGGTTATTTTGGGGCAGGGGCTGGGTGCCAGCGTGGATGAAGGGTGCCATAAGGAGCTGTCCCCTCCTCTGGCATCTGGAGGGGGGGGGACAGGCTGGCGTGTGTCCCGGACCAGGCCTGGCCACCGTCCCAGTCTTGGCTGGGCATGGGGTGCCCCCCCCATCCAGGGGTCCGGCAGAGCCTGAGCCCCCCTGAGCCCTTCCTGGGACCCCAGGGGTGTGCGGGGTGTTCCCGAGGACCCCAAAGCCCCTGGAGTGACGCCCCCCATCCCCACGGCCAGCACCTCCTCCTCTGGGTTCCTGTCCCTTGTCCTTGGCCCACAGAGCATGGGGGGGTCAGGGGGTTTGGGGGTATCCACAGGGATTTAGCACAGGTGACAATGACATCCAGCATCTCCGGGGATTCCAGCATCCCTGCCTGCATCCCTGCCTGTATCCTTGTCAGCATCCCTGCCTGTATCTCTGCCTGCATCCCTGCCTGCATCCCTGCCTGCATCCCGGCCATGCTGCTGCTCGCTCCTCCCTGCTCCAGCGCCTTTGTCTGCATGGCTGTCCCCCCTTGTCCCCCCCCGCCAGCGCAGCGGCCCCGCAGCCCTCCCCAGGCCCCAGCTGACCCAAAACCTCTGCAAACTGAGCCGAGATTTTGGGGGGGACAGTGGGGGGAGACCCCTCAGAGCAGGGGGGGACCCCATTGTCCTGGCTGCTTGTACCCCAACCCCTGTGCACCAGCTGGCTTCCCCCCGCCCCGGGATGGGATGGCGACAGGGATGGGGCCCCCCAGCCCCGGGCAGAGACGGGCAGCGGGATGGGGAGTGGGTACCGCGCCGTGATGTCACTTGGTGAGGGGGACATGAGTGCTGCCCCCCCAGTCCGGACACGGGGACCCCCACTCAGGGTCCTGCGGGGCTGGGGGTCATTTTTAGGGTGCAGCCGGGGGTCGCAGTGCCTCGGGACGAGCGATGGGGAGCTGCAGACCGGCAGCTCTGCCCGCCCGGGGGGGACAGGCAGGGATCACGGGGCGGGGACCGGACACAGGACCCCCGGGCAGCGTCGCGCCCCGCGCCGGGCGGAACCGACCCGCTCCTGCAGAGCCTCAGGGGCCAAGCGTCGCACCGGTGCGCTGACCAATCAGATGCGCGAGCGCGCATAAAGCCCTCCCCCCTCCCGCGCCTCAGCCAATCAAAATGCGCGGAGGGGCGGGGCGCGGCGCCTGCGCTGAAGCCGCCGCGGGGTGCGGGGAGCGCTGGGCTCATGGCGCTGCGCGGGGCGCTGAGCGTGGCGGGGCGCAGGTAGGGACACCCCGCGGGGAGGGACACCCCGCGGGGAGGGACACCCCGTGCGGGGAGGGACACCCTGGGGTGGTGGGGGCTCTGGGGAGGGGGTGCGCGTAGGGGTGGGGGTACCCTGGTGGGGAGGGGGTGCACGAGGAGGGCGTGTCCTTGGGGAGGGGGCGCACGTGGGGACGGAGTGCGTGGGAAAGGGGGTGGCCCTGGGGAGGGGGAGCTTCTGGGGAGGGGGTCCCCTTGGGGACGGGGAGCTCCTGAGGAGGGGGTGCCCCTGGGGAGGGTTTGCACTTGGAGGGGGTGCGTGGGTAAGGGGGGTTACCCCTGGGGAGGGTTTGCGTGGGAAAGGGGGTACCCATGGGTAGGGGGTGCGTGGGTAAGGGGGGGAGTGCGCAGAGAGGGGGTACACCCCCAAAAAGGAGGTGCGCAGGGAAAGGGGGGGCGCACCCTGGTGCCTTTAGGGGTGTATGGGGTGGGGATGCACCCCAAAGTGGAGGGGTGCGCGTGGAGGGAGCTGCACCTTCAGGATGGGGGGGGCTGCAGGGGGGTCCCCCAGGCCTGGCAGGGTCGCACCCCGGGGTGGGGGAGTGCAGAAAGAAGGGCTGCACCCCTAATTCTGGGGGGCATAGGGGGGGGTCTGCACCCAGGACCTGGTGGGAGCCCCCTTGGGTCCGTGGGGTGCACGGGGAGCAGTCCTGGGGGGTGCACGGGGGGTTGTGCCTCCTTGCACCCTCAGTGCCCCCCATGTGGGGGTGTGGGTAGGGGACCCCCCCACCCTTGCACCCCCTCTCCAGGCTGCCCGCCCCGTTGCAGGTGGGCGCAGCGCCTGTGCTCGGCGGCGTGGGGGGACACCATCTTCGCCCTCTCCTCGGGACACGGGCGCTGCGGGGTGGCCGTCATCCGCACCAGCGGCCCGGGCAGCCGCGGGGCCCTGCAGAGCCTCACCGGGCACCCCCCGCTGCCCCCGCCCCGCGTCCTGGCCCTGCGCCGCATCCGCGACCCCGCCACCGCCGAGACCCTGGACCGCGGCCTCGTCGTCTGGTTCCCAGGTGGGGTCGGCACCGGGGCTCGGTGCCCAGGGAGGGGTCTCAGTGCTTGGTGAGGGGTCTTGGTGCCCAGGGAGGGGGTCTCAGTGCCCAATGGGGAGTTCTGGTGCCCAGTGAGGGGGTCTCAATGCCCAATGGGGAGTTCTCGGTGCCCAGTAAGGGGGTCTCAGTGCCTGGTGAGGGGTCTTGGTGCCTGGGGGTGGGTGTTGGTGCCCAGTGAGGGTCTTTGCTGGCACCATGAAGCCAGCTGAGCACGGGTGCCAGTGTGGATGGTCCTGGGTCAACGCTGTCCCCTTTGCACTGGGTCCATAGAGCCGCAGCACAGCTGCTACTGGGAGGGGGTGTCTGTCCTGAGCCCCCCAGAGCCCCCAGGGGTCATAGGCATACATGCTGCTGCGGGAGGGGAAGGGATGGCGTGTGCTGGCTCTGGCCGAGGGGACACCTCATGGCAGTGGCTCCACCAGCGCCGTCCCAGCGATGCTCCCACCCCGCAGGTCCCCAGAGCTTCACCGGCGAGGACTGCGCCGAGCTGCACGTGCACGGGGGGCCGGCGGTGGTGAGCGGGGTGCTGCGGGCGCTGGGTGAGGCTCCCCCCGTCCCCTCGAGTCCCGTCCCTCGGGGGGTGCCCCCGGCGCGGGGAGATGCTCACGGCGGGGGTGGCAGGGCGCCTGCCCGGCCTTCGTCCCGCCGAGCCGGGGGAGTTCACGCGCCGGGCGTTCCGCCGCGGGAAGCTGGACCTGACGGCGGCCGAGGGGCTGGGGGACCTGGTCCGCGCCGAGACGGAGGCGCAGCGGCGCCAGGCCCTGCGGCAGATGGAGGGCGAGCTGGGCCGGCTCTACCAGCGCTGGAGCCAGACCCTCACCCAGGTGAGCGTGGGGGGAGGCGGGTTGGGGTCTGGCGGTGACATCGTGGGGGGGATGGAGAGCTGTGACAGGTGCCAGAGGGGTGGGACTCGTGGAGCAGAGCCGAGCTGGAGGCTGTCACCAGTGGTGTCCCCCAGGGGTCAACACTCGGTCTGGGTTTGTTCGACACGTTCATCCCTGCCCTGGGCGAGGGGACAGAGTGGGTCCTCAGCCAGTTCGCTGCTGGTCCCAAACTGGGAGGGGTGGTGGCACTGCCGGGGGCTGCGCTGTCACCAGGGACCTGGGCAGGGCAGAACCTCAGGAGGGTCAGTGAGGGCAAGGGCAGGGGGAGAAGAATGGCAGGCACCAGGAGAGGGGAGGGGGGACCTGCTGGGGACAGCTCTGAGGAGAAGGACCTGGGGGTCCTGGCAGGCAGGAAATGATCCCTGAGCCGGCCATGTGCCCGTGCAAGGAGGGCGATGCCAGCCTGGGCTGCACAGGGCAGTGTGTGGGCAGGAGGGCAAGGGAGGGCATTGTCCCCTCTGCTCTGCCCTGGGGATGCCACAGCTGGAATCCTGCGGCCAGTTCTGGGCTCCCCAGTTCCAGAGAGACTGGGAACGACTGGTGAGTAGCACAGGCTGCCCAGAGAGGGGGGAGTCTCCTTCTCTGGAGCTTTCCCAGCCTGGCCTGGGTGCAGCCCTGAGGGATGTGCTCGAGGGGACCCTGCTGTCCCGCAGGGGAGCTGGGCTGGGGGAGCTCTGGAGCTCACAATTCCAGGGATCCTCTGCCAGCGTGTGGTGGCTTGGGCACACAGGGCTGGGCTGTCCCTGCTGACCCCCCCTGCTCCCCAGGCTCTCGCACACCTCGAAGCCTACATCGACTTCAGTGAGGATGACAACGTGGAGGAAGAGGTCTTGTCCCAAGGTGAGGCTGGCAGGGCAGTGGGGGGGGCCAGGATGCTCGGTCCCTGCTGTGCCCCCCACAGCCATGTCCCCCCGCTCTGTCCCCGCAGTGGATGCCACCGTGCAGGCGCTGGGGCAGGAGATCGGTGCCCACCTGCAGGACGGGCGCCGTGGGGAGCTGCTGCGTGGGGGGGTCCACGCCGTCATCGCCGGCCCCCCCAATGTGGGCAAGAGCAGCCTGCTCAACCTGCTGTGTGAGTGGGGCACGGGGGCTGGGCAGGGAACCCCTCCCCGGGGACAGCAGCCACTGTCCCCAGTGCCACCATGGCAGGGGACCCCTGGCATAGTCCCCTGTGTCATGTCGTGTCCCGCCCCCCCCAAGGCCAGCGTCCGGCAGCCATCGTGTCACCGGTGGCAGGGACGACGCGGGACGTGGTGGAGGTGGCCCTGAACGTGGGGGGTTACCCCCTGGTGCTGAGTGACACCGCCGGGCTCCGCGATGCCACCGACCCCGTCGAGCAGGAGGGGGTCAGCCGCGCACGGGACCGGTGAGGGGGGCACCAGGCTGGGGGTACCCCCTGCCACAGGGGCTGGGAGGTGACACCACGTGTCCCCTTGCCCTGACCTGCCGCCCCCCCAGGCTGCGGCAGGCGGACCTGGTGCTGGCCGTGCTGGACGCCGCGGCGGTGCCCACCGAGCCGGCCGGGCTGGGGGCTGCCCTGGGGTCCCTGCTGCCCCCCGCCACCACCCCCTGCATCCTGGTGCTCAACAAGGCCGACCTGCTGCGGGGGGGCAAGGGGGCCCTGCGTGACACCTGCGCCCAGGGGACCCCTCTGCCCCCCACCACCCTCCTCTCCTGCAAGACGGGCGAGGGGCTCGACCGCCTCCTGGAGCTGCTGGCACGGCAGCTGGCACAGCTGTGAGTGTGTGGGACACGGGGAGGGGGACACCCGCCCTGTCGTGGCTCAGGGGGGGTGCTCCATGCTGCTTTCCCCCCCCCCCCCCAGGTGTGGGGACCCCCTGGCAGGCTCCCCCAGCCTGACACAGAGCCGGCACAGCCTCCACCTGGGTGACTGCGTGGCAGCGCTGGCACAGTACGGCCAGGAGCGCCAGCGGGACCTGGGGCTGGCGGCCGAGCGGCTGCGGTTGGCACGGCGGCACCTGGGTCTCATCACCGGCCACGTGGGCGCCGAGGACATCCTGGACATCATCTTCAGGGACTTCTGCGTTGGCAAGTGAGGGGCGCAGCAGGGGGGGGTCCCCCAGTGTCAGTGACTGCGGGTAGGGGAGCGCTCGGCTCCGTGCTGGTATTAAACCGTGGTGCCTTTGGTGGCTCTGGTGTCCTTGCCCCTCCCTGGTCCCCGGTGCTGCGGTGTTTTTCTGGCGGGGGGGAGCGTGTCCCGAGCCCCAGACATGGAAAAAACCCTGGGAGAGGCTCTGTTTCCTGGCTGGGAGGGGACACACACGGCTGGAAGGGAAAAGCCACCCTGGGCATCCCACCCCCCATGCCATGGCGTGGGGGACACAGGGCTTGGCATCCCTGTGGGGTCCATCCTGGCACCCTAAGTGCACCCCCAGCCCCAGGGATAGAGTGTGGGGGTCTTGGAGACCCCCCCAGGGCACAGCCCCAGCCTGGGGAGCCATGGGGTCACCCCAGCTCTTGCACCCCCCTGGCAGCTTTGGGCTCTGTGACCCCAAAGGAGGGGGCTCCCCGGGGTCCCCCAGCTTTCCCATTCCCCTGACTGAGGCTCTGGAAGCACCTGGTGCTCCGGGAAATCCTGTGGCAGCAAGTGGGTCCCCCCCCGTCCCCTGGGTTGGCAGCAAAGGGACAGCAGGGGATCCCTCACCCCAGTCCCACCCCGGCTCTTTTCTGGGGCTGGGCAGGGCTGGGGGGGACACGGTGACACCCCCGTCCCCAGGCAGCGCAGGGTGGTGGTGGGAACACGGGGCTCTGTGTCCTGTGAGGGAGGTGGCTCAGGGGACCCAGCTGAGGTTTGGGGACCCAGATGGGACCCGGAGGTGCTGGCTGGGGACGGGGACACGCTGGGAGCAGTGCGTGCCACCGGTGGCGCGCGGGCAGGGACTGGCGTGCGGGGCAGCTGGACAGGCAGGAAAGGCTCTTTCCACAGGAAGGAGTGGGAAGCGTGGCCGTAAATCAGCGAGTGGCAGCCAGCAATTAATCACTGCGCTCCTGTCCCCGTGTCCCAACCTGCCGAGGGGGTCGGTGACAGGATGGGGTGGCTCGGTGGCCAAGGGCTTCCCGCTCGCTCGGCCTCGCGCGCTTCCTGCTCGCGAGCAGGGGCTGGGTTTCCTGGGGGGGGGTGTGTGTGTGATTGCAGCCCCCCAAAGGGACACGTGAAGCCATCACGGGACGTTCCCACTCCCCACCCCACCTATGGCCACTGCACCCCCCCGTCCCCTCCCCGGTAGGCATCCAGGCACACGTGTGGCGAGTTGTGTCGGTGCTCAGCTGTATTTACAGCTGCGAAGGGTGTGGGTACATGCATAGGGGAGGGGACAGGGGAGGGTGGCCTTGTCCCCTGCCATGCTGGTGGCCCTTCCCGGTCGGGGTTTGCCATCCGTGCTGCAGGGAGCACCTCCTGGGCTTGCTGTGGAGCCGTGCGCCGCCCAGCCCTTAGCCGCTGTGGAGAGGGCAGGATGAGACCCCCGGGACCCCTCCCCCACCCCGTGTCGTCCCCCCCCCAGGCCCACCCCCCACCCCCCCTCACCTGGGGTTCTTCAGGGTGGACGTGTACTGCTCCATGATCTTCTGCACCGACCGCTGGATCTCCTCCGCGTTGATTTTCCCTGGTGGGGTGGAGCAGGGGGGGCTGAGCCCTGTGGGGGGGTGTCCCCCAGCGTAATGGGGGTCCCATAGCGCCCCACCCCCCCAAGACTCACCCATATTCCCAAAGATGCCCTGGTTCCTCAGCGCATCTGCGTAGGAGCCGGTGTTGGCGAAGGGGCCGGGCCGCCCGCCGCCCCCCAGCGCCCGCGAGCCCCCGATGTCGAAGAAGGCGTCCAACTGCGGGGGGGGGGGGGGAGCGGGTGGTGGCCCTCAGCCGTGGGGACCCCAGGGTGCTGCAGGGGCTTGTCCCACCCCCCCATGGCACGGGGCACCCGTGCAGGATGGCGTGTGCAAAGTGTCACACCGGAGGGGGGACACGCCAGGGGACATCACCCTCACCTTGGAGCCCATGCAGATGTTGAGCTGCTCCTTGAAGTACCCCGCCTGCGCCGCCGCCTTGCCCTTCTCCTCCAGCTCCTTCCCCAGCTGCTCCTTCTCCGCCGCCAGCTTCTTCCTCTCCTCCTGCCCCACCTTCACCTGCCTCTCCGCGTCCTGCAGCCTCTTCTCCAGCTCCTGCTTCTCCCCGCTGCAGTTCACCTGGCACTGCCGCAGCTTCATCTCGCACACCGTTTTGCCCACGTACTTGCTCTCGCGGTCCTGCTGCCACAGGAAGAGCCCCTCGGTGCGCTGGCTCAGCCAGGTGAGCTGCTCGTGCACGGCGCTGCAGCTGTAGGGGCTGAGCATCTCCTTGATGCGCTGCAGGGAGTAGGCGACCTCGGAGCGCAGGGAGCCGCACTCGTGCTTCAGCAGCTCCAGGTTGGCTCTGGTGGACTCGCGGAGGGTGTTGGCGGTGAGGAGGTCGTGTTGGCAGCTCTCCTGCTCCCGGGTGGCTTTGCTCAGTGTGGCGTCCGCTCTGCGGCACTTCTCCTCCAGCTCCTTCTTGGCCAGGGCTGTCTGGTCCAGCTGGCTCTGCAGCAGCGCCTTCTCGGCTGGATGGATTGGGGGGGTTGGGGGGGCAGAGGGTTGGGGTGTGTGGTGTCCCCCCCCCAGCTCCCACCCTACACCTCGGGGTGACCAGGCAGACCCTCTACACAGGCTGTGGTGGGTGCCTGAGGGGCGATGGGGGTCCCCAGGGGGGTGGCTGGGGGGTGCGGGGGTCCCTTACCGCTGCAGCTCGTGTTGATGAGGCTGATGGTCATGTGGCACTCATCCAGCTTCGTCTTCTGGTAGAAGATGATCTTCATCATCTCCTGCAGCTGGGGTGGGGGAGGAAGAGGAGGGGGGGTTCAGAGCATCCCACCAAGGATCCCCCTCCCAAACCCTTCCACGTCACCTCGCTCCCCCCCAGGCGGTGGTGGGAGCCGTGGGCTGGCAAGGGCAGGGGGCTGGGGAGGATGATGATGATTTTCCTCCCCCCCCCTTGGCTGGGGGCTGCCATGGCTGAGACCCCCCCCACCCCGAGGTTGGGGGGGCACATTGGCATTGCCAGCAGGCTCTTACCCCCCACCCCAGCACCCTCCCATCCATCCCTGCTGGAGCTCGTGGGGCTGAAGTGAGGTCCCATCTCCTCGCAGCAACACCCCTGGGTGGTCACTGTGCCCCCGAGCCTGCCTCTCCCTGGGGAGGGGGGTCTCACCTTGGGGACAGGGTTGGTACCCTGAGTGCTGTTGCATTTATCCAGGTCCTTCTGCACCTTCTGGGCCAGGGCCTGCAGGCTTTGCTTCTCCTTGAGGGTGGCGTTGAGGGTGCGGGTGAGGTTGATGTTCCTCCCGCCCAGGGTGGTGATCTTGTTGTAGCGGTCCTGAAGCTGCTCCTCCATCAGGCGCAGGTGGGTGTCGGTGCCCCCCTGGGCGTTCCCGTACACCATGAAGAGCACCAGCCCCAGGATGATGAGGAATTGGATGAGGGAAGTGAAGAGGAAGATGTATTTCACGTAAAAACCGCAGTCCCGTTTGGGCATCGTCTCCTTGGCCTCCAACCCAAACTTGGCCATGGCGTGACTGCTCTTCTCCATCGCGCCGCCGCTCTGCGCGCCCCAGCCCGCCTCGGGGCAGCCCCTTGCGGCGGGGCGGCGCCGGGGCGGCGCTCCCCCACACCCCCCTGTTTATATTGCTCTGTTTAATATTTCCTTCTGCTGGGCTCCTTCCTGCTTCTCCGGATGCCTCCGACCCCACGCCTTATCGCGACGCAGCTTCTGTTCGCGGCACCACTATTGTTCCCGCTTGCTCATGCGCGGGGGTGAAGCCTGAACCCGGCACCCCCGCTCCGTGCTGGTGCCCAGCACCCCCTGGGGACCCCCAAAATACGCCCTGGCACTGGGGATGCCCAGGGGTTGAGCGGCCAGGGGCACGCAGGGTGGGCTGTGGGTACCAGTGGGGTGATGGAGGAGGATCTCAGCGCCTGCACTGGGCACCCCAGGTAGGTCCTGGTGCCGTGTCCCTGTGGTGGGATGGTGACACGCGAGTCACTGCTGGACCCCGCTGCTTGGCAGGGTGGTGGCGTGCTGGGAGTGATACTCCGTATCTGCTCTCCCACACCTTGCGGGCAGGGAGGGTGGCAGTGGGCTGGGGTGGGTGACATGGGGACCTGGCATGAAGCCACCAGGGGGAACCTGAAGCTGCTGCACCCGTGGGTGCTGTCACCCCACAGAGCCACCACCCTGCTGTAGAGCCCAGGGCAACACTCCTGGTCCCTGTCCCCTGCTGGGGACATCTCTGCTGGGCAGAGAGCAGCTGGTGGAGGGGAGGAAGGGACAAACCCAGACCTCTCTGTGCCCACCTCTGGGACCACCAGGTCCCCAGGCTGCTGAGGAAGCCCCAGCCAGGCACGTGGCGTGTGGGTGGCCCTGGTCCTGCGTGAGGAAGGCCACCCATGCCACCATTGCTGCCACAGTGGGTCGGCCCAGCTGGGCATGGATGGAAAGAACCACAGGTTTGCAGCCGTATCCCCCACCCCGTGCTGGGTCTGGGGTCCCCTGAGCCCTGTGCCAGGCTGAGGGGGGACCCTGGGAGGGGACAGCTGGCCTGGGGACACCTGGGGACAGGGAGGGGGCTCCTCAGTGCAGGGAAAAGGGGTCACATCGGGTGTGGGCAGCACCGTGGCAGGGCTGGCTGTGCCCAGGACCCCCCCAGCTCTGCAGGATGCCCAGCCTGGGGCGGGGGGCTGGGTGATGGGGGCCAGGCCGGGTGCTGACCCCGAGCCGCTGGCTGTTTCCTGCCTCCTGGCTGCGCCGCGCTCCCGGGGGACCGGGAAGTGTCTGCGATGGCCGGGATGGTGTCGGGCCTGAATCCATTCTCAGCTACTGCCGTTTCCTTCCTGAGCTGCAAATAACGGTGAGTCACCCCCGGCCCCCCTGGGGGGACACTGCGGGGGCTCCGCTGCGCCCTGGGACCCCGGTGTGGCGGTGGCTTTGCTGGTCGGATGCTCCCTCTGCCAGCTGACCCCACGAGTGTCTCACAGTCTCCTGGGGGCACTGGAGACCCTGCTGGGGTGTCTGCCCCCCCCCCCACTCTGCAGACCCTGCCTCCCATTTTCCATCCACCCCGTGCTGAGAGCTGGCACAGCGTTGCGCTGGGGCCATGGGAATGGCTCTGCCCAGTTCTTGTCCCTGTCCCAAGCTGGGGCAGGGCTGGGGTCTCCACTTTGGGACCCCTGGGTCTGGGGTGCAGGAAGGGGGTTGGTCCCCCCCCAGAGGGCAGGAGGTGGCCGGATGCCTGCCCTCTGCACAGGATACCGCGGCGGCTGGGACATCGGCAATCTTTCCAGGAAACCCTCAGAGAGGATCAAAGATGCTGGGAAGCGACTGCAAAACAGCAGCAGCTGCTGATCCCTGTGTCCCCTCGCTCCTGTCCCCCCCTGTGCCCCTGGCTGGGCCACCCCTGGGGTCCCTGGCAGAGCTGGGCACCGCGGTGGCACAGCCCGGGTAAAGCCCTGGAGGGGGGTGGGGGGTGTGATTCCCAAGTGGGATTTGGGGACAGGGGGACAGCTGGGCTGGTGGCACGGGGAGATGTCCTGGTGAGCAGAGCAGCTTTTATTGTCCCAATGCCTGCCCAGTCTTCCCAGTTGCTGGAGCTAACTGGGAACGTGGCATTAAACCCCGGAGCTGCTGGAAGAGCAGCTCCAAGGGATGGGTGGGGAAACCATGAGCTACAACCCTGCCCCAAAGCTGGATGTCCCACCCCTCCCGTCCCACTGTCCTGTGGGGGTGGCAGCAGGACACGCAGAGGCAGGGGGGGACATGGCAGGATCGGGATAGGCAGTGGGATCGGGACACAGAGCAGGATCAGGACACATGGTGGGATGGGGACACAGTGGGATGGGACACACGGTGGGGATGGGGACACACGGTGAGATGGGGGCACGCAGGGGGATGGGGACACACGGTGAGATGGGGGCACGCAGGGGGATGGGGACACGGTGGGGATGGGGACACGCAGTGGGATGGGGACACACGGTGAGATGGGGGCACGCAGGGGGATGGGGACACGCAGGGGGATGGGACACACGGTGACCATCAGCATCCTCCACCCGACGCGCTGGCTCTGCGCAGCCGCTGCTGGATCCCAGTGCTAAGGGGCGCTGTGGGACTGGGAATGCTGGGCTCGGCGGGACCGGGGGGGGACCAGGCTCGGCTGGGGGGGGTCGGGGGGCCGCGGGCCTTCAGCCCTTCCTGCAAAAGAGGGGAGGGCAGGGAGTGAGTCCCAGCAGACCCCCAGTCCTGCTCCCCTGGGGACACCGGTGGCGATGGCACGTACTGGGAAGCGTGCCCGTGAGCCCCCGGGCTGGCTGCACCGGGGGACCCCCTCCCCAGTGTCCCCCCACCCCAGGCGTGCAGGCAGGGAGCACCCACAGAAAGTACCGGGACGGGGGGCACCTGCGCCCGGTGGCTCGGTCCCTCGTCCGCCGCCGCAGCCCATCGACCTTGGCCGCGTAGTCCCGGCTGCGGGGAGAGCGGAGCCGCGTGAGGGGGTCCCCGTGTCCCCAGGGTGGGGGGGACAGAGGGTCCCCACGGGGAGGGAGGGGCTGGGGTCACGCTGGGCTGGTTTGGGGGGGGTGGGTGCTCGGGGGTGCCCAGCCCACGGTGGGGACAGGGACCTTACAGGGTGGCCTCGAGCTCTTTCTGCCGGGCCTCGCACTGCTCCCCGCGTGCCCGCAGCGCCCGCCGCTGCTCCGCCGCCTCCTCCAGCCGCTGCCGCAGCCCCAGCGCCTGCGCCTCGCCCCGCGCCACCTCCTCTGCGGGACGAAGGGGACAGCGGTGTCACCCGTGCACCCCAAGCCCCAACACCCCACACCCGAGCCCAGCCCAAGCTTTGTCCCCAAAGCTGGGGGACCCCCGGGTGGGGTCCTTGCATGGGGGACCTGCACCCCGCACTGCTGCTTCCAGGGACGGACAGAGGGACACGGTGTCCCCACAGACCTCACCTTGCAGAGCTGCTTTGCCACGGGCCAGCTCAGCCCGCTCGCGCCGCAGGGCCACCACCTCGTCCCGCAGCGCCGTGGCGTTGGCCTCCAGCCTGGCCTGGGGACAGGGGACACGGTGGCGTGGGGACAAGGGGGGCACTGTCCTCCCATCTCTCCATCTGCTGCCAGAGCCCTGTCCCTCCTCATCACCTCCCCAAGTTGTCCCCATGCTCTTGGTGGCCTTAGGTCCTCCCTGTCACGTTTCCCGAAGGGGTAGGGACGTGGATTTGGGGAAAATCCCTCACCCCTGGAGGGATGTCTCGTCCTGGTGAGGATGCTGGTGCGCCAGGGATGTCACCCAAGTGCCCCATGGGTGGCATCCCCGGTGCCTGGGAGGGTCCCTGGGAGTCTGCCCAGCCCAGCCCCAATCCCAGCTCCAGCCCTGGGAAACCAGAGCACTTTTCCAGCCTCTCCGGGCCATTGTTCGGCCGGATGAACCCAGAGGGGCGGTGGGACCCGGCTCTTCCTCCGGGCTGCGGCCGCGGCGCTGGGGCCAGGCCCTTTCCCACCCGGAGCCGCAGCTAAAAATACCTGGGAGGAGAGGAATGGCGGCTCTGCACCGGCCCCGGCCTCCGCCGCTGCTTTGGGACGGGGTAATTATACGTGTGAGGAGCAGCTTGGGCACGGCTAAGAATAGCTGTCCCCTCTGGGCACGGGCACCCAGGCTGGGGGGGACGGTGGGACGGGGGTTGTGCCAAGGGATGGGGGTCGCTGGGGCTCCCCTCTTGGGGCGTCCCACGCAGGGAGGTGCTCTGCATCCCTGGGGTGCTGCCAATCCCCCCCTCCCAGGGCTGCCTCTCCCTCTTCCCACCCACCTTCCCAGCCAGCCCGTGCTCTCCGGGGCTGTTTGTCCGCAGCATCTTCCCGGCAGCGCTGGAGCCTGGGTGGGATCCCCCAGGGATGAAGCGTGACCCTGCTCTGGGCTGCTGAGCTCCCCTCTCCGCCCCCACGTCACATGCAGCCGGGGGGGTGGGGGACCCCCATCCCCACCAGCACCTACCGCCCGCTCCCGGCAGGACGCCAGGCTGGCGTTGAGCTTCTTGGCGTCACCGCGGGCCTGGGCGAGCTCGCGCCGCAGAGCGTCCTCCGCCCGCGCGCCCTCCGCCGCCGCCCGCTGCAGCCGGGCTCGCTCCCGCTCCAGCTCCACCACGCGGGTCCCCAGCTCCCGGCTCTCGTTGGCCGCCCGTTCCCGACAGCCCCGCAGCTTCCCCACCGCCTCCGAGCGCCACACCATCACCGCCACCGAGACCGTCACCGCCGCCACCAGCACCAGCAGCGCCGCGCACAGTCCCAGCACCTTCAGGGTGGCCTTGGGCACCGCGGGGTCCATGGCGGAGGGGGACGCGGGGTCGTTCGCCCGCTCCCGCGGCGGCCGCCCGGGCTGTGCCAGTGTCCCCAGGGCATGTCACTCCCTGGTTGCCGTAATTGCCACGTGTGGGCTGTGGTTTCTCGCAGGTCACAGCCCAGAATAGGTTTTGTTTGTGCTGGAGGTGGGAGGATGCTCTGCTGCAGCTGCGGGGATAGGCGGGATGCAGTTGGGGTCTGGTGGGTGTCGGGGATGCTGAGAGTCCCCAGGGGAGACCTTGGGGACCCTGTGCAGCAGGGTTGGGACAACAGGACACCAAGAGCTGCTGGAGCAACAAACCATTGGATTTTCACAAGGTTTTATTGGAAATTGGTTAAAAATTACCTAACCGTGGAATGCCCCTGGACCCCTCGACTCAAGGCAGCCCTGCACAGCGTGACATCTCTGTCCCCTCCTGCCCGTGCCCCTGTCCCCTCTCTCGCCCTGGCCACAGCCTGTGGTGGCTGGGGGGGATTGGTCTCCCTGGGATGTCCCCATGGGGAACGGGGTGAGCTTGGTGAGGACAGCGTGGACAGTCCTGGGGCAGCGGCTGAGTGGGCACTGGGCTCCCACAGCGGGCACTGTGCCCGCTGTCACCCCCAGATGAGGATGGTCCCTCCTCACCCCACCTTGGGGGACAGAAGTAGGGGGGCCCATGTTCCCGCTGCGTGGGGCTCACAGGAGGAGCCCCCCAGGGAGGAGGAGAGCCAGGAGGCTGAGGGACACGGCCGGGACCCCGCTCCCACCCGAGCGCTGGTTCCTCAAGTCCCAGAGCTGGTCCTCCAGGAGCTGGTTCTGCCGCTGGAGCTCATCCCTGGGGGAGGGCAGGGACAGTCGGTGACAGAGCGTGGGGCTGGGGACAGCAAGGGGGAGCATGGGGCTCACCTGCTGCTCTGCAGGTCCTTCAGCTGCTCCTGCTGCTGGGCCACCTCTGCCTTGAGCTCCCCGTTCTCCGCTGCTGGGAGGGGACGGCAGGCAGGGATCGGGGTGTCCCAGGGGACAGGGATTGGGGTGACCCAGGGGATGGGGATCGGGGTGTCCCAGGGGACGGGGATCGGTGTGACCCAGGGGACAGGGATCGGGGTGACCCAGGGGATGGGGATCAAAGTAATTTAGGGGATGGGGATTGGGGTGACCCAGGGTGATGGGGATTGGGGTGACCCAGGGGACAGGCATCAGGATGACACAGGGGACAGGGACTGGGGTGTCCCAGGGGATGGGGATTGGGGTGTCCCAGGGGACAGGGATCAGGGTGTCCCAGGGGACGGGGATTGGGGTGACCCAGGGGATGGAGGTGACCCAAGGGCTGGGGACCAGGGTAGCCCAGGTGCCACTGCCCATGCCCACACCCCCACACCCAGGACTCACCTTGCAGCTGGGTGACTTTGGTGAGCGCCTGCTCCAGCTCCGAGACTTTCCCCTCCAGCACACCCTGAGTGGGGGCAGAGGGAAGGGGCTGGAGGCTCTGGCTTGGGCTCTCCCCACCCTCCACATCACGAGGTACCTGGGGTACCCCGTTTGGGGCTGGGGGCTGCAGGTTTCCCCAGGTTGTCCTGGCCCCCCCAACCCACCAGCAGCACCCCAATACCTACCAGCTCCTTCCTGCACTCATCCCACTGCCCACGGACCTCGGCCAGGGACCGGTTGGTGACAGCCAGCGCCTTCTCCAGCCCCGCCACGCTCCCCCCCGCCACCGCAGAGCCCGGCTGGCAGAGCATCACGGGGAGCACCACCGCCAGCACCACGGTGGCCACCACAACGGCCACCCCAAAGGCCACGGCCACGTATGTCGTCCCAGCTCGCTTGCCTGAGGACCGCCAAGAGCCCTCCATCCCGCCTGGGCCAGAAACACCCCCGCCCCGGGGGCTGGGGAACAGCACAAGGTTTGCTCCAAAATCGAACGGTTTCGTTTCTCGTGGAGGGACTTTCCAGGAAATCATGTGGCCGCGGGAGCCGGATGGTGCGAGGTCACCCCCGGGGCTGGCGCTGTGCCCCTGCCTGTGCCAGGGCAGGGACAGGCTGTGGGGACCCCCCCCCACTGCAGGGGGAGATCCTGGCATCGTGTTGGGGGGCAGAGGTGGGGGGCTGCGGGGGTGTGTGCAGCACTGCGAAGATGCCAGTGGGGACAGTGCCCACGGAGGGGGGGACACAGGGCAGAGGACGCCCCCCAAGGCAAGGGGTAAGGGGGGTGAGGGGGTTGGGGGGGGCAAAAATGGGGTACCTGGAGGATGGGGTGCCTGGGGTGTGGAGGATTAGGAGTATGGGGTACTCAGGGTACAGAGAAATGGGGGTGTGGGGTATTCGGGGTATGGAGAATTGGGGGTGCAGGGTACTCAGGTTATGGGGTACCTGGGGTATAGAGAACTGGGGTGCAGGGTAATTGGGGTATGGGGTACCTGGGGTATGGAGAATTGGGGGTGCAGGGTAATTGGCGTGTGGGGTACTCGGGGTATGGAGAATTGGGGGTGCAGGGTACTCAGGGTATGGGGTACCTGGGGTATGGAGAATTAGGGGTGCAGGGTAATTGGGGTATGGAGTACCTGGGATATGGAGAATTGGGGGTGCAGAGTACTTGGGGTATGGGGTACCTGGGGTCTGGTCTATCATGGCCCTGAAGGACCTCGAAGCACTTGGGGGGACAGGAAAAGAGGTCCCTTCCCTGCCACTGTGTGGGGCTGGGAGGAGGTGGGGGGCTCTGGATGCGGGGTCTGGGGTGCGGGATGCAATCCTTGGATATAGGATACGTGATATAGGATGCAGGATGTGGATATGGGATGTGGGAAATGGGATGTAGAATGTGGGATATGGGATCCTGGTTGCCAGATATGGGATATGGGATGCAAGATATGGAAACAGAGAATATGGGCTGTGGGATGCAGGATGTGGGATGCAGGATATGGGATATGGGATGCAGGATGTGAGATGTGGGATGTGGGAAATGGGATACTTCATGCCAGATATGGAATATGGGGTGCAGCATATGGGAATATGGAATATGGGATACAGGATGCAGGATGCAGGAATATGGGATGCAGGTTGTGGGATATGGAATGCAGGAATATGGGCTATGGGATGTGGGATTGTGGTGACACTCTGCATCTGGGGATGCCACCATCCCTGCCACCACGATGGTGCCAGGGAACTGAGACCCCTTGGCACATCCCTAGGGATGCTCCGGCCGTATCCTGGCAGGCAGACACAGCGGCCACCACCTCACCTTTCCTCCCCCCCCAGCTCCAGAAATAGCTGCTCCACTTGGTATTTTTATTCTGCTTTTTTTTTTTTTTCCTTGTGATATAAAAAGCAATAGCTGCAAAATTAAAACCACGCCAAATATTTACCAAACTTCCAGTTTTGGAGTCAGATTTTCGACATCTGGAGAATTCAAAGTCAGCTGTCAGCATCAAGTCTTTAAAGATGTTGTTATTATTATTTATGGTCTGGAGCCTGAAGAGGAACGAAGGCCAGAGGTTTCAAAAATAGCCTGGAAAAAAGGGGAATGGATGTTTTTTCCAGAACCAGCTCCCTTTGAACAGCGAGATATTGAGATGGGACTCTTAAAAAACATATCTAAAAAGCAACTGGGAGAGGAATGTGCATGATTGAGGGCTGCCCCGGAGCCACCCCGTGGTGTCCCTAAGCAAGTGTTGATGCTCCAGGCAGCCCATCTCCCTCTTCCCACTGTTTTGTCCCCAAATCCCAGCTTCCAACACCCTCTTTCCCAGGGGACACACAGCCACAGCCCCCCCGGTGTCCCCACTTTGGGAGGGGTTGGGGTCTCTCTCCTCCAGCTCGCCCGTGTTGGAGGGCTGTGTGTTTTCCTCCTCGGGCAGGTTGTCCGGAGGGAGTGCCGGGAGAGGAGCAGCGGCTCTTGGCCAGACGGCCTGGAATTCCGTGGCTGGGTCTGGCCTGGCCCTGCCATGGCAGCAGAGACGGGAGCTGGCACCTCCCGTGTCCCCCCGCGGCTGGGCACCCCGGGATGCTCCAGTTTGTGGTCCCTGGAGATGCTCTGGATGCTCGAGGATGCTCCAGGTTGTGGTCCCCAGGGATGCTCAGGCTTGGGGACCCTGGGGATGCTCTGGATGCCTGAGGATGCTCTTTTTTGGGGTTCCTGGGGATGCTTTGGTTTGGGGTCCCCAGTGATGATTGGGTTTGGGGTCCCTGGGGATGCTCTGGTTTAGGGTCCCCAGGGATTCTCCAGTTCAGGGACCCTGGGGATGCTCTGGATGCCTGAGGATGCTCTTTTTTGGGGTTCCTGGGGATGCTTTGGTTTGGAGTCCCCAGTGATGATTGGGTTTGGGGTCCCTGGGGATGCTCTGGTTTTATGGTCCCCAGGGATTCTCCAGTTTGGGGACCCTGGGGATGCTCTGGTTTATGGTCCCCGGGGATTCTCCAGTTCGGGGACCCTGGGGATGCTCTGGATACCCAAGAATGCTCCAGTTTAGGGTCCCCAGGGATGCTCCAGTTGCGGGCAGGGGGTGGAGGAGACTTCCCCACACCCCCAGGGCAGAACCCCTGGCCAGGATGCAGCCCCTGAAGCAGCAGCGCTGGGTGCAGTGCACAGGAGGGAAGCCAGTGAGGAGGGGGGCACGTGGGGGCTCATTTTTGGGCTGCCAGGGGGGAACAGCACACGGGGGGCACCTCCTACCACTGCTGTGATGCTCCGTGTCCCCTCAGCCCTCACCCCACGGCGTGGCCTGGGGAGGTGGTAGCAGCACAGCCCCCCAGTCCCTCGGGGGGCTGAGGGGAGGGTCCTGGGTGGGAGCAGTGCCTCTGCTTTTTCCTTTCATCCCTTGCCTGCGCCTGTTCCCGTTCAGCCTGAAACGTGGGTTCCTCTCCTATTTTGAGTTAGCTTTTTGGCTGCTTTGTTGTATTATTTTAATTTAGGCACTGCCATTATATTTTCCATTATTTAGGAAAAAAAAAAACAACAAAAAAAAAGAAAGAAAGTGAGCAGCTTCCCAAGGCCCTTTCCAGCTCCCGGCTGCTGCTCAGAGCAGCTTTTGTTCCTGGCCAACACTGGGACGTGCTGGTGGGGCTCAGCGTGGCGGCACCCCCTTCCCACAGCCCGTGCCCCCCGCTCCCCTCCTCCCGTGGGGGTGTTGGGGGGATGCGGGGATGCTGCTGGGGGTGAGGGGGGGATAAGCAAGCCTCACCCCCATCCCCGTGGCGGGGCCCCCAGCACATCACCCTGCTCATTTAGGTTGGGCTCGGGCCATCCCTAATTGCTGGCGGGTTGGGACGGGAGCTGCCGGCTCCTGGGCTCCTTCATCCCATCCCTCCTGGCTGGGGTCCCTCTGGCCGCCCCCACCTGCCTCTCTCATCACCACGGGGCCCCCTCGATGGCATCCCATGGCTCTGCCATCCCTGAGCCACCCCGGGACGTTGTCGTCCCTCTTCTCTGCTCTGGCAGAGCCCAATGGACCTGTGAGGAGTGGGGCAGTGCTGCACCCACACCTCACCCCCCTGAACCCCACAGCCAGGACCCACAGCACCCCATTGTTTGCCCAAAGCCACGGGGGGGCCCAAGGGGATCCTTCCTCCAGCCCCAGCATCCCCCCTGTCCCTTGCATCGCCCATGGGGAGCATCACCCATGCCAAGGGGCTGAGAAGGCCAAAAAAACAGTGTTTTCACCCCCAAAAACCCCTCTGGGCTCTCCATCACACAATCTGTGGGTCCCATGTGGGGTGTCCCCCCCATCCCCCCTTGGGTAGCCCCCTCTGGAGCTGCTGTGGGCCGTGGGAGCCGCCCGGGCTGGGATGTGGGGCTCAGCATCGCCTGGAAGCCGGGAGGGGCTGGGGGGGTTATTTTGGTACCCGAGGATGCCCCACAGCACACGGGTGGGGTGCAGGTCTGGCCAGGGGGTGTTTGGGGCTGAGGTGGGGACCAAGGGACTCCTTGTCCCCGGGGCTGGAGGGTGTAGGACCCTCGGGATGGGGTCTGTGGGTTCAGTCCTGCGTGGAGGGTCCCACGCCCGGGGGGGGGGGGGAGCAGCAGAAAGGATTTTGGCTGCAGCCCCCCCAGCCCAGCCCCTGACCCCAGGCAGTTTTCCAGCCCTCGGGAATGTGGGGCTGGGCTGGACACCCAGCATGGACCTCCCATAAACCTGGCACGTCCCTGTGTGTGTGCCCCTGGCTCCTCCTCGCTGTCCCTGGGGTTGGGGGGAGCCCCCAGTCACCCCCTGACCCACCTCCCCCAGCCCCCAGATCCTGGGGAAGCCCACGGGGCGATGCCGGAGGTCCCAGTCTGGGTGCTGGGATGGGATCCTGTGACACAGAGCAGGGCGCAGCGCTGAGCATGAGGGGCTGCAAATGGGGGTGCCCGACTTGCTGCTTTTTTTCCTTTTTTCGCCCCATTTTTCTTCCCGGTGCCATAAATAGCAGCAGAGCTGCTGGAGCTCCTTCCAGCTGCCCTCCCCGCGCAGCCACCGCCAGCCAAGGCAGCCAGATGGTGGAAAACAATCCTGCACTGGCACTGCCCACAGTCCCCGGACCCCCAGGACCCCCCAACGCCCAGATGCCAGACCCCAGACCCCTGGCCCCCCAGTTCCCTGGCCCCCCAGCACCCCCAGACCCTAGACCCCCAGCTCCCTGGCTCCCTGGACCCCCAGCACCCCCAGACCCCCACTCCCCAGACCCCCCACCCCCCCAGACCCCTGGCTTCCTGTCCCCCCAGGCCCCCCTGACCCCAGTGCTGCCACCAGCGATGCCCATGGAGGACCATCCACCATCCATCCCCCATGGCAGGGGACGTGGCTGTGGGTGCCACCGCTCCCAGCACCCAGGGACAGGCAGCACCCAGGGACAGGCAGCACCCAGGTTTTTGGGGGGGGGGAGCCCCACGATGCGCTCCTGGCATTTCGGGTGCCCCCTCCCACAGCATCGCCCACCCCACGTGCTGGTGTCTGGCTGCGGAGGGTTCCCATGCGGCTGGGATGGGGACACATGCCAGGATTTGGCTGCTGGTTGGGTGAATGTCACCCCTTTGTCCCCCCCCCCGGGTGCCCCCTTTGATCTCACGAGCGGCCGCATCCAGTATAAGGATGAAAAAAATGCGGCGGCGTGGCCAAACCACGGTGTAAAGGGAAACGCTGTGCCGGGGGCGGGGGGGTCTGGCCCCGTGAAGGCAGCCTGTTCCATTACAGCATCCACCACGGGTGGGAGGGGGCACGTGGGGGGGGCACACACACGCCTGAGAACCCACCCAGAACCGTGAGCCGGGGGGGGGACAGACGGACATCAGATGGACAGATGGACACGCCGCCCTGGTCAAGGTCACCCAGTGGGTGCCCAGCTCCTGTGCTGGCTGTGTCCTTGTGCCAGGGGGGGCTGCGGGGTTGGATGGGCCCCCCCCCCCCCAGCTGCCACGTCCCCCATCGGCGGGGAGCTGGCACGGAGCCCCCCGCGCCGTCGCCAGCGGCTGAGCGGGGCCCAAGGCAAATAGGAGCTGCCGGGACGGTGCTACCGTGCAGGAATTGGGGAGCAGGGGGGGACACACACGTGTGGGGGCCCCCCCCGGAGAAGCCCAGCAGCCAGGTGGGTGGACACACAACCGTATATTTCATAATAAATAATGTACAAACCCGGCACCGCTGCCACGGGGTCGCATCCTGCTGTCACATCCCTGGTCCCAGCGCACCCCAGGAATTGGGGGGGGTCCTGGGCTGGGGAGGGGGGGGGTCAGAAATGCTTCTTTTTATGCCTGGGATAAAGGTAATTGGGGCAAAATGCACCCCGAGGGCGAAATAGGCGGGTTGGTGGCAGGGTGGGTGCAGGATGGGCTCTGCGCTGAGCTCTGGTGAAGGTCACAGGGACTGAGCCTGGTGTCCCAGGCATGCCACATGCCACCAAGACCCTGCACCCAGCTGGAGAGCTGGCACCATGGCCAGAGAGATGGCACCATGGCTGGAGAGATGCCACCACAGCCTGAGAGGTGGCACCACGGCTGGAGAGAGAGATGGCATCACGGCTGGAGAGATGCCACCACAGCCAGAGAGGTGGCACCATGGCTGGAGAGCTGGCACTATGCTGTGCCAGGGCAGAGAGCAGAGGGAGGGCTTTTATCCCCATCTTTAGGGTTTTTTCCCCAAAAGAACCCCCATGTTTCCTCATGGGATGCAATGGGTGCTCCCAGATCCTTGCACCCTCAGCCAGTGCCAGCCCTGGCATTGTCACACAGGAGCCCCGCCGCTGGGCACAGGGCAAAGCACCGGGCAGGGGACCCCTTCCCATCCCAGCCCCTTCCCCTATTTGCTTCCACCCCCTCTTTTATTCTTTTTTATTTAAATAAACCCCGTGAGGCCACGGTCCTGCTGCTGGCACCACCGACTGGCACCACTGGCACCACTGGCACCACCGACTGGCACCACCGGCACTGCGGTCCCTGGGGCTGAGCACCACAAGCTGCCCCGCACAGGGCTGGGGGTGAGGGCAGGGGCAGCACCGGTGGGGGGATGGCGAAGGCAACGGGGGGCTGCCCGCTGTCACCCCCTCCCCACGCCCCGGTGGTCCCCACCCCGCTGTCCGCCGGGGGCGCGACGGGAGGGTCCCACTCCACGTGTCCCCTCTGCTAAATGAGTGCGGGAAAAGCGATGGGGGAAGGGGTGGCAGAGCTGGGCTGGGGAGGGGGCACGGGGGGGACCGTGGCGCTCACGGCTGCCCCCGGATCCCACCCATCCTCTGCTGGCTGCCGGGGGTCCGGCGCGTGGGGCCGGGGGCTTGGGCACCGGAGGCAAAGTCCATCACCTCGGGGGGAGCCCGGCGCATCTCGGCGGCCCCCATCTCCCGCCGGATCTCGGCCAGCGCCTCGGCCGGGGCCGTCAGCAGGCGCTGGAAGAAGCTCTCCCGCCCCGCCGGCCGCTCCTGGCAGGTGAAGGTGACGGCGGTGCCGGTGTCCGCCTTCATCTCCCGCGAGAAGCCGTCGGAGGTGCCGTCGAAGCAGCGGCCGATGGCGATCTCCTTGGCCAGGCGCGGGTTCTGGTCCGTCACCGTGTAGATGCCGTAGTTGTGACCCAACGGGTCAACGGGCGCCAGCATGGTGAAGGCGGCCGTGTGGTTGTTCTCAGCCACGGGCGGGTGGCGGCTCAGGTAGTCCCGGAGGAGGCTGTTGGTGGCCGTGCGGCGGCAGCTGCCTTGGGGGATGATGGAGACCAAGGTGCGATCCACCAGGCTCTGGTCGAAGAGCATCCCGCTGCACTTGAACTCCACGCAGGCGCCCGAGGTGTTCTCCAGCAGCATGTCCCGCACGCTGCGGGTGTCGCGCAGCCCGTAGAGCTGCCCACGGGTGCGGGGGTGGCTGCCCCCCGCGTTACGGGACCTCACCATGTACTCCTGCGGCCCCTCGATCTGCACCTTGATGAAACAAGCCCTGAACTCCTGAGGGTTGGGCCACCACGAGAGGTAGTCGCCCGTCCAGGAGGTCAGGTCGCTCTCCTTGAAGGGCACCACGTTGTACTCGTACTTGTCCACCTCCACGCGGTAGAAGCGGAGGTGGTTGGCGCTGACGGGCGCCCCCTCGCACTCCTCGAGGCTGCGGTAAGGGTAGATGGGACCGTTGGTCTCATCCACGTTGTTGGGGTCAGGCTTGGCCACGTTGATTTGGAAAGCCGTCTTCTTCAAGTCGGGGTCATCGTGGTCCAACCGGCGGTAGCCCAGCTTGCCCAGGTAAGGCTGGGACACGCCGACGGCGTTGGGGTTGAGCTTGGGGCTGGAGGCCACAGCTTCCAGCTCCTCCCCGCCCAGCGTGGCGGTGACGTACGCCGAGTAGGCGTCGGGGCGCCGGGCGTCGCAGAAGGCGGGCAGGCAGGCGCCGTTGGGCCCCGTCACCACGCTGTCGAAGCGACCCCAGGCGCGGGGGTTGGCGGGATAGCCGGGCTGGGGCTCCAGGTTGATGATGCTGATGACCACCCCTTCCAGCTGCTCGTAGGGGTTGAACTTCTCGTTGCTGTAAGCCCTGACCTTGACGAAGCAGCGGCGGTCCTCCGGCACGTCCAGGTTGAAGAGGCGCCGCTCCCGGATCTCCAGGTTCCCCACCAGGAAGGTCCTCTCCTCCCTCTTCCCCCGCTTCCCCCCGGCCGCACGGAGCACCCCCTCCTCCTCCCACAAGCCGGTCTCGGGGTTCAAGGACCACAACTTCATCTTCTGCAGGTGCTCCGGCATCCAGACCTGCCCCGCGTCCATCCGCACCTCCACCGGCCCCGTGTGCAGCGCCGCGCCGCTCTCCCCTTCCCGGAAATCCACGGCGAACATGCCGTAGGTCCGCAGCGGAACGATGGCCCCCTCGGCGTCGGCGAAGCTGAGGTCGCTGGAGGCGGCGCTGGCCGTCGCCATGTCCCTGGGGTCCAGGAAGGTGACGCTGGCTTTGACCGTGCCCCTGTAGACCTCCCCCGAGGGACGGAGGAAGGCGCCGGCGGGAAGGACGAGCTCCCCGACGGGCTCCCGGCCGCCCGCCTCCCCCAGCGGGATGGCGTTGCTCTGGTTGCCATCCAGGTCCACCGGCTCCTTCTTCCGCAGCATCTTGACCTCCTGGTAGACGGCGCCGCCGCGGCGGTCGAAGGGCAGCACCCTGACGGTGTCCAGGAACCTCTGCTGCCGGTCCACGAAGCGAGCCACCAAGCGCTGGGTGTCCGGTGGCACCTCGATGGTGAAGGAGCCTTTGTAACCGGTGAAGCCGACCTTCCTCCCGCCCAGGAAGATGTGCCCGAAGCGCAGGGGCTCCCCGGTGTCGGCCGCCGTCACCCGTCCCTGCACCAGGACGCGGGGCTGGGCGCAGGGCCCGCAGCCGCACTCGGCCACCACCTTGATGGGCAGCAGGGAGCCGGCGCAGGGGATCTCCCGCAGCTCCATCCTCCACACCCCGCAGCAGCGCCCCGCGTCCGCCCCGCACCCCGCGGGCTCCGCCGGGCTGCCGGCGCACGGGGCGGGCGGGCAGCGCCCCACGTCGTAGTAGCGGGAGCCGGTGGCGTCCCGCGGGCACTCGCTGGGCAGCTCCACCAGGCTGGGCTCAGGCTCCGGCTTGCAGCTCTGCTGGCCCTGGGCTGGGAGGCACAGGGGGGTCAGGGGGGGCAGGGTGACATCGCGGGGTGACGCCGCGGCTGGTGAAGCCCACCCCATTCTCACCCAGCACGGTGAGCTGCGCCGGTGCCGATCTGATGGCGCCTGCCTCGGTGCTGGCTTTGCAGTGGTAGGTGCCAGCCTGCTCCGGTGCCAGTCCCCGCAGCGCCAGGCGGCTGCCGTACCCGTGCGCCTTCCTCTCCAGCAGCGTCCCGTTGTGGTACCTGCAGGGACGGGGGGCACTCAGCGGGGATGTGGCCGGGGCTGGCATTCCCTGCCATTCCCAGTCCCACTTCCCGCTCACCAGTGGTATTTCTTGGGCACGGGGGTGCCCGAGGCTTTGCAGCAGAAGGTCACGTCCTGCCCGGCCACCCGCACCTTCGCCTTGGGGTGCAGCACCATGTAAGGCTTCTCTGCAGGGGAGGGAGGTGGCAGGGGGTACAACGAGCCGCCACCACCCCCCTGGATGGCTCCCCAGTGCCGTGCATCCCTCGGGGGGTCCCTCAGGGGGTGCACGGCTCAGCCCCCACCCCGTGCCATGGGGCTCACCCAGCTTCTGCAGCATCACGTGTGCCACCGCCACGCCGGAGCCGTTGGAGACGACGGGTGCCAGTCCCGGGGCGAAGCCCTCACGGTGGGCGCTGACGTTGGCAGCGGTGCCCTCGCACAGCCCCGTGGCGGTGAAGCGCCCGCGGGCATCGCTGCGTGCCAGCAGCACCGGCGGGCGGCTCTCCAGGTAGACGCGGGCACCCGGTAGCGCCGTGCCAGTGGCAGAGGTGACGGTGCCCTGCAGCGTGTGCCCGGGGCAGGCTGCGGGGTGGCACCGGCGCTCAGACCCCGTGGCCAGCAGCGGGGCCACGCAGGAGGGGACACTGGGGATGGGGGGGCTGTGTCCCTGCGTCCCCAGGGGCAGGTACCTGGGCAGGGCGAGGGGGGACATTTCTGCACCTCGGTGGGGCGGCCAGCGCACGGCACCTTCTTGGTTTTCTTGCAGCTCCGGCGCCGGACGCGCGTGCCAGCACCGCCGCAGCTGCGGGAACAGGGACCCCAGGCACCCCACTCCGTCCACGCCGACTCTGGGGGGAGACAGCGGGCAGACAGCGGGCACCCTGCTCCTCCCTGAACCCCCAGCCCAGGGGGTGCCCCCACCCAGGAGGCTCCATCCAGCTCACCCCGGCTCACCCTGGCACAGCCCTGCCAGGCTATTTTTACCGGCACAGCCTCTGTTATTGCAATTAAGCTGACGATGTGCAGGCAGCAGGGAGCTGCTGTGTGACATGGGGGTGCCAGGGTCCCTACCTGGGCAGGGGCCAGCGCTGCACGCCCGGCGCTCCACGGCTTTGCCCTTGCACTTGAGCTCCTTGAGTGCCACCACCAGCTGGGCGTTGATGCAGCGGCGGGCGCGGGTCTGGGTGCCGCTGCGGCCGCAGGCGCTGCGTGAGCAGGGGCTCCAGGAGGACCAGTGTGACCAGTAGATGTGCTCTGGGTGGGGGAAGTGGGAGAAAGAGGTGTTAACCGGGCACCCATCACCCACACGCAGCTCCCAGGGCGGTACCCAGCGCCGTGCGCCCCAGGGGTGATGGAGCAGGGAGATGCTCCGGTGTCACCGCAGCTCCGTCAGCGCCCGCTGGGGTGGGCGACCAGCAAGGGACGAGAGCACAGCAATGGGCACAGCTCCCCCCCGGCGTGCCAGCGGGGTCGGGGGGGTGGGACACAGGGGGTGGGCACTCACCCAGCGGGCAGAGGAAGCGGATGTGGTAGTTGGAGCAGGTCTTGCCCTGCGGCTGCTCCCTGTTGACGCAGCGGAGACCCTTCTTGGGGCTGACGTGCACCACCTCGCCCACGTCCTCGGGCAGCTCCCACTCGGTGGTGCGGGCCTGCACGGCCACCGGGCGCTGGCACACCCGGCCCCGGTAGTAGAAGCGGATGGCGTCCAGGCTCTCGTAGTCCCCGTCCCCCCCGGGGTGGTCGATGTTGAACCAGGACGTCCATTCGGCTCCTTCGCCTGGCACGGAGCGAGCCCTGAGCGAGCAGCCCCCGTCCCTGCGCATCCCGGGGTTGGGGACAGCTTGGGGACATCGAGGGCTGCACGGGCAAAGCCGGTGGGGACGGAGGGCACTGGGGGATGTGGTGTGGGAGCCCCGGGGAGCACAGGGTGGACACCACGTCCCTGCTGTATGGGATCCATGGTGGCACTTCCCAGGCTGGCATGGTGGGCACTGCCCCCACTGCGTGTCCCCGATGCCACAGTGCCCAGCGGGGGCTCGGGGACAGCCGTACCTGCCGTGTCCAGGTCGAGGTCTGCCAGGTTGGGGGCTGTTTTCCAGGGCTTCCCCCCAGCGCCGCTCTTCCCCGGCTCTGAGTCGTTCTCCAGGGGCTCTGGGGGAAGCACGGGGGGAGAGCACCCAGCACTGGGGCACCCTCACCCCAGGGCACCCCACGGGCACCAACACCATGCGGCAAAGCTCAGCCAGCGCCGGGACGGACCACGACCCCGTGGGGATGGGGACCCCCTCCCACCCTGACCCCTGGCCGCGCATCGTCAGCCGGGCAAGGGGCTCAGGGTGGCATTTACCAGCTCCACGAGGCCAGGCTGGCAGTGTCACCTCCTGGGTGGCTGAGGACGGGCTGCAGCCTCCCAGCCAGCCAGGGATGGAGTGAGGCTCCTGCCTGCCCTGGGGTGAGCTCAGCCCCAGGGGTGACGTGGGACGAGCCGGGGTGCCCACGCATGCACCCACCACGCCGAGGCCACGGTACAAACACGGTGTCACACCGAGCCCCACCAGTGAAACCCAGAGGTGGCTGTAAAACCACAGCCAGCAAACAGAGACATGCAGTGGGTACCCCAGGCACCCTCTGGGAACCCCCTGGGCATGCAGTGGGTACCCCCAGGCACCCCCCAGGCACCATCAGCAATCCCACAGCACGGGGACTCAACCCAGCCCTGCCACCTCCTGTCCCCTCCCCAGGTGACAGGGAGCTGGGGGACAGCAGGACCTGTCACAGCCCCTGTTCTGCAGGAGGGTGAATTTTGTCCCCAAGCAGGGACATTCCTGGCTCTGTCTCACACAGATGCTGCCCTTGGCACCTTGTGGGGACCCCCACAGGGCTGGGGGACCTCAGCCATCCAGCGCCGGAGCAGGCAGGGTCAGTGGGGACACAGCACAGGGCATGTCCCCATCCCTCCGGTGACACAACCCCGAGGAGGGCAGCACTGTCCCGAGCGTCGCCATTGCATCCTCCCACTGACAGGTGCCAGCAGGACTGTCCCCAGCCCTAGCGCACCTCTGCCCTGGCACACATCTGGCCCTGGCACACATCTGGCCCTGGCACACATCTGGCGAGCCCTCCACCCCATCCCCATCCCACCCCACGTCCCCACCACCGACCCCCGGGGAGGGCAGCGATGCCCCTGGCTGGGTCCCCGCGCCCGTGGCGGGATGGCGATGGCAAACCCCACCTTACCTGTGGCCCTGGCACCGTGCAGGGCAGCCAGAGCCAGGAGGGCCAGCGCCAGCTCGCCCATGGTTGCCACTCGGCGCAGGTCGGCCGCCGGCCGCGGGTCTATATATGAGTGAGCCCTTTCCCCGCGCGCCGGCAGACAGCAGCGAGCGGCTCCTGGCACGCGGGGCCGGCGGCTCTGCCGGCGCTGGCGCGGTGACAAGAGGGAAGCGGGAAGGAGCCCTCCCCGGTGACTCCAGGCCAGGCGAGGCGAGGCCACCGCACGCCGCCGCTCACCGCTCCAGCCCGGGGAAACTCGAGGGTTTGTTTTTGCAGAGCTGCTAAAATTGGAACGCGGAGGGGAGGGAAGGGGGAAAAGCCGAGCGAGCCCGGCTGCGGCGCGTGGGGTCGAGGTGCCAGCGCTCCCCTTGGCACCCACGGCCTCGGGGCCACGGTGGGTGCCCGCGTCGTGACCTGGCTCACGTGGGTGAACCGGAGCCACCCGCGTCCCCGCGGAGCTGAGGCCGGGCACAGCTCGGTGCACCCATGGCCCCCAGTGCCCTCCGGGGCTGCGGGATGCTAAAGCACGGAGCGGTGCTGGCGTGTGATGGTGGGAAAGGGGGTGAGAGGGTGGGGATCCCCCCAGGGTCACCCCCAAACTGCAGCTGCCCGTGGTGGGGCCGCAGCCCCCTCCCGCAGCGCGGCCGGCGGAAATCACGGCGCATTTTCTGCATTCCCAGAGGCTCCGGCTGCTCTCGGGGAGGGGGGAGCAGCTCCCGGCGCTGCTGTGGGGGCAAGGACACCCTCCCTGCTGGGACAGGTGGGGACGGTCCCCAGCAGCGGCTCAGCACCACCCCCCGTGTTAATTAAACACCCCTTGTGTTAATTAAACACCCCACAGCAAGGGGGGCTGCGCCTGTGACCCTTCCCTTGGGCACCCAAGGGTTCCAGGGTATAGGGGGTGCACCAGACACCAGGGACCCTACAGCCACCCATGGGACACCACAGGCACCCAGGGGACCCCGCAGCCACCCACAGGACCCCACAGACACCCATGGTCACCCAGGGGACCCCGCAGCCAACCAAGGGACCCCCACAGCCACCCAGGGGACCCTGCAGACACCCACAGGACCCCCAGAGGCACCCAAGGGACCCCGGTGGCTGCCCACATCCCCAAGGGACAGACAGTAGAGGAGGTCACACCAGGTCTGTCCCCCAAAGCAGGTTGGTGACACGTCCTAGGGACATGGCATGGGGGGTCCAGCTGTGCACAGTGACAAGACCACGGTGTAGATTGGGCATAGAACCCCTGGCACAATCCCCCTGCCCAAACCCTGCCGGGACACCACGGTCCCCTCGCCCTGTGTCCCCGCAGACCCCAGTCCCAGGCAGAGCCACCAGTTGCTTTATTCCCGGGGGGCTCACAGGGCCACCACGCACTCGGTGCCGGGGTACTCGGGGGGGTTGAGCTCAAACTTCTTCTGCACATCGTAGGGGAGGAACCGCCCGGCCACGAAGTGCTGGCGGCCCAGGAAGCGGCGGGCACACTGCTTGGGCGCCGAGAGGGACACCAGGACATCGGGGCTGATGCCACCGCTGCCCCCAGCCTCCACGTCCCACCCTGCAAAAACCACACAAAACATCCTCGTTACACACTCAGGTGAGCGCGGGGTGCACGAGGGGACAACGAGGGGGATGGAGAGCTGTGACAGGTGCCAGAGGGGTGGGACTCGTGGAGCAGAGCCGAGCTGGAGGCTGTCACCAGTGGTGTCCCCCAGGGGTCAACACTCGGTCTGGGTTTGTTCGACACATTCATCCCTGCCCTGGGCGAGGGGACAGAGTGGATCCTCAGCCAGTTCGCTGCTGGTCCCAAACTGGGAGGGGTGGTGGCACTGCCGAGGGCTGCGCTGCCCCCAGGGACCTGGGCAGGGCAGAACCTCAGGAGGGTCAGTGAGGGCAAGGGCAGGGGGAGGAGAATGGCAGGCACCAGGAGAGGGGAGGGGGGACCTGCTGGGGACAGCTCTGAGGAGAAGGACCTGGGGGTCCTGGCAGGCAGGAAATGATCCCTGAGCCGGAGATGTGCCCGTGCCACCAAGGAGGGCGATGCCAGCCTGGGCTGCACAGGGCAGTGTGTGGGCAGGAGGGCGAGGGAGGGCATTGTCCCCTCTGCTCTGCCCTGGGGAGGCCACAGCTGGAATCCTGCGTCCAGTTCTGGGCTCCCCAGTTCCAGAGAGACTGGGAACGACTGGTGAGTAGCACAGGCTGCCCAGAGAGGGGGGAGTCTCCTTCTCTGGAGCTTTCCCAGCCTGGCCTGGGTGCAGCCCTGAGGGATGTGCTCGAGGGGACCCTGCTGTCCCACAGGGGGGTTGGGCTGGGGGAGCTCTGGGGGTCCCTTCCAGCCCTGACAGTGCCATGAATCCGTGACGCAGGGAGAGGGGGTTCAGGGGTGCCCCCTGAGGACGGGGTGCTGCCGTGGGTGATGCTCTGGGGTGGCAGAGATGGAGGGGACAAGGGGGAGGATGGGCTGTGTGTCCCCATCACCGCCCGCATCCTGGCAGCGTGGGAGGTTTTTCTGGGTGAGGATTCACCGGGGGCCGTGCCGAGGGCTCCTGTTTGCTCCTGCGGGGGGGGGCACAGAGGGGGGGGTGTGATGGTAATTCAGGCCTGGCCACCAGACACCCGGGTGTTTTCAAATTACATCATGTCTCAGTTCGGGGAGTTGGTTATTTATTGGGGATGCCCTTGAACGCATCCGAGGAGAGTGGGTGCCAGCGGGGCTGCTGCCAGCCTGGAGGGGAGGGGGGGGGGACACAACAGTGGGGGGGTCCCCAGGGATGTCCCCACCCTGGGAGGGCACGGCAGGGGCTCCCCGGTCACGCAGGCACCGAGCCCAGGGTGATGCTGGGCAGGGTGACAAGCACAGGGTGTGGGGAGCACTGGGCTGGGGGGGGTCCCATCCTGCCTGGGGGGGGGGGGTGCTGAGTGTGATCCCAGACCTGAGGGCACATCCAGGCTGACGATGGGGATGCGGACGTGCTTCAGGGTGGCCAGGATGGCAGCGCAGGGCTCCCTGCCCTCGCCCACCACCGCCTCGGCTCCCAGCACGGCGTCCACCACGGCGTTGTAGGCGTCATTGATCAGCTGAACCTGGGGGGGGGGACACAGTGGGGAGCAGGTGGGGGGTCCCCCAGCCCCCCCCCCCCCACCACAGGCGCTGAGCCCCACACGGGGATCCCCTCTCCCTGCATAACCAGCCTCACCCAGTCGCTTTGCCCCCCAAAACGCCCCCCCCCCCAAGGCACGGGGGGGACGAGGGGCACGCCGAGACGCGTGGCCGGGGCCAGGGCAGCGTTTTCGGGTCACATTCCTCCCGCCGAGCCCCGGCACGGCCAACAACAACAGCGGCGGGGCCGCGGCAGCGCCGCTGGATTCCGTGGCATCCCCGGGCTCCCAGCAGAGCCGGGGGCGGCGGGAGGGGGGGGAAGGCAGGAATAACAAACTGGAGGCCGTCAGGGGGTGACAGGGGGGGCTCACCTCGGTGGGGAGGTAGGAGAGGAAGGGGATGTCCATCTTCTCGCACTGCGTGGTGAAATCCCGGTGCAGGGGATCCGGGGAGCGCTTGGGGTAGAAGATGGTGGGTTCGTAGTCCTGCGTGGGGAGGGAGGGGATGGGGCGTTGGAGCCTGGCATGGCCGAGGAGGAGGAGGAGGAGGAGGGGAGGAAGATACCTACAAAGATGCGCAGGTGCCGGGCACACACCAGCCCGATGGCCCCGTTCTGTGCCGGGCCACACACCACCAGCACCGTGGGCTGCTTCCGCGGCAGGGACGGCAGTGGGAAGGCCTGTGAGAGGAGAGGGGGGTGGCACCGTGGGAGCCATGGCCCCCCCAGGTCAGCCCTGGGGATGGCACCCAGCGCCAGGGATGTGGCAAGGGCAGGGGGACCTGGGCTTGAGGGGTAACTGGACCCCCAGTGCTGGGTGGGCAGCACATGGTGGGGTGGGGATGATGCCCAAAGAGGGACAGGGATGGTACCCACAACAGGGTGGAGATGGCACCTAGGGCAGGACAGGGCCTGTAGTGGGATGAGGATGATGCCCGTGGTGAGAAGATGGTGATGCCCACGGTGGGATGAAGATGATGCCCACGGTGGGATGAGGATGATGCCCACGGTGGGATGAGGATGATGCCCACGGTGTGACGAGGATGATGCCCACAGTGGTTGAGGCTGATGCCCAGGACAGGGACGATGCCAGCAGGGAGGCGGCCACGCGCTCCACATACCAGCAGCCTGCAGAGGAAGGCTCTGTTTATCCGGTGACAGATTTTTTCCTGCTCACGGAGCCTGGCTCCCAGTCCCGTCCAGCCGCCAGCGACCCGAGTAGCACGGCCGGCTCACAGCCACCGGGGCACCGGGCAAAGCCCCGGCCAAGCTGCCAGCTGCCTGGGGGCTCCCGGGAGGGGACAATGCTGGGGACCCTGGCTGGGGGGGGTACCTGGGCTGGGGTCTGTGGATGCTCTCCTTGACCCCACGAGGAGGGGGTTGTCCCCAGCCAGGGCTGGCGGTGGAGCCAGGGGTGCTGCGCTACGGGGGTCCCTGCAGGGTGGGCAGTCCCAGACCAGGACCAGCCCCAGGGTCCAGAGAGGCTCCAGCACCCAAATATTTCCCCTCCTCGGGCAACTCCTCTGCCCTTAGGGAAGGGGGGGCAGAGCACGGCCCAGACACCCCCGATGGAAAAGCTGAGCCAGGCGGGCACGGAGCTCACCGCCCCCCACGGCACAAAGCTGCCCTTGATGCTGCCCAGAGCCCGGCTGCCTCCTCCTCCTCCTCCTCCTCTTCCTCCTCACATCCAGCACGAGCATTTGGAGCTCCCAGCAGCAGCAGAACATTGCCAGGGCATGGGGAACCCCTCGGGAGCCCCCCAGCACCCAGCGGTGCCAACGCCCCGGGGAGGGCTGAGCATCCCTGGAGGTGCCACCCCGGCCCCGGGTGGGTGAACAACGGTGGGCGAACAGCACCCCCCAGGGAGGGGCTGCAGCCCTGGCATGGCCACAGCATCGCGCCCTGCTGGGCTCTGCCACCCCGTGCCCTGTCCCCAAGCCTTGGAGCCCACAGCCGGGGGTGGGAAAGGCCACGCAGGGGGACAGGGTGGGAGAGCAGCTGGCAGCGAAGTCCCCAGCCCTGGCAGGGTGTTCCCAGCCCCACTGGCCACCTCACCTTGGTCACGGCCATGGCACAGGCGTGTCCCCAGATCTCGATCAGCTGCTGCCGCCCGAACCGGTAATCCTCCAGCAGCTCCTTCTCCATGGCCTCCGCCTCCGCCTTGCTGGGGGGAGAGAGGACGGCAGTGGGGACAGGGACATCCCCCCATCCCTGGCACCGAACCCCTTGGGACCCCCACTCCATCCCCAGGGTGCAGGGTAGGGATGCTGGGGGACACCGGGCGGGTGGGCTGGGGGCTCGCAGGGCTCAGGGGGGGGGTGACATGCACGGGCAGCAGATTTGGGGACCTGTCCCCGCGGGGTGGGGGCTGCGTTTCGTGCGAGGCACAGCCCTGGCAGCGTCCCCGGGCTCGAGGGGACGGGGCTGTTACGTAAAGGCGAACAATGCTGCGGTTGTTCCTTGGCGGCCGAGCCCCGGAGCTGGCAGAGCCCCGGAGCGGCCAATAATTGCTCACATCTGTTGGCTTCACCTGCGCCGCGCTGGGAACAGCGTGTGCCGCTCCGGCCACCGCGCCACTCGGGCAGGGGACAGGGAAACCGGGCCCTGGAGGGGGGATCCCGGCAGCCCAGGGGTGAAAATCCACCCCCCCCACCCCGAGTGTGCTCCTGTTTTGGGGGTGCACACTCACCTTGCTCGGTCCCGGCTGCAGGGAGGGGTCCCACTGCCCCCCCACACACACCTGTAGGAATGGTGTGATGCTACCGGCCCCAGGAGCTGGGGGGGAAATGGGGCTGGGGTCCTGCTGGGTGGCCCCACACTGTCCAGGCTGACCCCATGGACCAGCCACGTCCCCTGGGTGTCCTGGCAGCCCCCAGATACACCAAATCCCACATCCCCCCGGGGGTGCTGACACCCCCATGGACCCACCATGGACCTGGTCACTCTGACAGATCCCATAGACCCTGCAGACCCCTCCCCTGGCTGTGCTGATGGATCCCATTCACCCCACGTCCTCTGGCTGACCCCAAAGGCCCCCCCCCCCCCCAATACCTCCTGAATATCCTAACAGCCCCCACAGCCCCCCAGTGCCCTCTCCACCCTGGCAGACCCCCAGAAAAGCCTCATCCTCTTCATCCCATCCCACCAATCCCACCCCATCCCACCCCACCCCATCCCTCTCCCCAATCCTTTGGTGCCCTCTAGTGAGCCCCAGCCCCACAGCAGGGTCCCGCGGGCACACGGAGGGGGGAAGGGGGTCACATCCAGCCCCCGGTGTGTCCCCCCCCGCGCAGGGTCCCAGCTGTGTTGACGGTCACCCAACAAAAGGCACGTTTCGGTTCGGAACAAACCCCCCCCGTTTGGTCCCGGGGAGGAACATTGTCCGTAATTGCTCCTGGCAGGGACACCTGGGCCTCGGCCCGGGCTGGCTCCCGCTGTCCTGGCACTGTCCCCGTGGAGGGGGGGGACACAGCACAGGGCTCCCCGAATCCTGGCTCACTGCCCACTCAGGGAGCAGCATCCCCCCCCCCCCCCCCAAAAAAAAAACCCACTCCGTGATTCGCGTTCCCAGGCTTTGCTTTGCTACAGGGGAGGACAAGGCTGCTCCTGTCCCCTCAGCACCCAGGGGACTCCCAGTTCATCCCAGTTAGGGCCACCTAGAGGGGGACCTGGATGGTTGAGGGGGCAGAGAGTTGATGGGAGGGGAGCTGATGGATGGGGGGGGGGGCTCCAGAGTGTCCCTCTGTGTCCCCCTCCTGCACCCCAACTCCAGGATGAGGCACCCCAGCTCTGTGTGTCCCCCCGCTGCATCCCAGGTCCATGTCCCAGCTCTGTGCCCCCCACTCCTTCCCCAGCACAGTTTGGGGTGCAAGGCGGGGGGACCCCATTCCCGAGCAGGGCTGGTGCCTCCAGTGTCCCTGTTTGGGGGGGGGACAGCCCTGCTCCGGAGTGGGGTCCCCCCCCGTGCTGGGGACGCGTCTGCCAGCGACATCCCTTCGGCAGCCATGGAGACCCGGGATGCAGTTGCTCTGGCAACCGAGATTATTTGGGTACCAGTCCCCCCGCCGACCCCCTCACTCCGCTGCTCGGGGGGGGGGGGTGCAAGAACCTGACGTGGGACTGCCCCGGGGGAACCGAGCATCCCGTGGGGACCCCCCGGGAGGTGGGGGAGGGACACCAGCTGGGGGTGAGCCCCAGACACAGAGGGACCCCCGTAACCCCATCCCAGTGCTTCCAGTATCCCATAGCGCGGTCCGGGGGGGGGCTGCTCGGGGTCGGGGGGCGCTCACCGGGACTCACCTGAGGTACCGGGGCGGCTCCCGGGCGGGACCGGGCGCGGAGCTCATGGCGGGCAGCAGGACGGGACAGCGGCAGAGCTCTGCGGGAGCGGTGGCGGTGCCGTGTCCCCCCACTCCCCCCCGCCCCCCGCGCTTCGCGGTCCCGCCCCGGGGAGCATCGCCCCGGCCCCGGTCCGCCCCCCATCCCCACCCGCGGGCGGTGCCGCCGCCGGGGACGGGCACACGTGGGGATGGACGGCGGGGGGGGGGGGGCAGAAACCACGTCTGTGACACCCCCCCCCCCATCTCATCCCGCCGGCAGCGGGGGGGGGCAGCTGCCCGCACCCCGCAGGGACCCCGGGATGCACCTCCCTCCCCCCCCCCAGCACCAAGAACTTCTCAAAGCCTCAAAATCGGTGTTTTTCACCTCCCCCCCCCGCGGTGAAAGCCGCATCTGCAGCAGCAGCGACCAGAGGGGCTGCACCCCCCACTAACCCCCCCCAGCTCCCCCAGGGACACCGGGGGACCCACCCCCACTGCAGGGCTGGGCGTGGGGGGACCCATCCCCTCTCAGCCCCCCCCCCCCAGGCTCCCACCCCGATCCGGGGGGGGTGGGGGTGAGAGCCATGACACCCCCCCCCCCCCCCAGTCCCAAGGGTGACCAAGTTCCCCATGGGGGGGCCACAGAACACACGGACACCGCGTCTGACAGCGCCGGGGGGACGGTTTTAATAACAGACACTGGGGGGGGGGGGGGGGGGGGGGTGTGGCCGCCACCGGCCCCCCCCGCGGCACCGGGGCCGTGCCGGGCCTCAGACGTAGTACTGCAGCCCGAACTTCTCGTTGTCCATCTCGCCGGGGGGGCGCAGGTAGTAGAGCTCATCCACGGTGGGGGGGACCCAGCGGTCGGTGTGGAACCGGGACTCACCGACCTGGGGGGGGGGGAAAAAGAGAGTGCTGGGGGGGGGGGACACGGGGACAGGCACAGCCCCCGTGGGGACCAGTGCCCCCCCCAGCTCTAAGCCCTGATGGGGGGGGTGAGTTACCCCAGTTCCAGCTGGGGGGGGCTCTGAGCTTCCCAGGAGGCACCACACAGACCCACCCCCACCCCCCCCCGGTTGCATTGGGGACCCCCGAGGGGCAGCCCCCGGTGTGCCCCCCCCATCCCGGGAATCACAAACCGTCCAGCCAGGAACGTCCTTCATGATTTTGGCCTCTTCATCCAGGTTCTGCCGCAGCAGGCGCAGGGTTCTGCCGGGAGGGGGCGGCTGAGCCCGCAGCACGGGGCCACACCGCCCCGGGGGGGCCACACCGCCCCGGGGGACCCCACACCGCCCCGGGGGTCCCCACACCGCCCCGGGGGTCCCCCCCGGTACCTGCGGTCCGACTCCGCCTGCAGCAGCGGCATCAGGGCGATGCGGGACTCCAGCTCCTCGATGAGCAGCCGCCTGCGTGGGGACAAACGGGGGTCAGGGCTCGGTGAGGCACCGGGGGGGGGACACCGGGAAGCGGGAGAGCACCGGGGAAGGCGGGAGGGGGACCGGGAGCGCGGTCCCGAGGGGAGAATGAGATGCGGGAACCGGGGAGCGCCGGGAAGGGGATGCAGAGGAGGTGGGGGGGGGGGTGGCGGGCGAGTGTAACGGGAGAGCCGGGCTGGGGGGCGGGCGGAGCGTCCCGGGGCGGGACCGGGGGAAGCCCCGGGATGAGCCCCGGGAGTGGGGGGCGGCACCTGCGCTCCCGGTTCCATTTGACGAGGGTGTAGTAGCCCAGCAGGAGGCTGCTGATGCCGAGCGCGAAGAGGCTGTAACCTGCGGGGGGGGGGGAGCGGGTGAGGGGCGGCACCGGAGGGACCGGGGCACCGGGGCAGACCGGGCCGGGCCTCCCCCGTGGGGCCTCCGGGGGCCTCCCGGGCCCGGCCCGGCCCCGCTCCCCGCCCGCCGCCCACCTGAGATGCCGCGGCGCGGGAGGTGCCGTTTGTAGTCGATGGGTCCGTACCCCCCCGGCGGGGCCATGTCCTGCTTCACCTTCGGCGCCGCCATCACGGCGGCCGCGCTGACGTCACTTCCGCCGCGCTCACCGGAAGCGCTCGGCGGGGAGCACCACGTGATACCGCCCCTCCAACCCCTCCGGCGCGCCTTAAAGGGGCAACGCAAGCGGAGGGCAGCGGTGGGGCCCGCCCGCCTCGGTCCCGGTGCGCCCGGGAGGAATCCGGCGGGCGGGGCGTGGGAGCGGGGATACCGGGAGCACCCAGGGGTGCTCAGCTCCCTCCCCGGTGCACGGCCGGTACCGTGTCGCTGTGTGCACCCACTTGCAAACGTGCGTGAAAAAGCGTGCACACACTGCTGAGCGTGCACCAAGCATGCAGCCATGGCTACGTGTGCACTAACAAGTGTGCAGCCATGGTTAAGCGTGCACCAAGCATGCAGCCATGGCTAAGCATGCAGTAAGCATGCACCAAGTGTGCAGCCACAGCTAAGCATGCAGTAAGCATGCACCAAGCGTGCAGCCATGGCTACGTGTGCACTAACAAGTGTGCAGCCATGGTTAAGCGTGCACCAAGCATGCAGCCATGGCTAAGCATGCAGTAAGCGTGCACCAAGTGTGCAGCCATGGCTAAGCATGCAGTAAGCATCCACCAAGCGTGCAGCCATGGCTACGTGTGCACTAACAAGTGTGCAGCCATGGTTAGGTGTGCACTAACAAGTGTGCAGCCATGGGTAAGTGAGCACTAACAAGCGTGCAGCCATGGTTAAGTGTGCACTAACAAGTGTGCAGCCATGGGTAAGTGTGCACCAAGCATGAACTGGTGAGCGTGCACTAAACCCCAAGCACCCATGGGCAAGCACGCAGCAGGGAAGGTGCAAGCGTGCCCCACCTAAGCGTGCTCAGGCTGGAGCGCACACACCAGTGAGCACACACCAGTGAGCAGGCTGCGGGCAGCGCGCCCCCACAGCCCCCGGCACCCCAATCCCTCGCACCCCTGGGGTGCTTTTTCCCTGCGCCCCCAGCTCCGTAAGCCCAGGACGCTGCAGATCAAGGTCACTCTTGCCTTAAGCTCCACTCGGTGCCGTAATCCCTCGGCTGCAGATGGTGCGGCCAGGGCTGGCACCCACCGGGGTGGTGGTGGGGGGAGAGGGCACCCTGGGGAGGGGGACAGGGAGGACATGGGGAAGGGTGGCCCAGGGATGCCCGTGGTCCTCGAGGGATGCTCCAACAGAGGCCTTTTGCTCCTTGCTCCATGCTGAGGGACCCCAGGGGTTCGTCAGTGCTGGCACACGGGGTCTTTACGGGACACCACCACCTCGGTACAGAATCATCTCATTGCAGCTGAATTCACGGGAGAACCAAGCTGGGACGTGGGCAAAGACCCCTGCGGGGGAAGGAGCAGCCACCCCCTGACCGGGGGGCTTCGGGCCTCATCCTGCCCCCACTTTTGGGGGTTGCACCTGATGGCACCACGCGGTTCTCAGTGACCACCCCAGGGAAGCACATCGGATGGGTGCTATCTCCCTGTCCCAGTGCCTTCAGGGTGGGTGCCCCTGGAATAAGCTGCCCCCCCCCCCCCCCCCCCCCCCCAATCCAGGTCTGCAGCAGCTTCGCAGCCCCCTGAGAAACCAACCCCATCCTCACTGCCGTGGCTGGAGCTGCAGCTCCCCGGGGCATTCCCACTCCCAGCGCCATTCCCACGCTGGGAGCCGTTCCCCCACCCCGTGTGGTCCCTCCACCACCTCCACGGGCTGAGCTCCCTTTGAGGATGCTCCAGGTAAGAGGCTGTACCCCCAGGGGGGGCCACCCCTACAGCGGCTGCTCCCCACCCTGGGCTGATGGAAAGAAACCTCCCACTCCTTTTGTTTTCCCGACTCCCAGAAGCTGGAAATCCAGCGCTGGCCCGTGATTAAGCTCACTGAGCTAATGAGCCAGGAAAATGAAGGTGGGGAGGGGAGGGGGAGGCAGCACAGCGGTTTTCTTTGGTGGGGGAGGATGTAATCTAACTGGGAAAGCTTGGATCAGCTCTGGGCTCCGTGGGTGCTCCAGCCCCACGACACACACCGGGGAAAGGCTGGGGAAACCCCCAAAGCGTCTGGGGGAAGGGGGGGGTACGATTCAGGGGTGAAGATGCTGGATGAGGGGAGGAAATGCAGCCTGTTTCCCAGCAGACAGAGTTCTGTTGCTGTGTTTGCAGTGTTTAACGCTCACCTGGGGATATTTCTGCTGGCCACTGGCCCTAACGAAGGCAAGGGTCAGCTCATCTTCAGGGAGAACCTCCCCTGGTCCCTGCACAGCCCAAAGCCCCCCCAGCTCCCTTCCACCCCAGAGGCCAAATTGCTGTTTAATTCCCATCAGGTCTGGTGGCTTTGCAGGACCCCAAGACACCCCAGGTCAGAGGCTCCGGGGATGCAGTGGGGGAGCTCAGGGGTGAGGGATGCTCCATCCCCAGGGAAAACCTTGCCTGGCCACTAACTCCATGCAAAGGCATCCTGGGGGGTTTCATACTGCCTGGTAATTACCAGAAGATGCAAAACCCACTGGGTTTTGTGCTGCTGCCTCCCCTGCAGCAGGGGGGGGAGCAACACCCTGGCACTGCAACCCCCCCCCCCAGTGACATCTCCATACCTGCAAGGTGTGCTGCTGCAGAGCACTCGGAGGGGCAGCACCAGGACCCAGGAGCTGCTGGGAAGAACATTCCTTGCCCTAAGGGGCTGCCGTGGGCTGGGGTCGTACATCCATGGGGGGTTATAGTCCCTCCTGAGGTGAGAGCCTGGGGGGATGTGGGTACCACACAGCACCCACCCAGGACACCGAGGACATGAGTGGGGTCGGAGCAGATGGATGGGGGGGCTGAGTCCCTGAGGCTGCCCCAGGTGATGGGCACAGTGCTGAGTGCTGGCACTGGGGGCTGCATGAACGGGACTGTTCCTGCATCATTAGGGGGAAGGAACCCTTCTGATGAGGTTTCCATAAACCCTGCGTTTCCCCTTCTCAGCTCCCACCAAACAGCTCCATCACCAAACAGCTCCATCCGGGCGCGCGGCGGGCAGAGCCGGTTGGGTGGCACAGCCCTGTACCCCACAGACCTGTCATTAGCAGAGCAGGAGGCTCAAGACCTGGTGCTAATTTTAGTCACAGGCTCCCCAGAGTCACTCCTTTCCCCTCCCCGGGGACAAACACCCCAGGGCTGACGTGCCCAGCGCTCTCCCTTATGCAAATTAAAGCAATTATTAAGACTTTTGCTGAGCAATAAATCAATTTTCCCATCCTGGAGGACTTGGTGTGTTCCAGCATCCCCTTGTCAGTTTGTTCCCTGTTTCCCCATCACTGCCAAAGTCTGGAGAGGGGAGGGGGGGAACTGAGAAAAAAACCCAGCTTTTTAATATTTTACTTGTATTTAAAAGGGTTTTCAGACATCTCCCCCTGCCATGCCATACTGCGGCTGTAATGATGAAGAGGCTCCTTTCCTCATCACTTATAAATATAATTTAATAGGAAAAAAGGTATTTAAAGAGCCAAACTTCCCCTTCTTTGTACTGATCACAGTCTAAGCTTTTTTTTTTCTTTTTTTTCTTTTTAACCCCTGGCACATGGAGGTGCAGATGAGGGAGCAGCTCCCACTTTCCCCAGCAAGGTGAGACCCCGGTGCCAGCTCTGGAGCTGATGCAATCCCACCCCGCTGTTACACGGCAGCCACGTCACGCTGCCACCCCTGGGACGGGGCCAGGGATCTGGGAGATCAAAATGAACCTTTGTTCCCCAGGGGAGGCAGAGCTGGGGGGGCAGAGCTGGTCCAGCAGGGGGGGGGAAGGCTCTGCTGTAGGTGATGCTGAAAGGGGATAACAGAGGTTGTGGATGGCATTGCAAGTTATTGGGGATAATTCAATCGTCCAGTGGTCTGGAAGTGTGCTGCTGGTATCCAAAGGGATTTCTCCTCCTCCAAACAGCCCAGCATTAATAGCTCCTACTTCAGTTTTGCATTAAAAACTTCCTCCATAAAAGCCTCCAGCAGCACAGCAATTAAAGAGCTCCGAGGGAAAACGAATTAGCTTGAAATAAACTGGTTCCTCAACTGGTGTACTTGGAAATCTGGAGGTTTTTTCCAGTTCTAGAAGGTCAGAAGAAGCTGGGAAAGGATCCATAAAGACATCCCCCCCACCACTGATGAGGGTCAGACAGTGCATGTGAGAACTGCAGAGGGTTCAGGACAAAGCCACCCCAGGGGAGTGGGGAGAGGGGCTGGGGGGTTCCTGGTGCTGCCCCTCCTCCTCCTTCCCCCCCACCCCCCAGCAGGACCTGCAGGACACTCCTCCCATGGTTCCAAAACCCACACCAAGACGAGTTACTCCTGCTTTCACCCACAGCAACCCACCTTCCATCCCAGGGCAGCTCAGGTGTGTCCGTGGCTCACAGCAGACTCCATCCACAGAACAGCATCTCCCCCCGGACCCTGTGACAGGGCCCACGGCTGGGTCCGGCGCTGAGGGTCTTACTGGGATGCTGGATGGGCACTGGGGGGCTTCCAGTTCAGACAGACAGACAGACAGACAGGCGCCTAGGGCTCGATCCAGCACGTGCACGAATCCCGAGTTACCGCTGAGGTCTTGCCCTGCCAACACAGATGCTGCAGATGGAAAACAGAGCTAAAAATAAAAATATACAATTTTTTTTGCCTCCTTTCAAGCTGGGATTCATTCTGGAGTGGGAATTGTGCGCCCCTTCTTCCCTCTCTCCTTCCAAACCAAATGATCCACTGGCTGGAGTGACCCTGGAGCATCCCTGCGTGGCTTTTAATTCCAAGCTGTGACATCCCACGTAGGCTCTGCCTTCTCCTTCCCCCATCACCTGTCTGGGGGGAAGGAACTGTTCTGGAGGAAAGGACCACGACCTCTCCTGGAGCATCCTCACCGGTGCGAAACGAGATGTGGCTCAGAGCTCATCTCCTCAAAAGAAGCAGCAGACCCAAGTTTGTCCATTTATTTATTATCATTCAAATACTAAAACCCACTCAACGAGATGATACACAGCTCCAGGGGGCAGATTCTTCCACCAGCGAGGCTATCAGTGGGAAATTATGATTTTTATTTAATTTTTCCTCCTTTTCTTATCAAAGATTTAGAGTCATGAGTGACAAAAGCAGACCCTGCACTGGCAGACCATGGCTGTTGGAGCTCCTGTGTTAAATGATTGGAAATTCTTTTTCCTTTGTCTTTAAAAAGCACAATGTTATGTCACTGAACAGCATAACTCTGCCTTCAGCAGGCAAACACTGCTGTGGTTCCTTGAGGTCTTGTTGCATTATATATATATATATTTATAATTATTATTATTGACAAAAAAAAAATGCCTTCTGTGTGCCCCATCCTCCTTCCAAAAGGAGGAAGTGAGAAATGAGCCAAATTGGGGTTCTGATGGGAACTCCCTAAGCTCAATCTGCTCTATTCACATCCACAGCCCATTTAGATTAGAGGGTTAGATTGGATATTGGGAACAATTCCTGCCCCCAAAGGGTTCCCCAGCACTGGCCCAGGCTGCCCAGGGCAGGGGGGGAGTCCCCATCCCTGGAGGGATCTCAGAGCCATGGAGATGTGGTGCTGAGGGACATGGGGCAGTGGGGACAGCAGTGCTGGGTTACTGGTTGGACTGGGGGAGCTCAGAGGTCTCTTCCAATCAAGGCTGTTCTGTGATTCTGATCTGTACTTTGGTAAACTTTCTTTTTCCTTAGTAAGCAGAAACAATATGAGAAATACATGTGAGAATTCAGAGGTAAATGAATGGTTCCCTAAAATGATGATAAAAGTATCTATAGGAAAAAACCCAACCCAACCCCAAACCACTTCAAATTTAAGGTTAACCAAGAGTCCTCCCCGCTCTCACAGCTGGAATGCCACGTTCAGGAACCCATGGAATATCAAAATGAGCAAAATCACCCTTGGAGTGAAGTGGAAAAGCCATCCAAGTCATAAACCCCACAAGGTTCAACCCAGCCACTTGTGTTTCTGAGCAAAGGCCTGCAGGCTCAGGGAGCAAAGAGAGAATAAATTAGGTTATATTAAAAAAAAAATAAAATTAAAATGAACTGGAACAAACACACACACAAGGCTCCCAAATTGCAACACGGGTTTCAAATGAAAATCCAGGGTTTATTTCACAAGTTGCTAAAATCTAAGTACAATAAGTCATTATTACTGTATTATAAAATCTCGTCGTCGCAACGTCTCCAAGGAAGGTTATATGGCTTGCGAGAACCAACGCTGCTCTAAACCCTCTCCCCAGGAGAGGGGGGAAGCAAGCAGCATCCCAGCAATGTCAAACCAGCTCATGCAGCAGTTTGCAGCGAAGCAGTGGAGGGGGGGGACGGGATGCTCCCCCTGACTGAGGTCTCAGGTCGGGCTGGGGAGCAGCACCGCCGGGCTCTTGGCTTTGAGGGAGCTTTAAGTAATAATGGGCTTTTATTTTCTTGTCCAGGGGAGAGCTGATGAGGTGGTGGGACAGAACTAACGGCCCTTAGAGAGGCAGGAACCCCAAAACGTGACAGCAGGAGAAATAAACCAGAGATTTGTTCTTAAAAGCATGTCTAACACCACCCCCCACCCCCTCACAACCCCAAACCTCGTTAACCTTCAGGGCACAACAGCATTTTGGGGATATTGGAGCTGTTTAGTTAGTTTGGGTATTTTTTTTCCCCCTTTTTAAAATTATTTTTGGGGGGGAGGAGGAGATTTGGAAAGACTGCAGCGAGTGTTTTAACAACTACCTAAACCTAGTATGGTTAACCTTAACTAGCCTGGGTCAACACAACTCAACTGAACAGGCAGCTTTGACTAGAAAGGGAGCAGCAGCTCCTCTGGGATTTAACATTTATCCCACCTCAGTCTGTCCCTGGTACATCCTCTGAGTTACCTGCAACACTCCAACATTAAAACCAATGTTAAACTGGTTTGAATCCCAACAGCCCAATATCTGGGTAACAGTTTGGCTTCACTTATAAATCCTACTCCAATACCTCAGATAATATTTGTGGGGTTTTATTAAATGAAGACAGTTTGTGGTTTAGCACTGCAACATCATCCGTAGGACAGTACAGAGTCGGTTTTATTCTTATTTGTTGAGATTTTACCATCTCAAAAGAAGCCTTCTCCATTATTTTCAGGCTTCTTTGAAGTCTCCCCTATGCATTGTGCTGACATTTAAGTTTTAAAAGCTGCTCTACTGAACTGGTGGTATCCAAAAAGGTTTTGACAGAGCTTTTAAAACAGGTAAATTTAATATTCTGCCCCTTTTTATCCAGCACCTGCTGAAGTCAAAGCTGCCCCAACACACAAAAGGAACTGTGAAATTGTCCAGGCTTCCCCCCAAAAAAACCCCACATTTTAACTTTAATTTTTGCTTGTTCTTTTTAAACAAACACACTCCTCCCAACCGGTTTAACAGCGCGAAACATTTGCATCGATGAGGAGATAAACGCAGGTATTTGTCAGAAGAGAGAAAAAAGAACACCAAAAAAACCCTCCACGCGGGTAAAGAACAGAAACTTTTCCATAATATTTCCAAGTGCAAAAAGAAAATGCACTCAGTTTCTCTCTCTGCATCTCCCAATCCCAAATTTATCTTGGAATGAAAAGAAAAATCCCAAACTCCAACCAAATTCCTCTCATCCCCATTTTTTTTAAGCTCTTCATACACATTTGTCCAAGGAAACCAGAAAACAAAAGTCAAATTGAAATCCTAGGGCTTTTATACAGCAACAAATACCAGTTTGCAAAACTAGGTTTTCTAAGACTACCCAACAGTTTGCCCAAGTACCTAAATACTGATATTCACACAACAGAAGAGGGGCTAAAAATGAACGAGTTTTCTTTCCCTCTATGCAACAGTTAGATCTGAAGGGGGATAAACCCTACACAGTTATTGGTTTCAAGTTTGATCTAACAGCAACTGCTAAGAAAATAGATTCGGCATAGACTGAATAGGAACCCCTCCCTCCCCCCCTCCCCCTTTTTTTTTCTTTTATATATAGATATATAGATATATATATATATAATTTTGCAAATAATTCTTATCAGCACTACTTCTAGTACTGATATGCAACATTAAGTAGTAAGGCATGGATTTCTGCCACTTGAATTCCAACTTGAATTTGGGAGAAGCACAGGGAAGATGAGAAGGGGAGAAAAAAAGAAACCAACCAAACTGGACCTGATGGGTTTGGGTTTAAACCTGTGGAATCCCTAAAATATCTTAAAACCAGGTAGAAATCTGTCCTTAAAGCAGGGTTACCTAAAGCTCTATCAAAAATGAACCAGTGAAGTGATGGAGAGAGGAGCATGCTTGGAAGAACGGAGCTCTGGAGGGGTGAAGGGAGGAAGTCCTGCCCCCAACACGTGCTGGCACTGTCACTGGGGAGGAAGGAGCCTGTGACCTCTGCTCCCTCCACTCCCCCTTTTCTGATTGCTTGTGCAGCTTCTGGTATTCCTATTTATTTTTATTTTTTTTTAATTTTTAATTTTTTTTTTTTTGAGTAAAATTGCTCAAAACAACAACAACAACAACAACAGAAAAAAAAAAGAAACAAACAACCCTCTGAAAAGAAAAAAAAAAAAAAATCAAACCCAGTTTCACTTGTAAAGTCTCTTGGGAACGTGGCAAAGGCCCAACTGCTCTTCGCTGAATTAGAAAGACGGAACAAAGGTGTTTGTCTATTCAGTAAATTAGGTTTTAGACTACCAACAGTTCAAAGTCTATTCCAAACAGAATCCAACAAAAGTGAGACACTCCTGCACTGGTTCCCACCTACCAGAGAAGTTTTGGTGGCAGCCAGTCCCTTAAGAAATAAACCCAAAACATACTCAAATTTGAGTTTGCGCTTCTTTGTCGTTAGCTCATCATCATCATCATCAGATCTGGAAACAGTTATGTGTCAACTGCCTTCCTGGCTGGAGGAGGGGCAGGGAAGAAAAGCAAAGATGAATTCGGGCTCACTAAATGCATCTGCAAGATGGGGTGGGGGGGTTGAGATTCCTCTCTCCTGGTGCTGACGTCCACGCTCCACCGTGGACCGACACCGTACGGGGAGCTACCGGTAAAGAAACCGAAGGCAGAGTCGTGCAGTCCTCCTGCTGTGCTGGTGACAAAGAAAAATAAAATCCAAACTAAACACATAAAGCCAAAAGAAAAAAAAACAAAGAGAATTCTTCCCCCTTCCCTGACAGCCTTCATCATCAGTCAATCGTAAGGATCTGAGAACCAAATGAGCTCGAGTCTCCCCCACCCACGCGGGGGTCATCTCCTCCTGGCAGGGACAGCAGCACTCGGTGGGACGAGGAGTGGTCTCTTCTTGCATCCTAGGAAGCCTGGGGTGTATCCAGCTGGGATTAAAGCAGATTCCACTGTCGTGTGGTATAAAAAGGATGGCAGAAACAGGAAAGTCTTCCTCCTCTCGGGCACCCCGCTGCATTATTTCCACGTGGCGGACTGTGGGATGGACCGGGGCGGGATCATGTCCAGGAGATACTCGCGCTGGCGGTCCACGGCCGAGGAGGACTTGTGCACAGCTAAACTAGGGTTCACGAAAGGTAAAGCCCCACCTGAGGAGACAGGAGAAGAGGAGGATGTACAAACGTGAGATAAAGCAGTGGTGAAACCACGCTGCTTCGCTTCACCCCCACGGAGAGGGATGGTGTGGGCACGGGGCACTGCTGGCCACCAAGGGCAGACACCTTCAGAAGGGTCCAAACTCATCCCAGTAAACAGGAGTGAGGTTTTGTACCAGAAATGAGGGTTTGAGCATGCTAAAGCTCTCTGCAGTGAAGTTACAATTTAAATGATAAATTCAGCTGTCAGGAATAATTAAAAAAACCCAGAAGGAATCCATTCAATAATGGGCAAGGAAGTAGATCACAAGAGAGCTCGTTGCTGCAGTGTTTCCTCATTATCATTAAGAAAATAAATGACTCTTCTCAAGTCAGATTCTTATATATATATATATATAAAATAAGAATTTATAATTTCCATTTGTTGAAAGCACCAGCTCCAGCTTTAGCTATTCCAGACCCCCAGGGAGGCTGGGAGCGTGCCCAGTGCCCTGACCTAGAGCAACACCACCGACACATCCTCCACAGCAGAGAGAAAACCACAGCTCAAAATGAAACAACTGAATTCAAGCTCCCAGAAACAAATCACAGCACAGCACCAGCCATGCACAGGGACCCAGTGATGAGTCTGATGTTACATCTGTTTATTCTGTTGATAAATGTGCAAAGCAGTAGTTTTGATTTGGTAGCACCACCTGATCAATGAGCAGAAACCACCCCAAAAGTGATGCCAAGAGCAAAACCCTGGCTCCACGGGCAGTGCTCTTATCCTTACCCAAAGAACTATGACTGTGGGACAGAGTGCAGCTAGTAAGTACAAAGAAAAAGGAACTTTTAGAGGAAAAAAATAATATTTACCTGTGTTGATGGGAGTCTTCTTCCAGGCGGCAGCGCTGCCCTTGCCCACGGGTCTCTCAGCATGCTTACCTGGCCTGCTCCCAAGTGCTGCTGCAGAGGAGGCATTCTGCAGCTTGGGTGACTGGCTGAACGCATGCAAGACTCCTCGGGGAGCTCCGGCAGGACCTCGAGACATCTGGCTGGAAGTCTGGCGAGAGAGCAGAGGGTGAGACAGGCCCAGCAGTTTTCTGTCCCTCAAGCACAACCTTGGTGAGTCTTTACTGCCCCTCCCTCCTTTCCTGGCTGCTTCTGCCAAGTCTGGAATGCACCACTGCACTTCCAGGGCTGAAAACGGACTCCAGGATATCTCTACAACAAAATCAGGATCAGCTTTCTACTGCTGAGAGCACCTGACAGGGTAAGGAGTTACCATCAGCTGCAAGGCAGCACACCACGTGCTGTGTAAGCACCTCCACACCCAGGCTTCCCTGCCCTAAACAACCAGAACCTGGATTATTTCAACTCAAAGCAGCACTTCAGCAGCTTCCACCTTCCCTCAACTGACAGCTGGTTTCACAAGGTGAGATCCAATCACCATCATGGATGGCTGCTACCACCACATTAACACTTCACAAGCAATATTATGCCTTCCTGGCTCAAGCATTGCATTATTTTTTCCCTATCTTGGGTCAATTTACTCTCGTGTATTTGATGCTGCAGCACCTTTTTCTAACCTAAGAAGAATTCAGGAGCAGGCTTTGCAGGAGAGGGGTTAAACACCCTGGGGAATTTGCTGGAGCACCTTTTTCTATCCTAAGAAGAATTCAGGAGCAGGCTTTGCAGGAGAGGGGTTAAACACCCTGGGGAATTTGCTGCAGCACCCTTTTCCATCTTAAAAAGAATTCAGGAGTAGGTTTTGCAGGAGAGGGGTTAAACACCCTGGGGAATTACAACAGCCCTGCAGAAAACATCACACTCTTCTGTTCTTCAGGTACAGGGAACACAAGGTGGGGCAGAGCCTCACCTGCTTGAGCGAGTGGTGCTGCACGATGGGCTCTGCCTTGCTCTGCACGGGCGACGCGGTCTGCTGCAGTATCCTCTGCTCGATCTCCTGCTCCTGCTGCAGGGCTTTGACGAAGGCAGCCTTCAGTCGGTTGGTGTGCTCAGCTTTCAAGGCCTTTTTCTGATTCGATGTCATGCAGGTTTCACACATGATGGTGCCGTTCTTCTCCTCCCTCCAGCGGCAGGTGAAGTCAGTCTTACACTGAGCGCACATGTAGGGCTCGCGCGATGAAACGGCGACCGAGACTTTACCTGCAGGACACAACCAGGTCAGCTCAGAAGCTCCACAGCCTCCACCTCTGGCTTCTATAAACAAATAATACTTGAGAAACCTCACAAATATTCCAGCATTTTGAAAAGTAACACGGAAAGCAAACCCTCCACCCTTAACCCCCCTCGGTCTGAAGCCTTTTGCATCTTTACTCCAAGGTGTGTTGGTTTCCAGCACAAAGTTCTTTAGATAGGGAATTCTTTGGTTAGGGAATTTAGTGGTGGTGGACAAACAAGTGGCTGGTAGGAAGGCAACAGCTCTGGGGAGAACTGGATGTATTTTAGAGAAACTTCTACAATCAGCATCCAGCCTGTGAGAAATCTTAAATTTCGGGGGTTTTAGAGGGGTTTTTTTAGAATTTTAAATCAAATGGTTTGAAAATTATCCAAGGAAGTGAATCCTAGATTTGTCAGACTATGACAATTGAATCCTGTGAAGCCTGACCTGCTGTGGAGACAAAACTCCAGCGGGGAAAGGTTCTCTCCTCACCTCCGAGGAACCATTTTTCACGCCATCTCACCTTGAGTTTCCAGCAGATTCTGCACAACTTCTTCCAAGCCCACTAAGTAAATGAACTCGTTATTGGCTGCACTGGGCAGGAAGTTCATCTCCGGCGCCGGGGGCTTGGGGGGAGGGATCTCCAGCAGCGTCTTCTCCAGCTGCTTGCGCAGCGCGAGCTTGGCGGCCGCTTGCCGGCTGGCCGGCGACTCGGCCGAGCTGACGATGGAAGCGGCGCTGGTCGTGGTGGCGTTGGCCTGAGCGGATGTCACCGTTGTACCTTTGATGGAAGTTGGTGAAGCCTGGGGAGGGAACAGGACATGGTGTAGGGATGAGCACCACGTGGGTTTGACGTGTGAGGGGGACACGAGGGCGGTTGCACGGGGATGAGTGTGTGGGATGAAGGCTGCCTCTGCATCATCACGTGTTTGTGGGTGACCACACCAAGCACGATCCACACGCTCACTGCGGCACTGGATCTGTCATCTAACGCTCCAATTCTCTTTTTAAAGGACTTTATTTTTCTTTACTGAACATTCTTGACCAGCAGGGTGAGGGAGGGGGTTCTGCCCCTCTGCTCTGCCCTCCTGAGACCCCACCTGGAATCTGGGTCCAGCACTGGAGCCCCCAGCACAAGAAAGATGTGGAGCTGTTGGAGTCATAGAATAATTATGGTTGGAAGGGACCTCCAGGGTCATCAGGTCCAACCTTTATCCCATCATACTCCTAACCATTAAACCACAAGACCATGAAATCATGGAGCGAGTCCAGAGGAGGGTACCAAGATGGGCAGAGGGCTGGAGCAGCTCTGCTCTGGGGACAGGCTGAGAGAGTTGGGGTGTTCAGCCTAGAGAAGAGAAGGGTCTGGGGAGAGCTCATAGCAGCCTTCCAGTACCTGGGGGGCTACAAGAAAGCTGGGGAGGGACTTTTGACAAGGGCATGGAGTGACATGACGAGGGGTGATGGGTGGAAGCTGAGAGAGGGTGGGTTTAGGCTGGATATGAGGGAGAAGTTCTTTACCCTGAGGGTGGTGAGACACTGGCCCAGGGTGCCCAGAGAAGCTGTGGCTGCCCCCTCCCTGGCAGTGTTCCAGGCCAGGTTGGATGGGGCTTGGAGCAACCTGGGCTGGTGGGAGGTGTCCCTGCCATGGCAGGGGGTTGGGACGAGGTGAGCTTTGAGGTCCCTTCACACCCAAACCATTCTGTGATTCTATGACAATTCCCCTCTGGAGTTTTATCTCCACAGCGGGTCAGAGATAGTTTCTCCTCTGAGATGGAACGCCACGTTTGGCATGGGATCTGTGGGGGAACTCACCTGGGGGATTCTGGGGGAACTCACCTGGGGGAACTCACCTGGGGGATCTGTGGAAGAACTCACCTGGGGGATGTTGACCAGCAGGCTGGTGTTGGGGACGTTGGCGACGCGGATCAGCCCCTGCTGGATGATTCGCTGCCCCTGGATCTGCACGCTGGGGACCGAGGCCCGTGGTGCCAGCAGCAGCGGAGGCGGCCCCGTGCTGGAGTGCTGTCGGATGTTGTGGATTTGCTGGGAAGACACAGAAATGGGCTGATGTGATGGTGCCATGAGGGAAAGGGGGGGGTTAGAGTGGGAAGGAAGTGGGAGTCGAATGGGGTGACGTGAGAGAGTGGAGGTGAGGCAAGGCAGGGAACCAAAGAAAGCATTGAGAATTAACATCCGTGTCAAAATGTGATGTTTTTCCCTCTCCCTCTCTCCAAATGAACACGTAGGAGGTAATGTGAGAAGAGATGCTGGTATGTGAGGCCAGCACCTTGCAGCCAAAACAGCTCTGCCAAAAAATAATCTAAGTTTCCAACTCCTATTCCTTGCACAATGTACAGCTGTTAACTCTGTTTCATTTCAAAGGCATCAGGAAAGCCATGTCTCAGAATGAGTTTCTCTCCATCATCACAACAGAAAGAAAATGCAATCCCCAGTCTCCACCTCCCTCCTCAACGCCGGCCGTGAGACGGATAAAAACAAAATCAACCCTCATTTAACAAGGAAATGGGTTTTTTTCCCTGGTGTCCCACAGAAGTCACAACTTCAGGAGACTGTGTCGAATTGAACACTGCTTCCCTGCTCCTCCAGTGATGTCACTGTTCTCTGTTACAAGTGATAACGACCCTGCACATCAGCACCCACAGACCTCCAGTCCCCTATCTCGTTTCAGCAGCTCTTACTCAATCGTGAGGCAGATACAATGAGGGAGGAAAACAAAAAAAGTGAGTTTTAGCAGCTGAGAAGGTGAAATTGATGTGGTAGAAATAATAATGAGGGGAGGAAAATGGAAGAAGGAGGGACTGTGTTTCATTGTCTCTGCTGCTGCTCTCCTAAAGAGTGGGTGAAGCTGGGAAAGTGTAAATTAACTTTCCTAATAAAGGCAAACAAAGCACTTTGGTGCAGCCAAGGGCAGCAGCTGTGCAGTGAGGCACTGTCCTGTGTCAGGGTTGTCTCGTGCTTCGCTGGGAGCATTACAGGACAGCACACACTCCAAACTGGAATGGTGCAGGATCTTTCAGCAGTGATATATCTAACCATACTCCCAATTCCACAGGTTCCCTCCAGACAAGCAGAAAGATGATGAAGAAAACAGTTCAGATGCACTGGGGAAAAGCAGAGAGGATCCCCCACAAGGTGAACACTCACCTGTGCCCCTCTGACAAGAGGTGGCATTACTATCTGCGTGTTTTGCTGAGTTCCTAATTTCGAAGAAGCCTGCTGCCCTCCCCGGACCAAGGGAGGAGGAATGACAGTGCCTGGGATACGTGTAGAAGAGGTCTGCAAAACAGAAAACAGTTTACTTGCATGGTTTTGTTGTGGTTGTGTCTCCAGGCATGCTCTGCTGCTGCTCAGAGCTGTGTCTGAAACCTCAGGCAGCGACACGGACACAGGTGAGGACGCGGTGGCAGCCTGGCTACGTGCTCAGGGACTGTCCCCGCTCATCCTGCACGGAATTCCAACAGGAAGGAGCAGTCCTGAGCAGTTCACCTGCCCTCCCACCGCTGAATTTCAGCAATAGCTCAGGAACTGCTGCACTGACACACACCAGAGGCGAGGGGGGGACAGGAGCTCTCCTCTCCTGGCGATGCGATGGATGCAGTGTCTGTCCTGAGCCAATGGAAATACTGCAGGGTAAGAGCTGGCTGGGCTGGCTTCAGTGCAGGGAGCATCCAAAAAAAGTGTCTTTTGAGGGGGGAATAAGAGAATGGGGAAATACAGACTGCTGTCTTCAAGGAGAAGCACAGGGCAGAGAGGTTGGAGGTGCAGGAACCCAAGGAGCAGCCTGGGCATGTGTGGGTGTGTGGGAAGGAAAAAGAGACAGGAAAAGGGGAAAGCTTTAGAAAAAAAAAAAGATAAAGAAAAGGAATCAGGCTAAAGAGGTTTGAAAAATCACTGCCTGTGGTTTTTTGGGCTGCAGATGGCATTAAATCCTCCTAGGTCACAGGGTTTCACACATCACTGACATGCCTGCAGACCCTACCCAGTCCAGCCTGAGAAGCACTCGCTGCTCAAGAGCAACAAACCTCTCTGCCCTACTCATGTGGCTTTGCACATCCTCCCTAAGGCCCAAACTGACCATCAGCTGTGAGTGAAAACACAGGAACCCCCATGAGTTACCCTGTGTACACACACGTGCTGACACGTGGTGGGAACTTCCAGCCACTTCTGCCACACCTTTCAACTCCAAGACCAAATGTTAACTCAGCTCCTACACACAGGAATCAGCAGAGTTTTCACAGTCATGCAGAAGCAGAGGGAGGTTAATTTGCCCAAACACCACAAATTAGACAGAGTAAACTTTAGTTCTGGATTCTTAGCTCCCAGCTCTCTGCTCTGTCCGAGGTTGCACTGGCTGATTGCTGAAGATTTAACTCGTGGTCCAGTTCCTCTGAAAGTGCTGTCTTCAGGGAGGGCAACTCGCCTCGAGGAGGAGCTTAACCTGACTGACAGATGGCTTTAGGTTCTGGGAGTGTTCCCCAAAATGGACAGCAAATCTACCCCTTCCCCTGACTATGGCATTCGAGGGGGGGTTGAAACAAGGAGCTGCCATTTTCCAAGTGAAAAAATAACCAGAAATGTTTTAAATCCAAAAGCAAAACAAAAAACAGGCTCAAGATTAGGCTGACAGATGTCAATTGCCTCTGCTTTTATTTTTTCCTTCCCCAAGGCTTCCCAACACTTCATCTCATTCAGTCTGACCCGAGATCCTTCCTACCACCACGTGCCATTCAGCCAAAAGAGAAAATCAGATGATTCACTCAGCTCTTTACGGTTAATCATCCTGAGGGCACAATTAAAGCTCTCGAGGGTACGGCGACAGGCTGCCCCAATACTCCTACGACACCACTCCATGGCATCCTCCTCCACCAAAGTCAGGACAGCATGGATGTATTTACATCCAGCAGAGTGGATCAGGGTGATGAGCCACTGAAAAATGAGCTTAGGAGAGTGACATCCCATCTTCCACCCCAAGCGTTGTTAAAAAGCTCATAGTGGGGTTTGGGGAGTTAAAAAAAAATAAATAATATTCCACCTGGCTCCAAGCCATTAGTGTGATGGGATTTGTCCCTTCCTGTACTCTGCACCATGCCCTGAACCTGGCAGCCTGGCCCACCCCACTGACCTGGAGGGATGGCTTGCCAGCAGGAACGCTCTGCGGTCCCCGCACCAAGGGCGGAGGGGTGGCCACAGCACTCCCAGAGGAACCGGCAGGCTGGAAGAGGAAAAACCAGAAAGAAAGCAAGAGGAGTGTAAGGCTGGAAGCAGAATTACAGAAGCTAAGGGAATAAAAGAGTTTACCTCCTTGTGCCTCGCTAAGGAAATCTTCAAAGACTGTGGTTTCCCCCCCCCCCCCCCCATCCCTTTCCTCCTCCAAGCACCTCAGCATGCGTATTTAAATGAAGGAATTATTAGGTAAGTACAGATAAGATGATACCAGGAAAATACAGAGTCTATACACCAAAAGCAGAGCAATGTGCAAATCTATTTCAGCAGTCTCAGCTTGGAGCCCACGTCAGGTCTTACCCACCATTACTACTGGGCTCCACTAATTAGGTTTGAGTTAAGGAAAAGACTTCAGGTGTTAAGTTCAGGATGTGCCATTTCACCTGGGTTAGTTCACACATCCAGAGCTCAGCGTTCAGCAGCCAGGTGAGTGATGCAGGTAACTTGTGTTAGTTTTAATCCCACCTACTGAAGCACTTGGAAGCCTGGGATAAAGATGCCAATCACAGAATCATCCAGGTTGGAAAAGACCTTGAAGATCATCGAGTCCAACCATCAACCTGACACTGAGAGCCCCCAAACCAGCCCCAGCCAAGAGAGCTGTACCAACATCCATCTGCACTGTGAGGGGTGCTCACACCTACACCTCCCTCCCCCAAAATCCCCAGCGAGGCAGCATCACCCGCTGTGAAACAAAACTGGTTAGTTGCCATTGTTACAGAGACTTGAAATTTAATGTGACAGCAGTGGGGGGGTGCTCGTACACCCCCTCACCTCCCGACCTCCTCTGCTCTTCTCCTGCCACCCTCCACCCTTCAGTGCCAGCACAGGAATGAGAAGACTGGGCAACCACTCTGCCAAGAAGGTCACCTCCACACTGGGTTTGTTTCTGATGGAAGCAGTGCTCCTCCTAGCACTCAGTGTTGTGTGAGATGAGGGGCTGGGGGAGACTAGGAGGAAGGGAAGGGAGTTTGGGGTGGGAGGGCTGAACCATTCCTTCCAGGGCCTGCCTGGATATTTTGGATGATGAAAGCATGAAGCTAACCCCAGACTTACTCCACCTGGTAAGACCTGGAATCCTGCATGAAACACAGCCCTTAGCCAGTAGTTCCCAGGGCTGGGGGGGTTCCAACACCTCAGCTCTACCTGTGAGCACATCTATCACCTGCAAGGATCTCCTCTGAATGCATTTCAGCAAGCTCTATGTGGCATTAAGGGCTGGAGGGATTGGAAGTATATTACATTCATAAATGCATCTGAGTCTTAACAGAAAGCTTTTGAATAGAGCTCACAGGATAAACTGTCTCATTGCTTGGTCTTGGTGAGACAAAACCCAGGAACTCCACAGGAAGCAATGGATAAACCACCATGAACTTCACAGCGATGGCCAGTGAGACATGCTCCATTTGAAAGCCACCTTCTATTCCACAGGTTATGCCAACTGCCACAGCTGCTTAATTTTTCTGTGTTTCCAAAAGGTGAGGTGATAAATATCTGCAGGGAAATAAATACCTTCTGAGTAGTGGTCTCCTTCTGGATTTGACTCTGCCGTAACTTTTTCAATAAAACAAGCTTTGCTTCTTCTAACCGTAACTCTTCCTTTAGTTGTTTGATCATCCTCTCACGCTCCTCTGGACTGCTCTTCTGCAGGGCCAGGTAAGGCAAGAGAGGATGGGAAAACAGGGAGGGGGAGAGGGAAAAGATAGATACCATACAAGTTATGACAAGCACTCACAGCACTGTAATTGTCATGTATGTCTTAATATCACTGACACGCCTGCAATGTATGGACACAACCTGAGTATGGAGAAAGAACTCGGAGTTTTGGAGATGTTTTACTAGGAAAACAAGTAGACAAATGGAAATGAAGAGTCAGGCAACAAATCTGTGTCATGCCACGCTGAGGAGGGGACATTGAGCCCACTAAAAAGCCCATTCTGAAGAAGGTGCACTTCAAAGTGTATGAAAACCAAGGAGTTAAGAGGCTGAACAAACTAAACCAGCCTTTATCAGCTTCTCCTGCAAATCCATCTTCACAAACCCACATAGAGCCTGTGAGCACAGCTGGGAACGAGGGGGGGGTTTGCTTCTTTCTGGACAGCACAACTCCATGCATGGCAGGAGCAGCAGACTCACCATGAGTGCCTCCGTGTTGGTCTCTTTTAATGCTATTTTTGTTAAACCATTCATTCTAGGGCTCGAGGGTTCGTTGTCGGATAACACTATAACGTCCGGCGAGGGGACTCTCTTTTCTCTCTTTGTTTCACTGCAAATCCAAAGAAAAAGACAGAGAATGAGTTAATAGAAACAAGAAAACAAGGTCATGCTGCAGAGTAATGACATTTACTGCTAGATTAATCCCAAATCTCTCAATTTACGAACAAACCTGCCAGGGACAAGCAGAGTTTCTGCTCTCTTTGGGGGTTTTAAGCTCCCCAGTACAAAAACGTGCTGTGAGGTGGCCACAGACACAGAGCAATGGTGAAAATTCCTCCGAATCAGAAGCTTTTCCATCAGCTTTGCTCTCAGTAGATGACACAGAGGCATCCCAGGGCTCTGCTGGCACCAGGGGAAGGCCACATCCCACCCCAGTCCTGGGACAAACAGGTCACCTCCTGCTTCTCTTCAATGTGCTGAGGCAGCACCTTGCCCCCCTTTCTCCTAAGGTGGGATTTTCCCCACCCAAGTTCCAGAACCTGAAGGAAACCCCACACAAACAACTCGCCCCATCCACTCACCCAACCTGAAGGACTTTATGGCATTCACTTCTTTCCACACTGACACTACTCAATTATTTTCTGAAGCCTTTTAAGTCTCAACAGCCACGCAGCTTCATCACAGCCCACTGAAACATGTCCAGACTTATATTGATTTTAACTCTTTATTTGGCTTTGATGCTCAGTGTCACGAGCGACGGCTGCACCTCACTTCCTGACAGTAAATCACCTCTCAAGCTCCATCACCTACAATTATCATATGAGAACAGAACCTTCAACTACATGAACCAAAAGGGACAGAGATGACGTGATGTGACAACAGCCACCAGTGCCTCTCCTCTGCTGTGCAAGGTTTGCACTGTCAGATCACTCTGGTACCAGGATTTGGGATTGCAAACTGTGGAGCAGAAGGATTTCAGAGCAAGGTTTGCAGGAGTTTCCCAGGAATGGGACAGCAGAGTCATCCGTGCTGCTCAGGCAATGCATGAGAAAGGGCTGACAGCAAGAATTTCAGGAGAATACAACAATATGCATTAACAAAATGCATAATGAATTTCTCTCAAGGAAGATGAAGCCAATTTTTAAGTGCTATTTGTATTATCCACAAATAAGAGATGTGGCTTTGTACTTTTAAATATCAGCCAATTACTTCTTAGACTAAACAACAACTTCTAGGCTTAACTGATACCCCACATTTATCATCAGGAATCTAATGATTAACAGAAATTAATCCTTATTATCTTATTGAGGGATGCAAAGGATATTCCCACTGAGCAACGGCGCTGAGGAGCCGTGGGTCCCGACAGGCTCTGTGAAACCCAAGGCTCACAGCAGGTCACATGGTGTTCTGGATACTGCAAAACCAGCCTCAAATATTTGCAAAAATCAGCTTTTCAAATATAATTTCTATGTCAGTGGGAAAAAAAATAGAGAAAAAAGGAGAGGAGTGTCCTCTAGAGGGCACAGCAAGCCAGGGAACTCGAGACAGTCAAGCTGAGGTTGTTTCAGAAGTACCAGGGGTGCAGGTGAAGCACTTCCAGTATGTACCCAGTACATTTTTCCTGTACCTAAATGCACCAAACTGGCTCAGGTGCCAGGGATTAACTGGGATGGACTGAGCTCCAACTGGCTGGGGGGACTTCTCGCAGCAGCAGTGAGGTGCGGGCAGGCAGGGCTGCGCTGACACACGGAGCTGAGCACTGCTGAGCCCGGTGGCAGCTGGAGCAGCCCCGTGTGACGGACCCACACACAACTGGGGTCATGGAATCACCGGGCTGGAAGAGACCTCTGAGACCACGAAGTCCAACTGGAGTCTGGTGCTGGCTGCTCCTCCTCACACTTCCAGGCTGAATCCCTCAAGGGGAGCACGGATGGTTGAGCTCCATAAAAGCTGTGACTGCCATGGACACGGGGATCTGAGCAGCTGGCATCTGCAACCCGAACCAGCCCACTCCCAAATCCCACGTGGGACACTGGGAAGAGCCACGGGGCCGAGGCATCACCACCTGGATGCACCCACGGACACGAGGAGCTGCCAAGGAGTTGATGTGACTGCAAGATGATGACACTACCACGGGTGATGCTTCGCCCCCCTCTCTGCGAGCGGCGGTGGGAGCAGCCCCCCATCCTGCGTGGTGGGACCTGGGGGCTGCCAACGGGGCCACGCCGGAGCCGCTGAGCTCCAGGCTCCACTTCAGATGGCAGCACTGGGGCTCTCCCCTCCCACACGGAGCGGGGACACCGCCGGGGTCACGTGAGACACCGGGCACGTGACTGCCACGGCGAAAACCATGGCAACGGCCGGTCCCAGCCGGTGCTGCCCAGCCTTCATTTTGTGAGGTGAGGTCAGGCTCAGGTGCCAGTGGAGAAAATGGAGCATCCACACCCAGGGGTCCCCCCCCGTAGGCATCGTGCCAAGGGGCGCCCGGTGTTTGCCCATGGGAAAAAAAACAAACCCAACCCCAAATAAGGGAAAATGGCTAAAAAAATAAAAAGTCCCAAGAGTCACCAGAGTGCGGCGTGGAGTCCTCCTGGTTGTGTTTCCAGGCTGGAGGTGTGGAAGGTGATGCCTGCCAGCCCCGGGCTTTCCTGGGAGACCACAGGGAGGAACAGCTTCATCCTGGACTAGTTCAACAACGTGTGTCACAACAGGACAACGACACCCCCAGCAAAGTGCCATCAGCAGACCTTTGCCTTCATCTCAACACTCAATCGTTGGAAAAACAGCGTCAAAATAATTCAGGAGGAGGGGGAGAGCACCTCACAGCATGACCTGGCACCAGAGCTGCTCCAAATGCTTCCCAGCAGCCCCCAGCCCACGTCCAGGCACCAGGAGCAGGGATGGACATCAGACAGCACACACACCTTCCTTCCCCAGGGCCCTTCTGGAGATGGACCAACAGCACCTCCATGGAGGAGCCAGGGCAGCCTGGACCAGGTACCCCCAGTTATCTCCTTGATGTTGCTCTCTTCCAAGTTCAAGATGAGGTGCTTATGCAAGATACCACTGCTTTGGATAAAAATTCTGCCTGAGCCATTGTGTAGGACCACGATATGAAATGTGGAACTAGGAAATCAAACCTCACCCCACCAGCTCTGCAATAAACCCCATCCTGTACTCGAGGCTGTGAAGCAGAGACAAGACCAGGACTGTGCATCACCACCCTGGCAGTACTTCATCCAAGGGCTCCCCAAAACCTCTATGACCTCTCTGTTTTGCAAGATGCAGCTGCATCACACGATGCTGATCTAATAAAAGCTGCGTTAGAAACCACTGCAATCAGTTTTAAAATCACATATTTCCACAAAAGCATTAAATAACCCTCTCTATTTATGACCATCTATCTCCACCAACTCTGAATCTGTTGACACGAGACCTCCCAGAGGAAAAACCTCCTTGAGGGAGGGAGGTACTAAATATACATATATATTTTAAGGCAACACACATTGACCACAGCAACCAAGTCGCCTCATACTCAGCTTTACAGGATTTATATCCTCGGCAGCGCGACCAACTGCAGCGAGGTGGCACAAGACTGAAATCCAGAAACCTCGACCAGAACTCTGCAAAACAATCTTCCTTCAAAAAAAACCCAACAAACCAACAGTTGGCTCTCCTCTTTTTGTTAGCCTGTGTGTAAAGCACAAAATTCAAACCAGATGTTTCAGAATAAGAAAGACAATGGAAATATCACCACTTTCAGAAAAATACTGCCACCAGCAGTTAATAATTTGGGATAACTGCCCTGATACTGTGACCTTTATCCTCCGAAGCCATCAGGCATATCCTTCAGCTAAATAAAGACATAGCTCTATTATCCTCCCTTCAGCTTTCATAAGTGTTGCTGTCTCAATCGCTTGGGCTCCGCGCCGGAAGATGAAAGCGGGGCTGCTGCCCACTTACGTGCCCCCATTTCAGCATCCACAGCAATAAACCACGACTGAACGGAGTCCTTGCAGAAAGCCCACGCAAGGAATCAAACACAGACCTCCTGAGTCACTAAATACCCTAAGGAAAAAGCCATGCTTCCTCCAATATCCTCTTTCAAAACCCTGGAGCACAAGGACCAGACGTATCACGCCATTCAAGAGTTCTCCTTGGAGCATCCTGGAGCTATTCAGAGCATAAAATGCTTCCAGAAAAAAAACACCAAACCAAACAACAAAAATAAAGCCACTTTCCCATGGGGACACTGTGTATTTACGTGTTGGTTTGGAGGAAAGAAGATGATCAGGTGGCCAAATCCAGCCTTGGAGGTGGAGGTTTGCTTCCACTTAGCTGGGGTAGAAGAAGATTAATTCAGTTTTGAAGATGACACAACTGAAGTCTAAGGGATCTTGAAGGTGAACTCAAGTTTTCTAACAGACCCAAGCTCCTGAAACAGAAGTTTCAATGAAGTATGAGCAAGGAAGACAAAGTCTAAATTTAAGAGTAAGAGAAAAAGATGCCCAGGAACTACGGGCTCTGGTGGAGGGTTGGGTTCACGGGTGGACTTGATGACCTTAGGTCTTTTCCAACCAAGACTAGTCTACGACTCCACCACCAACTGCAACAAGCAGCCTTTGCATTCACTCATACCAACCAGATCTTATCCATCCTAACCCCCCCCCCCCCCCAAACTAAACTCAATGCCACACTCACTTGGTTTAAGCTACAGAAAGCACCGACCCGAGAGGTGAAATCCCCACTGCAGAGCGAGAGCCCCATCCTGTGGGACCCCACCCCCAGGTAACCCTTACTCACAACTCTTACTCAGACTAAAGCTTCATTTGCATTAGCAAATATGCAACAGTTTTGCCTCAGTCCATTCAACAATCTCTTGTATACTCTCATCCAAAAATATTTGGCAGGGAAGGCAGACAAACAAGGAAAGAAAAAGCCATGCAGTGGGGAATTTCTTTTTTTCCCCCCCTGGAGATGTTTTATCTACAGGAATCAAAGGAGCTGCAGTGGATCCAGTGACTGTGGTGTGAAACCAAAGCAAGACAAACTTCATCCCTTCCTCTGAATGTAAGGAAAGGAAACTTTAATCAAACCATGCCTGCATTTCAAACCAAAGATGAGAACACCCCAAGAAACTCTGGCATCGAGTTTGTCACAGCATCCCTTGGTACAACACACACCAGGAGGCACGGCCACTCCCTACGTAAGCTGAAAAGGAGATTTAAGTATGGGGCTGTGCCACAGTTCCAGCCCCACTGATGGGGAGAGAGGAACCCACTGCTGCTGTGAGCCCCGCTGCTCTCTGCAGCCCCCTGAAAGGATGGGGAGTGAGGGGGGTCGGTCTCTGCTCCCAGGTGACAGTGACAGGACGAGGGGTGATGGCCTCAAGTTGTGCCAGGGCAGGGTTAGATTGGATATTGGGAACAATTCCTTCCCCCAAAGGGTTCCCCAGGGCAGGGGGGGAGTCCCCATCCCTGGAGGGATCTCAGAGCCGTGGAGATGTGGTGCTGAGGGACATGGGGCAGTGGGGACTGGGCAGTGCTGGGTTACTGGTTGGACTGGGGGAGCTCAGAGGTCTCTTGCACCATCCCACCAGAACTGAGACACGTCCTTATCAAGAGGGGAGGCCTCTCCTTGCTCCTGTTCCTGCAGGTCAGGGTAACTGCACACCAGCAGAGCTAACCCAGCGCGGCAGGGACGCCAGGCAGAGGAGCAAGACTTTGGTTTGGCCTTGTGTGCCCCCTCATCAAAGACTTCCACCACTACAGACTCTCTTCTGTTTCTCCTGGCATCAGAAGGTGTGCTCAAACCAGACCCTATTTTTAAATTTAACTTCAAGGGTTTTGGGGGGGGGGAATAAATAAATAAAATAAATAGACTTTTTGGTTTAGCACGGAGATATTGCCAGGTTTGTATTTCAAATCTCAGAAATCATCTGATTTCAGGAAGATAATCCATTCAATCAGCCTTATGTCAGCTCAACTGTGATTATTGCTGGGCCACCTTTTCCAAGGAAAATATTGTGTTTGCAGTTCTAAAAGCATTAAGGCAGCTGAAAAGCCAAAACACCATACACCACCAAGCACAAATATGACCCAAGGAGTTTGTAGTGGTTCAGGCATTTTAAGCAACAGCTCTTTTATTCACCTCCTCAGAAAATCAGCTCAGCTTTAAAGACACAGGTCTTCAGCTGGGAGCTAAATTTCTCTTAAGGATCAAAGGTCTGGAAAGGTAAAATGATAATAAAAAAATAATATCCTTATGAAATTAAGATCCACCCTCCCCACAACCAAAACCTGGGATGCTGCTGCCTTACTTCCAGGAGCTTGTGGAACCACTGTCATCATTTGAGATGACCCAGGGTTTAATTCCTCTCTATTAAGAATTTTATATCAAATATGCGTTATGAAAGGGGTTCCAACTTACAAACAGTACCCAAAGCCTCATGAAATTCTTAATTAGGTTTATGATGATTAACTTCAGGGATCAAGCTGCCTCCTTATGCAAATGTATCTGTAGTATGGGGAAGCCTCCTCTCCCTCCTCGCCGAAACCGAGTACAACAATCTCCTGTCACCCCCCGAAAGCAGAAGGCTGTATGGAGAGAGGGTGCTCTCCCCTCTCCCCTAAAGAGGTGCTGGTGTTCCAGATGCTCTCTGGGAAGTTTAAGTTCATCGTCCTGTTTGCCTCTTGCAGTGGAGACAGACACCACCGGAGCAGAGACGCTGGCAGGCGGTTCAAAAAGCTTCTGGATTCACAAAGAGCACCTGCATGTGGGGGCAAGTACTGCACAAAGGAGTCAGGAGACCTGATTTTAATTTATTCAATTTTTGGTGTGAGCAATCTTTTGAGATATTCTTCAAAAAAATAGTGCGTGCATACCTGTGTTAACTAGTAGGCAGCAATTATGCCAAGAGACACCTTCAGAGATTGACCCCTTGCCAGCACAATACAACCCTGTGACATGGAAGTCATGGAATCACACAACAGCCATGGTTGGAAGAGACCTCTGAGCTCCCCCAGTCCAACCAGTAACCCAGCACTGCCCAGTCCCCACTGCCCCATGTCCCTCAGCACCACATCTCCACGGCTCTGAAATCCCTCCAGGGATGGGGACTCCCTCACTGCCCTGGGGAACCCTTTGGGGGAAGAAAGGGTTACCCCATCCATCACCCCAACTAACTGCTTCTGTGTGAGCCACAGGTCCCTCCTTAACACCAAACTGAGCAAGGTGTGTGACTGTCCCTTGGGCAGGAGAAAGCAGAACACTGTCACCTTCCCTCAGCCCCACCGATGGGAGAGGTCCTTGTTTTACATGTGCTGAAGCACTGTTCAGAGGAAGGAACCAGGTTCTTAGAGCCTAAGTCATTTCTCTTACAAAAGCATCAAAAGCTGGGAGAAGTTTACAGATGAATTGCCAGTAAACATCAAAAGACATCAATTTTCCCACCCATAACCACCCCTCCTCCCGGTAACTCCTGCGATAAGGATGCCGTGGCTTCAGCTTCACACCTCAAACCTGAGCTCTCTAACACCCCACATCCCTGTGAACACAGACACACTCCTCTGAGAGCTGGGTAAGCCATTCTGCACACACAGGGACGCCCTCAGCCCCTACGTGGTCCTGCTCCAACATCAGCTGGTGTCAGAACCAGGAATAAATGAAGTTTCCTGCTCGATCTGTTGGATCTCGCTGCGCTATCCAGTGATGAGCACGACTCTGAAGGGCCAGCATCAGGGCTGCAGGATTTCTGACAGAATTTTTACCCTGCTACAGCCAGAATCTGGGTTAGAAATAGGGTGGAAGATTTAGGATCTGGTTTTAAAGTGATGCCTGTAAATGTGTACGTCAGAACCACCCGATTCACATCCGTATCTCATCTACAAACTACAGGAAAAGCTTTACTTTTATTTTTATAATAATAAAACTCTCCCAAGTCATAAGGAAACTCCAATTTGTGCTTCCAGAGGTCAAAATTCAGGAGGTTGGATCTCCAAACACACTCCTACGAGCTGGTCCTACAGAGACCTGCTGCAGACAGGCGCTGTCATTTCACACTTTGAGTCTCAAAATCCACGAGTTCCTTCAGGCAGAGATTCAGACTTATCCACACACGCTGCTCCAGCAGGAAGAACCAAGTCATGATTCAACTGCCTCTGTTTAAACAGTTCTAATCTATCGTTTTTGCTCTATCAGGGCTCAGTTAAGAAAAGCCACGCCACCCTTCCTCACACAAGTCTCACTCAGTGGCTCAAAGTGCATCCTCTTTACAGCCTGTGCTGGGTTTCTTTCCTCAGCTGCTCATCACAGAGCCCAGGGAAGACAAACCAGTGAGGATGTCACACACAAGTGGCTGCTGAACCTCCCGTGGAGAGCCAGAGCTGCAGCACACACACACAGAACTGCCATCCCCTCCACCTCTGCGACGCAGAGAACCCCTCCCCAGGGCCACAGCCCACGTTCCAGCGTGCAGCCAGGCTGCCAACTCACCTTTTTGAGGTGCTCATATCCACAGGCTCGTCTCCCGTCTGAACCTCCACTTTAATGGTTGCTTTCACCTCTCCACTTTTTAACAAGCCTTGCACTTTCCCAGCTCCCGGATCCGTTTTGATTTTCATGTCGCCATCAGCATTAATATCTGTCCCTAAGAGTCCTTTCTCCATTTTTATTTTCTTACTGTCCACATCGTTATGGGGGACCTCACGTTCTAACGCTCGTTTCTGACTTCGTGTCCTGCATGCTTCCTCTGTCATTGTGAGGCTCTGGGGAGAGAGAGGAGACAGAAAGGAGTTAAATACACTGGGGGGGGGCTGGAAAAAAAGTTAAGTTGGACAAAACACCTTAATTTCCAAACAGGGCAAAGTACAGGGGTTGGTTACCACAAAAGAAAGAGCCATAAAAAGTTTTGCCTGCACGCTGGCTCAGCCTATCTTCAGGACACATCTCAGGCTGAAGCTGGGGAGCACCCAGCACCGCTGTGCTTACACTTCTAACGCTGAGCAAAAGCAAACAAACAAACAAAAAGCCAAAGGAGAACGCAGGCACACCCCCCCCCAGCCTCACCAAGCACAAACTAAAATCACCATGGAGAAAGAAAATAATTAAATAAATGAAAGAGCCTGCACTAGAGCAGAGGAGAATATACACACACCCCCCCTCCGCTGATGAATAAAGTTTGGCTCTTCCCCAAAAGGCAGGGAGAAGGTATGGATCTGCCTGGCATGCAAATAAATGCCAATTACAAAATTCTTCTCCACGAGGATCTCCCCGGGGAGTGCTGCCATAGGACCCAACCCCGGACTGGGAGTTTCGGGAATCGGAGGTGATGGGGAGGAGGGGGGGGGGGAGGGGAGGAAGGACCACCACACCCTGCGTGAAGAGAGGCTTCCAGGGCTGGTGCCAGCCCAGCGCCCGGCGCTAAGGCACTGCCATTGTAATGCTCAAGTTGAGAGTTTCTCCCCTCCTGGTGAAGGAACCAGGCTCTTCCAGGCGGGCGGAGGAAGCGCTGGGCTCGGGGGAACCAGGTTTAACCCCTCGCCTGCCGGAGGCGTGGGAAGTTTTGCTCCTGGTGGGCTGGGACATCTCAGCCCGCACTTCGGTACCTGCGGACACCCATCCATGGGACGCGGAGCTGAGTCAGGCTTTGATCCCATGACATCACTGGGCTCCACATGACCCTTCCCAGGATGCAGCCTGCGAGACAAAGCACTTTCCAGAAACCAGTCTGAGCCGGCGGCAGGCAACCCGCAGCGGGGCGAACCCTGCGCCGGCCGGCCGGCACCCCGCAGCATCCTCCTCCTCCTCCTCCTGCATCCCGCTGGGGACACCGGCCACCGAGAGGGTGGCACGTGGTGGGGTGGAGAGAGAGAGAGAGAGAGAAATATCCCCCCCCCCCCCCCCTTAATTAATTAATTGCATTATTTATTTATTTTAATAATTCCTCCCATCGTGGATTTTCTCTTCCCTTCCTTTCAAACTGGATTTCAAGAGGAAGGCCAAGACACAACGCTTGAACAGAAGTCTTTGAAATGGGGTGTTTTGTTTTTTTTTTTTAGCTTCGAGAGAGATTAACATAATTACGCAACATAATTAACCTCTGCTCACCCCCCCCCACCCCCCCTGTTACTCAACAATGTCACAGAAGCATTATGTGACACGGCTGTTTGGACAGTGTAAGCCTGGTGTGAGTGACCACGAGTTTCCCTGCATGGTGCTGGATGAAATATATATCTATATATATTATTTTTTTTAAGGTGGGAGAGGATGGGTGTGGAATTAAAATCAGAGTTTGTACCCAAGTGCCTGCCCTTGGCTGATGTGCATTTCCATGCCTGAACCCACGGGAAGGGGATAAAGGTGTGTTTTACAGACAGGCCAAGTTAATTGGGGTGCTGGTGGAAGGCAGTGAGCACCAAGCAGCCACATCATTTTTGGTGCACTCAGTGCTGCCCAGCTGACCCCCACTCCAAACCCCCCTCTGCCCCTGACAGCACTCCCAAAGGCCAGCTCTCCCTCTGTTGAAGCTGACCACACAGCAGCAGGACAACTGCTGCTCCCCCTGAACCAGCATCAGACTGGGAATTGCAAATCCAATTCCCATTAACTCACTGCAAACACATCTGAACCCAGGGCTCAGAGGAGCGGCCGGCGGCCGCCCCGCTTACGTACGCCGGGCTGTGCCATTAATCACAGCGACTCCCGTGAAGCAAGACTGCTTAGTCAGTAGGAAACCTCCTTAAACCCTGATCTGGGTTTATTTTCAGCATCTTCTTTACCCTCCAGCCTGGCAGGGATGAGAAGCAGCAACTCCAGCAGCCTGTGCTGATCCCAGAGCTACGGCAGCACTGTGGGCTCCAAAGTCAAAGAACATTTACAGGAAACTGTTTCCACTCCTTTTTTGCCCAGTTTTGATTGGGATGGGGAAAGGCAGCACCTTGAGCTGTACCTGGGTCTCTCACAGCACATCACAGGCAGAAGTGTGCACTCAGGGCTGAATCTCACATCACAGGCAACAGAAATGAACCAAATCATAGAATCCCAGAGTGGTTTGGGTGTGAAGGGACCTCAAAGCTCACCTCGTCCCAACCCCCTGCCATGGCAGGGACACCTCCCACCAGCCCAGGTTGCTCCAAGCCCCATCCAACCTGGCCTGGAACACTGCCAGGGAGGGGGCAGCCACAGCTTCTCTGGGCACCCTGGGCCAGTGTCTCCCCACCCTCACAGCCAAGAATTCCTGCCTAATATCCAGTCTAAATCTCCCCTCTTCCAGTTTAAAACCATCACCCCTCATCCCATCACTCCATGCCCTTGTCAAAAGTCCCTCCCCAGCTTTCTTGTACCCCCCCAGGCACTGGAAGGGGCTCTAAGGTCTCCCTGGAGCCTTCTCCATGCTGAACACCCCAACTCTCTCAGCCTGTCCCCAGAGCAGGGGTGCTCCATCATCTCCATGCCCTCCTCTGCTGTCTTGTCACGACGATGCAGCCGGAACGCAGCAGCTGGGGGCAGCGATCGCTGGGGAGAAGAGGGTTTGAGTGCAGCACAAACCAAACAGTGTACTGGGAAGATGGACGTTACTGGGAAGACCTTGGGATGAGATTGCACTCAGATTTTTACAGCTAAATCTGAAGATTGCAAGTGCAGGCTCAAGGTTTACACATACTGTAATAGAGAGGTCTGGCTACACAGTTCCCCTGCCACAAAAGTGATTAAATCATATTTATTGTAGATGAGCCCTAAAACCAAGGTCCCTAAAATAGTTTTAACTTTTTCAGGCGATAGCACTGGAAAACAATTTGCTAACATGGATACAGATGCAGAGAGAGCTGGAGGAAAATCACTGCACAGGGAAAGGGGGGGAAAAAAGGCTAAAATAATGAGGATTTCCTTAAAAAGCTATTCTGTCTCTTTTTTTCAGGAAAAGAGGTGAAGACTGGTAATGTCAGAGAGCTCTGTGGGAATCACCTGGGTTATTGGCCCCATCTCCTGCAAGTCAGAGGCTCTGAGAAGTGGGTGTACAGTGTGGGTGAGTCCCTGGCAGGATGTTTCACACAGCAGGCTACAAACCTCTTCCCAAAGCAGCCTGAACTCGGGGTCTGTAGGAAAAGGTTAAAACCAGAGCCAGAGAGGAGGAGGGAGAGGGCACCTGCACCAGCAGGGACAGTGGCATCACTCACAGAGAGGACACGAGTGGCTCCCTGCAGGACAGGAGGTAAGAGAAACCCAAACCTACCTAGGAATAAAACTGGGAATTCGTTGATCCCCAGCGTCCCAGGAACGTGCCAGGCATCCCACGAGACTTCCCCACCACTATTAACCAGCACCTTCCCCCTCCACCCTGTGACCAGCCCTTAACTCTGCTGGATTTACTGAGATGCTTCACTCTGATGCCACCAGATGAGAATAAATCAGCTGGATGCTTCGAACAGGAACCGACCCACACGAAGAGCAAACGGCGTCGGTGCACACCGACTACACCTTTCATTTGAAAGGAGGAAGAGAAAGTAAAGGATTACACAGTAAATTTTAAGTTTTATGGAAGGTTCTGCTTTTTATTACAAGGAATGGCAGAGCTCGGGGTGGGGGGAACGCCCGGGAGTCAAGCAGCAAATAGCTGTAAGTGCTATTGCTGTAACAGATTAACTACTATGATGGATTCCAAAGGCACTTCAGTATACCCTATAAACCACAGTAAACCCCTCAGACCACAGGCCATGACACTGGTCACCCTGAAGCCTTGTCACAAACTCCCCCATGCAGCTCCCCTGCCCTCGGAGCACACTGAGAACAAGGAAAACCCAAAACCTCTGGAGTTCACAACCTCCTCATGCTGGTCTGATAAACATCGTGTGCTCTTGGGATGCCACCTGCATGCTTCCCACCAGGAAAAGGGTCTAAAGAGCTCTTTTGCCATCTTCCAAACCTGTCCTCCCTCCAAAGAGGAGACCAAGAAGACAAACCTGGTTTAACTCTGCCAGTCTCTTCTCCAGGACATGGTAACATAGAGCCCAGCCCCTTGTAAAGGGCTGGGGATGCTGCAGCCCCAAAGTTCCAGTTTATAACTTGGGAAAGGAATTATTTTGTGCTGATTTTTCCAGATGTGTGATCCAGCCTGGAATAAGCCTGAGGAGCTGCAGAAACCATGCCCAGCTCACCCTGCTGCTGCCCACCCAGGGCACCACACACAACCAGGCTGAAACAGGTTTGAGGCACAAGCACACAAGAGAATGTCAACACGGTACACGAAGACAAAACCACAATAAAATAAAAAAAAGCACTCTTTGCTTGCTGTTTGTAATGTACACTTCCACTTTTCCCCACATCCCATTCAGTTATCCCTACTGCCTCCTCTCCTGCTCATGATTTATAACTTCCTCGTACAAACTCCACGTGATTCCAGCACGGAGGAGCTCTGCTTGCTTTTCACTGCTTAGCACAGCTTGGTAGTTTGAAGTTAAAAGGGTTGAAGTTAAAATGCTATCCTGATGCTTCAGGAGAGTCAGCAGCAGTGCTGGTGAGCACCAGCAGCAGACCTGTGCTCAGCCACACACCCTGCTGTGTGAGACTCACTCTTTTTGGTAGCCAAATGCAAAGATCAGGAACCCTTTTTTACCCCAGCACAACCTGGAAATTTCACAGCAGAAGAGGGGAAAAACTGACAGGTTACAGAGGGGGGAAATGGGGAGGTTAAGACACATTCAATGCTCCTCAGTGAGTATTTTCTAAAGGTAGGTGATCAAAAAGTTACTCTGAAGAGTCACTGGCACCCAGCACAGCCCCAGCGTGCACATCAGACATGGACCATCCACAGCCACCCTCCCCACAACACCTACAAATTCATTCCTCACAGCAGCATGCAAAAAGCTTCCATGAGACATCACCATTTCGACCGAGCCTGATTTCTTGTTATGCCACAAGTGGGTTTTTTTATCCCATATACTCATTGAACACAAAGCCAGAAGTGAGATGCCCTGAAAAAGTCATTACAGTTTATCTGTGCCTGTGTGTCTGTCCTACTGTGTGCAAGTTACTGCTGTGTGCAAGTGCCCTGCAGTGCACACACGGAGAAGTTCATGACCTTGTCACGTAGGTATTTAAGAAAATAAACTTTAGAAAGCCAAAGTAAGAACTAGATTTTATTTTTTCAAAGACTAAACTAATGCATCCATAAGGAAGCAAGAATACTGGTTATTCTGTGAGTTGAAAACCAATTAAAAAATCCATCCTGCACCCGAATTCAACTGGGCAACCAAAACTCCATCCTTCCCCCGACGAAGGCAACAAAAAGCACAGAGGTGGGTTGATCATTTTGCTACCTCTGCCATTATTTCCATACCATGAAACCTAAAAAGAAGAAGAGCTGCAAGTGCTGAAGCCCCCCTTGAGCAGATGAGGAGAGGAGAGTACCCTGCTCCCAGCAGGAAGAGGCTCCCAGCCCCTGGCTGGCTCAGCACTGCAGCCCACCAAGGGTTAAGCCCTGCCATTTTGGTGCCATTCACTGATATGTCCATTAAGGGTGTTACATAACAAAATGGCAGCCCTTAACCCTTCCCTCCCCGGGCTCCCACGCTGCTCACGCCAGCCGGCCACCGCAGCACCTCCCAGCTCCCAGCCCTGCCTCTACTACTCTGAGTATCTCCCTTTTGCTTTTAAGCATAAAAAGAAAAGAGCTTGCTTAGGACTGGGAAATACTTGCAATTAAAAGGAGAGGGAGCCCATGGAAGTTTTCTCTGTGCCATAGGTGTCGGGCATCTGGAGGCAGCAGAGGAAAGTTGTCCGCTGTCCCCAGCAGCGGAGCAGGTTGCCACTAGGAAAAGCATTTCAGGGATAGGAAAGCAGCTAAACTGTGGGGCACCAGGATCCTACAGTGTCCTGAAAACAGCCACAACATCCCCAGGGCTGCTCCCAGGGTCTGGCTTTGGAGGGGAGCTCCTCCTGCACCTCCAGGAGCTGCTTTAATTCCACCCAGGCACTAAGACACACGCCGTGCCCACGCTGCAACTGCTGGCAGCCCTGATAGTGCAGTAGGAAGCAATTCAGCTTGGGTTTGACTAAATATTTACTGAAATGAACAGATAAACATTTGGAGAAAGGGCGCTGAAGTGGAGCTCTGAGCACCACAAACATCAAGTTCTGTATTTGGCCAGAAAAGGGACTTTGGTAGCTGAAGTCCCACTGTCGTGGGAGTCACCCTTCTGCTTCTCACAGGCTATTTGTGACAACTCACCTTAAAAAAAAATAATATATAAATCACTATCCTGGCTGAGTTTGGCTTAATTTATTAAAGGAGCATGGGGTCTGACCACCAAGTGCTCTGTATAACAAAGAGAGAGGCATTCATGATCCTTAACAGAAAGCTCCCTGTGCCACAGAGATTATATTAAACACATAGCTGTGCAAACAGCAAATAGCTGCTGCCTGTCAAAATCAACCCAGTAAGCTGCTAAAATTTTTTTAAGAACTTCAGATAAATATTCAGGATCAAGGTTATCCTAGGAAAAAAATATTATAATAAAGCAATTAAAAAAAAAAAAAAAAAAGCAGCATAAAAATAGGTTTTTCTCTTAAATACCCTTTACCAGTGTTGGCAACCTTCCACTTAAAAGGCCTACAACTTGATATAAACTTTTATTTGATGGGAATAGATTGAAATATTAACTAATGGCACCCTAAATTGCAATCAGATCCTCTCTCCCCTTCCTCCCCCCCCCCCCCCCAATCCAATGTCTGCTTTTTATCGGAGGAGGGATCGAGGCTGGTTCATTTATTTTAATGCAACAGCAGCCAAATTAGCATCTTTAAATACTCCATCACAACAACAATCAGCTTTTCCAGCACCACATGCTGTGCATATTACAAGACAAGGCAATTCCTTGCTTTTCTGCATTTTAAGAACTTCACAGACCGTCCAGACACCTCGCCACCAAGTGCCACGCTCTGCATTCACATTCAACCCAATAAATATTATTTAACACAGCCTCAGTATGATCACAGAGGGAACTGGTGCAAGTGGATACAAAGACACCAAAAGAAAGACCTAATCAACTAAGGAATTATCTCATTTATTAATCAATATAGTCATTATTCTAAAGAAAACTAAAATTATATTAATTCTCAGGTCCACTGCTTTGGGTTAAAAGAGGTGTTTTTAGAGGGCACTAATTACAGTCGCCACACGAGGGATTTCTTTGACCTGAATTCTTCCCCCAAGTTTTACAGATCTATTTTTGGCTAAAAAACTACTGGGCAGGAAGTCTGCTAATGACTACGTCTGGGCTTTTATTACCCAAAACATCCCCGAGAGCCCTCAGCGCAGCAGAGGCGTTAAACACCACCTCCAATTCTGGTTCAAAATGCAGTATTTGGGTAACAAGATAAAGAAGAGAGTATTTAGTACTCTGTATAGTGTATATATACACACACACACAGTATATAGGACTCTACAACAGCACAGAGCTGTGGTTTTCAGGTGTTTTATGGCGATAACAAGAGAGCAGCCTAAGAAATTGCCCTGACTATGGTCAAGTCAGCTAAGTGTGACAGCAGTCTCTGCTACTCTCACTGCTACTCCAACTCCACCTCTGACTGATGTCATTAATAAAGGTCTTTTTATGATTTTTTTGCATTACTTTGCAAGATTTGGGAACTTACACAATAAATAGCCAAAAAAAATCAGTGGTGCTCATGGCTTGCACAATGTTCTGAAGCTGATTCTGGTAAAACAGTAAATGCAATGAGTAAATCTATGAGCAGAGACATCAACACCAACAGCAGGAAAAATGAAGACCATGTATGCTTAACACCAGTTACCAGAGCCTTGGAAATCCATGTTTTAGTAGAAAAAAAGAATGGATAAATCAAACTGCTTCATTTGACAGGCAGGTGAGCACCATCACACACAACACAGCGCATCATGAGCGCTTCCCTTCAGCTACACCACCAGAGCATCCCCAGGGCTACAAGGGATGGGCAGGAATCTCACTGCCATTCACTGTTTTCCTTCTGGGGGGGTTGCACAAATGACCAAAAGCTACAGAAAGTCTCCAGGGAGGAATTTCTGTGTTTGGTTTTGCTTCTCCTCCTGCTCAAGACCATCAGGACCGGGCAGCTGTTGTGAATGCCCGGTTAAAAGGAAGCGAAACTGCTTTGGCCCCGAGTGAGCTCGGGAGGTTTACCTCCATCAGAGCGTGGACTGAAGTGTGAAGTGAAAGGCTACTTCTGGTTAAGGCACAGGAAGTGAATCCCAATTTGAGTTCAGTCTCAGAGCTCCTCAACAGCCCTTCCCTGTCCTCCTGGACAGGGCAGGAGCCGAGGTGCCAAAGACCTGAAGACAATTCCACCCTCCCAGCCTACCTCCTTGTTCTCAGTACTGAACAGGGGGGGTGTGTGTTGTACCAGAGACTCCCCCCTTTATCCACAGCTCCTACCTGTCAGGGAAGTTCATGGGTTCCAGGTGGGATCCTCACCGGGCCGAGAGGCTGAAAGCGACTGCAGCGCGGATCCTGGGGGAAGAGAGAAGGTGTCAGCACAGCTGGGGTGTCCCCACCCCCTGTGCACCCCAGGCACGCTCACCCACATCAGCCTGAGACACTGGTACCCGTGGGAAAGAGGGGACTGCATCCCATGGTTTTAAGGGAAGGACCTGCAAGTCAGCCTTGTGTTCCATCAAAAGCAAAAAATACCTGCTGTTCTTACCCTCTGTTTCTTTGGTCTTTGCTTCTCACATTAGCACTCTAAACTGAAACCAACGGCCTCTTGATACCTCTGGTTGGACCCAAACACCCACTGGAGGCAATATTCCCACTCCTAACTGACAGCTTCCCTCAAGGAGCAGTGTATTATCCCAATGGCCAGCACCACAGGAGCTTGCCCTGGGCAAGTCAAAGCAGTGCCCGTGCCACCTCCCCATCTTCCTTCTTGGACAAAAGCAGGACGGGTCCATGTGTGCACACAGGAGGACACCACTTGAAGATACATCTTCAGAAAGAAACTCATTCACTCTTTCCCAAACTGCCTGTGACAGTGGCTAAAATGGCACGATGCTTTATAGACCAACACTGACCAAAGAAAAATAAATATCTCATTTCATAAAGGTTTCCAGCTTTTAATTTGCCCAACGAGCCAGCAGGCCCCTGGAGGAGCATTTTAATAGCTGGTAAGATGCAGCAAACAAGGCAGTATTTGTCCAGTGTTACCTACATGAAGTTAATATGACTTCAGCAGCAGGAATATTGAGGGATGCAAATGAGCAGAGCTGCCTTTGGAAGTGACACCACGGTAACACACAAGCTCGGTTCAATTTAGTCACAATCCGTTTTTTTCACTCAAAGGACATCAGAGCAAGTTTTAATGCCAGGCTGGATGCACTGGCTCAATAAACTGGAGGTTTTGGTGGGGTACAACCACTGCCCACACCCCGTAACACGGATGAAGTCGGATGTCCCCCTCTTCCTGGTCACACTTGGGACCACGCTCCCTGCAGAAGCTTCCACGTAAAGCACAGAAAGGAGGGGGAAACAACTCTTAGAGAGGTTTCTGTCAGGTAGGACAGCACGTAAAAATAATTCTAAAAGAATATGCTCATGTGTTTATCTGCTCCTTACTCCAGAAAAAGTCCTGCTGGCCCACACTCACCCACAAAAACCCTTTCATGAGCCGGTCCAGCGTACGATATCCAACCCTTCCCTCTCTGGGAAAACACTGCGGGAAGAAACCCACAGCCAGAGCACACCGCTCAGTCAGAAAAACCAACCAGTCTTGCCATACTGCTGGGTCAGTGGCTCCCTGTGCCAGCAGCACAAGGTGAGCCCAGCACCCCTCATCACCCCCCAGCACAAAGCCACCCAGGAGGTGACAGGCACAGTTTTAGCAGTGGGTCTCACCCGGTGACACACAGCAGCGCTGGGCTGGAGGTGGAGCACAGTAATTGATGCACACTGGCTGCCAAGATGACTCCTTGGAAGCTCGGCCTCTTATTTCTGCTAAGCCACCGAGGACTGAGTCATTTCCCTCCTCAAAAAGTTGCAGAGTTATTTTCTTTTATCCAGAAGGCAGGACAACAGCTCAGCAACCCCCAGTCCTCCCCTCTGGAGAGGGGAAAAATGGGCTGTAAAGGGTCACCCCTCTGACACCCACCCTGGGATCACCCCTCTGACACCCACCCCAGGGGCACCCTGTCCCCCCTTGAGCAAACTCCAGAGGCCACCCTGTCCCAAAAACTGGGAGATTGTGCCCAGTTTGCTATTTTAAGCATCTCAAAAGGTTCCAATAGATTAAATTGCTACAAAACTGCAGATCTAGAAACTTAATGAATGGATATGCAACTGTATTCCAGTCCCTGATTAGGTGTCTAGAGGGCAGGTCTTGCTAATTATAGCTCATCCTATTAGTCCAATGCTTTTCTAATTAGAAGCCCATTGAAAACCATTGCAATAGCTACTTCAGCAGTGCTATCAGACCCAAGGGACAGGGCAGTATGTCCACGCTGCTCCTCCTGCATCTGGCTGGACATGCACAAACAATTCTTCATCAACGAAGAGGATAAAAAGCAACACACAGGGACGGCATGGCCAGGGTAACTGGTGGTCACAACTCTCCTGCAGCGAGTGGGAAGGTGCAAGTTGTAACAGAATCACAGCACAGCCTGGGTTGGAAGAGATCTCTGAGCTCCCCCAGTCCAACCATTAACCCAGCACTGCCCAGTCCCCACTGCCCCATGTCCCTCAGCACCACATCTCCACGGCTCTGAAATCCCTCCAGGGATGGGGACTCCCCCCCTGCCCTGGGGAACCCTTTGGGGGCAGGAATTGTTCCCAATATCCAATCTAACCCTGCCCTGGCACAGCCTGAGGCCATCACCCCTCGTCCTGTCACTGTCACCTGGGAGCAGAGACCGATCCCCCCTCACTCCCCTCCTTTCAGGGAGCTGCAGAGAGCAATGAGGTCTCCCCTCTGCCTCCTCTGCTCCACACTGAACCCCCCCAGTTCCCTCAGCCTCTCCCCATCAGCCTTGTGCTCCAGACCCTTCCCCAGCCCCAGTGCCCTTCTCTGGACACACTCCAGCCCCTCAGTGTCCTTCTGGGAGTGAGGGGCCCAAACTGAACACAGGATTCGAGGGGTGACCTCACCAGTGCTGAGCACAGGGGGACAATCACTGCCCTGGTCCTGCTGGCCACACCATTTCTGATGCAAGCCAGGATGCTGTTGGCCTTGAATTGCTGCTGAGGGGGAAAAAAAATGAAATAAAATATATAAAAAAAGGAACTATTCTTCCTGCTCACGATAACTGCTGGGTGGGACTGGTAAAGGCTGCAGCAGAAGGGGGGTCCTGCAGGCATCAGCTCCTGCGAAGGCAGCTCAGCTCTGCCAGAGGACAGCACCCAGCACCTCCAGCTCAGAGAACCTCTGCCTTCCACAGAGTTTTCCCCAGGAAAGAGGCACACGGCTACGAGGAGCTCGGCGCTGCCCCTTCGACGTGCTCTGGACGCGGGAAGCCTCAGCGACCGAGTCGTATTTCTGAGGCTCTGGCCAGCCTCCATTTTTAATGAACTGTAGCAATAAACTCCCATAGTGCTCGTGTCATGGGACTAAAATAGTTTTCATCTTGCGAGGACACCAGAAGAGCACTTTAACCGTTTCGGTGCCACGACACGCTGGCAGTGCACCGCCTCTCGCCTGACCCACATTCCACCCGTGGAAGTTTCCACTGGAACCCAACAGATCACTGGGGAGGCAGGAGGTGCCACAGCCCCCCCATCCTGCTCTGTCTGCCCTGGCTCAGCCTTCTCCTGCATCCCCGAGATGGGAAGTTTGTTTGCACAGCACTAATTTAAAAAAAAAAGGTTAAGATGCTTATAGTGTGAAAGGATTAACTTTTAAAGCATCTGTTCAGGGATCCTCCTGGGGAGCAGGTGATTAAACAGTTAATACTGGGAAGTGAAACTCTGCCCAAGCAGCAGCTCTGAGTTTTGACAGCACTTCCATCTGAAACAGTCGATGCAGAGGCAGCAGAGTGCCCAGACACACTGTGCTTTGGTGCACTGTCCTCAGAGGGCACCCAGGGGACTCTGCCAGCACCCAGGGACACACACACCACCCGTCCTGGGGGTCCTGCATCAGCTCCTCCACCCGCCAGGAACACCAATTCTTTCATATCCAGTCACTCTGCAGTTTCTTTCAAAGGCTGGATGTTTCATTCACAAAGCATCGTGGCTCTCAGTCTGATACAGCAACTTGGTGATAAGTGAAACACTCAAGGAAATAACCAGGCACTGGACAATGTCTCCTGCTATGGATTCTGTAAGAAGACCACGGCATGGGAAGCCTGACACAGGTAGCACAGCTTGGAGCTCCTGCTGTACATACCTCCTCCAACAACTGAGATAAGGAAACTTCTGTGCTTTTTGGAAAGCTGAGTGAACTGGTCAGCAGAAAAAAAAAAAAGGAGTCACATTTCAATTCAAATATTGACAGACAAGGGGGCAGCTTCTGTCTCCGTGCTCAGGCTTTGCTTCCATAAACGTTTTTGAATACCAAAGTCTTCAAAGACTTCATGGGTTTAGAAGGAGAACTCAGAGTATCAAATCGGGGTTTTTAAGCACCAAAGTATCAGCTGAAAGTGCTTCTGTACACTCCAAAGACACAGATTCCTCCCTGCACACATCTCAGAATTCCAGGAAGAGCCATGGGATATAAATAATAGTCCTGGTGCACGTTTCACTACAGCGTAAGCAGCCGTCACGGAGTGGAAAAGCACTTCCCTGGCGGTTAGAAGTGTGCCAATCCATTCTGTGCATGGCATTCCTTGCTATTTCTCCAAATATTCCAGCACTGCTTTTTAACTTCCCTGTGTCTAAAGATTCAGGTGAAACCTCTGCACATCCACTCTTTGGTCTCAGCCTCTCTCCACTGCACTGCCACCTTCTAGGAAAGAATCAACCCCCTTTGCAGATGCTCATTAACACCACCCTGCCCGTTTATTGTGCACAAGTCAGATTGCAAATCAAACCTGTTACAAATTAAGAGTCTCTGCCACTCACTCCCGAATTCCTGTGCCAGAGAGAAAACATCAGACTCCCCTCCTGGGCCATCAGTAGCATTTATAATTCCACCCCTCAGCTGAAGGCAGGGGCTGTAGGAGCCCTTCAGTTAAGCCAGTGTGTAGACAGGGACCACGGGCTGTGCCAGCCGGTGAGGGCATCGCTGGAGACAGCAGCAGAAAGTCACACCCAGAAAAACTCCTCACTGGGAACAGCTGTCCCTTCAGCCTGGACATCACTTATCTTCCAGCCTTTGTTCTCTACTGGATACCAAGTGGATACCAAGGGCTGCCCAATCATATGGAAGCTTCGAGGAGAAGCTCTGCCTTTACTGATGGATCTGGGAGAGCGTGATCTCCTCGTTACATGAGCTGCAGACCTGGATGCTAATTTAGCAGCACTAGAGTTGAGCTTTACTCTGCCCTCCCAAACCCTGCTACTCACTTACACCAGTGTGCAGGAATATAGGAAACCTGAGTAAATTTACTCCAGAACACCCAGGCTGGACCTTCTGAAAAACACCGGTACGATCTCATCTCTTGCAATCAAAACTTACTGTTTTGAGACCAAAGTGCGAGCACGTTCTGACTTCTCTCACTCCTTACTCTGTAATATCCTGGTGGTAATTACATTACCAAGCTGCTTCCTCCCTCCTCACACGTTCTACCTCTGCCTTTACTGAGATCAGCCCGAATTCAGTCAAGTGTGGACACCTGGAAGATGCAAAGATAAAGAGGTTCCAATAATGCAGTTTAGAAAGAAAAAAAATCAACACTGACTGCAATTATTTCCCTTCCAGGAAGCCTTGCTCCTCAAGACCTTGTAAATCTGGCTTTCTCTAAGCAGAGTACCCAATTCCTGCTGTCCTGGTCACAACGTTGAAGCACCCACAGCAAATGCAGCAGAGTTTACAGATGCTACGTGGACAACGCGACGCTGGTTCCCCCTGCACCGAGTCCCCCGTCAGCACAAAACCCAGCGCCTTTCTCTGCAGGTTGATTCAGAAGATCAGGCAGGCTCAAAATACCCAGATCAGGGTTTGGTTGGCTACTCCTGAATAGAAACACCCATGATTGTCCAGGGCTGCACTACGGGCTCCAGCAGACACGAGCACGCAGCTTGCTTTGCACTCATAATGCAATTCATGTCTTCAAATGAGGGTGGAGAGAGGGCAGGTTCCCCAGCAAAAGGTCTGAAAAAACAGCCATTCCTCAAAAAGTCCAGAGGAAAGAGCTCTAAGACACTTTGGTTTCATAGAAGGACAGTGTGTTATAAAGTGAGCCACAGAAGCTGATATTCCTAGATGAAGTTAACCTCAGAGCAGTCCAAAGAGCAGCACTCCTCCGTACAGGAGCGCTGAAGCAATGCCATGTTCTCACTCAAAGGCACAAAGAGGAATGATGAGGACTTTGGGAAGCCCACAAGTAAAACAGAGAGCAAATATTATTTTTATCATTAATTTTTACAATCAGTTGTTTCAACTGTGAAACGGGAGTGAAGTCAGGGAAAGGCTGAAGCCACCGATTAAGACGCTGCATCGGAGCCAGGGCCAAATAGTTTTATACAGCTGTTTCACATCTATCCGAGTTAATCTTTGTAATTACTACATGGATAGACCTGACTCATTAAATCAAAATCTATGCAAGAGGCTGACTTGCAGGAACAACAAAAAAAAACCCCACCACCCTGCTCGTGGCAGAGCCAAGCAGCAGAGAACAAAGCAGCGCCCGTCGCAGGAAGAGGAACTGTAACATCCACTGTCAAGCCAAAGGAGAGAGCACCAAGAGGTGCTAAAAATAGCTTCGAGGGGTTTGGTTTGGGGGCTCTTTGGTTTATATATAGCACAGGCAGAACTATTTTTCAGTTAACTCTGTATTTATGGCCCGTTATTGTTGATCTTCACCCAGGGTTAAGATCATAGAATTCCAGAGTGGTTTGGGTGTGAAGGGACCTCAAAGCTCATCTCGTCCCAACCCCCCTGCCATGGCAGGGACACCTCCCACCAGCCCAGGTTGCTCCAAGCCCCATCCAACCTGGCCTGGAACACTGCCAGGGAGGGGGACAGCCACAGCTTCTCTGGGCACCCTGGGCCAGTGTCTCACCACCCTCACAGCCAAGAATTCCTGCCTCATATCCAGTCTAAATCTCCCCTCTTCCAGTTTAAAGCCATCACCCCTCATCCTGTCACTCCATGCCCTTGTCAAAAGTCCCTCCCCAGCTTTCTTGTACCCCCCCAGGCACTGGAAGGTGCTCTGAGGTCTCCCTGGAGCCTTCTCTTCCCCAGGCTGAACACCCCCAACTCTCTCTGATCTACTGGACTCACGGGGTGAGCACAAAGTCCTGCTGTCAGTGAAACACCCATCACCCAGCTGAACCCAGCTCAGCACCGCTGGCTCACTCAGGACAGACACACTCCGTGCCCGTCCAACAATCCTCCATCCACACACCGAGCAGTTGTAGCAAACTGGTTTTAATCAAAGCTCAATCTAATCACCTCATGGAGCCTGTGGATTGTTGGATAAACACGTTTTTCAAGAACTGGGATTACCATCTTCTGTCTTCAGATGCTGAATATATTTTTGACAGAGGAAGGGGGTGTCTCTTTTCTATGCAAAGAGGCAGCGTTAGGAAATGCATCTGCAGAACTGCTTGGCAGAATATTAAACAGGGGAAGAGGGATGTGAGCGTGAATTGATCACCTCTTTCACCCAGTGCCCAACAACCCCAAGGAAGAAGACTGGAAAACTCTGGAGCTCTCATGAGGAGAGACAGAGACTGGAAAGGAGGTGCCAAACTGTCTACCTGCCTTCAGCATCAGCTACTGGAAACACAAAAGGAACCTTTTTTGGGGGGGGGAGCTCAAGATATCATCCTCTACTAACACCACCTTCTTAATCTCAGTTGTAGGAGTTAATAATCCATAAGATAATAATTTTACAACAGCCATTTTAGTCTCCCCAACGAGATGACTTAAAGAACCCAACCGAGGGCGTGCGTCGAGAATGTCACCGTTCAGAAATCCAAATAAGGGAATGAAATGGCAGCTTGGCACGGACCCAGCAGCCACACCTATTTACAGGGGAAGCCAAGCACAGCCACCATCATTAATTAATTATGAAGCCTCAGCACACCAAACTTGATCTGGATGCACCCCGGATCAAAAGGGAGCACCGCACGCTGGAGGTGGCCAGGCAGTGGGTGTCAGAACCAAGGAGGGCTGCGGGGGTGATGGTGAGCCCCTTGGTCCTGCAGTCAGGAGGGAAAAGGGAACAAGAGTTGTCATTATCACCCGTGGGATCAGTGGGGATTTTTAACCCTGAGCAAACCCAACCACCAGTAACAAACCTTTAAGGGTCCCTTGACCCAGAACGAGCGGAAAGCAAACGGATACCGAGGATGAGGAAGATGAAATGCAGATTCTCAGTTACTCCACATCAAACACCACCAAACTTCCAGACAAACATCAGGGCATTTTGGGTGGAAAAACAACCAGAGGTGTCACAATTCCACCAAACAACGTTTGGCAAAGGATGTATTATCAGACTGGCGTATCTAAATGTCCTAAGGGATCAATAACACGTGCAATATTCAAATGAGTCTCATTTAATTACTTCCATAGTCTTCATCATCGTAATTCTCAGGCACCTCACAGAAATAAGTTACTCCCGGGGTGTTAACTGACACAATTCACATGGGTTTGCTCCCCAAAAAGCCACTTCTATCACTTAAAAAGTCCTTGCTGCTTGGGAAACCATCATCCTTCCGTCTAAAACCAGTCCAGGACTTCCTACATCACTCTGGACACCTTTGCTGAAGGGAAGAGAAAAAGCAGAGGAATTCCACCTTGTATTTGAAGTTACTGATTCATTCTGCTTCTTTTTTGACCATTTATAAACTTTCCTACAAAACTGCAAAATATATTAAGATCTATTGCAATAATGATCAAGGAGCTGCTCTTGGTGAGAGAGCCACCATGGCCCACAGAGCTGTGACAGTCCCCACATGATTCACGTCCCTACAGCAGCACAAGACATTAAATTCATGCCTTAACTCTCAGGGCTACTTCCTATCTCGGAGCAGAACTTTAATGAAAATAAGAATTATTATGCATAGCTAATCCAGTTTTGAGCTGAGCTGCCGAGGTTACGCAAGGATTACTCGTCAGGTTTTGTGACCTTCTCCTCACTGGGATCTTTCCTCTCAAAAAGCTCCCCCATGAGCCACAGGTTTTTTTCCCAGTATCACCAGTTTTCAGGAATAGAAAAGCTGGTACAAGTGTCCTCTTCCTTTCAGATTTATGCTGTGTCTGAACCTCAGGAGTGGTTTGCATCTGTACACACCCCACCAGGGACACACGCCCAACCCCAGTACTTATTCTGCTGGAGACAGGATTTTCTGAGATCCTATTAAATATGAATGCCTTTGGTTTACTTCCTCTAATTCTTACAAGCATTTCCAAGCTCGTGATCACATGGCAGACGACCACACCGGGCACAGCTAACAGGCTGTGGCAAGGAGGCTGCTTGCAAGCCAACACTGCCAAGAGTCCTTCCATCTAGATCGAGCGGGGAAACGAGAAAGGAGCTCACCAGAGTCACTCAGCTGGAAGTGTTCGACTGAATTTAAAATAAAATAAAATAAAATAAAATCTTTCTTGCCTGCCAGCTCCCATAGCCTTACAGGTAGTAGAACTGGGTGTTTATACCCCAAAGTGAATGAGGCAGGTCATGTCAAAACCAATTTCAAGACTAACTGAAAACTGAATCAAGGCTTCATTTTTTTTCATCCCATTGAAAAGCTATGAAATAAATCCTTTCTTCCTTCACCTCCAGCAATGTGGCACTGAATGCAAAGACTCCATCACAAACTCCTACGTATTTTGGCTACTTAACAGGGAAAGGGAAAAAAAATAATGATACACTGCCCTGAGATGAGCACACTCTTACCTACACACCTATCACCGTGGTCATCGAGCCTCCCATCCAACACAACTGAAAAATACAACGACCCTTTCGGGGTGCCACCCCACTTCTCACAAGCTGTTGGTACCCACGTTGGACAGAACTTTGAGTAACAGTATCTACTGTTAAAGAATTCATAATGATGATTAAAAGAGCTAGCAGAACCTCCTCCTGGCAGGTGGGGACAAACATCTATTTCCATACTCTCTGCTTTTTAAAAACCCATTTATACCCAGCTGACGGTACTGGAAGCGTGGGGAGAGGGGAGGAATGGTGTTTACTTCATGTCAGGGCTTCCCCCTTGCTTTCTGGGAGTGCTCTTTTATAGGCTTCATTCTTTTTTTTTTGTTCCCATCCCTCCAGCTCCCACTGACACCGCTGGAGCAAGGGCAACAAAAAGCACATAGTGTTATGGGTGAGTGGATTGCTCCCCACTCGTGATCCATGCAGCTTGGGCTACCAGGTCCTGAGAGATTTGGGTACCACTTCTAATTTAGTTTGGTCTGTGTTTACCCAGGAATAAGCCCCAGTCAGAAGGTGACGTGTAAGACACCCAAACCAGAAGATGAAGCCCTCACACACTGGTCCCTTTCATGCCATGGCTGAGTTCACTACAGGGCACAGCAAATTAGCAGGGAAACTGCATTCAAGTTATTAGTCACCTCGTAATTGTTAAAGGAATTGGAGACCAACACCCAACTCGCCAACGTCTCCGAAGAGGCAAATCAGGGCCAATCTGCCTCACCTGGAGGGTCACCCAAAAACAGCCAGGAGACTCCTCCAAAATACTGATTGGGTTTTGAGGTTTGCTCTTTTGGGAGAGAAAAAAAAAGGAGGGAGGGAAGAGAGAGGAAATAGAGAAGTAGGAGAATCTCCAATCCACTGGTGCCAAGCAGTGTGATTTTCAGTCACAATAACAGGGACAAACACTTGGCATCTGCCTGCCCCACCTCTGAGCTGCCCTGGACCCACCAGCTCTGGCCAGACACCATCCCAGTGCCGACCAGTGCCGTCCTGCACTGCTGAACTGTGTCAAACCCTACTGAACTGTACTCAGTCCTGGGCCCCTCACGCTCCCAGGTGACAGTGACAGGACGAGGGGTGATGGCCTCAAGTTGTGCCAGGGCAGGGTTAGATTGGATATTGGGAACAATTCCTTCCCCCAAAGGGTTCCCCAGAGCAGTGGGGGAGTCCCCATCCCTGGAGGGATTTCAGAGCCGTGGAGATGTGGTGCTGAGGGACATGGGGCAGTGGGGACTGGGCAGTGCTGGGTTAATGGTTGGACTGGGTGGGCTGAGAGGTCTCTTCCAACCAAGGCTGTTCTGTGATAATGGAGTCAAGAAGGAGAGAAAAGGGCACTGCTACAGCTGCACACAGCAAAGGTTTTCCCCTCTCTGCCTTATTTCAGTACGCTCAAACAGCAACGCATTCAAACATTCTTTTCTTAAGAGCCCACGCATCAAAAGCAGGGAAAACTTTCTTACTGAACTTTGATTCTGTCCCATACAGATTATCAATCAGATGATTTCTTTCCTCCAAACAGCCTCTTCACTCATGGAGGGTGATCTGTGCTCAGGAAGCCAGCGTGACGACGCTGCTCTCCAGCCTCACGCGCCCTGCAAAGCGAGCAGCAGGTTCAGAGCCCCAGCACGACCAAGAGGAGCTCTGATTAGGAGGCAGGGCAGCAGGATGGGGGAATTCCTCCCTGCTGCAGTCCCCCAAGGTGATGCCCAGCAGGTCACACAGACATGCTCACAGGTGAACACTGGAGACCTGACACACCAAGCCAAACACCAAAGACAATTAAAGGTTGAACCCTCAGCGGTTGGGGAAGGAAGAAAAGTGCTGAACAGCAAAAAGCCAACATTAATGTGCATTAATAAACCTTTGTTCTGTCCCTGTCCTACCATGCTTGCTTCGGGCAATTCACTCTCCTTTTCCCCACCTGAAAATGGACCTGTGATTCACCTGTTCAGTGATGTACACAGGGCACTCGGAGCGAGCGGTGCCAAGCAGATAGAAAACATCACAAAGAAATGAATAACCTTCAGGAACTGCAGGTGATGCAGAAGAAATAAAACAGGAACCACTGATGGAGTGAGGGGCAATGTACTCAACAGCTGTCCAGTTCCACCAGTGAAGGGATGCAACAGAACTGCAGAGGGGAGGGGGAAGGCAGCTGGAAAAGCCTAAAGAAAAGGATCCCAAGCAAGTCTTTAAACCAATCAATCACAACATGAATGCATAAATAAGCAGAATGTCTCTATATGAAGTGCCAAACTCTCACTCGTAAGTTTTAAGGGCACAAACCTAAACCAAGCAGCAGGGAGAGCAGGGACAGCCTGATGAAAAACCACCCAGAAGAGCCTCTGAAAGGAAAACACCTTTGAAAGGCAGCCCTGGAGTCTCCTGCTCCATCAGTGGTGCATTCTTCTCCCCATGTGTGTTTTGTCTAATGCCAGGAGAAGAGGGAGGAGTGCTCCCACACCAGGTTGTTCCCCCCCTGATCAATGAAACACGCTAACGACATCGCACTTCACGCGCTGCCATCCCTCAAACATGAATCGCACAAAAGCAAACGTTACTTCCCCAAGTCTAAAAATAAACCTGCCACATTTCCAGCTACCACAGGCTCCAGGAACATTTGGAGGGGGAAAAAAAAACCCCATACAACACACCATACATGTTGCTTAGATCATTATTGAAAGAGATATAAATTGGAAGTTGAGAGGTGCCTGGAAGGCGGCTGTGATGTTGGTCATTCGGAGAAGGGGAATAGAAAACATCCACATCACAGTTTATTTCTCCTTGTAGTTTGTAGTGAGCTCAGCATGTGTATTTTAATTCAGAAGGGGAATGCACACACGGCGTGTTTGCCTCCCAATACTTCTGTTGTGAGCTCTCTGAGCAGTACCTACAGGCAGGAGAAAAGCCTGTGCCTGCACAGGTACACATCACACACGTGGACCCTCACAGAGCACACCGCCTTCCACCTCTGCAGACACAGGAAAGGGAAACACAGCACTCCAGGAGACACAAGCAAATGAAGCACATGGCAACTCCCCTCGAGAGTCTGGCAGCAAGAAACCAAAGCACTGAAGGTAACTTCAGCCTCCTGCGTGCGCAGCGTCACAAAAATAAGTCCTGATGCCCAAAGATGGGAGTTTTCAAATGCCTAAGTACCCTTACCACCTCCTATCAGCGAGTAACACCTACACACTGCCTCTAGAAGTCTGTGCTTCAAAGCACACTCGATGAAAACACGCTCAATTTAGCCCAGCAAAGCAGCACTGCCCACTCCGAGGTCCCACCCGGAGCGAGCGCTCCCTAAAAACCCGAGCTCTGCTGACCACCACAGCACCTGCCCAGCTCCTGGTACTGGATACCAGTGACTTTCGGCTGGCTGGTGACTGGCCAAGGGCTTCGTGACACGGACACCATTTCGAGAGGTGCCACTGAAAACGTAAGGATAACCTCCAACCTCATCGTATCCGAATGAATACTGAGTGTTTAAATACTTCCAGGGCTACCCAAAAGATGTCAGAAGTCAACTTCATTAAGTTTTACCCCAAAGCTCCCTCCTCCTCCTTCTTCCCTCCCCAAAAAGTGATGTGGTGAGAAAGTAAGGCCCATATGGATGGGTAGGGCTAACAAAGAGCACCCCCAGTAACAGCAGTGTAAGACCAGAAGCCCAGAGTTCCTCCCACAATTACACTGCCTTTGAGAGCAAAGGGGTAATTCCTGCCCAAACCCAAGGCTGTGCAGACAGATCCTTCAAAGTACCAACCATTCCACCTTCAAATCCTCCACCTTGCCTCACGTGGGCCTGGCAGACATCACAGGGGCACTGCCTGAGTGTGAACCGACAGCTCCACGTCTGACCACCAGCCTGTAATTACTCCACGGAGCAGTGGAAGGCGGCTCGATTAAGTTACAGCATTACCAGCCTGACACTGCATCATACGCCAGCAGGGTTGCATCACCACCCTGCAGCGTAACCTCATGACTATGTAACGCTGCGAGGGATGGGATGAGCTGCTCCTCCGTGCTTCCACCTCGGAGGGAAGGGAAATCCACTGGGGTACATCCATCCTGCCCTGCCGCTGGAGACCGAGCGGCCATGGAGATACAGCTCTGCCCCAGTGGAACTCTGCAAGGGGGTTTTCACTTCAAGCACGGAGCGTGGTGCTGCTCGCACTCACACGAAGCTCAGACAGAGTTTGCTAACGGGTAACACACTCTTTTCCCAACGAGCAGTCACAGGAGCATCAGCCTGTTGCTCACCTACGTAAAGGGCTGAGCTTTTACAGCCTGAGAGTCACATGCCAAACTGCACAGCCCTCCCCATTTTCAAACCCAGGCAGTTAGGGGGAGAAAAACCCCAAACGAAACCATTCCCAGCCCTGAAACCAGCATATTTCGTGATGCTACCAGAGATACTTCACCCCAGCGCCGCGCTGCCCCAGGGTATCACACCCCCTTTTTCACCTGGATCTTGACATTCCAGACACAACCCAAGGCTACGCTTCCCACGTGCCACACGGACCTTTCCTCCTCACCTCCTGCCTCTGGTCCCCTACCGCCTCCCTCCTCCTGCCTCTGGTCCCCTGCCACCTACCTCCTCCTGCCTCTGGTCCCCTACCACCTACCTCCTCCTGCCTCTGGTCCCCTACCACCTACCTCCTCCTGCCTCTGGTCCCCTACCACCTACCTCCTCCTGCCTCTGGTCCCCTACCGCCTCCTCCTCCTGCCTCTGGTCCCCTACCGCCTCCTCCTCCTCCTCCCCACATCTCCCTCCTCCCTCCACTCAGACACTGGTCAGTAGTTTGTTGGGAAGAACGTGGGGTTCCATTCCCTCCCCCCACTGATGTGCAGCAGCTCCCAGCCTCCTGGCACATCTGATTCCCAAAGGCCCCTCTCCCTTTCACCTCCTGTGTAACCCTCTCTGGGACTGACTCCGGCTTCCAGCCGCATCCGCATCCCCGGGCAGCCGGGCGAGGAAGGTGGAAGTCAGACACCTTGGACCGGCTCCGTGACAGCCGCTGCTCCGTCACCGCCGGCCTGGGGGAAGGGGTTTGCCGCACGAGGTAGTGCGGGGCAGCCAGGAAAGGGAAGCAAGCAGATGATGCTCGGGAGAAGTAAGCGTGTGCCCCCCGACTCACAGGCGTTGCCAGGCAGTTACCGGGCACCGAGCCCCCCGGAGCAGCAGTTCCTGGGTACCGGGGAGCCCCACTTCCAGAGGGCTCTCCTGACCGGGGCCAAATCCTGCCCGGTCCCTCCGTTACCACCGGGACCGTGCGGTACCGGAGAACCCGGGGTACCCAGTGATCCCGTCACCCGCAGCCCCGTTACCCACACGGTGTCGGAGGGCCGTGGGGTGAGGGGGGGGCGCAGCCCGGGGTACCTCGAGCCGCAGGCAGGGCGGGCGGGCGAGGACTCTTATTGTGACACGGGCCGCAGCCTGGCCGCCAGCCGGGCCAGTGCCACGGGGGGGCTGCCCGGGCCGGGGGGGGGGGGTGGGGGGGGCGATGCCCGCCCGGGACTGCCGCTCACCCCCCGGTCCGGTCCCTCCGCCGTACGCGGGGGGCAGCGGGGGCCGGGGCGGTCCCAGCCCCGCGCCCCCGCCCCGAGCGGCGCCGGGCGGCGATGGAGGAGAAGGAGGAGGAGGAGGAGGAGGAGGAGGAAGAGGAAGCAGGCACGGCGGAAAGCCCATACCAACTTTCCGAAACAAACGCCGCCGCCGTCCCAGCGCCGAACAAAAGCCGGCGGCGACCCGGGGGTGCTCGGCCCTCAGCTCGGGGGGTGCCGCCGCGCCGTTAAACTTTCCGTTTACCGGCGAGGATGCAGGCTGAGAGCCCCGCCGCCCCTCTCCGCACCGGGGGCACCACCTCCCTCCCCGGCAGGCGTTAATCAGCCAGCCAGCCCGGGGAGCGGAGCGGGACCGTGCACTCCGCCCGGTTACCGGGGGCTGCCCGCGGCCGGGCTCTCCCGGAACTGCCCCGGGAGCGCACACGCATCCCCGGCCGCTGCCTCTCCCTCCCTCCCCCGAGACAATAAACCCAACGAGAACTTTTACCCCGGGAACTCACACGCCGCCGCACCTCCCCGCCGCTCCCCGCGCATCCCGGCGCCGCCGCTCCCGTTCCCCGGCTGCCGGTCCGTCCTCCCCCGCGCCTCGCCGCCCGGGATCCCCGGTTAATCCCTCTCCTTGCCAAATAATGCGCTTCTCACACATGGAGTCGCGGCGTCACTCGGCGGAGCATGCGCGGCAGCGGCCCGTCCTGCGCGGCGGTGGCGGCGGGGACGGCGGCGGGGACAGCAGCGACCGCACCGCGCGGGGGCCCCGGCGCCGCTTCCGGGCGATGGCGGAGCAGGTTTGTAACCCGGGGCACCATTGGCCGGAGGGGGTCGCGGCACATGGCAGGCGGGCGGGGATTGGCTGCGGCGCGGGTCCCACCGCGGGTCCCGGGGCCACGTGGAGCAGCGGGAGCAGCACCGGGCCCTGACCTCCCCGCCGCCTCCGTGCCCCGGCCCCGGGCGGGCATTGTTCTCCTCGCCGGGCGGAGGGGAGCTGCCGGGGGCGGCGGCAGGACCTCCGGTGACACGGATTGTTCCCGGAGCCGCTTATCCTTTTCCTTCCTGAGCATCCGCAGGCGCTGATGAAGGAAAGGGATAACGGGGCGCCGCTCCACGTGAAGGGCACCGGGCAAAGCGCGAGGCCGGGGCTGGCGGCGTGTCACGGGCAGGGCCACCGGGGCTCGCAGGCCGTGCTGCGGTGGGCGGCGGGGAGGCACCGACGGCCCGCGGGGACGGGCTGGGCTCCACCGCGCTGCGACACTCCCCGAGGGATGCCGGCCCTGCACCCCCTGCCCCCCCGAGAGCCTCTGCCGTATTTCTGACGCGTTTCCTAAAACCGAGGTGAAGACGTTAAAACCGGGAGGGATCCACACGGAGTTCGGGGAGAACGCGACCCCCGAAGCAACGCTCCCCCAGAGCTGCCCAGCCACCACCGACCCGTTCTTAGTGACTTAGGAACAGAATAATTAGCGGTATTTTTTCCCCCCTGGATTTTGATGACTTAATTCTGAGGCTGCGAGTTGATGCACAGGTCCTGTGAAAAGAGAGGACCCTCTTCTGCCTCTCTGCAGTTCCTACATCCCCGTACCACACCCCGAGGGATTTCCCAGGGCGACGCCAGCCCATCACCCAGACTCTGGCCAGTTTCTATTTTTACATTAAAAATGGACAACCCCTTATCAAAAACCTGTAGGTGCCCTCTCAAAAATACCCAGGGGGGCAGGAAGGTGACATCACCCCCACTGCGTGGCAACCTCCCTACAGCCCCTTCACACCAGGGAAAAAAGGCAGGTTTGGATGTCAGAGGTCACTGTGAGCACAGACATCCAAACCACGCTGGAACACGAGGCACAGAAATCCTGCCACGGACTGAAGTTATCTACCTGTGTCTGTTGGATGTTGAAAGAGTTGGGATTTGGGGAGGAATCCTGTAGGTGTGTTCAGAACCAACACAGCTGACACTACCTGGGTGCAAACAAGGCAAACACCTGAGAGAGTAATTAATAAAAGGTATCTCATCCCTATTTTAATATATAAACATCTTTGTCAGGTGGGGAATATTGCTGAAATATGACTAAAGCAGTCCCCTCTCCTAGTGGAAACAGCACCTAAAGCATCAGTGTACGTGAATATATTCCTCTGGGGCCCTCCCAGTGCAGTCCTCGGGCACTACACATCACCCCAGTACACCTCCAGTACACCTCCAGTACGACAGGCAACGTTATCTTATTAACCATGGGATTTTAATCTCAACTAAAGGCTCCATCTAAATTAAAATCCGATCGTTCTGAACGCGAGAAGCCATTTCTGTAAGCAAACAGCTGCACTTCTGCAAATCTTTTCCGTGCTGTGCCCGGGACGCTGCGCGGCACAGCAATACCAGGGCAGTGTCACCTCAGCGTGCCTCACCTGGGCCTGGATTAAAGCCACTCAATTGAGCACCCAGCACCCAGAGGTCAGATGGGAGAAGGAGGGAAGGTGCAATTCAGCTGGCTGTGTCAGCTGCAGCTGGCATTGCCCTGGGTGTGTCACTAAGGTGACGGCGTTTGGAGGAGGGCATCAGCTGCAAGGCACTAATGACACTGGGATCCCGGATGGGCTGTGCCCGGGTGGCTCCAGAGGGAAGCTGTCCCCACTGTCCCCATCAGCCACCCACTTGCTTTGTTTCCACCAAGTCTTGGCCATTTTTCTAAAGACGGATTCCAGCGATCCCACCCAGCCCATCACCTGGAACCCACACATCGTTTTCATTTAAAAACGTGGCATAAACCCAGGAAACTGCATAAATATTGGTCCTGATAACCCAAACTGATGTGACATAGCCTGGTGTCTGCTCAACAGCCACAAAGTCCAACCATTAAACTGTTCTTCCAGCGGTATTTCCTGCATTCCAAATGCAAAGTCCATAGGGAATATGGATCAAACACTTCATCCTCCCTGTGCATCTTAATGCTGCACTATCACAAACACACCACCCATCACCAGGAAGGGGATTTTACTGCAACAATAGCGGGATTTGGTACTGGGATGTGAGAAAAAATGCCCCAAAATACCTCTAATTCCAGCAAAATTCACAAGCATCCCTAAAGAGACAATGAAGAATCATAGAATCCCGGAGTGGTTTGGGTGTGAAGGGACCTCACAGCTCATCTGGTCCCAACCCCCTGCCATGGCAGGGACACCTCCCACCAGCCCAGGTTGCTCCAAGCCCCATCCAACCTGGCCTGGAACACTGCCAGGGAGGGGGCAGCCACAGCTTCTCTGGGCAACCTGGGCCAGTGTCTCACCACCCTCACAGCCAAGAATTCCTGCCTCATATCCAGTCTAAATCTCCCCTCTTCCAGTTTAAAGCCATCACCCCTGGTTCTGTCACTCCATGCCCTTGTCAAAAGTCCCTCCCCAGCTTTCTCGTACCCCCCCAGGCACTGGAAGGTGCTCTAAGGTCTCCCTGGAGCCTTCTCCAGGCTGAACACCCCAATTCCCTGAGCCTGTCCCCAGAGCAGAGCTGCTCCAGCCCTCACATCATCTCCATGGCCTCCTCTGGACCCACTCCATGTCCTTCTGATGTTGGGGGCCCCAGAACTGGATGCAGAACGAGACGGAGCCTTTTCTCAATGCACATCAGAATGTGGGTCAAAAAAAGCGCAATTACAGCTTAGATCTGTTAGATTTGGTCACCTTCCTGCATCTTCACCCGCAGACACAAGACAGGAAGACACTGGTACTGGCACAGTAACGAGTCCTTACGCTCCACAGCTCATACATGGTGTGGTCAAGGCAGAGAACACGACTCTGAAGTCATCTGATGGTCCAGAGGACCAAGGCACGAGGAGCACGAGTATTTCTGAAAGCTGCTTCAGATCAGTCTGTATCTGGTATTTCACCTCACCCAAGATGACCACGGGGCTGCTGAGTGTGCGTTGATCTGGAGTCTGACACTGGGACAAGACAAGCTGCAATCCTTTTTTTTTTTTCCCTAATAAAAAAGCAAACCCCAGGATGGTTGGATTTTTTTTTTAACATTTTATATTGCCAGCTGGAAGTTTGAAACGAACAGACTACATCCATAAATAAAGGGGGAAAGAACAGAACAGAACTGTAAGCGTGCTGCAACAGCACTCAGAATCTTAAGACTACAATTTTAAGATGGCTTAGGCTAAGAATGAAAGGAATTCCGTAGACTCCAGACCAGGAGATGGCCCTTCACTGATTTTCTGGTGAAAATATTTTCACCCAAGCCCAAGTTGCAGCTCCCACCAATCTCCCAGAGGACGGGAGATGGGAAACAGTCAAAATTCGACCAAGTGGATGAGCCTGAATAGAAATGAAAATTATTCTTTCTGGAATTGAAAGGAATTAAAAGATCTGTAAGTTATTGAGGAAAGGGGGAAAGCAGCAGACCTCTGCAAATACTGCTGGGCCCCACGGTGTGGTATTATCTGACCCTGCCTCCAGCCAGCACTTTTATGGCTGGAAGAGGTTATATCAGGAGCTTTCGTGGACTATCGATTTTGCTCGGAAGTGGGAGAGAACAAAGTTCACCCGGCATTGCTTTTATTTAAAGATCTGCCAAAGACCATCTGAGCCTCCTGAAAAGTGCTCTGCCACCCATTGTCTCAGCTCCCTTCAGTTCCTCTTGTGATCTGCAGCCTGGGACACCCAAGTTTTGTTGGCAAGCAGTGAGTCAGAGCCATGGCTGTAAACAAGCACTTCTCGCTCGTTTACTGATCGTTGTCACATGGCTCATCGGTACTTGACCCTAATTAAAAGAAGAATTAACTAGTCATGGAAAACTCTACAGAATTCCTGTATAATTTGATTTTCTCTAAGTTTTAACAGTCACAAACAGTCGGTGTGAGAATGCAAGCTCAGGGTTGTGCCACAGCCTGCATCCACAACCCAATGATTTCATTATCATCTGCTAATTTCCTCTCCTCTTACACACACACACTCCATTTTGCCTCCACTCTCCCAGTGCTACGGGACCGCTGTGCCATTAAACTGTGTAATTTTATCAATGAATGGCTTCCTGAGTGCAATAATTAACGCTTCCAGTTGTGTGTAATTTTTTGGTTGACTCCTGATTAAAAAATATTTCAATTACTAATTCACACTAGTGTCTGTGTCCGTATACTCTGAAACCCTGAATGATGAAGGCAGGAGAAAACAGAGTTGAAGCACCACTGTTACTAGAAAGTATTTGCAGAACTACAATGTGTGTGACATTTCCTCCAGCGTGTGGAGAGCATTTTGGTCCTTACCACCCTCCAAATTAGAGGTAACGGGGGAAAGAGAAATACAACCTCAATAATTGATAAGTTTTTACCAAATGTGGAACAGAATTGGACCAAAACCTCTATTTGTGTTGGGTTCAAAAGTACTGGCAAGTAGGATTTGTGTTTGTCCACCAAAGAGCCGTGGAAATATTCTGTGTTCATTTCAATGCCTGTGCAGGACTTCCTTTTCCCAGTGAGAGAGTTTTGATGAAAAATAGAGACAAGATCCTCCAAAACGCTGTCAGGTTACTCTTATATTTCTTTAAATACGCAGCCAGGCAAACGATTCACGCTCTCCCTGCTGCTAAAACCCGTACTGCGGACGGCCACTGAGGCTGGCTGTGTGCAAAGTCATCTTTTAACTCAATTAGCTTCAGCCTGAACTGGTTATTTTTTTAATTTAGCAGAAAATAAAGCCCTTCTTACCCCAAAGAGGGGGACTACAGAAGCATTGTGTGAGGTGGTCAGCAGGAGAGGTAACATTTCAGGCTGTGATTAACCTCGGCGCACTGGGAATCTCCGGGACCGAAATCAAGGAAGCCTTGGAGGGACCCAAGCACAGAACTGAAATCAAATGTAGAAATCTTGCAACAGAACTGAAATGAACTTAGTACAATCCCGGTTGAAGAGTGACTGCAATAAAAGGTAGATAAAGTAGGAAACTGGAGCAAACCACAGGCAGAATACTGTCCCTTCAACAAAATGCAGGGTTTTCCTTCGAGCTGTGACAGGGAGCGCCCAGTCGCTCCTGGTTTCCCAGCGCATCCACCCAGGGATCAGCACTGCATTGGAACCTCCACTGCATCCAAAGACAACCATCCCACCTCCCTACAAACCCACCTCCTCGATCGTAACTCCATTTACCACCCGTACCCCAAAGCCACGTTACAAGCCATCACGGGCAGAGCGATGGAAAACCAAAGGCCTGGGAAAGCACCGCTGGGTTTTACCCATCTCAATAAAATCAACGAGAGAACCTCTGTGTTTTCCCGAGGATTACGAGTGTCTCATGCCATGTTTTCTATAAGCAGTCATTAACATTGTTCCTTCTGGTAATAAGCTGTTTGTTATCAGCACATCAAACCGGCCAGTCCTTTCCCCTAACCTCACTCATCCTCGCTCCAGTCCTACCCAGTCTCCTCTCTGCCCCCCACAGCACGATACTAGGTCAGTTCCATAACCTGCTTTCCTGCTGAAAAGCCAGCCTTAAAAATTAGATTCATTTCTAAATTTAGGATTGATGGGATCACTCATTACTGGTCTTTTTTTTTTTTTTCCAAGCAGATTTCAAAGGAAAGGTATTCATAAAGCACCTACTGCTTCTTGCTTAAGAGTTTACAGAAGTCATGAGCTGTAAATCTCATTTGTGTGAGTTGCTGAGACCATCCTCAGTGAATTAACACAGAGCTTTTAGGGGAGGACCAAGATGGGGTGGTTTTCCTCTTCCAAAATAATCTTATATTTTAATAGCGCTTCACAAATTGCATCTATGAGGTTTCCCCTGGTCTTTATGTTAGAATCACAGCACAGCCTTGGTTGGAAGAGACCTCTAAGATCATCAAGTCCAACCATAAACCCAGCACTGCCAAGTCACCACTACAAAAATAATGCTAGAAAACACAGGCTGTTCCATAGTAACAAGAGTGAGTTGAGGAAGAAGAGAAGACCGAGCTGTGCCAACGGGCAGAGTTTGGTGAGATGTCTGCCAGCCTGAGATCTGTTCTGGATGATGAATCCATGCTGAGATCTACTGAGAAAAGACAGTGGGGGAGATCCCTGGTGGCCATCAGTTGGTTACACACCGCTCTCACGCCACGAGATGGCTCTCAGGGGAAAAAATATCCCATCTACGCCACCAAAAGCTGCAGCCCCCTTTGTGTTGCCCCAAAGAGGAGGCTCACCCTCCCTCACCACTCGCCCAGCCTTGCTCTGGGTCCGCAGGGCGCAGAGGGACACAGCACCCCAAGGGAGTGCAGCAGAACCCAGCTGCCTTCCAGGGGTTCAGCGCTCTAATGAATCATCAGATACTTGGTTTAATAACTGCAAAAAAAAAATAAAGGACAGCCCAGTTCTTATCATCAGGCTCTCTGGAGGTTTGACATCCTTGGCATTGTATCCTAAGAGGAAGGAAATTTCTCACTTCCCCAGCTATTTCAGTTATATAAATCAATTGTTGAAGGGGAGTTGAACCGGTCTGCGCGTAGGAACCCGGCAGCCGAATTTGGGTTCAGATGCTCTTGGGAGATACTCATCTATAAGTTAAAAATATAATGCTTTGGGATTTATCAGTAATTATACTGCATGTGCACTGAGAAAATGGTGAAATTTAATAGCCAGAAAACAAACCTACTTGATTTTATGCTGGCAGTCATGATGCTAAGTCTGGTAACAATTGGTACCAGTCTGGTTGGGTACTGGTAACCACCAGGAAAAGGCTCCCTGAGTGTGGGGCTGTTTGATCAGGGTCCTTTGGACCCAAAACACAGATGTTAGCACTAAATACTGACCATCCTCCTCCCATTTTCTCCATCCTCCTTGGAACTCCCATGTCCTACCAGCTGGGCAAGTGGGCATGAACTTAGAAGAGACAATCAGTAAGCGTGCTGAAGACCCAAAGCAGTGTTTTCTCCTGTAATTAAGATGGGTCAATGGATTTGGTTGATGCAATTAATTTTACTTAATAAAAATATGTATTATCCTATTCTGAAAGTAACAATGGCAGCTCTAGATGTAACCAACGCGCCGGGTAAGAGTCATAGAAATAGAATCATCTGTGACAACACACAAGCCAGCTTCTCCCAAGACTCAGCAAACTCCCTAAGTTCAAGCTGAAAGTGGGAGGCAGTTCATCTCCCTTTGGCCCAAAGAGCTGAACTCTCACAGAGACAACAGACCTCCAGTTATACCCAAATCTAGCGTTGCCCTTTCATTTTCCACTGCAGCAACGTGAACACGCAGCAGTTCTGCCTCTTCTGTGCAATCCTGGAAGCACTCAAGGCTGTGAAGATGGAAACTGGGTGATTAAAGCTAATTCACATTATTCAAGTAGCTTTCAGAAGCAAAGCTAGTGTGTTTGCGTACTTTTTTTTTTAAACAAAACTTCGTTATTTGTAGTCTATTTGCTTATAGACAAATTTCTTCCTGCAAGACCCTCTGGAATTGAAATTTCAGCTATATTTGTGCAATCACATCATCTGCTTTGCTCTGGGATGCATGGAGAGGAGTGTGGGCAGCAGGTGGAGGGAGGTTCTCCTCCCCCTCTGCTCTGCCCTGGTGAGGCCTCATCTGGAGTGCTGTGTCCAGTGCTGGGCTCCCCAGTTCCAGAGGGACATGGAGCTACTGGAGAGAGTCCAGTGCAGGGCACTGAGGTGATGAAGGGACTGGAGCATCTCCCATGTGAGGAGAGGCTGAGGGAGCTGGGGCTGCTCAGTGTGGAAAAGAGGAGGCTGAGGGGGGATCTCATCAATGCTCATCAATATCTAAAGGAAGATGGGACCAGACTCTTCTGGGTGGTGTCCAGTGACAGGACAAGGGGCACTGGGCACAAACTGGACTCAGAAGGTTCAGTCTTAAGGAAACACTTCTTTCCTGTGAGGGTGACTGAGCACTGAACTGCCCAGAGAGGTGGTGGAGTCTCCATCTCTGGAGACATTTAAACCTGTCTGGACGTGTTCCTGTGGGATCTGCTCTGGGATCCTGCTCTAGCAGGGGGGTTGGACTGGGTGAGCTTCAGAGGTCCCTTCCAACCCCCACCACCCTGTGATTCTCTCTGGAGGATTCAGTCACTGTTTGAACAGCACACAGGTTCAGGTAAGACGTGTCATTAAACTCTTGAGAAAGTCTGAACAAGCCGAAGCCGTCTGTACCTCTGAGGCTGAGATTAGCAGAAAAGCTCAGTCTACGGCTTAAAAGAAGGCTGCCCACTAAAAAAGACACATTTTCCTTCTTAAAACTTTGCGCTCGGTGTGTTCATGAAAGATGCTGAAGCATTTCACACAATTCTCCTTGCATTTAACACTGCTTTGTATTCAGCTAGCTCAAATAAAGACCTGCACCACTGAGTTGTATCAGAGTTACATTTAAGGGTCTTTCTCAAGTTAAAGCAAAAAAAAAAAGAAAAGCCTTTTCTCCCCTTACACTTCTTTCATTTGGACTTTGCTGCCAAAACGCTGTGAAAAGTCAAAATTTGTGAAGTTAGGTACTTCTTAAGGACTTCAACTGATAATATCCTTTAACCTACAGCGACTGCCACAGCGTGAATAGTTTGCACACACACTCCCTTGAACTCTCTCTAGATTTTCACCACACTTATCACAAAGATGGGGGGGGGGGAAAGTGGAAGATAGATAGAAAATTAGTAATAATAAAGGTTTTTAAGGAGCTCTCTTCGATGCGTTCAGTGCGACATGGCAGAGAGCTGGGGGCGAGGAGAAGGTGGTAGACCACAGACAGGATATAACTTTATTTTGAACAGAGCTTGTCTGGTGTACAAACTAAATATCCCCCCTCCCCTAAAGTAGTACAGAGAGAAAACACAGCCAGGGAAAAAAAGCAAACTGCTTTGAAACTCGTGAAAAACGCGCCTGGTTCTCAATCTTTGGCTCCTCTTTGGCATCCAGCCCCTACACAACACCTCCGTCCCCAGCCCTCTGGCGCGCTCTCCCCAGCCAGGGTGCTGGGGTGGGTTTAATTCCAGGGTCCCCTCCCGCAGTGGCCTCACCCCTCCATCCCAGGGACACAAGGCAGACCCTCAGTGGTCGGTGGGGTTGGTTTTTTTTTTACCCCCCGTGACAGAACTTTGTCCCATTCCTGCAGGCAGAACGCCACCACCGAGGCTCCCCCCCCCAGCACTCCTGCCACCTTCGCTCCTTAACGCTGCCCTCTTGTTTCCAGCACCACCCTGTGCCCCCCTTTCCACAAGTTCTATCCCGGATGCCCCATCTTTAGCATGGGTTAGTGCTCCCTCCCCTCCCCCCACTTCCCCTCCCCCCCCTCCTCTTTCCCATCCCCCCCCCCTCGCCTTCCCAAGTCTCAGGGAGCAATAATCTGCCTCCGCTGACATGCTCGGGTGGCTGTGCCTACCGGGCAACTCCCAGGATGCACCCTCGCTCCTCCCTGGCACCCCTCGGCTCTGCCCACCCTCCCCGGCTACTTCCACAGCCCCCTTTTTACACCCCCCCCTGCGCACCCCCCCTGCCCAGGGCCCCTCCAAGGCCCCGCTCTCCCCTCACCCCCTTCCCCAGCGGCCCTCCAGGCCTTCCCCTCCCCCGCCGTGCCCGCGTGTGCCCCCCACCCCGCAGTGTGCTGGGGGGGGGCCGCACCCCAAAAACACCACCCCCACCCCGTGCAGCGACCCCCGGGCCCTCTCCCCAGTCCCGTCCCCCCCCACGCCCTCTCCTCCCTCGCCCCTTCCCCTCAGCCCCGCTGCCCCTTCACCCTCCCCCCCCCCCCCGGGGTGTGTGTGGGGGTGCGCGTGTGTCGCACCCCGGTCCCCAGGGGCTGCGGATGTCACTCACTCTCCTCAGCCCCCTCAGAGCCGCCTCCTCCTCCTCAGCGGGGCCCGGGCCGGACTGGGGCCGTGGGGGGAGGGGAGGCGGCTCCCTCAGGTGGCCACTGACAGGAGGAGGGAGGGAGGGAGGAGGGGGCTGCGCGCGCAGGGGGACCCGCCTCGCGCCGGGCTCCCTCCCCTCGTCCCCTCCCCGCGCTGCCGCCGGCGCGGGACTCCCCCCGGGGCACGGAGGGAGGCGGGGGGGGGGTGTAGGGGGGAGTGGGGTGGCGCGCGCGCCACCAACCGTCACCTCCTGAGGGACGCCTTTCCCGCCCACCCCGGTTGCTAGGCAGATTTGGGTAAACTTGCGCCTCGGAGCGCCTGGCCCCGCCCCCCGCCCGGGCCCGTGGGGGGGGTGTGTGTGGGGGGGTATTGGTTTTGTTGTGTTTTTTTTTCAAACGAGTTACGGACGGCTGCGGCGTCCAATGAGAAGCCGGGGTTTCCCGCGCCACGGACCAATCGCGCGCACGGCCCGCCCACACAGTGAGGGGTGAGGAAAAGAGGCGGAGCCTCTCCTTGATTGACGGGCAGCCTGGCCAGTAAGCGCCGCGTGACGCTGAGTGGGCGGGGCAACGGAAGCCAATGCGCGGCGCGGCGCACGGGGAGGGGGCGTGGCCTGCGGTCGGGCCGGGCTGTGAGGCGCGGGGCTCGGCCGCCCCCCCCCCCGCGACCCGGGCACGGCGGCGGGAGCGGTTCCCCCCTGCCCTCCCCGGGCCGGCACCGCGCCGAGGCCGACTGAGGTGATGCGCTGCCCGCGGGGAGGGGCCGGAGCCGCCGGCGGCCCTTATCCGCCCGCGCAGGCCGGCCTGGGGCCTCAGATAGGGGCCGGCGGCGGGGTCGCTCGCCCCGTGAGGCGCGGGGGGGAAGGGGAGGGCAGGCCGCGCCTCTCCGGGAGCCGCCGCCGTCCCCCCAGTCCCGCCGCGGCGCCGTCGGCGTGGGGTGGGAAGGGGGTGAGGGGGCGGGAGCGGCGGCGGGCCCCCGGGTGGGGGGTGACTCACGGGCGCTTCCCCCGCGGATCTGGGTCAGGGGTGCGCAGACGCTCTCCCGCCGCCGGCCGCACCTCCGACGGGGCCCCGATAGGATCTCTTCCCGGCGAAGGGGTGTTAACCCTTCCGCTGCGGGCCCGGGGGAGCCGTCGCGGCCTGCAGGGCGCTCAGCGTGGCGGCGGGTGGGGTTCCCTGCCCGCGGGGACACGCACAGAGACGGGAACAAAGGAATTAATCCATTAATTTTCCCCAGGAGGTTCCCTGAACGTCTGTATTCACCCCAAAAACGGCTTCGGAGCTGCCAGGTTCCAGCCTGCCTTCCCCGTCTCCAACATCAGCCTCAGGACTTCTCACTCGGCGTCTTTAGACACCTCCAAGTGAGCTGCTTCTTGGGAGGAAAAAATAAATAATCTTGGGCTAAGCAAGTTTATCATCGCAGGTAAACGGAGTGACAAGAACTGCACTTACTTTATAACGCCAGCACTGATCTTTCATCAGTTATGTTCCACCTACAGTTTATAGGATTAGAGGCAGCTTCATATTGGGTTATTTAGGTGCTTGTTTCCAAAGAGGAAAAGTAAGATAATGCTTAACATTTTCATTCACAATCTCCCTCCCCAGCACGCCGGTTCCTGGACTCTATTCAGCCTTTGCTCAACAAAGTTCCAACATACTCAACTTTTTACAGCTGCTTGCCACTCCAGATGAAAGATTCACCATTCCTGTCAAAACCTTTGTGTTCAGTAGCCATTCTGTAAGCCTGAAGACAAGTCTTCTTGTTGTGAAGTACCTTCCTCCACCCTTTGTGCATGGATTTTAGCTCCGGGTAACTAAGGGTTAATAGCACAGTGCTCAACCAGCTGCTAAAAGCCACTGGCTTCACCTCAGGCCATTCAGAACTTTATGGTTAACTACTGAGGGCTCCATCCCTCTGAAGTGATGCTTTAATCCATGCAGGAACACCATCAGATGCATCTCAACTTGCTTTGCTCGCTGTGTGTCAGCAGGAGAGTTTCAGAACAGGTCTGGCACGAGGTGTGTTTTATTACCTAGAAGTGAGGTAAAGTTATCACCAGAAATCTCTTCAGTAACTTCTTTTTTCTTGCCCTGCTTGGCCAGAATTTTACCAAGGTGCAGCAACCTTTGCCACGTGCAGAGGGACTATCCAGGAGTCCTGGCAGACACAGAGAGATGTTTTCTCCTTTAGGTTTCAGTCATGCTAAGGGGTTACATGGAATAAGCTCAATAAGAGCAAAAATAAGAAAACAAAACTTGCAGTCTCTTGTGCTGGCATCTTCATTTTGCTTTGTCAGCTCATGTGTCTCCAGTACCAAACTTTTGTACCTCTTGGCTAACGTATTTTAGATGTTTCACATGGGTTTTTGTCTCTTTGTACAGGAGGAGATTCCAGAGTTGGCTCCCAGAGCAGATGAGCAAGGGAGAGCGGAGAGAAGGCGACGACAGCTCTGTTTGTTGCAGAGGCAATGTTATTTTCTGAGGAACTGCAGATAAGCAGGGTAAGGAGACTGGAGTGTCATTTTCAACAGCAAAGCTGCCATTTGGGTTAAAATCTTCATATAATGAGTAACTTGTTGGAACAGAAGCTACTTGACTTGTATGATGAAATGCAAGGGATGAGCTTAGCAGCTCAGATGACATTTTGGAGAGGGACAGCATGCAGCAAGCTTTAAGATTTTCAGTTTCTTCCGAGTTTTACTTGCAGACAAATTAATTTAACCGTTTTCTTTTCAACTGAAGCTCAAAATGTAAAAACACCCACCAGAACCATTCAAAGGGTGGGGTAAAAGACAAAAAAGCAATCTCCATTAAACCAGATCCCATTTGTGACCGTCAAATAGAGCCAGCATCCTTAGAGACTGCACGACTGCAGTGAGAAATATTCTGTCCTACAACAAATAAGAACAATTCCAGGTGTTTGATCACTCCACCAAAGCCTCTGTTGTATCCCAGACACCTTTTGGGGTTCCTGTGTCTTCGGGGCAGGTTCGTAGCCACCCTCAGCTCTCTCCAGAGTGCCAGCAGTCAGGTGGATGTTTTCAAGCAGGAAATTCTGGTTCTTCTTCCAGGCAGGATCCATCCCTGCTCCCCTTCGGCAGCGCTGTGCTCATGCACCACCCAGGAGGGGCCTTAAACAACACCTAAGGCCTGCCTGGGCCGTGGGGTAAGTCACTATTGCCACCTAAAACACGTCCTGCAGATCAACTGAAGGAATTAGTGTTCTACAAACTGCTAGAAGAAGTAGAATTAAACTTTATTTAAAAATTCTTCTAATATAGAAAATGAGAGGAAGCAAAGCCAATGAAGGGATGGCCCCAGTTCTTCCTCACGACAGGAGCTGCTGTATTTACAGCTTCAGGAAGGAGCACTGGCAGAAGGGACAGGTCCTGCTACTTAGGGGAAGCTACAAACACTTAACAACACGTAGTATGAACCCCACAGGACATTTAAAGGTTCACTGCAGGAAACAATTAAATACACTTGCTAAGACAGACAGTAGAAGAGCACAGATGGGTGTTACTTCATCCCAGTTTCTCCAAGTGTTCTGTACAACCTTAACTACCAACAGTTTCCTCCTCACTCACCACCACGGGTGAGGAAATGGGTTCATCCAGCATGACTGGGAGAGGTCAGTAATGCCTGAAGTAAAATGGGACATTACTGAACCCCTCCTGTCATCGTTTTACTCTCTGGAGAGTTTGGAAAAGCAGACTGCAGTTAAAGCAGTGAAGGAAGCTGGAAGGTGGTGTGCTGCCCCCCACCTGTGCACAGCAACTGGAGGCCCTCACGTTTTACCAGCATCACTTTTTGCTCGTGGTGTCACAGTGAGTGCACATAGGGGATGAAGTTCATGATTTTTTATTTTATTTAATTTTATTTTCAATCCCCCAGCCACCAGACTGATCGAGGTTTCCTGTGTTCCTGGGCCTTTCTGATGTTCATACTGTAGGAAATGAAACACACAACAGGCAAACACTTCTCCAGACTGCGTTCTCTATACAGAGGTAAGTTTTTACACTATCTACAAAACAGTGATTAGATGCTTCTGTGTAAGTTGCTACTCATTTAAAAAATACTAGAGGAAAAAACCCAAACCTGTACAGTTCTCTAAATTACATCTTTAGAAGAATAATTATTTTTTTTTAGAAGTTCATAAAAGACTTCGTGTTTGTTTCTAAAGAGAATTCAATGATGGGACAAGAAAGATTAGAAATATGTTGTTCAAATCAAGTTAAGACAGACCAAGCACTTAGAACATTATTTGTAAACTTCTTGTTTTCTGTTCAACTTTACATAAGCTTCAAAAATTAGGAAGAACTTCAGTGATGAGGTCCTCATTTTAATCTCTGCTACGTACAAAAGATACCAAAAAAAGCAAAGAAACTATTAAATAATTTAATATACAAGTGTAGTTAAAAAGCACTGTACATTGTAACAAATGTACATTGAAGTTTAGAGATAGAAAAAAAAAATCACCGAGTTATTTTCAAATTTACATGATTTTGTGGAAATTCTGTGGTGGGAAGAGGACTCTGGGAAGGGAGGAGGGGGCTGTGGGCGAACGCGGCCGAGTGCTGTTCTGCCCTGGTGTGGAGCTGCCTTGTCACAGACAGGGAAACCCCAGCTTGTTCCTCCTGCCTGAACAACTTCAGCTGCCACATCCAGCAAACAGTTCCTGGTAAAACCTTTGTCCGTGTGAGCAGGCAGCCTTTCCCTCAAATACCTCCTTCCCTCCCCAGGACCAGTAAGGAAACTGGAACTACAAAGCAGCCCAGTTCACACACAAGTGCCTACAATGAGAAGGCAGCAAATTGCCACTGCAGATCACTCTCCTACAACACAACCTTCAGCTCTGCAGGTCCCTGAGCAGCGAGGTAAGGGCAAGGAGATGCAGCTGCCTCAACAGGCATTGGTGCTGCAAAATGCTTTTCCTAAACTCAACCCAAACCACAGCTCTCGAGAGTTGGGATTTTTTTAATACTGCCTTATAGAAACAGTGCTTTTGTTGGCCAGCATTTAAAGCAGTTTATTATAGCTGCTGTGGGTATGTAATCAATTAAATAAGAGCCTCAAGCTGGATTGAAAAGACCACCAAAAAAAAAGAGAATAGCTGGATCACCTGAATGGGTTTAAAGTACATCTTTTTCAGTCACAAGGCACTCCTCAGCTGCTAAGAACACTGTTGAGAAAACAGCCACTGCACTGAGGTGCTTAAAAACTGAGTTCTGGCAACTCAGTGACTTACAGAGGGAATGGCTGAAGAGAGACACAGCATCCCCCCCCCCACACACAGAGACTTAAAAATAGTCCATGGGGGGGGTGATATTCCCAAGGGTGGATTTACCTGACCATTCCTGACCAAAAGCCAAGCATGTGACAGCTGTTGAACTTGTTCTGTCTCTAACAGATGCCTGAGGCACAGCCTGGGAGTGAGCCTGAACTCAGCACCTCCTCTCACCACCACCAGGCTGTAACTGGTGGCTGTCAGCGCTGCCATTCAGAGCCTTCACGGGGACAGGAGAGCCCCCGAGCAGGTGGCAGACACAGAACAGATCTCAATGAGTAAAGCAATGCAGAAGAGGGTCTGCCTGCATGGATTCTCCCTGGATTTGGTACCTCCAAATACCCTGTTCGCTACCTCAGAGCTTCCTTTCCTATGCTTTGAGCTCTAAGGGAGACTTGAAACAGCACTGAATTTCTCTTGCAAACCCAGTAATAAAACTGTCTCCCTATACCAAGATTGAGGCCATCTTTTCCCCATTGGAGATTTAACAAGGCTTAAAATATACATGGCTTCTGCAAGAGTTAAAGGTCTGAGAACAGGATCTAAATCAGCATCATGTGGAAACATAACACCCTATTTTGGTAACTGGACAAGCAGTTAATATCATTCTGTGGTAAAAACGGAGGGATCCGAGTTACAAAAAGCTGTCGTTAGGGGACAAGGCTTTGAAAAAGAATGACCTTTAAGGACAGATTTCACAGTATTCCTTCTACAGAAAGTTCTAAAGGTTGGAGGGGGTCAAATATTCCCTCTGAAATATTCTCCTCCTCCCTCAGAAAAAGCAGCAGTCACAGAAAGCCCTACACGAGTCGTTTTCCTAGCAGGTTCCTTCTCCCTCCCCCTTTAAGTTGGGAGATAAATATACAGAGCTGCCAAGAGAGGGGAAAACACCTTTATTCAGCCCCATGAACCTCGCAAGCTTCACACACTGGACTGGCACAGATCCTTGCTCTAAAGCTGCTGATGCTCCATGGAGTTCAGCAACTCCCAGTGTTTTCTGCAGAACAAACTCAGGCCTCATATCCCCTATTTTATTTTTTTTTGAGACAGAGGCACAGGCAAACGCAATGAGAATTCAAGAGAGTTCAAAACAACAGAGACAGAACAGGAAAGCTAACATGGGAAAGTTTGGAAACGTGAAGTTTTTGCCAAGGGCAGGGCTATAGTTTAGTTTTTACCATAAGCTTCTGGCTTATATGGGATGGGGTTTTACCCACCTAGTTTAACTCTGACTTCAGTCACCTGTAAAAGTCATTTTAAGGCACAGATGCTGCCTTCCCTCAGCGAGGCCGTGGTAAAGATGGCAAATGCCATTTCCCAGTTGCTTGGCCACAGAAGGAACAGACAGGAGGACAAAAAACTTTCCTCCTTCCATCCAAATCCCAACAGAGGTGGAGAGAGCTGTGGTTCTGCCTCACCCTGTGCGGGATGTGGGTGCAGGGAGAGAGAAGGAAGACTCTCACAGAGACAAAGTGGTGGCACATTGTCACACACTCAATGCTGGAGGTGGAACCTGCTCCTCTGACACCACCACAAGTCTGCTCTGCTCAGCCTGGAGACCACCAGCACACCCCCAAGGCTGCAGACACCCTGTCCCTCAGCTCACCCATCTCATCCTTACCTTCACTGCAAGGCTACGAACAGCACCGGCACCGACGTGCGCACCACGCGAAGGGAGGGATGTCACCTCGGAACCTGCAGGGAGAACTTCAGGGCCCCCTTCCACTCAATCATGATTTAATTCAGTTATCCCCAGGAGCAGAAGGGCACAGAAAGCATTAGAACTCCCATCGTACTCCAGGGAAGGTTTAAGGATTTAGAAGACAATTGGTAGTCAAAACTCTGCGAGTCCTCTTCGTTTCCTGGGACTGTTTTTAAAAAGTAGGTATTGAACAATTTAAGGAACAAGTGTCCTTTGGACTAAACCTTAATTCTCAGTGAGAGGAAAGCAGATTAAAACCAGTAGGTATATACACACTAGCTGTATATTCACACACCTTATGTAAAAGCAGCTTAAAATGCCCTTCTCACTTTGCAAGTCTATGAAATGTACGTTGTCTTTATGCAATGTTTCCTACAAGGCCCTCGCTAGAAGAGGAATTTGCTGCCTTTTCTTTGAAGAAAAGATTTTGCATGGATTTTTTTTCTCCTTTGTTTTTTTTTTTTGGGCTTTCTCTTTTTTTTTTTTTTAAACCTCTCATTTTAAACACACTGTCCTGATAGTTATTCTCTTTCACAGGAGACTGGCCAGGCTGGTGGTGGGTCCGTTCTGGGCCTGGAACTGTACAGGAGGTGGTCCATCTGTCCACTGAAAGATAACAAAGAGCATGAAAATCCTACGGTGGCGAGGCCAGAGGAAGGAGCTCGCCCTACAGACCTTCACTACCTTGAGATAATTAAAAGATTTCATCACCACAAGTTGCCTATCAGGTTTGACTTTGGTTTACATGCGTGGAGCTCTCGTCCCTTGAGCAGTATTCCAGTTGAAGCTGTTCCACATGCCCCTCATTCCAGACCTTGCTCACTCCAGGGTCAGTGGCATCCAGTGAAAGCATTTCCTGCTCTCACAGGTAAACATCTGACCATCCAAACATGGGGAAACCATGACTTGCACAAAACAAGGGCCTACTTTTAGGTGTGTTTGAGCCCATTTGGACATTATTTCAAGTCCAGAGCAGTAAATTATCCTATCCTCGCTGAGTTGCAGCTTAGGAAACCATCCTGTATTTTTAAAACAGTGCTAAAAATGTTTCTGCCAGGAAGGACATTAATATTTGAAGCCCAAGGAAAGTTGCACCTTAAGGCAATGGCTACACAGACAAACAGTGCATTATCTCTAAATCTGAATTTCCAGTTAAGTGGAAAAAAACCCCTAGGAATGCTCAAGTATCAATAGAAAGGGTCATTTTAGCACCAGAAAAAGACAGACTGGATGACCTAAACATTTAAATTAACCCTCAGAACGTAGTTAAATTTCTTTCAAAAGCAGTAATTGTCACCCAAATCAAGTGGTTACTTGCTACAGAAGCTATTTAACACATCTAAGTTCTGGTGCACCAAGAAAACACTTCTAAAATCAAGACCTTACCCACCAAGTAACCCTTATAAAAGTGAATTAATTAATTGAGCCACACTTCCTTTTCCTGTTACCAGTCCAGTTTAAACACTAGGAAGTAGACTGAATTTTGGCAGCTTGCTGAGAAGTGAGCTCAGCAGAAGAAAGGAGTAGTAAAGGAAAGCAAAACACCTTGTTTTGCCTCAAAAGTGACAAGGTGAAGGTGGTTTACCGTGATGAGATTGTGTTCTGGAAGACTGCAGGCTTCGATGTGATCCTGGAGGAGCTGCTGGGAGAAGTTCTGGTGCATCTGCGCTGCCTCGTGTGCGTCCATGGCGTTTCCACAGGCTTTGTTCAGGTCTGGAAGAGAAAAGCATCCTGTGCTCACCAAGAAAACACTTGTCTGTACTCATTTTATACTGAGCACCTCTCTTCCCTGAAAAGTCTGTTCCTTGGGTTTGATGAATCCCTGTGTTTGATGAGGGAATCGTTTAAGCAGCCAATATACCCGAGCCCTATTGTTCCTGCATGAAAAACCCTTTTAGGAGAAGCTGGGAGGACTTGGGGAGGGGGAAAGGAACCCGAAGCCTCCCCTTCTCTACCAGTACTGACAGCACATATTGCAGGATTTGGTCTTACTTCAGTTTCCAACTCTTAAAAATACAACATTGCAGTAGCTCTGAAAGGAGGAAGTAAATCCCCGACTCGGATCTGCCCCCTGCAGTTTGCGTTGGGATTTTTAGTTTCCAGCACCACCTAGTGGGAACAGGAAAAGCCTGACAGTTCTCACCGCAGCTCCACGGCTGGGTACCGCAGGTTTCAGAGGTCAAGCAACACTTTTTCTTTGCCAAATCCTTGCTTTCGGGGGATGGCAGAAGCCTGTTGTTTTGCACACACTGTGAGCTGAGCCTAGTGTCTGTTTTCCACCAGGTTTAAGACTGGTAACCTACTAAGAACCAGTTTACAAGCAGTGAGACACTGCATGGAGTATCTACAAACACTGGTTGAGTTTTGTTATTCCTCATCAAGCACCTTTCCTTCAAGAGCAAGTAATTAGTTCTATGCAGGAAACTCTGGGAAAAAAAAAAATGAAAGGAGGACAGAAACTGCCTCTTGCTGCTCCCTGTGGATGCAAGCAGAGGCACCAGTGGCTGAACACAGGGTGGTGTTCCATCACTGCTGTACTATCAGTGTGGTTTGTACATGAGCTGCCACTTAGAAACGAATCACAAAAAGTATTTCAATTGCCTGGAAGGGATTTTACAGCAAAGCAGAAAATCACCCTGATCCACACTCGACACAGAGTAAACGTGACAATGGGATAGAAATTGGAGCTGTGGGGGAGTTCTTGGAAAAAGGGTTTGAGTTACTGCTTTATTTTCCAGTGAGAGCAAATCAACTGCAGCGTTGACGCTGACGGTCTGCCAAGGAGGCAGTCAATATTTGAACAAAGCATCCTGGGGCCTGGGTAAAGGCAGATTAAACAATATTTATGTATGAAGTGATATAATAGTCTCTTATATTTATTAAAGCCCCACACACAGAAGCAAAGCCTAAGTGAAACCTAATCCAGTGTTTACTGCAGGCAAAGAAAAGCCCAGCGGCAGCAGAGAGGCTGCAGGGGTGTGAAGTGGAGCCCCTTCCAAATGGTCACTGCTTCAGCTCTGTGTCATAAACCTCTGCCCAGCCACAGCAGGAGAAACCCACCACCAACCCCACGGGGATGCTGGAGCTCTGCAGGGCTTCTCACCCCCCAAAAACCACCACCAAAGTGTGCATGAACAGGATGCTGACAGCACTGAAAATCAGAGAATCGTGGAACAGTTTGGGCTGGAAGGGACCTCAAAGCTCATCTCATCCCAACCCCCTGCCATGGCAGGGACACCTCCCACCAGCCCAGGGTGCTCCAAGCCCCATCCAACCTGGCCTGGAACACTGCCAGGGAGGGGGCAGCCACAGCTTCTCTGGGCACCCTGGGCCAGTGTCTCACCACCCTCACAGCCAAGAATTCCTGCCTCATATCCAGTCTAAATCTCCCCTCTTCCAGTTTAAAGCTATCACCTCTCATCCTGTCACTCCATGCCCTTGTCAAAAGTCCCTCCCCAGCCTGGTGAGTGCTGGCACTGACACATCCCCGTACCCAACCCCCAGTCAGCACCAACGGGCTCTTTGCTGCTTTTTTTTGAAAGCACAAGACCTTTTTTCCTAACTTACCTCTCAGCAGAGCTGAAGACCAGAGCTGCACAGACATGTCTGGTATCTTACTTGCAAGCTGCATGGCTGGTACTACCATATTATTACTTTCCTGGTGAAGAGCAGAGATCAAAATAAACCAGGTCATTATTTACCCCCCCCCCTTGCAAACACACATTACACAGAGATGTTAAATTTGTGACCAAAAAAAAAAAAAAAAAGTGTCTCCTTTCATTGCTGCCACGTTCTTGCTAACGAGGGGAAGTGCTTTAAGGGATGATAACCCAAACCCATCCTCTAAAGCTGTCTGGAATTTCTGCTCTGTCCCAGAGTTCTGGTGTCTAGTTTGTGTGTGATAACAGAAATGTTTTGGGTATGGTGAGAATTGAGGAGCTCGTACCCACAATTCCTTCCACACCAATCCAGGTGAATGATTTGTTCTTTATTCAGCTCCTTTTTTCAAGTGATTTTGGGCATTATAGAAACACTTCTAACCCAGTCTTTGAACACTACTACTTTGTTAAAGCATTATTAAACATAATACAGCTACAGAACTATGGGAGTCAATAAGCTGCCAACCTCATGGCACACCAATAAACAAGCATTTTTAAAATAAGATTCATTTTACTCAATATCCTGATTTTCTCTGGCCAGTGACAAGCCAAACACTTCCATGGCAATCCCAGACTCACCCTGTGATTCCCCAACACGTAGAATATGTGACCCAGGAGCACGAGAGAACACGCTGTCAATCGATTCAAGTCTTCTGCATTTGACATTTTCAGCGTCTCTCGCAAAAACCGCCTACAAAACAGAGCAAACCAACAGGGTTTAAAACTCTCCTTCCCCTCCAGCACGTCAGAAACATCCCAAAGAACTGAATTAATCCAAGTGGCAAATATTAGCGCTGAGGAATAAATGTGTGCTGCCTTAAATATGGATTCATGGCATTGTCAGAGCTGGAGGGGAGCTCCAGAGCTCCCCTAGCCCAGCTCCCCTGCGGGACAGCAGGGTCCCCTCGAGCACATCCCTCAGGGCTGCACCCAGGCCAGGCTGGGAAAGCTCCAGAGAAGGAGACTCCCCCCTCTCTGGGCAGCCTGTGCTACTCTCCAGTAGTTCCCAGTCTCTCTGGAACTGGGGAGCCCAGAACTGGACGCAGGATTCCAGCTGTGGCCTCCCCAGGGCAGAGCAGAGGGGGAGAATGACCTCCAAAAGCACTTTAATTCCCAAACCTCACCTTTTATTTAGCAAAAACGACTCTAATAGAGTCACTGTCTGTCAAAAAGCTTTGCTGCAGATGTGCTCCTACAGAAATATTATTAATATTGAGAACTAAAGAGATTTAAACCAAACACCTTCCTGCCATTCCCCCCCCCCAAGTAAAACAGCAGCTTGACTAAATCCCCAGGGAAGAGGTGGCAGGTTTGAAAGCAAAGCCTCAGGGTTTTTTGGTTTTATCTTAGCAGAGCTTGATTTAGTTTCCCCTTTTTTTCTCCCCCCTGATTTATACTCACTTTGCCTCGTTGTATCTTCCTTGGAAGAAGGAGAAGAGACCTCGGATGTAGAAAGCCGCCGCCCGAAGACAGTGAGAGCTATGGACAGAGCGAGGTGATGCCATGAGGGCACGGTGCAGTGCACACATCACACACAGATTTCCAGGAATAATCACATCTCCAAACAAAACATTATACTTAATGCCTGGTCAGAACTTCTGCCTTGAAAAGAAGTCAATTATTTTGTTTTCTTTTTAAAAACCCAGCTGTAAATCCAGTATTACCATCACCAGTGCAACATAAGCATGTAGGTAAGTTTGTGGAATTCTCACCTGACAGGAAAATTATGGTCTGGATTTATCCTTTCCAATAAGCTGTAAAGCTACAAAATGGGAAGAGAAAAAAGAAAAAGAATCAGTGTTTTTCACACATACAGGTTCAAGGAAGTGCACATCCAAATGGTGCAAGTCACCATGAGCACACTCAAGTTGCACAGGTTGGATCACAGCACAAACACATGAGTTTTGATCCTAAAATCAAGTTTTATATGGAACAGGCTTTCTCAGACTTTATAGAACTTTCTACATGACGTTAATACTTCCTCAGAAACTTTAGTCTAGAGAAGAGGAGGCTGAGGGAACTGGGGGTTCAGTCTGGAGCAGAGGAGGCTGAGGGGAGACCTCACTGCTCTCTGCAGCTCCCTGAAAGGAGGGGGCAGCCAGGGGGGAGTCGGTCTCTTCTCCCAGGTGACAGTGACAGGATGAGGGGTGATGGCCTCAAGTTGTGCCAGGGCAGGGTTAGATTGGATACTGGGAACAATTCCTTCCCCCAAAGGGTTCCCCAGCACTGGCCCAGGCTGCCCAGGGCAGTGGGGGAGTCCCCATCCCTGGAGGGATTTCAGAGCCGTGGAGATGTGGTGCTGAGGGACATGGGGCAGTGGGGACGGCAGTGCTGGGTTAATGGTTGGACTGGGGGAGCTCAGAGGTCTCTTCCAACCCAGGCTGTGCTGTGATTCTGTATCTGAGATGTTCAAGACCCAAATGAATACATTATCAGATTTGCTATTTAAATTAAAACCAGAAATCAAGTAAGCAAGAAAAAAATATAGTCAACTCTTAATTGTTAAAAAGCTCAGAGAGCAAAAAGAATAAAGTCCTGTGTGGTTGGTGAAGTTCATTTACAGCCTCTTCACAAGAAACCTGTGAGTGTGTCTCTGAGCAGTCCCAGCTGAGGGATCAGACATCACTGAGTGCAAACAGCTCCAGCTGCTGCATCAGTACAGCACCACGAACACCACTGAAGCACAACGCACGCACACGTGTGCACGTACCTATTTCTGGCTGGTTAGCTAAACCTTGCTGGCTTTTATATCATCTAAGAAAAGCCCTGAACAGATGGAGAGTGAAGCAAATGGGCTGGATGAGTCAAGATGAGAGTTAACCACACACTTCACACTGGGAAGCTCGCCCTCGTGGTGCTGCAGAGAATTCCATGTCAGATCTGCTTCGGTGGTGTGCAGCCAGGCTGGCCAACACCACCACTTTGCTACTAACTGACACTGCCCTGATTAAGGAGTTACCCAGCTTTGCAAAAAATACTCAGAAAAGAAGAATAATCCCAGCACAGCAGCAGCTTTCTCACCAAAGAAGTTCTGACTTATTTAGAGTGACAGCCAGGATCCAGCTCACCTCTTGATGCCGGTTGCCTTCCCTGATGTACACACTGGCTAAGTTTGTCACAATAAATGCCCACAGTTCTTGATGTGTAGTGAGCTAAAACAGACAAGACACCAACAGCACAGTCAAATACTTCAGCATCTAACCCAGGATTTGCTCACCCCATATAAATCATGGATTTGGGCTCTGATAGTTTAAATCCTCCTGACCCAAGCTGTGATCAGCATAGAAATAAATTAACTAATGTAACTAATATTGCTGATCTCCAGATCTCCCTCCCAACCTCAACCATTGGGTGACCCACACAACTGCAACAAACCCACTTCCAGATTAAATATTCATAGTAAATAGTGTGGGAAGAAAAAAAATCTTACCCTCAGTGCTGTAGTAAATTGTGCTTCTGCATTGTCCATGCAATTAACAGAGATACAGTAGAGCCCCTGTAGAAGACATGGGATTTTTAAGGTAATGCATAATATAATGACAGCAAGGCAAGGATGCAAAGAGAGGCACACAAACCCACAGAAATCTCAGGATATTTGCAGGGAAAAACATAACCAACAAGTCTTGGCTCTGGGAAAAAGAAGCAATTTCTACAAAAAGTCCTTCAAAATTGTATGTTCCCATAAAAAACACCCCATTTATCTAAGAAAACCCTCTTCATTTCTTTTAATACTCACATAGAGAGTCTGAAACATGCACAGCATAAACCCTCTGTATTTACCTTTCACACTGTCATGCTACACCTCAAAAAGGGAGTTAAGCCTTGACATAAGGTTTAAATCACACAGCGTGGGGGTCCCCACAGCAGGACTGGCAGACCCCATCACTCAGCAGGGGGCTCTGCCTCACCACGGTCTGGTTAGTGACTGGTGATGAGTGAGGGGCTTGGGTAGGGTCTTCCAAAGCATCAAAAGTTTACTGCTCATCACAGACACTTACTAATAGGGTGTGCAGCTGGGCAGCGTGGTTTGAAAACAGCCTGGGAGATTGCTGGCAGAGCTGACAGACTTGTGAAATCTGTTAGGAAAAGAAATGAAAAGTGTTTTAAGATAGTTTTTCTCCATTTCATGGTATGCTCTGCATCATTCACATCAGGGGTTGGTTCCACCATCCCAAGTCACCCTCCTAGGGAACAGCAGAGGCTGAACCTGCCTCCAGCCAAGGCCCAGGCCCTGCTCTACACACACTCCTCCCACTCAAAACTGCTTCTGAATCCTTTTGCTTTGCAGCAGCTCCACCATATGGTGGCACCACCTGCAAACCAAGTCACAGATCTCTTCCCACAGGCTCTGAATTGGGAGTTCTCACCCAACAGAGAAACCAGAATCAAAACCCTCCCCAGGGTCCGTGCTTGGGAGGAGTTCTACGAGCCAGAACTGATGACTATTCTTTCTGCAGGCTCAATTTCCCCCCACCCTGAGTGCATTCCTGAGCACCATTAGGCCTGACTGTATCTGTTAGTAGTTTAGCACGGCTCAAATCCCCATCTGAGCCCAACTATCTTCCTCAAAATTGAAATTTCCATGTTAAAAGCCCATTTTTACCTCCTGCAATGCTGTGGCTTTGTGTCCCGTGACGAGTCGACACATGATAATGTGTTCCAACAAAATAACTTGGAAAGATGACAAGATAGGACTGCAGTCCAACACTGAAAAGGCAATAAAAGTAAACAAGTGAGTGAAGTTAAAGGCAAGATTAACACCCCAACCACACAGCCCCCTCCTAGTCAGCCTCCAAAATTACAGGTGCTTCAGCAAGACTTCAATCTAAGATTCCTCTGTGGATATTTGGAGAGTGGTGGGACCAGGGCTGGACCACCTCGTGTCAGAAGAGTCAGCACACTGCCCAGCTCCTCTGCCATATGCCACAGGAAGGCTGGCACAGGCTGAAACCTAAAAACTCCCCAAACCCCACCAAAATCCCAATGTCTGAACTGTCAGGAGTGGGAATCTGAGCACCAGTTCAGGAAAAACTCCTTGGGAAGACATGCTCATTTAAGAATCAAAAGCTTGGTTAAGCAAACACACGGATGATCAGAAAGGCAGCATGGAAATGCATGTACTTACAGCCAAATTTACAATAAAAACCCCTAAAATCTTGATTTTAACTATCCAGTATTAAACCAGAGCAGCAACACCCTGACAGCAAGCTGTCCCAGGGAGCTCAATAAGGTTGCTGTGATTTGGTTTTGTTTTCAATCAGCAACAAGTAATAGAATCTTGTGGTATCAGCTGAATTATAACCCTTATCCTTACTTTTTAGCTTCTCTAGCTGCATGAGGGCTTTGTCTGTGTACTTCTGAGCCTTCTCCAGGTATCCTGCCTGCATGGAATGCATCACTGTCACCTGCCAGGAAACACAGGAAAGGTGACAATTATCCTTTGCAAAGAGGAAAGGTCTGGGAGTTGCCACAGAATTCTGACATCATTCAGGAGTACAGTCACACTCAAGAAGCAGGGCAATTAGTTGCAGGAATTTGAAGTCAAGATTGCCACTCTGTTGGTAAAAATAAGCCAACGTAGCTCTACTTCGTACAAGCTGATTGGATTCTATTTGGATTGGATATTAATAAAGTTATATTTCAATTTCCAGGCTTCTTGCACAGTCTCTTCAAACACTGACACCACTGAAAGCAGCAGCCTCACAGATGCTGTGGCAGAATTAAACTGTCAGCGTAACATAAAGCAGCATATGGCCTGCAGAACCCATCACTGCTGCCTCCCAGCCATCTTTAACCAATCCCTCATGAATTAGCCATATACATTAAGTAAAAAAAAAAAAAAGAGCTTCTCACCAAGTAGACAAGCACACACATGTGTTCCTTGGGCAGCCAGTGGAAGAGATCAGCGGGGTTGCTGGGCAGAATTTCGTCATCGTGCAGCGTGGAGATGGTTTGGATGCACTGCTGAAGCTGTTTCAGGCACGGCTTCACACTTTTCACCTGTGAAGGATGAGGCACATCAGACATGGCTGCTGCAGCCCAGATGCTTCAGCATGGGCTAAACTGGGAAAACTTCCCAGGCAATAAATAATCTCCACATGCAGGAAATTAGTTCATGCATAAATCATGACACTAGCACGACACAACAGTGACTACTTTAGGCCTCTTCCAGGATTAACAACCAGCCCTTCATATTTGCATACATGACCAAACAGACACTCCAAAAGTTACACACAGAGCCTGTTATCTCTACCAACGTTACATGGAAGCAGGAGTGGCTGCCACAGTTATGAGTGTGTCACAATAAACCTCCCCTCAGGAAGGTGATCAGAGGGCTGGAGCAGCTCTGCTCTGGGGACAGGCTGAGGGAGTTGGGGTGTTCAGCCTGGAGAAGGCTCCAGGGAGACCTTAGAGCATCTTCCAGTGCCTGGGGGGGTACAAGAAAGCTGGGGAGGGACTTTTGACAAGGGCATGGAGTGATGGGATGAGGGGTGATGGCTTTAAACTGGAAGAGGGGAGATTTAGACTGGATATGAGGCAGGAATTCTTGGCTGTGAGGGGGGTGAGACACTGGCCCAGGGTGCCCAGAGAAGCTGTGGCTGCCCCCTCCCTGGCAGTGTTCCAGGCCAGGTTGGATGGGGCTTGGAGCAACCTGGGCTGGTGGGAGGTGTCCCTGCCCATGGCAGGGGGGTTGGGATGAGATGAGCTTTGAGGTCCCTTCACACCCAAACCATTCTGGGATCCAATTAAGAGGAAATGAATGTAATTTTCTCATTCCTTATTTGTGATTAAAATCTATAAAAAATAAGTTTCCTTAACACAAAAACAAGGTGCAGCAAAAAACCAACACCCCCCCCCCCCAAATAATTAGTTACTCTTGAGGCAGTTCTCTTTCCCCCAGTTCTCAGAGGGGAACTGGAAGCAGCACAACTCACACGTACCTGCCCAGCATCCAGGTAATGTGTGACCTGCAGGACCAAGAAGAACACACGTAACGACTCTTTCTGGATGGGGTTTCCTTGCCAGTTCTCAACTATCTGCCCACAAAGGGTGAGGAGAGGGTGCACCTCCTGCAGCTTTCGTTCCATTAGAAGGAGCTATGGTTTTAAATAAAAAAAAAAATACATTATTTTTGTGCTAAACAGTTTAAACAGAGAGCCACAGTAGAATCCCAAGCACATTGATGTATTTAAACCAAAACCAGACTCCAAGACATTTTATTCCAAGAGCACCAGCCTTCTCACACAACCAAGATTTTTCTGTTCTGGTTTGAACTAGAGCAAAACCAATTCTCCATTCAGTAATTTTATTTCAAAGTGACTGCACTTTCTTAAGTCAACACCACATTTGCATTTATCCTTTTTCCTTATGGAAAATTACTTGTTATAATTAATAAAGGAGAAAAAAATATGCCAAATCTGTCCACAATCTATTCAATTTCACCAGAATCCCACAGAATTAAGGCTTATCCCAGGTATATTTTAATGCTGTGTTTGCCCATGTGAACCAAACAATACATAAATCACAGCTAAGCATGCAAGATGCTTTAAAACAAGTAACTGATGTTCATGCACATTATGTTCTGTCACTCTGTGACTCACATTATACAAGCTAAAGAAGAAAATAGTTTATTAAGAAGTAAATCCAACTTACCATCCCCTTGCTCAGCAGAAACAGTGCTCTGAAAGGAAACAAAATGATGTCATGCTCAAAAAATAAAGCTACCCAAACCACAACTGTATATAGACCCTAAGGAAAAAAATAAACTGCTGCTCATCCCCCTCAAAGACAATAAATAAAACAGTATGAAGGAACCTGCTGCAAAAAGCACATTTAAAAGCTAGATGGAACAGTGCAGTTGTAGGAATCAAAATCCCAGCCCCTCAGGGCTGTATCTGAGCTTTGGACAGTTCCAGTTACAAGAGTTCCTAAGCCCAAAATGAGCTACCAGGAAACCTTGCTGATAAAGACAATGAGCAAAACTCATTTTGAAAACAGACTCTCCAGAGCCTTAGAGGACATTATTGGTTTTAAAAGAAAAGGGAAGAGCTGGAGAAACTCTGAGATGTAAGAGAACACTCAGAAATATTGGTTTGCCTGTAAAACACACGTAACAATCACATATCTAAATAAAACATAGGGGAAACCAAAACACTTTCTTGGGAAGGGAAAAAGGTTCAGGGAACTCACCTGGTGTACTCTGATCCTACCACCCGAGCATATTCTGCTCCAACTCCCAGAAGGTCACATGCAGATACTAAGTCTTTTTCAAGTGTATGTAGTTGCTGAAATAAAAAGAAAAGGCTGTTATAATTCATTAAAATCACATGCAGATCAGATCCCAACAGCTCCAGTATAACCACAGACTGTTACACTGGAGTAAGTGGAACAGCAGAGTGTGTTTCCCAGCAAGAAGAGCAGAGAACATCTGCAAGGTGCATTTCAGGTGACGGGGAGAGGACGATGCAGCTGCCAGAGCACCTCTCCCTCCCTCCTGACTTGTGCACCTTCTCCAGCCTCAGGTAGAAAGCCACACGGTTGTGGAAGAACAGGCACCAAGGCAAGGAGGCACAGAGGACACAGAGGGCTCTGTGGTCAAGTGAAAGCCAGAAAGAAAACACCACACAGGAAAGAAATCAGCTAAGAATGTCAAGCTTGGAGGAAGGCTCCTACTCAGAGGGAGGCACTGAGAAAAACACTTAAGCTTCTTGTGAGTACTCAGGCATTAACTCATGGCAAAGTAAACATTTGTCCTTTAATCGATAGGGAAGTAAGGCTCTCCACAACTCACCCTTCCCAAACTACACAAAGGAGTTTGGCAATTCCTTTTTATTCCTTTCCTCTGCTTGTTTAAGCTCATTGGGACAGGGGAAAAGCCAAGTACAGGTTCCTCTTAAGACAGTCTTCAAAGATCAAATTGCTTCCTAACTAGCTCTCAGCTGCTGTAAATAGCAATTAATTCCCTCACCCCTCAGTTAAACCCCTCGAGGCTCTGCAGGAGTGGAGAAGAGGCATAACTTGGTAAAACAGAGGGAGTTCTTCAGTAATAATCTGCTCTTCCCACTGATGAGGAAACTTCTGGATGTGCTCCCCACCTAACACCCTGGATCACTCAGGAGTGGCACTTCAAGAGCAGTTCCACAGCTGAGGACTGTGACAAACACCAAACTCTGTAATTCTGACATGCACCAGTGTATTCCTAGAAGCCAAGACAGTCTGACCTGTGCAGCTGGAGCCACACTCAGAGCATATTCCAGAACAGGAAGAGTAACATTGCTCAGAGGCCTTTGCACCAGTTGTTTTTCCCACCCCAGTTCTGCTCTGTGAGCTAATTAGGCTAAAAATAATCAGACAAACACTTCAGGTTGGCAAACTCCAATTCTAACAGGCTTTAACAGAATATTTGCCTTAATTACAAGCCATAAGGTGCACTTTATTTTGCTCCACCTCTCAAGTTGTGTGTTACAAGTACCCACAGGATGATCCTTGCTGCTTTTTTCCCCTAAAAAGTGGGCTTTGATCCAATCCATAGTCTGCCAATACATCATTACTTCTTAGCATGAACTGCTCTTCTGCCTCTCCATTAACAGCAATGATTGGGGGGAAAATATAAAGGCATCAAACCCTTTTTTAAGAGGAATACAGATATTTTTTAGTAATTTCTTTCCAATCACAGTGCTACAGTAACATAGCTACAGACAGAAATTACTTACTGCAAGCTGAAAAAGCAATCTACAGTGCCAGTAGGGAGTCTGCTGGGAGATCTGAATGGCTTTGCGTAACAGAGGTTTTGCTGCATCCACTGAATTCTGAAACAGAAACAGGCAGCCCAGTCACCACCAGGAACTTCAGCACCAACTTTTTTAACTAGTTGTATTCTGTGTTGCTCCCCCATTAAAGTCTCATAGGTCAGGAACCTTGAAATATGAAAAGCAACAAGGGTAAGTGCTTAACACACAGGTTCACACATCCACACTCGACTGAAAGTCTGGTTAACTCCTCAGTGTGTGCTTTTTCCTGCGTGTGAGAGAAATGCTTTAGAGAAAGTAAAGACTAGTTAAGGCTTTTCTGGAGAAAAAGACTAAAAATAGCCTAGGAACACAACAAAAGCTTGAGGAAAACCACGCACTTCCCTCCCTCCCCTCAAATTAACTTGTCTTTGTTTAGATGAGGGTTAAAGAAATACTCTGGCCAAGTGAACTTCCTTTGCTGTGGAAGAGCTGCATTGCAAAGCCAGCAACAACTTTCACAACAAGAAAGATCAAACACCTTTAGCACTCTACATTCACACTGCAGCTGCCCTGTACCATAAATCCCATTATTAATAGTGATATAAAACTCCAAGATCAAACCCACTCCAATGAAACAGCTCTGAAGCCCCAGGAATTTCTGACACAGCCTCAGTGCACTCACCTCCTGGCAGTACAGCTCAGACAGAAGGCTGGCTGCCTCAAACTTCACATCTTCAAACTGGGGGATCTAGCAGCAGCAGAGTTAAGTAAATATGAAAGACTGGTTGGGAAACAGCAACAGTGTGACAGCCAAAAACCCTTTACAGAAGGTATATGTTAGGAAAGTGGCTCAAAACCGTGGAAGCAGATGAAAAACACCCTCCCCAAGGCCCGGGTGGCTCTGTGGAGGTGTTGTGTCCTCAGAGCCCCGGCGGGAGCGGCGAGGCGGCCGGGAAAAGGATACTTGCTGGGATATCAACCACTGCAAGAGAAGACAGCGGGTTAGTGTGCAGCCAGCACAGGCCCGGCCCGCTGACAGGGCCCCCCCAGCACCGCCCCCTTCCCCCCGGCCTCACCGCCTTCTCCAGGTGCCCACGGGCCTGGTCGCCGTTGCGGGTGTGGTGGTAGAGAACGGAGCCGAGCTGGAGGTGGGTGCGGGCCTCCATGCGGGCCGGGGGCTTGCGGGGCAGCACGGCCTGCAGACAGTGCACGCAGAGCCGCACCTTGGGCGGGCTGGATGTGCGGAAGTGCTCGGCCAGGCCCAGCAGCGCCAGGTACCACGACTCCCCCCCGGCCGCGCCGCCACCCGACCCTGACCCCGGTGGTGCGGGCCCAGCGCCGCCGCCACTGCCGCCGCCACCTCCTCCTCCACCTCCTCCGCCGCCGGCCCCACCACCACCACCACCACCTCCGCCGCCCGCCTCCCCCGAGCCCGCCGCACCGCCCGCCGCTGGCTGTGGCTGCTGCTGAGGCGGCGGTTGCTGCTGAGGGGCCGCGCCGGCCGCCGAGCCCGACGCGCCCGCCGCCACCGCCGCCATCTCAGGGCCGCCGCGACAACACGGGCGGGAGGGGAGGGGCGGGGCGAGGAGCAGCGCGCGGGGGCCGACGGGATATGGAGTCCGCCCCGCGGGGGTCGCTGGGAAACGGCTGCGCGCCTGAGGCGCTGATGGGAAATGGCGGGTGCGCGCACAGCCTCATGGGAGTTGTAGTCCGAGCGGCCGCTGCCTCCAGGCTGTGTCGGGAGGGCTGGGAAAGGAGCGTGGGGGCGGCACCCCCCCGCAGAGATCCGGTTCAACTCCGGGATCGGCCTCACTGCCGCGGGACGCGCGGGGAGGGGGGCTGGGCCCTCCGCGGGACTACAACTCCCAGAGGCCTTTGCGGCAGAACCGCCTGGCACCGCCCGCCCCGCCTGCCGCGGTGCATCGTGGGACGGGAGCTCCAAAATGGACCACCCCAGGGATGCGCCAGGTACGGCTGGTCCGGCCGGGCCCTCGGCCCCTGTCCCGCTGCCCCCGGCTCACCGGCACCCTTCCCCAGCCCGTTCCCCGGCCCTGCGGCCGGGCAGCCGGCTTCAGCGCGGCGGTGGCGGCGCACTGGGCTCGGAGGCCTCCTCGCCGCTGCGTGGGTAGCGACCGGCCCGTGGAGCCGGGGGGGTGTGTGGGTGAGCCCGGGGCAGGCCCGGGGTATCATCCTCCAGTCGGTTCGGCGGCTCAGGGATGCCGCAGCGTTAATTTTTATCCCCTTTTTCCCCCAGGGAAAGCGAGCCGGTGGTTTGGGGTCGCACAGTCCAAATCTGCCAAGACAAACGTGAATATTCTTCACCAGGAGGAGCTGATAGCGCAGAAAAAGAGAGAAATCGAGGCCAGGCTGGAACAGCAAGCGAGACAGAATTACCTGAGCATACAGCAGTTGCCTCTGCTTGGAGAGTGCGTGTGGATTGTGGGGCTTTTAGATGGGAGCTTCGCTGGCGGAGCACGGGCGTGTTTGTCAGTGACCCCGCAGAGCTGAGCTCCACAGAGCTCTTGTGCTTGCAGGCAAACACTGAGAGTTGATATTGATGATGGCATAAAGGTTGGAATAGGATACTTGCCCTTTAATTTATCTGGCCAGGCTGTTGAGACACTAACAAGAACAGATACGTGCTAACAGCAATCGTATTTTTAACAAGGTGTTATTACTACACTTTCCTTCTGCTTGTTATCCTTTGTATAATCGTGATTCCAAAGAGTTAGGGCAGTTCTCCAGCTGAATGCTCACCTGGGCTTCTTGGAAGCAGGGGAGTGTAACAGAGCTGGCAGAAATCCTAGAAGCCAGACAGGTGGAGAGTGTGGGGAAATGCTGTGAGCAGCAAGCTGGGTGGTTCTCCTGCTCTGAGGTGTGTTAAGTATGAGATATTCATAGGCATTAGGGTTTGTCTTATTTTCCATTCAAAATAACCATGTGTGAGGGGGGCTGGGGAGGAGGGTGAGTGCCATCACCTACTTTTCTTTTTCTACTCAGAGATGACGGTACTGACAGTGAAGCCTGTGTTTCCAACAAGTTTGTTAATGATGGCAGTTTCCTCCAGCAGTTTCTCAAGCTGCAGAAGGAAAAGTCAAGTACTGGTAGGTCGATTTCTGAGCAACAGGAGACCTTCCTTCTCCTGGTGATGCCAGCTTTGTGTGAGCTGTATGTTCACTTTAAAAACCCTGCTGTGGCTGTTACCAGTATGAGTAAGTTTTAAAGCAACGATGAACCCTGTAAATTTGAAGTCTTTCATTGAGGTGCAATAGGAAGCTTTGCCCTTTTCCCCTCTGTTGGTGCTGTAATGACAAGCATCTCTTTTCTAGCTTAATTTTTACTTTGTAAAAACAATCACAGCTTTCACTTTGTTACACAGCTTTAAGTCTTTAACTTACTCTGAAAATAACAGCCTGTTGCAGCTCTGTTACTACCTGAGTTGTTCTTTGTAACCTGAGCTTAAAACAGCAAGGATGCACAGGAATTATTTTCCCCTCATTCTTTTCTAAGAACCTCCCCCAAGTTCTACTAATAACTCGGCAAACCCTTCTGCACCACATGTTGGGAAGAAACCACTGGTGTTTGGGAAGCGGGCCGGTCAGGTCCTGAGCAGCATGCTGCACCAGGCGAAGAACTACTCCCATTCCAAACAGAGCCCGGTCGTTAACCGCCTCAGTGTGTTTCAGTCGCCAGATGAAGATGAGGAGGAAGATTATGAGCAGTGGTTGGAAATTAAAGGTAAATGGCACCTTGTACTACGTTGCTATGGAGTGCAGGTCTGCTTTCCCCAGTGACAGGAGTTGGGAAGAGGATTCCCTCAGTGCTTTTCCCCAGTGGAGAGTTATTTTTTTTCCGTTATACTGTGAATTGGTATTCTTAGCGCAGTTCCTGTGCGTGTACCTCTGCATCCTGATGTATAAATGACACCAGTTAATGCTGGTGGACTCCTCCAAAGCCAGTTTCAGCAGAAAACCTGAGGACTGGATGCTTTTGGATGTTACTGATCCATCCTGAACTCGGTATGGGAGATGGGTCACTTGCCGTAGCTCTGTGCCTAGAAGATTTATTTTCCCTGAGTTATCAAGGCAAGTGCTTGACCAGTCCATAAGTCTCTGAAAAATGTGCAGAGAAGAAATACATTCTGCTCTTAATGGAACTTGATTGTTTGCTAATCATAGTAGTTCTGCTTTTGTACAGTTGAACTCTGTTCTGGCTAGTGCTGAGTTCTCTGGAACATAGATATAATGCTTGTATTTAAATTTTAGGGGTTTTAAGTGGTAGAAAATGAAAAGTCCCCAGTTTGGGTGTGGCTGCATAGGGGGCAAAAATGTAAGTGTTAATAAATAAGATTGTGTAAGACAGCATGAAACTGTGACCAGGTAAAGTCAAAGTTCCTGCCTCTATTCAGAGTTTCATTAGAAAATCTCACCTCTAGGTCCTGACTGCTTTAAGTAGGATAGAAAACCAAGGAGGAATGTTGCAGCACTTAAATAACTGAGTTTCTCTGAATAACCTAAGCTAGGGAAGCCAGAAGGCAGATTTGCTTAATAATCTCCATTTCATGCCTGTGTATTAATAGAGTATAAAATTAGATTGGAGTTGCTAAATAAGTCACACTAAGCATCCTGTGATAGTTTTATTTCATTATATGTTTACAAAACCGTGTCGAGCTATTTTTGGTGGGATTTATAAAAGCATAATCTTAGCAAGTCTGAACTTGAGTGTGAAATGCACTGCAGGAATGTGAGAAACAGCCAGTGGCTGCAGAGAGCAAAGATGGAACATGGACCCTTAATTTAAAGACTGGGGGTTCCAGTCTAGCCTAGATGAGTGCTCACAGCTCTGCTCCTGCGTGCTCTCCGTTCAGAGCCCTGCCCAAAATATTGCTGCCTGTGTTTAGTTCCCATTGAATGTGTCCTGCATCAGCTCTGTCATCACTGTCAGTGGGTTCCTTTCTTGGCACAGAAGCCAAAATACAGTTTCTTGGAGTCTGAGCTCTCCTCACTTGGTGGGATTCCCTCCAAGAGAGGGTTGAGACATGGGCATGTGCCAGGAGGAAGAACTGTGTGCTCCGGCTGCACAATCTGTCTCTGCTATCTGGGTACAGAGAGATGTCTTGGGAATGAGAAGCTGTAATCTTTAGTGAGTAATGTGGTTGTTAAAACCAAATTCCCGTTCCTCCTGGTTGTGTTTCATATGGAGTAGAATCATCAGAAGCAAATATGGTGTAACTGAGGACTGTCAGTGTGAGGTTGGACTCAGTGATCTTCAGGGTCTTTTCCAACCTAGGTAATTCTGTGAAATTATGTTGGAAGTGAAGTTGCACCCTGAAGTGTGGTGATCCAAATCTTGGGCTTTTCCTCATAGGACAAGTCTAGACAAAATATTACCTTCCTACTAGTGGAGTGCAGAGCCTGACAGTAACCTCAGGATTGTGATTTGTACAGCTGTGTAAGACTGGTTCCCCCATTTCATCCTTTTTCTTCCCATTCCCGTTCTACTTTTGTCTGCCGCCGTGGTTCTTAGAAGTAATGTACCTGTTGCCTGTTTGGTGTGTGAGTTGAACCCCAGTACTGACAGCCTGCTTAAAGTTTTACCCCCAGAGGATGCGGAGACCCGGCAAGTGGTGGAAAAGCTGGCTAGGTTCGTGGCTGAAGGGGGACCAGAGTTAGAGAAGGTCGCTATGGAAGACTACAAGGATAACCCAGCTTTTTCGTAAGTGTGGTGATAACTCTTTGTCTTCCAAAGCAGAAAACTGCCTCTTTGTAGGAGGAAAAACATCAGCCTTGTGTATATAGTCCTTGTGGGTGTGTTTGGTTTAATTATTGTTTGGTGGATTTGAATAATTGTGAGTAATTGTTTAATAGCTGGGGAAACTGAGGCAGAAAGTGATCCTGCCATGGTGCTGAGGAAGCAGGTCAACTGGAGTTAAACAGCCTGGGAGCCTGGCTGCTCACACTGCATTTAGCACATGGGGACACCAGACTGGGTCTCAAGGCTGTAGACAGGGGATTCCCTCCTAATCAGAAGAGAACACTATTTATTTCCCTTCAAGTGACCCCCCAAAATTTGGCTGCAAGTTCTTAGATTAAAGCTATGTGTATTTATATATATTGAAGACTTTGTAATCCACATTGAGTGCATTCTGAGTAATTCATCTGTTTTGTTATTAATTTTGAGCTCTTTATATCCCAAAGTATCACTGTGTGTGTATAGTTGTTGCTGATGCTTCCCCCCCCCCTTTTTTCATCCATCTTCCTAGGTTTTTGCATGATAAGAACAGCAGAGAATTCCTTTACTACAGAAAGAAAGTGGCAGAGATAAGAAAAGAGAATCAAAGTTCTCAGTCATCCTCTTCTCAGAAAGGTAATTAAGACTGAAATCTGGAGAATATGAATTGCATGAATTAAATTTGACTTCTTCACTCTCTCTGTAACTGCTTGTTAGGTCTGCTCAGGAAACAGTTGGAGTATTTATTCCACTGTCAATCTGCTGCCTAGAAATCAGATTTCAGAATGGAAGGAGATGGTGATCAAACATCACCGTGATGGCATTAAATTCTTGTGCCAAAATGATTGTTTCCCAAGTTGTTTTCTGTGCCATGCTCTATGTAAAGGGCTCTTGAAAGAGATTTTCCCTGTGTTTCTCCAAAATCCTCAGCAAAATGAACTACAGTGATTCTCCATTCTTTGTGATCTGGAAAATGTTTCAGCCCTGAAAATGTGTTTCAGAAAAGTGCTTTTTCTCAGATGTTCTTATTTGATTTTCTCCTTCTTTGATTTTTCTTATCATTGGATCAATGAAAATGATTTGTTTGTTTGCACATAATCCCCATTGCTGCTGCCATTTCCCAAACTGAAGCTTTTTATTTTCTGCTTGTGACATAAAGCCTTGCAAATAAGGGCCTGTGTTTTTCAGGTGGGAAAACAGCAGAAGTGGGTGCTGTGCCAGGAGGCAGGTGGTGTGGGCAGTGGAATCTGGTTAACTGTGTTAAGAGCCAGATATTATTCAGTGGGTGAAGTGTGGTCTGCGGGCCAGGCGTTTATCACTTGTGGTCCAGCCTGTTTGAGGTCTGCATGTGGCCCTGGCAAATCACTCAGCCTCTCTGGGTCAGCTTCCTTTGCTGGGGAAAGGAGCCTTAATGCAATTTAGCTGTCGTGCTGATGAGTTAACAACCCAAACAACCCGTGGTTTCGTAGGCTGAGAGAGCCTGTTACCAACATCAGCTAACTGAGACAAGGGTTTGGAAGCTAAGTGGTGTTACCCACACTTTGCAGGTGTGGAATATTGAAGCAAGGAAAGGTTATGATTTGTCCATGGTTTGTAATCATGTCCTGTGCCTCCTGGTCCTGTGCCAGCATGCTGGTACCCTGCAGGTAGCAAATGTCACATAAGGCTGTCGTGGCTAAATAATGTATTTGCCTGGCTCCTTATAAACATCAAATTTGTTTGAAATATTAATGATCAGAGCCTTCTCTGGGCCTGTGGACAAAGGCTGCAGTAGTCACCTCTTCCAGGTGAGGATTGGAACTGTTCCATGAGGCATTTCCTCTGTCCTACAGCCCTCTCCTGACATGGCCAGCAGAGGGGGGGTGACAGTAGGTACCAGTGGAGTTACAGTGTGGTATTTGTTGGCCACTTCTTTAAGGCCTTCCCATTGCTCCTGGGGACATCAGTGGCCAAGTGTTTAACTCCACTAATTGCAGCTGCTGAGGTGTAACCCTATGAAAAAGTGCCTGATACGGGGAAGGAACAGACTTCCTCTGCAGCTGAGAGAAACAAGTGCCCATCTTTGAAGACAAAAGCTGGTTTGTCTGTTAATCTGCTCTCATCTAGCTCCTGGCAGAGAGGAAGCTGATGTGTGAATGGGCACTCCTCTGGTTACAGAACTGTTGTACAGCCTAATGCAATGTCGTGTTGTTGTGATATATAAACTCTTATGACTGTTGATGTGTCATATTCCTAAAAATTAAACTCGACCTTTTGCCCTTATTCTGCTCTTGGGGTTCTTAGAACAGATAGGCTTTGACTGTTGCTTGTGTGAGTTGGGCCCAGTACTGACAGCCTGCTTAAAGTTTCACCCCCAGACGACGAAGAGACAAAGAACTCTGCTGAGAAACTGGCCAGGTTCATAGCAGACGGGGGTCCCGAGGTGGAAGCTATTGCCTTGCAGAACAACAGAGAGAACCATGCTTTCAGGTAAGGGACAAAACTTATTCCTGAGTGTAATGTGGGAGCTTGGGTGGGCCTTTTTTTAAAGGGAAACACAAGCTTGGGCTAAGCCTGAAGTTCCAAGGACCAAGTGCTTTTACATTCTCAAGCTCCACAGTTTAAAGCAAGGCACAGAAAGAGAGAAATCAATTTGCTTTCCCTGAAATTACAACTTGCAGCCCTCCTCACCTGCTCTGTTGCAATGTGCTGGTATCATTCTAACCTTGATACTCTTCCACTGTAGCTGGGTTTTGGTGGGAGCCCCCATCCACTGCTCACACTGCTGCTCTCCAATAAATTTCCTGGCTTAACAGCATCTTCCCTGGCGTAGAGGTAGTGCTCCTTCACCATTAGGTCCCCCTTTGGAATATCTTCTTCAGCCTTTCAGATGTGAATTGTTCTCTTCAGTGCTCACTGCCAGCTGTTTAGTGCCTCCCTTTGCTCTCATCTGTGTTCTGTTTTTCTGCTCTTCCAAACAATTTGATGTGTCCTCGGAAAGGGAAGCGGGGCTCAGCGAGCCTTATTTTCTTGCTGATGTTTTGGCATTTTATTGGCTGCCTTCTGGCCCTCTGGGGTGCTCCTTGTGTGTTGTGAATTGTGTTAGACAGATGTGCTAATATCTGAGCTGCCTCATTATTTACTTTTGAACACTGCTGTGGTCCCACCTGAGTGCAGTCAGGTTAAACACCCTCTCCTCTGTTAGGATTCCATCAGGTTTGCCATGGGGAGGGCCCCATCCTGCCCTCTGCTTGGTGCTGGAGCCATCCTTAGTGCTGTTATTTAAATGGAGGGGTGCAGGACTGCATTTAGTGAATTTTAAAATACATCAGAGAGCTGTTTGTGTGTGCCTGTCCATGCTGCACAGCCATAGATGGGAAAAGCCTGTCATCTCTTACCTTTTCTTGTGGGAGCAGCCACTATCATGAGGAGAGGTTATATCCAGTATTAAACACTTCTCTAAAAAGGGAAGATTGTAGAGGAGTTAGGAATAAACAAGTTGTCTGTGTGAGGCATTTAAACTGGAGTGAACCCAAAAAGCTAACGTGTTTGTAACAAACATGACTGTATTGATTGATTTTTTGCGTAGCTGCTAGCTGGAGGATTGTTCCTGTTCTTCCCACAGAGACTGAGGAGTTTTATTTTCCCCCAAAGGTCAGAGATGCCTATTTCTGGAAGGGGTAGCAGATAAAGCAATGGTTTTTTTGTGTGTGTGAGGGAACAGGAGGAGGAGTCAGGGTGTAATTAAGAAGACTAGTAATGTCAATGCTTCTAGCTTGACTGGAGACTTGGGAGCAGTTACTTTAGGCAGTGCTTTGGCATTCCCATTGGTAAGACCTGAATGTTTTCTTCTGAAAAAGAAGAACCTCCCCACGTTGTGGAGCCCCTGCAGCTTTTCCAAACGTGTTTTGGCAGGCAGGTGAATGCTGGGGGAGGACCTTGCGTTTCCACAAATATAACATGATCCTTTTTAGTGCTGTGTGTTTATTTGGCACCAAAAATAGCCGTGCTTTGCTCATGAATGGGAAATACACTTCCTGATCCCAAAGGCTCAAGGCTCACAAGAGCCCGTGGAGCCCTGCATTGCGTGCACGTGCACACAGGATGGTGCTGGAGAGCAAGGGAGTGTGTGGGAAGGCTCCCTGTGCATTGCAGGAAGGAAAAGCCTGACCAAACTGTGCTGTGTCCAACCCCTGTGTGTGACTGTTAGGTGTAAACTTTCCTTTTTTTTTTTTTTTCTTTTTCTTCATAGGTTTTTATATGAGCCAAACAGCAAAGGCTACAAGTATTACCGGCAGAAACTGGAGGAGTTCAGGAAGGCCAAAACCAGCACCGTGTGTGCCCCCTTGCCTGTAGAGTCCAGTCTGAAAAGGAAGACCAGTCCCGAGGCATCACCATCGCCGTTGTGCTTATCCCTGCCCTTGCCCTCCCCTTTACCTTTGCCCTTGCCCATTCCCTCAGCTTTATCCTTGCCCATTCCCTCACCTTTGCCCTTACCTATTCCCTCCCCCTTGCCCTTGCCTGTTCCCTTGCCCGTGCCCTCGCCCTTGCCCTCACCTTCACCATCGTCCTCTACAACCCCACCTGATCAGACAGCTCCAACTGGTGCTGCAACAACCACCACAGCTACAGGCACTACAAAAAAGAAGCGGAAGAGCCGGTGGGGGCCAGAGGAGGACAAGGTTGAATTACCCCTCCCACAGCTCGTCCAACAGCTGGACTCTCCCTCTCCTCTTTCAGGTTAGTGGGGCTGTATATGGCATTGAATAACTGGTTTTTCCTGGGGAGCCAGTTGTGCTTCAGCCCAGCTGGCTTTGTGAACAGAAAACCCAGCAAGTCTATCTCTGGTTGTAATCTCCTTGGTTGCCAGCCCCTATCTTCCAGCTAGGTCTAGCAGCTAACTCTCCCCTGTGTGGAAACCCAGATAAACCACTTTATCTCCCTGACACCAGGGACTGGATCTTATCGTTCTCCAGCTCTCTCTAAAACCCTGCTGTGCTATAGCTCATTACAGCCTCAGCCTCTACACTATTTAGGGCCATTTCTCTTCAGGAAGAGAGTCTGTCAGAAAACAAATATCAAAGGCTGAACTGTGCTTATTCCCTATGGTAGGATAAAATCCCTGGGCAGCACTTCCACCTCACTCCAACTGATCAGAAGGCTAAATGGGAATAGCTGTTCCACCAGTGTATCTTCCAGTTCTGAATTATACCCATTTTGGTTCATTTGATTACAGATGGGGTTCACAGTCCTCATCCAGCATTGAGGCTCCTCTTGTTTCACCTGCCAGGTTCACCCAGGGGGTGCAGCTCTCTTCCAGTGTTGAAAGATAATTCTTCCAGTTGAGACACTTCTTGTGAGCTCTCAGAGGTTGAACTTTGGTGGCCCATCTGTGCATGTGCAGATAGGTAATTAGGCAGTTAGAGGTGTGTACCAAAATTGAGTCACTCGAGGACAACAGATATTGAAGACAGCATCTTCAAACCCTTTGCCCAATTAGTGTGGCATGGGGAAAGGATGTGAAAAGGAGAAAGAGAAGATACAAGGTAAGGGAGTCGGTGTTGGCAAACTGAGAGAATTAATAGTATGAGGCTGGAATCACAGGAAAAGTTGTAAGTACCTGTGCACTGAGGACCTTTTTCAAGAGCAGAGCAGATGAAGTAATAGAAAATAATTTTGTGAGCTGCTGGGTGAGGCCACAGATAACTCTCAACACGTGGTCATCCCGTACAGCTCGTTGCTCCAGCAGGTCTGTGGGTCTTTGCTTTGGCTGGGGTTCAGAGGAGATAATTGCTGAGCTCTGATTAATAGCTCTGATTGTTAGGCTTGGGTGAGATGTAGGGTTGGCTGTGCGTGCCGTGGTGCCTGTTGGCTCTGCAGAGGTCAGGAAGGAAGGAAGGACTCTGTCTCTTAATCCAGCACTTCAGATGTAGATGAAGTTCCTGTGTAATCCTGTCTTCTGATCCCAGCCCTATATGGAAGTCTTGGCTGTACATCTTGCATGTACAGGACCAGATACCAGCCTGGGTGGCTGATTCATTTGACCTTGAATTGCTGCTCGTAGGAAGGCAGAAACGGGATGCAAAAGTCTTTCCTGATTTTTTTTGTACCTCTGGAGTAATTTATTTTCTTTCCTAGCAGGCAGTAATGAAGCTTCAGTGATGAAGCTGGGCAGGTGCTATCAAAACAAGCATCAGAGTCTGTCTTCATACCTCCTGCTGCAGTGGGAGGGTGAGGGTATCCATGGGCTCATTCCAGTGTGTTGCCTGCTGAAATCTCCCCTGGCTCTTTTAGCCTCCCCTTAATTAGACAGGGACATGCTCCTTGTGCTCACGCTCACTTTCTGCAGGGCTTTGTGTCAGGCAGAAGAAAAGGATGGGGAACAATTTGCTGGGCATAACAAATCAAGCGTTAATGCGCTGGTAATGCTCTGCAGGGGGAAGGTTTGGGTTTTTTTTTATCAGTTCAGATGGACTAATCCCTTTTTAGAATGAATATCTTCAACCTGCCAGGTGAAGGGAATTCCAAATTACACCCCTGGTCCTGTGGTTGTTGCAGAGGATGCTTTGGTACCTAAATATCTATGTCTTAGTCCTGTATCCTTAGCAATTGTTTTGGAATTAGTGGAGGACTGTTCTGGTTCTTTTCCTGTCTGCTCTTGGTAGTAAATGAGCATCACAGAGAGGAGAAAGTGCAGCCCTTTTGGACAGAAACAAGGCTCCTCTGAAATGCATTGATATCCAAACACTTCTGTACTGCAGGGACATCTGAAAGGCTGAACAGAACGGAGATAAAGTGATCAGTGAACTCTGTGGGCTAATGGGAAATTACAGGCTGTCATTAGAATTTTCCCAAACCTAATATTGGATTGGTTAGGGGCTGATTAGTTTTAATTGAGTAAGGTCTTCAGACTATGAAGCAAAAAAAAAAAAAGCCACTTCCGTGCTGGGATTTCTTCTGCTGTCCTTAAAGGACATTCACTCCTCTGGTAACGAGCTCCTCTTTGGGCATGTGGGGAAGGGATAAACCATCAGGTACTCTTCTGCCAGCGCTGCAGACAGACTGCACCATTAACCCTGTCAGCAAAGCTGATGTCATTCAAGGAAAAAAAAATGTATTTTTCCCAGGCCTGCTGAACATGAGGCTGAGAAACACCTCCTTGTCTTCTGCATAGTGCTAGACTGATGTAAGGAACTTAGAAATCTCTCCTATTTTTATGCAAATTCATTGTCTGATTTAATTATGAACAGACTCTTCCATCTTCAGATGCAGACTTGGGGTGGAGCTTTGCTTTTTCTGTCAATTTGTATCATGATACTTTGGGCCAAGTCTCCAAAATTATCCCCCAGAGCTAAATTTCTGCAGTGACTCTCAGCCTAAAAAGTCTGCAAGGTACCAGAGCAGTCAGACAAACCAGATGTAGGTTTAGCACAAGAAGGAGCAGTGGCATATGCTTTCTGGGGAGTAAAAGATGATGCTACCATCTCACCTTTCTCCTTTAAGGTGGTTATAGGTGCTGGCAAGCCACCAGCTCGTGGGGCCTCTAGAGCCATGCCTGGCTCTTAGCCTGAGTGTTTATGCAGTTCAGAACGAAGCCAGAGAGCTGCTGACCTCTGTGAAGGGCAGAGAGTTTTCCTCGGTGCATTCAGAGAAAGCTTTCCCATGCCCTGAGACAGGAGGTGAATCTTTCACTGGGGCTGATGCTGAAGTGCCCTAGGCTCACATAACATTTGGGGCCAGATCCTTGTTTACATGGAATAGGTGTAGTGCCTGTCCAAATCTCTCTGCTGAGACAGAAATTGGGCTCTTTATCAATGGCAGATAGGTTTATTTTTCTATTTGCTCTTCTTTCTGGGGAGCTGAAAGTGCATATCCCAGCACCAAGCCTAACGTAACACAGCTTCTTGCTTCCCTCCTCTTGGAAAACCTCTTGCAGTGGTTTTACATAACTCTTCCTGCAGAGTTGCTGGTGGGAACGTGCAGAGGCTGTAGCTGTGTGAGGGAGGGTGGATGTGCTGCTTTATGCTCTCCTTGGGAGGCTGGAGTTAAGGAAGCCACTTGCCAATCCTGGAGTGCTCAGCCAAATGCTTGCAGGAAAGGAAGGGAGATAAGAGTGTGCTGGGATCAATTGCCCAGAGTGTGAATAAGAGGAAGGGAGACAACGACCCCTGGGGCCTAATTAGCATGCTGTGTAGACATTTGGTGTCATGAACAATGATCCTATTATTAGCGGGCTTCATAATTAATAGATAATGAATAATTAATGAAGCATCATGTAACTGTAGCCTGGACTTACATTCAAATGGAGGGGTTTGCAGTCAGCAGGAAGAAATCCTTTTCCTTGTACTGAAAAATGCAAGTGTGGCCGTGTGTCTTCTTTTAATCCCTTAAATATTTAAGTGTTGGCATCTTAGCTCCGAGGTGCTTTAGGGGAGAGCTGCCAGCCCTGTTAGGTAGAGATGAACCAAGTGTGCAAGGCAGTTTCCATTGTAAATCTCTTTTTTGCAGCCCCAGCAGTGTTTCTGTTACCTTGATGGTGCAGCAATTACAAATGGGCTCCCTTCATTTTCCTCCCCCCTCTCTCTGTAACTTCCCCTTTGAACTCAGAGTGCTGTATGTTCATTTTAAATCAGTAGGTGCCCTGCCCATTATAATATTAATATCTAATTTCAGGGCTCATCTGATACAACAGCAAAAATCATTCCAAAGAAGGAGCTTCCAGAAGGGGATGCTGCAGGGAAAGGGACGATACATCAGTGGGATTGTCAAGCAGAGCCTTCAGATGCCCCCTCTTTGAAAGCAGGGGCAGTGTCCCTGGCAGTGCTGCTCTTGAGCCTGTAGATTAGAAATGAAATCTCCTTGGGGAACGGCGACTTCCAGAAGCAGCATTAATGCTCGTGTCTTTATTCAAATGTGGGCATTGGCTTTTCATTTTGAATGAAGCTGCTGTTTACATAGTAATCAGCAGACCCTTACGTGCACGGGGTGGACAATGTGCTGCCAGGCTCAGATCTGCTGGTGGCTCAATTCTGAGTAATTAAGTGTTGCTCTTTGCAATGGCTGGGGTTCACGAGGAAGCCTTGTGAGGGGAATTAATCTTAAGGAGGGATGGTTTTTAAAGCAGATTGCCATGCAGTGTGACCTCTGAGGATGTGAGACGTGGTTTGTGAGTCCACTGAAGTGATACAGGCAGAGCCTTGGACCAGGGCGAGGGAATACTCCGAGCTGGCTGGCAAAGGAGGTGTGACCTGGTGGCTTTCCTGCTTCTCTGGTTCCCAAGTCCTACCAGGGGGTGGTTCCCTCCCTGGCAGTGTTCCAGGCCAGGTTGGATGGGGCTTGGAGCAACCTGGGCTGGTGGGAGGTGTCCCTGCCATGGCAGGGGGGTTGGGACAAGATGAGCTTTGAGGTCCCTTCACACCCAAACCATTCTGGGATTCAGTTCAGTGTCTCAATGCTGGAACCATGAAATGAGTATCAAACTTCATGTGGGGATCTTGAGCTACAATTTTGCTGGTCTCAACAGCTGTCTCAGATTTTTTTTTTTGAAAGTCTTTTTAACCTGTGCTTGTTACAGTTCAGGACCTGAAGGGTCTTGGTTATGAAAAAGGAAAACCAGTTGGTTTGGTGGGCGTGACGGAGCTCTCCGAAGCCCAGAAGAAACAGCTGAAGGAACAGCAGGAGGTAATGCCCTGGAATGATTTCCAGATTCAGTTGTGTACCAGCATATTGCGTTGCAGCGTGGCTGGGTTAGATGGGAAAACAGAGATGGAAAGAGCAAAGAAACTTTCCCAGTGGCCCACAAATAAATCTCTGGGATTTGTGCTGAATGCCTCAGAATCACGGGATGCTGCAGTCAGCAGAAATATTAGAGGACTTTGGGGAATATGAATTAAGCCAGCCAATTGCTGTCCTACCAAACTAAACCCTCCAATCTATAAGGTCTGTGGTGTCACATCTGCAGCTGCTGCAGCAGTGGGGAGGAGGTGAGTGGATACCTGCAGGTTTTGGGGGGACCGAGCACAGGAATGGCTTTTGCCAGAGCGTGAGGGTGATGTGGGGGTGGTGAGATGGCAGCAGCCCTCAGTGTTAATATCAGGGTGCTTCTATTGGAGGAACCAGCACTTAATGCTCCTGTTTGATGTGAGAAGCAAGTGGATGAGATCAAACAGCAGCGCTGTCTGTTGGGATTTGTAGCTGTCGTAACCCAGACTCCGTGCAGCAGCTGGGGGGATGCAGGCTCAGCTGCCTGGGCACGGGGTCTCACCCAGGGTGCTGTTGCATCTCCTCCCCTAGATGCAGCAGATGTATGATATGATCATGAAGCACAAGCGAGCCATGCAGGAGATGCAGATGATGTGGGAGAAGGCGATCCAGCAGCACCAGCACGGCTACGACAGCGACGAAGAGGTGGACAGTGAGCTGGGCACGTGGGAGCACCAGCTCCGGCGCATGGAGATGGACAAGACACGAGGTGTGTGGGGAGCAAACGGTTCCTCTGACTGTACAGAGGCCTCCAGAGGGAGATGCCTGAAATTCCCAGGCACAGAACACTGCCTTACTGCTGTTTTCTCTGTGTCTCGGGCAGAGTGGGCTGAGCAGCTGACCCAGATGGGCAGAGGGAAGCATTTCATCGGAGACTTTCTTCCACCTGATGAGCTGGAGAAATTCATGGAGACCTTCAAGGCACTGAAGGTGAAATAGCAGAGACTTCACAGGGTGGTGGCAGTGCTTCAGGTTTATCCCATAGCAGTGAGGGAGAGACCTGGAGCACGCTCAGCCCTCTTGTCACAGCAGTTAGCTACCTGGCAGCCTCGAGGTACTTCTGCCCCCACGCTGGGAGCTCACTTACCTCTGGAGGAACCAAGAGGTTAGGGCTTTTTTTGCTCTTTGCAGAGAAACAGCTGGAGGGAATCAGAGTGTTGGGGACTAGCTGAAATTATAGAGGAGCCTCTCAGACTCCCCACCGTTTGTCTGCTCTTCCTATTTCAGATGCTAAGCAAGGCAAATCTGGGTTTTTATCCAGATGATTGCAGTAAAGTGAAAATATAAAACCTACACAAAGCTCATGCAAAGCACTTCAATACCTGCCAGTTCTTCCTAAACTGTAGAACTCCTCGATGCTGGCACATCCCTCACCCTGTTTCCCTGTAACCAGCATGGGCTCTGACGTTCCCTGGAGATCCTGGCTTAAATAAGAGCTGTATCTGAAGCTTGATCCAGTGAGGAACTTTACATTCAGGAGCTAAATATTTCTCAGCTTAATCTCACAGTAGCATTATTCCCTGCTTCTTGCAGGTTATGTTATAGAGCTCTGCAGTGCTTTATTTACCTGTTTCCTTCTCTGTGGTGGTGCAGAACTGGAATCCCAAGAAATCACGTTAGTTATTAATTGTTTGCCAGAACCATGCTAGCTTTGAGTAGCTGAAGTTGGTTTTCCCCTCCTCTGACCCAGAAAGATTGGGTGTGTATGAAAAAATAACCAGCACTACCTTTTGTGTCTCTGCAGGAAGGACGTGAGCCAGATTATTCTGAATACAAAGAGTTCAAACTGACTGTGGAAAACATAGGTTATCAAATGCTAATGAAGATGGGCTGGAAGGAAGGCGAGGGACTTGGCTCGGATGGACAGGGGATTAAAAACCCAGTCAGCAAGTAAGCAAGAGGAGTTCTACTATTGATTTAGTCCTTTCTTCTTGGGCTGATAATTGATGCTCCTTCCCTGGCCCACTGGAAGCAGCTGCAGGGAATGTGACTGTGATTCATCACTTCAACAGAGTATGGAGTCCTTGCAGCAAAGGAGAAAAATCATTTCTGATTTCTCTGGGGTCGTGTTCCCCTCCACCCCCACCCCAAAAGCCTGGGGTTTGTTACCTTACCTCAGGCAGGAGGTATGATCTGAGCCAAGAGGCTGGGTTTTTAATCCCAATTTGTTGGTAACATCTGCTGAACTTCAAACCCAAATATTGGGGATAGGAAATGCTTTGAATTGTTTGGGGTTTTTTTTAGTGTTAGATCCTTTTAGAAATAGCAGTTGTTTGTTTACTGCACAGTAGAAAGTATCTCTACAAAGGGCTTCTGCTGCTCTTTGCAAGAAAATCTCTCTGGCAATGTGCTTATTGGTTTGAGGAAGTCCTGTGATGAAAGGTCGCTGTGATTGGGACAGCGAGGCTGGGGAACAGCAGCAGGGGCAGTGCTGCCCACCACAGGGCTGGACAGGGGTGGTGATTTGCTCGAGCTCTGCCATCTCTGGAGTTCCTGGAGTGGATAAGGAGGTGCTGCTGCACATGGGAAGGAATCGTGTCCACTTTGGGACTGTTCTGGAGTGAAGGAGTGGGAGGCAGCAGTGTTGTTTCACAGCTCGGTGGACCTCAGGTGGAGACATCCCAAGCAGGGACAGCATTGCTGGTCCAGCCATGAAAGATTAAGCAAATACACATTGTTGCTGTCAGATGGAAGCAGCAGTGACAAGTGTCATTGATTCTGAAGGGCAACCTAGGAAGGTGGCAGATGCCATAAGCTGCTCGGTGGTGGCTCTGTCCTGGCACAGAGCTCTCCGTGGGAGGATGCCCCGTGTGCTCTGCCTGTTCTCTGAGCAGGTATTTCTGGTGAAGAGGATCTGGGTGAGGCTCAGAGGCTTTGTTCCCTCTCCCTAACCAGGGGAACGACCGCTGTGGATGGAGCTGGCTTTGGCATCGACCGCCCCGCCGAGCTGACCAAGGAGGACGATGAGTACGAGGCGTTCCGCAAGCGGATGATGCTCGCCTACCGCTTCCGACCGAACCCCTTGGTAAGGTCCTGAGAGCAGGGACAACCCCTGTGTCCCGTGTGTGCCTCGTGGGGTGGGAGTGTTCCCTCTGCTCAGCCAGGACAGCAGACACTGGGAAAGTTCCTCTTGGATTCTCTTCTGCTAGATCAAATTATCACCACCAAACCACCCATGGCTGCACAGCTTTCCTTGCAGTGATTTTTTTTTTTTAATACAAACCCCTTGGTTTTAATGTCTCTGGTACATCCAAGCTGTAAGCTGTGCACGCAGAGGAAGCAGGTGTGTTGCCCACGAATCCATGGTTGATTTTGAATAATTCTCCTCCTGGGTGCTAAAGCCTTGTGAGTTTGCCTTTGCCTCTCAGCTTGCCAGCACACCTAGGAAGCTGCACGTTTAATTTTTGATGAGAAACCTCAGGTTTCACTGTCAGGAACTTCACGTTTCAGTGGCTTTTTTTTCAGATAATTAAGCTCAGATGCTCATTGTTCTGTGAAGACAGCAATTTTGATTAATTTTCTCTTGTTATTCCCCGCAGAACAATCCACGACGACCTTACTACTGAGGCTGGGTTTTTTTGGGGACGATGTATTCTCAAAACAAGTGTAATTTTACTGTGAAATGTTACGAAACTCCATTATCGTTCTCTTATTTGCTGATGTTGTCAAACTTATTGAAGTCACCATCCCATGTCACCCAGAAGAAAGGCCTGCCAGCCCACTCGAGTGTCGTGACAACTCGGAGGGGAGGAGGGAGCAGGTGAGAGCAGAGATCTTCCGCGGTGCCCTGCTGGTGGTGGAGGGGTAGCACCAAAGATACCCATAGGAATAGTTCAGGGACTCCATTTGTGTTTAGCTCAGTGCCATGTCACCAGGGACATGTTTTTTTTTGCCTGATGGCAGACCCTCTGTTGTTCAGACACACAGCTCCAGGGTTGGTTTTTGGTTTAGTTTTTTTTTTTAATTACAAATACAAGGGACTGTCTCTGACCCAGCTTTTGGGGCTGTTGTTCCCTGGCTTCTGAGGCTGTTGTGAAGCTCCAAGTATAGTCTGACCTTCAACTGACATTGCAAAACCAGTGCCTAGTTGTTTTACCTCTGTCCTGGGGAAGGGGAGGCGTGGGTCAGAGCACAGCTCGAAGGGTTGAGGGCACAGGGTGAGTTCATTCAGCTCCAGAGGCAGCAGCCTCTTGGTTTCTTGAACACTAAGTTCACCCAGCAGGAGACTGCTGGGGACTGGGGGGATGAAGAACGAAGCCTTCACACACACACTTTGTCAAAGGCCATTTGGATTTTTGTTCTGAGAAACCCTGCTACAAATAGAAAATTTTCTTCATTCAGTCTGTAAATAAAATAAAATTCATTTGTTCCTTAGTTTTAATCACTGAATTTTTGGAAAGGGGGGGTTTTCTGCTCTGGATCTCTTTTCCTTCCACGCATCTTAGAGAAAACAAAGTGAGGTTGGTTGGTTTGGTTTCTTTTGCACTTGTTTTCACTTGGTCTGTGATTGTTACCTTTTCTTAACAACGTGGAGTGGAGGACTTGGCTTTCAATAAAACCCTTTGAAATGGTAAATGCAGCAGGGGTTCCTTCTGAGAAAGAGGAAAATGCCTGAGCACCTTGCACACACAGAGCTGGGCTTGCTGCTGCCCGGGGCTGTTACAGGAGTGTGGGGAGCTGAGACATCTTCAGAGCCACTTTATTCCACACCTACAAGGCACAACGTCCTCTTGGGGCTGGTGGGGACCTGGTCACAGCGTGGCCTTAAAGCAGGGTGAGTAAATTCCCAGTGCCCACTGTGCCAGGTGCTGGCTGCTGTTAAAACACAGGTGGCTGAGCACAGGGGGCTGAAATCACCCAGCCCCACTTCTGTGGCAAGAGTGGGGAGGCTGAAGGGTTCAAATGAGGCTGGGGGGTGGTTTCTCAGCCACAGAGCCCCTCTCTCATTACTGAGCAGTGGAGACTGAACCCCCTGCTTGCTCTGGGGTGTGCTGCTGACAGCACTGCCTAACGAGCCTGGCCTCAGCAGGGAGGAGTCTCAGGGAGGCGCAGAGCAACACGAACAAGCCTGGGGCAAAGTGCAAGGCCACCAGTTCTGCCCCCGGACTCTGAAGCAAGAGGGCAAAAGAGTGACACAGTGACACGCTTGTGAGGGCTTTGTCGGGCAGGGGAAAGGTTGAGTGGCTGCACTGGGGCTCTGCAAAGTGCAGGGGAAGTTCTGATGTGTGTGCCTGGAGCTGGTGTCTCCAGGGGCTGGTGGGGAGGGAAACACTCGTGGGTTTGAGCAGTGTGAGAGGAGGAGGCCAGGGGAACGCTGGGCTCCCAGCTGGGTGCAGAGACCTTGAAACGCCTGCGCTCAGTTGAATTCATTATTAAAGGCAGGGATGAAATGTTGGCTTTCATGTGCTTCGCTCCTGCCGTCCCGGCGCGGAGCTGGAGAGGTGTGTCCTCGGCTCCTTCAAGTGCTTGAGGTTTCCAGAATGAATTGGAAAAGAAAAAAAAAAAACCCACATTCCCTGAGCTTTCAACGCCTGGAGTGGTTTTGTCCTTCCCCCGCCGTTCCTCAAGGCGTGGCGACCGCCTCGTATGGACACACGTGTTCGGCTGCTGCCTGCTCCCCGGGACCCCCTGGCGTCCCCCCGGTGGCTCTGGCGCTTTAAGGGCGCTGCCTGTTCTCCGGCAGCGGGGCCAAAGTCCGGTGGTGGCGGTGGTGGCGGTGGCCGGGCTGGGGATGCAGCTCCCCGCCGTGCCCGGCGCGCTCACCCCCTCCCTGCTCGCCATCCCCGTGGCCTTCGGCATCAACGCCGCGACCGCCGTGGCAGAGTGAGTACGGGCTGGGATGCTGGGGTCCTGTCCTCCACCAGTCCTGGGTGCTGGTTCCAGTCTGGGACTGGGTGGGAGCATCTGGACCGACCCAGGACAAAGCTCTGTTAGAGGATGGTGGGAGCCATCCCACCAGGGGTGGGTCACTGGGTGCCATCTGGAACTGGGGAGGGGGGAGGTGTGTGGGAGAGGGGACTGGGTCCCTCCTGGGGCTGGGGGCAGCGGTGTGGTCCAGCCTGGGCTGGGGGCTCAGTCCCATCCTGGCCGAGCCTGCGGGAAGGCCACTGCGGGCTGGGAATTTGCTGACGTGGTTCATGTTCCCATTATAAATCCCGTTACTGGGGAGCAGAGGCACCAGTGGGGCTCACTGCACAACGTGGGGGGTAACGGGGTTCCCCCACAGCCCACCCCCCCCCAGGGATTTGGGTGCTCAGCACCTCCCTGATTTATGAGCATCCCCTCTGGGTGCCTGGCCCCAGTGCAGCCCCATGCCAGGGGGACAGGACCCCCAACACTGTCCCCTCCAGTTGTAGCCTCCTGGGGCACTGGGGACACCTCCAAACCTGTGACACACACCCCCCCAGCATCTCAGCCACTGGCGTGTCCCACTGTGGCCCATGCCACCCCTCCACGCTGGCATCGTCACCGTCACCATCACCCTGCCTGATAACAGCCCTGCTTTCACTTTTCCTGCCGTGCCACCCGGGTTTCAAATTAATCATTCTGCGGCAGTAATTAGTTGCGTGGCAATTAATTAGACACTGGTAATAATGCACTTAAGTGGTGACACTTCAATTATTTGATTGTTTTGAGGTTCTTTGCAAAGCGTAGCTGTGCTGGTTTGGATGCTCAGTGAGGACACGCTCGCCCTGGCCGCGGGGTCCTGCGTGTCCCTGTCCCCATGCCCATCCCTGTCCCCATGCCCATCCCTGTCCCCACCCCTGTCCCTGGAGGAGCAATCCCACCTGCAGCAGGCAGACACCAGCTGGGTGGTGTCACTAGACACGAGATCTGAGCTGGGTGGCCCTGGGGATGGGGTTGGGTGACCCTGGGGACAGGGGATGGGGTTATTTCAGACCCCCCCCTCAGGGGACAGGCAGCACCCTGTGGCACCATGGGACCCCGCCTGTGCCAGGGGTGCAGGGTCTGATCCTCCCCATCCCCCTGCTTGGGTGGAGACCTCTCAGAATCAGTGGGGGCAAAGGGTGTGTCACTGGGATGGGGACAACGGGGCTTCCCCCCCCCCTGGGCTGTGCTTGAACCCCTGTCCCTTCTCTGCAGTGGCTCCCTGGTGCTGATGCTGACGGGGGTGCTGGTGCTCGCCGGCCTCATCTCCATCATCCTCATAAGCGGAGGGAGCCACTTCCAGGACCCCCTTTTCTGCGGTGAGTCCCCCCCCGGGGCGTGGGGGCTGATCCAGTGCCGGGATGGGGAGCAGGTGGGATGTGGGGGAGCTGTGGGATGTGGGGGAGCAGGTGGGATGTGGGGGAGCTGTGGGATGTGGGGGAGCAGGTGGGATGTGGGGGAGCTGTGGGATGTGGAGGAGCTGTGGGATGTGGGGGAGCAGATGGGATGTGGGGGAGCTGTGGGATGTGGGGGAGCTGTGGGATGTGAGGGAGCAGGTGGGATGTGGAGGAGCTGTGGGATGTGGGGGAGCTGTGGGATGTGGGGGAGCAGGTGGGATGTGGGGGAGCTGTGGGATGTGGGGGAGCAGGTGGGATGTGGGGGAGCTGTGGGATGTGGAGGAGCTGTGGGATGTGGGGGAGCAGGTGGGATGTGAGGGAGCAGGTGGGATGTGGAGGAGCTGTGGGATGTGGGGGAGCTGTGGGATGTGAGGGAGCTGTGGGATGCGGGGGAGCAGGTGGGATGTGGGGGAGCTGTGGGATGTGGGGGAGCTGTGGGATGTGGGGGAGCAGGTGGGATGTGGGGGAGCTGTGGGATGTGGGGGAGCTGTGGGATGTGGGGGAGCAGGTGGGATGTGGGGGAGCTGTGGGATGTGGGGGAGCTGTGGGATGTGGGGGAGCTGTGGGGTGCGCTCAGAGCTGGGATGCTTCTCCCGCAGTCTTCGTGGTGTTCTCCTTCACCTCCGCCGTCGACCTGATCGTCTCGCTGGAGGAGGATGGTTTCATTTCTGGCTTCATGGAGGTCTACGTCAGAGAGGTACCACCCCTCCCCGCACCCAGCGCCAGCACAGGGTCCCCTGGGGGTGGGGTGGGGGTGGGAAGGTGCCTGCCCCCACCCTTGTGACCCCTCACGTCCCCACCGGGCAGGGTGAGCCCTTCCTGCGCACGGCACACGGCATCATGGTGTGTTACTGGGATGGCATCGTCCACTACGGGCTCTACCTCGCCATGACCGTGGCCATCGGGCAGAGGTGAGCGGGGCCAGCACTGGGGGGGTGCTTGGAGGGGCTCACGGGGGTGGGAGGGCCCCGAATTGTGTGGGGAGGGGAGCGCTGAGCCCGGCAGGGGTGTCTGATCCTGATGTCCCTGCAGGAAGAGCTACAGGAGCCTGGGTCTCTTCTGGCTGGGCTCTCTGACGATGAGCATCGTCGTCTTCCTGCTCGGGAGCCTGATAGGTACGGGGGGTGCAGGGGGGGCTGGGCTCTGCCAGCCCCTGGGGGACAGTGGGGACATCCAGCCCTTGCTGTCCCCTCCAACCCTCTTTGCCACCCCAACCAGTCGGGGTGCCAGGCGCTCTGCAGTGCCCACCCCGTGCTCTCCCTCCCCAGGGAAACACAGCTCCGACCTCAGCCCTGCCTTCCTCCTCAACCTGCCCTACATCCTCATCCTCCTCTGGGCCGGGGGGAGGCTCTTCCAGCAGCCCAGGGCTCTGCCGTGCCTCAGCCCCGAGAAGGTGAGCTGGGGCTGGGGACAGGGAAGGACCCCTCGGCCTCACCCCCCCCTCCCCCCAGGGATGGATCGTGGGGTGCAGAGCCCCAAATCCAGCGTTCCCCCCCCCCAGGTCGCAGAGGAGCAGCGCAAGCGCCTGTGCCAGCGGCCCCTGGACGTGGGGCTGCTCCTGCTGCTGCTCCCCACCGCCGCCTTCACCTTCTTCAGGGGGATGGTGAGGGCTGCGTCCCCGCACGGGGGTCCCGGGGGGGATTGTGGGGGGTCCCAGGGTGGGGGGCTCTGCCCTGACACCACCTCCTCTCCGCTCCCCGCGCCCCCAGGTGGTTTTGGACTGTCCCGCCGAGTCGTGCTTCGAGTACATCTACCAGCACGAGCCCTACCTGCGCGACCCCGTCGCCTACCCCAAGGTGCAGGTGAGTGGGGCTGAGGGGACGCTGGACACCCCCCCCGTGCCACCGGGGTGGGGTGACCCTCTCTGTGTCCCCCCCCCCCCCCAGATGCTGATATACCTGTTCTACATCCTCCCCTTCTTCTGCCTCTGCATCTACGGGCTGGTGCTGCCCGGCTGCTCCTGGCTGCCCGACTGGAGCTTGGTGGTCGCTGGCGCCGTGGCACAGGTGAGGGGGGGACACGCGGTGGCACCCCTGGGCTGGGGGAGGGGACACACAGAGCTGTGCCCGCGACTGCACGTGGAGCATCTCCTGCCAGCGCCGCCTGATAATTACCTCGGCCTCGGCGGACGCCAGCAGAGGCAGGGAGGGGTTGGACAGAAATAGGCTGGGTCTATAGATAGGACACAGCACCCTTTGGGGCCACGCTGTCACTGTCCCCCCGCTGTGTCCCCAGGCTCAGTTCTCCCACCTGGGCTCCTCGCTGCATTCCCGCACGCCCTTCCCCTACCAGACCCCCGAAGATGTCTGGTGGAGCTTCCTCCTCACCAACGTCCTCTACGCCCTGGGACCCCAACTCCTGGCGTACCGCTGCCTGCGCCACCCCGCCTTCTTCCTGCCTGCCACTCCTGCCAGCCCCGCCAAGAAACACCAGTGACACCAGTGACGTGTCCTGCCTGTCCCTGGGGGGGGGGGGGCTCCCCTCTCCCCGCCGGAGCAGCCTGCGGTGGGACAGGGATGGCAGAGATGTCCCCAGGGATGCTGTGGTGTGTCCCTTGGGGTGCACTGGGGGGACCCCGGGGTGCTCTGGGGGAGGGTCCTGCCCTTGTCTGGGCTCAGAGGGTCTCGCTGGGCTCCCCCCCCCCCCCCAGGGTGGGTCCCCAGGGGTTGTGGGGGCTCTGTCCCACCCTGGTGCCCCCACCCACGCCGGAGCGGGGACGGTGCCGGGAGAACCGTGTTTACAGAATAAAGAACTGGGGGTACAGCCTCGGAACCCGTGTCTGTGCTCCGGGGATGTCCCCCCCGTGCCAGCACCTGACCCCCCCCAGGCTTTGTCCCCTCCTGCTTTTGGGGTGCAGGGGGGGGTCTCCTGCTGCCTGCACTGCCCAGGGTGGGGCTGGGAGGGGGGAGTGATGGGGGTCCCCTGGATGTGCCAGGGATCCCATGGGGGGGCGGGGGGGGATGCACAGCTCGGGGCTGCCCTTCCCCTGGGGGGGATTCACCGGGCAAAACTCCTTTTGCCCCGTGTGTTCGCAGCCCGGGCCGGGGGTACCGGGGGTACCGGGGGTACCGGGGGTACCGGGGGGCCCGTGCCGGTGACCTTGGCGAGCCGGCGGCCCTGCGCAGCGCCGGGAGCCGGGGCAGGGCCGGGCCGATCTCCCGGTGCCGCCCCCTGCGCGGAGCCGCACCGGCAGCACCGGCGGCACCGGAGCGCTCCTGCGGCCGGGCCCCCCCCCCCCCGCGGGCCGGTACCGGCGGCACCGGAGACACGGTGAGTGCGGGACGGGGGGGGGGGGCTGCGGTGGGGGGCTCCGCTCACTGCGGGGAACCGGGACGGAACCCCCGGTACCGACACCCCGGGCGGGGGCCGGGCCGGTTCCCCCCGCGCTGCGCTGCCCGCTCCCGGGCACCGGCGTCCCGCAGCCCCGGGGCTGCCGCCGCAGTGTCCCGCACTGCAACGCCGCACCGGCACCGGGACGGGAGCGGGGCTGCCCCTCTCTGCCTCCCCCCGACCGGGCACCGGCACCGGTCTGCCCCGCTCCCCCCATCCCTTACCGGGCACCGGGACCTCCGGGGGGGGGGATGCCCTGTTCCCCCGACCGGGCACCGGGACCCCCGGGGGGGGGGCTGTCCCGCTCCTCCTACCCCCGACCGGGCACCGGGACCGGTCTGCCCCGCTCCCCCCACCCCTTACCGGGCACCGAGACCCCCGGGGGGGGGGCTGCCCGGCTTCCCCTGACCCCGACCGGGCACCGGGACCCCCGGGGGGGGGGCTGCCCGGCTTCCCCTGACCCCGACCAGGCACCGGGACCCCCGGGGGGGGGATGCCCTGTTCCCCCTGCCCCACAGCCAAGCCCTGGCTCCCCATCCCCACGGGGGGGGGGTCATTCCCACGGTGGGGGGAGCACATGCAGGGATCTGGGATGTCTCAGAGGACACGGGGCTCAGGGGGGCTGCAGTCCCCCGGGGGGGGACAGGGGGGCTCCGGCACTCGCTTTCCCCTGGCTGTCCCTGGGGATGGGGGGCTGCGGCGTGGGGCAGGCAGCCGGGGGGCTCTGGGGGGGCTCTGTGAGCCGCAGCCCACCCCCACGCCATCAGTTCAGTTTCCAGATGTGCCATAAATAACTCAGGAGCTGCGGCTGCCATGAAATATTCATCCTGGCTGGAACTGAGCGGGGGAACCGGAGTTCAGCACGGGCCGGGGGGCACGGGGGTCCCTCTGGGCCTGGGATGCTCAGTGGGGGGGGGGCAATGAGTGACCCAGCACTGCCAGTCACCCCCTCTCTGCTTTGGGTAGGGGGGGGGTCCCCAAAAGGGGTGTCGGTGGGTGATGACATCTTCTTCCCCCGGCTGGCACAGCCTCAGTGGGTTGGGGACCGGGGTCACTGCTGGGGGGCTGCTGAAGCCGGGGGGCAGAGCCTGGGTTTGCTCACAGCCCTCCCCTCCACCTCTCTCCTCCCTGGGGGGCTGCTGGTGGGTGCTAAGGGGCTCTGCTCTCCTCCCCAGATGCGTCCCCGAGGCCCCTGGGCCAGTGGCCCTGTGGCTCTGCTGCTCCTTGCCACCGTCCTCACCACCAACGCGCTGCTCAGCGCCCGGGGACGGAAGAAGGTGGTCCACGTCATGGGTGAGTGGGGGTCTGCAGCAGGGAGCTGGGCTGAGCCCCCCGGGGTGGGACAGGGGGGGAAGCTGTGGGGTTTAACACCCATGGAAGCACACTCAGGGTCTCTGGGGCATCTGCTGTGTCCCCCCTACCCTGGCCAGGAGCTGCCCAACCCTCTTTGGCCTTTGCAAACCCCCCAAAAGAGGGAGGTTCCCCCTAAAGGTGGTCCCACGCCCCCAGCCTGCCCTGTCCCCGCCGTGGGTCTTGTCCCTGTGCCTGGGCTGGAGGCAGGAGCAGCCCTGGGGACAGGGACCCCCCTGAGCTCAGTGTCCCTTGCAGAGGGTGACAGCGGCGCCGTGGTTGTGCAAACGGCCCCGGGGAAGGTGGTGACCCACCGTGGTGGCACCATCATCCTGCCCTGCCGGTACCACTACGACGTGTCGGCCCACGACCCGGCTGAGATCCGCCTCAAGTGGACCAAGGTGACAGAGCCCATGGCCTTCGTGGACGTCTTCGTGGCGCTGGGGAAGGCGCGGCGGGCGTTCGGTGCCTACCGCGGCCGCACGGCTCTGCAGGAGGACGGCGCCGGGGACGCCTCGCTCATCATCCGCAACGTCACCCTCCAGGACTACGGCCGCTACGAGTGCGAGGTCACCAACGAGCTCGAGGATGACACCGGCATGGTCAAGCTGGACCTGGAGGGTAGCGACGGGCAGGGGGTGTCCCCGGGTGTCCCCGGGTGGGGTGGCCAGGACGCGGGGTGCGATGCTGGGCTCGGTCCTGCTTTACGGGCGGTCGTTTGTCCCGGCGTGTGCCGTGGTTTATTGCCTCTGTTATTGGCTTTTATTGTTGCTCCAGGTTTACAGGCTGGCAGCTCGTAAACACCGGAGACAGATAGCAGCACGGGCTCGTAAAGCACCGGGGGGGGGGACAGGGATGTGGCGGCAGCGTGTGGCTCCGAGCCCGCCGCTGCAGCCGGGGACACCGGGAAAGGGGGAGAAGCCTTTTTGGGGGGCTGGGGAGGCACAGCCACACTGCTGCGGTGACACCGGGGCTCAGCTGGGAGCCCCACACGGGCACCACCGATGTCCCCAAGTCCCTGAGCCTGGGGATGCCGTGGGGGTCCCTGTGATGACAGAGGGGGGGCATTGGGGTCACTGAGCACAGCCTGGAGCACTCCCCCCCCCCCGAGCAGATGATGCAGTGGGTGTCCCCACCAGCTCCCGGTCCCCCGCGCCACCGCCCCCATTTGTTGGGTACGGCTGCAAAATAAGCTGGGGGGGACCCTGCACCCCTCAGCTCTCCTCTCCCCCCCCCCCCAGGCGTGATCTTCCCCTACCACCCCCGCCTGGGGCGCTACACGCTGAACTTCCACGAGGCGCAGCAGGCGTGCCTGGAGCAGGACGGCATCCTGGCCTCGCACGACCAGTTGCACCAGGCGTGGCTGGAGGGCATGGACTGGTGCAACGCGGGCTGGCTGGAGGACGGCTCGGTGCAGTACCCCATCTCCCACCCGCGGGAGGAGTGCGGCCGCAAGGACACGCCGGTGGGGGTGCGCAACTACGGGTACCGGCACAAGGAGAGCGAGCACTACGACGCCTTCTGCTTCACCTCCAACCTCAACGGTAACGGCAGCGATGGGGAAACTGCGGCACGGGGCGCCTAGCTGCCCCACAGGGTCAGGGAGGGGGGTCCCCACCATGGTCCAGGGAGATGCTCAGACCTGGGTGAGCGCAGGATGTGGCTGTGTCCCCCCCCATCTAAGGGGGTTCGGTGCTGGGGACCCCCAGCAGGGACCAGGATCCGACCCCATCACCACCTTCCCCAGGCAGGAGCGGGGGACGGAGGTAATTGCAGCAGTGAATGGGCCGGGTGATGGATGAGGCCGGGGCCACGCAAGACAGATGGGAGCCGGGAGGGCTCCCGGGGTGTGTAAATTCCTCCCGGCTGGCAGGGCGGCGCGGGGGGGCTCCGCCGATGTTTATTTAATGGTGGCAGGCAGGATAAATAGTGGGTGGAATCGCTGCGAGGAGCCATCACCCACAGCCCCCATAAATCTGTGCTGCTACAGTGGCTCTTCAGAGCCCACCCAGCCCACTGCATCCTCCAACCCCCCCCAAAATACTGGGGGGGGGGGATCTGTGGGGTTTGCACCGCTCAGCTCCATCCCACCCCCCAGGTCCTGGCGCCGCGCTGGATGCAGGATGCTGCGCACAGCTCCCTGTCCCCAACAGCCCCTGCGTTGTGTGTGTGTGTGTCCCCCCCACCAGGTAAAGTCTACTTCTTGAAGACGTACCGCAAGCTGAGCTACCCCGAGGCGGTCCAGGCGTGCAAGAACAACGGGGCAGCCGTGGCCAAGGTGGGGCAGCTCTACGCCGCCTGGAAGATCCAGCTGCTGGACCGCTGCGAGGCCGGCTGGCTGGAGGACGGCAGCATCCGCTACCCCATCGTGAACCCCCGCGCGCGCTGCGGGGGGCGGGAGCCCGGCGTGCGCAACCTCGGCTTCCCCGACAAGAAGTATAAACTTTTTGGGGTTTATTGCTTCAAAAAAGCTGGTGAGGCTGCCCCGGAGAAAGCGTTGGGTGGGGGGCACCCCAATCGCGTGTGAGGCTTTCCTCTGCCCTGGGAGCACCCCCAGACTTGGCTGGGGATCCCCCCCCACCATGTGCTGGGCTCCCTGGCGTCGCTGCCTGCTGGGACGGGGCAGCGGGGGAGCTGCGGGCAGCCCCCCCCGTGGGGCTGGGAGAGGTGCCCGGGGGTGGCGGCGCGGTGGCTGCGCCGCGGGCTGTGCACAAACCCCGCTGCTGCTGGGGGAAACTGGGGCAGCGAAGGGGAATGGCTCCAGCAGCCCAGCCAGGGGCCTGCGCTCGGACCCGGGGCTGGCTCCGCAGCTCATCGCAGTTCTCACTTATCGACCAGCGCATTGCATGTGCTAAAGGCTCCCGGTGTCCTCGTGTCCCCCCCACGCTGTCCCCGGGGCTGTGCAGCGCTGAACCCCCCGGGAGATGCCATGGGCATCATGGGCCGGGCAGGTCGCTGCGAGGGGGGGCTGACCTGCCACAGGCTCCCCCCAATCCCAGCTTGGTGCTGGGCAAGGACTGGGGGCACTGGGCTTGGCTTCATGCAGCACAGGCAGCCAGAGGGGCACCCGCAGCCCCCCCAGCACCCGCACGCCGTGAGCCCGGGGCAGCTCCTTAGTGCTTGGCTTCGTGCAGACGCCGGGAGTGGGGAGGTGCCAGGTGGGCACCGTCCCCTGTGCCCACCCGGCTCGAGGCTTTTTGCAGCCCTGGCGCTCGCCAGCTGGACGTAGATGAAATAAAAGCTTCGGCCGCTTTTGAGAGCTGAGCCGGGCTCTCGTGTCTCCTTCGCTGGTGCCACCCTCAGGGGGCATCTCGGATGCAAAGGGACCCTGCGCTGCCCTGTGCCACGGGGCTCTTATATCCCCTCTGAAGTCAAAGTCCCGGTGTCCCTGGTACCTCTGTGCCCTCCCCGCAGCCAGAGCTGGGCACGTTCACAGAGCATTCCCGATGGAGCATCCCTACCCCATCCCTACAACATCCCTGCCCCATCCTTACAACATCCCTACCCCATCCTTACAGCATCCCGGCCCCATCCTTACAGCATCCCTACCCCATCCCTACAACATCCCTACAACATCCCTACCCCATCCTTACAGTATCCCTGCCCCATCCCTACAACATCCCTACCCCATCCTTACAGCATCCCTACCCCATCCTTACAACATCCCTGCCCCATCCCTCTCGGATTTATCGGGACCAGATCCAAGGGAGCAGCAGCAGCGGAGCCACCTCGGATGGCAGGACACGGGGTGGGGACCCTGGGGTCCCCCATACTGGAGGGGCCTCAGGGTCTCCTCCGGCACAGCTGAGCTCCATCCATCACCTTTACTGACCTCCAGTGCCCACGGAAATAAATAGAGCTGGGAGCTGATCCCCCCCAGCACCGTGTCACCCGGGAGGGGAACATGGGGACCGTGGGCCACCAGAGCCCCAGGTGGTGGCTGTCACAGGCTGATGGATGGCAGCCAGGGTGGGGGCTGCAGCCCCTGCACCCATGGCAGCACCGTGGGTGAGTCCTGAGCGCTCGGCTCCTGCTGGTACAGCGACCCTGGGGGAAGGATTGGCTTGGCTTCAAAGTTAAAAAATTTAAAATTTAGTGGCAGTGAAAGGAGGGAGATGGGACAGTCCCCGGGGTCCCCACACCCCAGGAAAGCTCAGGGTCGGAGTCACTCAACTGTTAAAAAAATTTATTAAAATGTCCAGCAGTACAGAAAGGCAGAGTCAGAAATGGCACTGGGGGGGGGGGGGGGGGACAGGGACAGGGAGGGGAGGGGGCTCAGGACACGGCAGTCACGTCGCAGACAGCAGAGATCAGAAAGCGCCGTACGCACACACACACACACACACGCCAACTCCAACGGGGACCCGACGACGAACGGAAAGGGAAAAATTAAAACCAACCCCCAAACCCGGTGGCATTGTGCCCCCCCCTCCCCCGTGGGCAGGACCAGGGGGGGATGATGGGGGGGGGGGCTGCTAAAAAACTGGAGCCGCCCTGGGCCAGTGATGGCCAAGGTGGGAAATGGGGGGGGCTGGGCTGGCGGATGAACCCCCCCCCCTTTGGGAACAGCCCCCGCGCAGGGATGGGGGGGGGGTCCCCGTGTGGGGCTGGGGGCTCGACCCCGGGTCGGGGGGGCTGAGCGTGGGGCATGCAGGGAGGGCTGGGGACGCACACACAGCCGCCCCCTCCGGGTCCTATTCCCTAGGGGACCGGGCATCCTAGGAGCTAAAGCTGGGAGGGGGCTATAAAAGAGGGGGGGGGGTGGGAGACATCACCACATCCCCTTGGGGGACCCAGGGGGTGTGGGGGGGTGGGGGGGACCCTTGTGCTTCCTCATCCCCCGGCTCTAGAAGTAGTGGCCCTCCTCCATCCAGTCCAGGTGGAGGTGCTGGCGGTGTTTTCGCCGCTCCTTGCGGGGTTTGTGGTGGTGGTGCTGGTGGTGCTGGTGGCTGTGACGGTGGCGGTGGTGACGCCGCGCTCGGTGCGACCGCCTGGCTAACGGGGGGCAAGAGAGGGGGCGCGGAGGGGTCAGGGAGCACGGCCCCCAGCAGGGTGCTTTGACACCCCCTAAGAACCCCCCCTCCTTGTCCCCACTAACGTTTTGTGCAGAGGATTTTGGGCCGGTCCCACTTGCCGGTGCTGTGACACCTGATGGTGGGGACGTGGCGCTGGGTGAAGCCCTCCTCGCACTGGTAGCGCACGCTGGCGTGGATGCTGTACTTCTCCTTCCTCTTCCCCACCACGAAAGCGTTCACCACCTCCGGGGGGGGCCCACACAGCACTTGGGGGGGACACACACACACACACAGACCCACGTCACCCCCACCAGCACTGGGAGGTGACAAAGGGACACCCTGGGTGGCACTGGATGGCTTTTGGAGCCATCAGGTTGGCAGGGAGGTGTTCCCCAGGATATGCTGCGTTAATTAATGGCCGCATCGTTAGCACGGGAGGGGGGTGACACCCGAGGAGCAGCTGGAGGGGAATATAACTCTCAGGGAATGAGGACTTAATAGTTTTAATGGTGGGAAATTAAATTAAAGTGGAGAGGGAAGAAGTGACTGGGGGGGAGGGAAAAAAAAAATAAAAAAGAGGAAAAAGTGGAGATTAAGGGGAATTGTTCGAGTTTTCCTGGATGAGGGACGGGGAGAGGGTCCCTGAGGGTGAGGAGGTGCCTGGGGGGTGCTGGATGGGGATAGAGATGCTGGGGCCTGTGGGACACGGACGGGGACATGGGACAGGGATGATGGGGCTGCAGGATGGGGACAGGGACACATGGGGGCTGCGGGATGGAGCTGGGGACACCGGGGGCTTTGGGATGGGGATGGAGATGCTGGGGCCTGTGGGATGGGGACACTGGGGGCTGTGGGATGGGGACATGTGGGGGCTGCAGGATAGGGCTGGGGACACTGGGGAATGGGGACACTGGGGGTTGCAGAGGCTGCAGAACAGGGCTGGGGACACTGGGGGCTGTGGGATGGGGACACTGGGGGCTGTGGGACAGCGGTGGGGAGGCCAGGACTGTGGGATGGAGACATAGGGGGCTGCAGGACAGGGATGGGGACACTGGGGGCTGTGGGATGGGGATGTTGAGGGCTGTGGGATGGGGATGGGGACGTGGGGGGCTGCGGGACAGGGATGGGGACACTGGGGGCTGTGGGATGGGGATGGGGACATGGGGGGCTGTGGGATGGGGACACTGGGGGCTGCGGGATGGGGACGTTGAGGGCTGTGGGATGGGGATGGGGACACAGGGGGCTGCAGGACAGGGATGGGGACACTGGGGGCTGCGGGATGGGGATGGGGACACGGGGGGCTGTGGGATGGGGATGGGGACACGGGGGGCTGCGGGATGGGGATGTTGAGGGCTGTGGGATGGGGATGGGGACACAGGGGGCTGCAGGACAGGGATGGGGACACGGGGGGCTGCGGGATGGGGACGTTGAGGGCTGTGGGATGGGGATGGGCACACGGGGGGCTGTGGGATGGGGACACTGGGGGCTGTGGGATGGGGATGGGCACACGGGGGGCTGCGGGACACGGATGGGGACACTGGGGGCTGTGGGATGGGGACGTTGAGGGCTGTGGGATGGGGATGGGCACACGGGAGGCTGCGGGACACGGATGCCGGGGCCACACGGGGGCTGCTGGGGGTTGCAGGGCAGGGACCCGGGGACAGGGACGCGAGGGCAGGCGGTACCTGTGCCTTTCTTGCAGATGTAGGGCAGGTTGTAGTTGCAGGGCACATCGTTCCACTTGCCGATCTCGTGGGACACCAGCACCACGCAGTCCTCTCCGCCCGCAAAGAAGTTGTCGGGTTGGTTCTCCCGCCAGTTCTCGTATTGCTGGTGGGGCAGGAGAGGGTGACACCCCCTTGTACCCCCCCCACCCTGCACCCCAATCCCCCCCCCCCAGACCCCCCCAGGGTCTCACCAAGCCGGTGTTGTCGGTCCATTGGAAATCCTGCTCCACGATCCGGTCATTGAGCCCGATCCAGGTGTTCTCGTGCCCGAAGCCTGCGGAGAGAGGCACCCACGGCTGGCACGGCGAAGGCGAAGGGCACCCATGGGTGCTGACACCCAGAGATGGCAGGAGGGGGTGCTCTCCCCCCCCCAGCCCACACCATTGATGAAGCTGTGCTCCTCCTGCGAGTGGATGCTGGTGAGGTGGCCGGCGCGGCGGCGACAGTCGCGCTCCGCGTCCTCCCAGGAGCGCCGGCGGGAGAAGTAGCGGTAGCAGTGACCTTGGAACTTGTGCCAGTTGTGGTCACAGCCCTCCGTGTCTGCGGGGACAGTGGGGATGGCACCTCAGCACCTCCCCGGGGAGGGATGTGGGGAAGCAGCTCCCCATGGCGGGGTGGGACAGGATTCCTGCTCCCCATCCCAGCTCCCCACGCTCGTCCCCAAAGGGACAAGGGCTGGGCGGTGTCCCCACGGTGACAAACCCGGGGGGGGGACAGCGGGGGGTGCACTCCCCACCTTTCTCGCAGCGGCTGCCGCCGTAGCTGGGCAGGCAGAGGCAGACGAAGGAGTTGACCTCATCGATGCAGGTGCCACCGTTCTGGCAGGGGCTGGACAGGCAGTCATCGATGTCTGCGGGGACACATCGGGAGCTGCGGGGGTGCAGTGACCCCACCACCACCACCACCCCCACCCAGCCCACAGCCCCTCCACGGCACCGTGGCGGATGCTCGGGCGCTCACCGATCTCGCAGTTCTCCCCGGTGAAGCCCGGGGCGCAGCGGCAGCCGCAGACGGTGCCGTTGGCACGGCACGTCCCGCCGTGCAGGCAGGGGTTGGTGTGGCACGGGTCGGTCAGAGCTGCGGGGTGGGAGCGGGCACCCTGAGCCGGGGTTGGGACAGGGGGACACCACAGTACCCACTGCTTCCCCCTGGATGGCCCCGGTGGTGCCACACGTTGGCCACGGTGACTTTTCCACCTGGCCACGGCTCTATAATTTAAATATTTAAGTTGCCCGTTTGCCAGCCGTGCCCGGGCTGCGTGTGCCACGTGTCCCCCACCTCTCCAGCCACAATTATTAACAGCCACTGCAAATATGAAATATTTAAGAGGATGCTTTCCCACCTCACATTAACTCAGCTCCCCTCGAAAACCCCAGAGCTGCTCCCAGCCCAGAACCTCCCCAGTGAGTAAACTGGTTTGGGTTAACACCCCCAAACCAACCCCATGGGCTGGCATCGCGCTGTGGGGGGGATCAACCTCGAGCTCCTCCCACCACCCATCCCGTTTCTCCCCATCCCATCCTCCGGGGGTGCCTCCAGCACCCCAGCCCCGCAGCGCCGTGCTCACCGTGCCCGCTGGCATTGGGGGCGCCCGCCCAGGCCAGCAGCTCCCGCTCCTCCGGCCCCTCGCCGCTCCCGCTGTCCGCTTCCAGCAGTGGGGACCCCCTCAGGCCCCCCAGCTCTGCCACAGTGGAGGGCTCAAAGAGCGAGCTGGGGGACCCGGGCACCTCCAGCATCCCTGGGTGGGGGGTGGGGGGTGACAGCCAGGGGCTGTGGGTGGCCGAGCTGGGGAGCACGGGGGGCTCTTCCCTCTTCGCCTCCCCGGAGGCATCCTCCTCGCTGGGGGCTGTCGGTGCATCCTCGTGGCCAGGGGGGCTGGAGCTGGCGGGGGGCTGCCGAGGGGCCAGGGGGGGCAGGAGGAGATGCTCCGTGCCCCCCAGCTCTGGTGCAGTGTGGCTGGTGGGCTGTGGGGGCACGGAGGGGAAGCCCGTGGACCCCTCCTCGGCCGCCAGCTCCAGCGCACCCGCCTCCACCAGCTGCTCGGTGCTGGCCCGCGGGGTCACCTCGCTGGCCGTGGGGACTTGGGGAGCTGTGGGGGTCATTTCAGTGGGGCTGGGGGTGGCGGGGTGCCCCATGGAGGGGCTGGCTGGGTGGAAGAAGGTCACTGCTTTCCTCTGCCTCTCCAGTGAGCCATCACCCGGGACCCCACTGCTGTCACCGCTGTCACCACGGGGCTGTGGGGTCATCTCAGAGCCCTCAGCCACCAGTGGGGCTGGGGGCAGTGGGGGCCGCAGCAGGACAGAGCCACCGTCCTCCTGGGGGAGGGTGTCCCCAGAGAAGTCCTCGGTGGCATCAGCGGGTGGTCGGGGAGAGTCCCCCCGGGGGCTGGGGACGTGGGGCTGAGCCCCCACTGTGGTGATGTCCTGGTGGCTGAGAGCATCGTGGGGATCCCTGGAGGCAGGGGGGGATGGGGACGGCAGAGGGGGTGTCCATGCGGGTCCCCCAGGATTGCGGGGGGCCGTGCGGGGGCTCCACCGCGGTGAATCCCTCCGGGCAGGTGCCTGTGGTGAGGGTGACACCGGGGCGGTGGCCGGTGCCATCAGTTCTGCAAGAGACAGCAGAGCCATGGGGTCCCCGAGCTGGCACAGCCCCCCCAGGACCCCCCATTCAGGTGTCACTTACCGGGACCAGTGTCCTCCTCCACCGCGTTGGAGGGTGAGTAGGTGCCAGCACTGGGGATGCTCCACGTCTCCACCGCGTTGGCTGCAGCCCCCTTCACCTCCAGGGCCAGGACAGGGGCTTTGGTGGCCGTCCCCATCGGGTCCCCAGCCATGGTGGGGTCCTCAGCCACCGTGGGGTCCCCGGCCACCACCGCAGGGTCCCGGCTCTGCTGCTGCAGCTGGAAGTAGCGCCCGTTGAGCCCAGCGTGGCCGCTGCGCCGCGGGGCGCGGGAGCTGGCCGGTGGGGTGCTGGGGGTCTCTGCTGCCGTGTCGGGGACTGGTCCCAGCCCAGGCGGTGCCAGCGGTGAGCTGGTGACGTGCTCCCGGGCTGGGCTTGGGGACCGCGGCAGGAGGGCGGCCGCGGGCTCCTCGGGGCCAGGGGCTTCTCGCGTCGGTGGTGCTGGGCTGGTGCTGGCCGGATCCTGCCACGCGCTCACCGGTGCCTGGTCCACCACATTGAGAGCTTCGTCCTCGCGGGGCCACGCTGGCGAGGAGGCCACGGCAGGAGGCAGGGATGTGCCATCACCCAGCCCCAGGCCAGGAGACACCAGTGCCCGCGATGGAGCAGCCCCGGGGAGGTCACCGCGCGGTGCCACCGGGCTGCTGCTCTCCGGCCGCAACTGCTCGTCCTCATCCTCATGTGGCAGGAGGCTGGAGCGGTCGTTTGGGGCTTCCCGGGTGTCCCCCGATGTGCCCAGGTCCTCGCCGTGCTCCACCAGGATGCTGTTGCTGCCCGGTGGGTCGGGCACAGGTGGCACCGGCTCCTCCAGCTCCCTCTGCCCGGCGGCCGCGTGCGCTGAGGTGAGACCACGGGCATCAGGCGGTGGCACCGGGGGGCAGGACGGGCACCCAGGGCACGAGTGGGGACCTGATCCCCCCCCCAGGGCTGGGTACCAGGCACCGCATCCCCCAGCCTTGCACCACACCAGCGTGATGCACGGAGCTGGGCTCCCTCCCCACACAGCTCTCCTCATTTATCTCATTAATTCCCTAATTAAATATTTATCCACAGCAATTTTCCCCACCATGCCCACTGATTCCCAAGGGAAGAAGAGCCAGGGTTGGTGGGAGGTCCAGGGGGGGGAAGGCAGTGCTGGCATGGCACCCCATCTCCCTTACCTTTATAGCAGTAGGCATCGAATCTGGAGGTGGCGGGGGGGAAACCAGTGCGGTTGGGGAACTGGTAGAGGGTCCTGACGCCCGAGGCTTCGCCGCCGCATTTCCTGCGCGGGAGCCGGATGGGGTAGCGGACGCTGCCGTCGGCCAGCCAGCCCGGGTCACACCGGTCCAGGCCCTCGCGCCACGCCAGGTAGAGCTGCCCCGTGGTGGCTAACGAAGCCCCCCGGCCCCGGCAGTGTCTCCAGGCCCCCTGCCAGGTGAAGCGTCCCGGCACCGTGGCGTAAAACACCGTCCCTGCAAGAGAGCAGAGCCCGCCGGGGGTGTGGGGAAGGGAAGCCACGACAGCCATAGAACCACAGAGTGGTTTGGGTGTGAAGGGACCTCAAAGCTCATCTGGTTCCAACCCCCCTGCCATGGCAGGGACACCTCCCACCAGCCCAGGTTGCTCCAAGCCCCATCCAACCTGGCCTGGAACACTGCCAGGGATGGAGCATCCACAACTGCCTTGGGCACCCTGAGCCAGCACCTCCCCACCCTCAGGGGAAAGAACTTCTTCCCCACCCTCTCTCAGCTTCCACCCATCACCCCTCGTCCTGTCACTCCATGCCCAAAAGTCCCCCCCTCAGTCCTGATGGCTCAGAGCCACGCGGGGTTTTTGGGAAGTCTCCATGACTCCAGCACGACAGCCACGCCACGTCGCTCGCCACCAGCAGTGACGGTGACACCGAGCACTGGCACAGCACCGGTACCCATCCCTATGCAATAGACGCACGGAGATGCCCACGCTCCCGGGCACAGCCATCTCCCTGGAGCAATGTCCCCAGGCACCCACCCACCCATCCCGGTGCCCACCCAGCCGCCACGGCACCGCTTGCCTCGCAGCTCCCGCGCGTAGCAGTAGACGTCGTACTCCTCGCCGGGCTCCCTCCGGCCGTAGCTGCGGATGCCGGGGAGGCTGTTGCGGTCCCCGTAACAGCCGGGCCGGGACAGTGTGATGGGGTACCTGCCGCAGAGGGGCACAGCGGGCGCTCAGCTCGGCTCAGGTGAGGCGTGCCCGGCTGGCAGCCCGTGCCACGCGCTTACCGCACGGTCTGGTCGGCCAGCCAGCCCGCGTCACAGTTGTCGTAGCCGTCCTCGAAGGCGGCCTGGAGGTGCTGGGGCACGGCGATGACGGCCGAGTTGTCCAGGCAGGCACGGCGGGCAGCGGCGAAGGTCAGCGCGTAGCGCTCGCCCGCCGGGCGGTAGTGGAAGACAACACCTGGAGGGGCAGCGGATGGCAGAGCTGGCACGGGGCGCACGACCCACCCACGCCACCCCGCAGCTCCCCCAGCAGTGCCACCCCGCGGTGCCCGGCTCACCCGTCACCTCCAGGGGCAGCAGGTCCTGCTCGTCGTCGATGCCAGCCACCACCTCGCAGCGGTACAGCCCCGCGTCGCTGGCACGGGCGGCGCGCAGCACCAGCGTGGCGTTGGAGCGGTCACGGGGGTACCCGGGCAGGGACACCCGGCCCTCGTAGGCTTTCACCACCTTCACCGCGTTGTCCTTGGCCACCAGGATGGGGACGTCCTCCCTCTGGCCGGTGGCCGAGCGCACCTTGCTCCATTTGACGCGGGGCGGGTCGGGGGGCTCGTTGGGCCCCAGCGAGGCGGGGGGCTGGAGCAGGAAGAGGCAGGGGAGGGCCACGGGCTCCCCCAGCCCCACGCGCACAGCCTGGTGCTGCACCCTGTTGATGTGGATCACCTTCCCATCGTCCTGGGAGCCTGCGGGGAGAGGCGCCCGGGTACCACGGGGACAGCTGGGGGCATCGCAGGGTGGTGGGGGCACCCCAGAGCCCCCCGAGGAAGGGCATGATGTGCAGCCTCCCCGTCTAGGGGCTGGGGACCAACTTTGCCAGTTAAATGTGCCCCTGCAGGGCTGAACCCGCAGTTTGGCCGCATCCCGTTCCCCCTCAGGATGCTGCCAGGCTGCAGCCACTGCCCTGCGCCCACGGGTCCCACACTGCTCCTGTGGCACCAGTGGGAAAGCCATCCCCACACTGGGATGAAGCGTGGCAGCCATCACAACCTCCTCCTCCTCTTCCTCCTCTTCCTGCACTAATCCTGCCCCAGGCTCCACCACCACAAATCCCCCAAGTCTCAGAAACCCCCAGCTGGGGACAAGGGACAGCCACTAATCCCCCCCAGCTCCCCACCCTCCATCACACCCCAAGCCCTTTGCTCACTGGGAGACACACGGGGAGGGTTCTGGGGTGGGGGATCCCCAAACCCCCCCATACAGCAGGATGCAGTGGTGTCCCCACCATGCAGGATGGGGGGGGGGGTCAGTCAGGGACGTGGCAAATCCCTGGGGGGGCTCAGCTCCACAGCAAGGGCGGGGGGCTGCCAACAGGATTAAGGATTTAAGGTCTCACTCGCGGGGACCCCAGCATGGGGGGTGTCTACAGTGTGACATGGGGGGGCTTCTCCCTTGCTAATCCCCCACAGCCCAGAGCAGGGAGGGGGGGGGACACAACACTTACCCAGGACGGCGATGGGGAGGAGGGAGAGCCCGAGCAGGAGCCAGCAGCCAGCATCCCCCATCACATGGACCATCCTTGACCTGCAAGGAGAGCAGGGGGGGTAGGGGGTGGCTGCTGCTCACCCGCTCCATCGAGCCACAAATCACCGCGTGGCCACGGTGACACCAACCCCCGGGAGCCGCGGGGGGAGCAGGATTAGCCCCACTTAGCAAGATGCCATTAGCCTGGAGTTTGATTTCGCTCCCAGCACGAAGCCAGAGTGGGGTTGGGATGGAGGACGGGTGCCACCCATCGACCCACCGAGCCACCCTGCCAGGGCATCCCTCTGTGTCTCCCGCCACCAGTGCCACCCACGGTGACATCCCCACGCCCACTCGGACACATCTCCGTGGTGGGGGCAGCAGGTGAGCCCGGGGGTCCCACAGCTCCCCCAGCCTGGCCGTGGCAGAGCTGGTGGCACCGGGGCTGGCCCTCGCTCTGCCCCCAGCATTAACATGCAGCGGGTGCCTCCGGCTCCGGCGTGCGGCGCGTGGAGCACAAAGCCAGCACCGCCGCTCGCCGAAAATCTCCCACCCATCTGTTGGACTGCGATGACAATTAGTGTGCTCGAAAGCATTCGGTCCCCGGGCTCGGAGGGAAGTCAGAGACATCACCCACCCAGCACCAGTACAACCATCACCCACCCAGCACCAGTACAACCTTCACCCACCCAGCACCAGTATAACCATCACCCACCTGCCACCGGCACAACCATCACCCACCCGCCACCGGCACCGCCGTCACCCACCCGCCACCGGCACCGCCGTCACCCACCCGCCACCGGCACAGCCACCGCCCCGCTCGGGCTTTGTTTGGGATTCTCACCAGGCTCCGGCACCCCGTGTCACCAAACCAGCAGCAGAGGCAGCAGGGGTGCACCCAGCACCCCCAAATGGGGCCATACTAGAGCTCAGCACCACGTGGCTGCAAGCTCAAACCAGACCCACAGTGCCCCGTGCACCAGTGGATCCAGTATGGGGTCCCCACGCAGGTCCCTCAGCTCTGACACTGACCCCCAGCCAGGCATCAGTGGGAGCACCCAGCTTTGGGGGGACATCAGGAGCCCCCCATCCTTCTCCTCAGAGCTGAGGCTTCAGCTCAGGTTCCCCCATCCCCGCTGCTCCATTTTCCAGCCCTTGATTTCTCGTTCTGTCCCTTCTGCTTTTATGGGACAAAAATAGAAAGAAAGAGCAAAACGGCAAGGAAAAAAAAAACCAAAAAGGAGACCCCCCCACTGTGTTCAGTGTCAGAAAAGGGCCTTTTGGGGGGGGCAAAACTGGGGTTTATCTCATCTCTTGGCGAGAAGAAAGCGTTTGCAGCCCCTTCCCTGCCATGGCAGCTCCCCCACGGGGCTTTCAGCCTCCCAACCCCCGGCTGACAGGAGCTGAGGACGGGACCTGAGCCCCGTTACGGCCACGGAGGGGAATTCCCGGGGGGATGCGGGGAGCAGGCTGTGGCTCACTGCTCCTTCACCCAGCCAGGGGTGATGAACGACCCCAGGGAGCCCCACAGCGGCTCCTTCCCTGCTCAGAGATGCTCCAGGATGGAAATCCCGACCCCAGCAGGACCAAACTTTTCTCTCTCTTCCCACTACAGGGGGGGAAATAAATTTCTTGGCATGGTCTGGCTCGGGAGGTTCCAGTTCATCCCCATTTAAATGCTTATTTTGACTTTCTGGGGTGTCAGGAGCTCTCCCAGCGCCGGGGTGGTCCCTGCCCACCCTCTCCCAGCTGGTGTCCTTCGCCCAGCCATGGCCCTGGGACCCACTGGGCGAGGGTGGGATGGTGGGTGCAGGATGGGGACATCCAGGACACTCAGCACTGGGGGAGAGGGGTGCCCTGGGCTTCTCCATCCTCCCCATAATGGGGCAGTCCCCATTCCCAGCCACAACCCAGGGCCACCAGTGGGTCACACCGGGGTGGTGGCAGTAGCCAAAGACCTCGAAGAGCTGTGTAAACGTGCCAGCACCTAAATACTCCTCTAAGCTCTCAGCTGTTTACTCAGAGCTGCTGTTCTGGAGATGGGTTTGCACCAGGCAGCGCCGCTGGGTAAACAGCTCCGGGCTTTAATTAAATGTGGAACGAAGAAGTTGCTCTCTGGATTTGTAACTGCTACCCCAGATGGCTGCGGAGCCAGGCACGCGCCACCACGCCAGGGCTGGACAGACAGACAGGACCGTGGTGGTCCCCAGCCTCACCGGTGGCTCTGGCTGTGACCGTCACCTTCCCCAGCATCAGCAGTTCCGCAGGTTCTGCTGTCGCAGCAGGGAAAGTGCTGCGCTGGGATGGGTCTGCGGTCTCCTTGGGGACAGCGGATGGCCAAGGGGGGGTACCACGCAAGGACTGTGTCCCCAGGGGCACTGTGGCTCCGAGTTGTGGAGACAAAGGAAGGTCCTGGGCATGCTCTGCTCCCCCAGCTCCTCACCGGCCTCCCCTGGCTGTCCCTGTCCCCTGCGCTGAGCCAGCAAAAAGTTTGTGCCAAGGTCAGGACAAGCGGCACGGCAGCCTCCAGAGCTGTGCCAGAGCTGCCACACGCGATGTCCCCAGCGCGAGGACCCCCACGCCAGGCCATGCCAAAGCCACAGCCAGGCAGCATCCTCCCAGCCTCGGCGCCTCGTTAATTATCGCGATCGTCTCCCTCCCACCTCCTCTTGATCCACTAACCCACAATCCAGCGCTGGCAGTGCCAGCGAGGCAGCCCAGGGCTGGCACCGCCGTGTCCCGACCCCGTGGCACCACCAGGCTCAGCCCTGGCCAGACCCCAGCGCCACCACCAGCCCCGTGCCAAGGGGGGGACAGCACCAGTCCCATCCCACTGGGGCAGGACCCAGCCCTAGGGAAGGGGCTGCAGGCTCAGCCACGCCGGGCATCACCGTCCGCAGCGGTGACAGCACGGAGGGTGGCACGCAGAGGCAGCGCCAGCCATGCCACCGTGAGCTCGAGGGGCTGAATTTCACAGGGGGGGCTCTCTCTGCAGTCAGGGTGATGCCACATGTGCAGGGGACAGTGATGTCCCCAGTGCCATGCAGCTGGGCCCCTTGGTGACAAGGAGCGTGTCCCTGTCCCCCGAGCAGCTCAGCCCCAGCTGAGGGAACGGCAGACAAGAGAAATTTAAAATAACACCAATGCAAAGCCGTCCCCCCCAAAAAAAAAACCCAACCCAGGCGAACATTTTCACATCTGTCACTAGCTGTCACCTCATGAATAATTCATCTGCCTCGTGAATATGCAAAGCCGGGGCTGGTGATTAGCTTCAGCTGAAACATAGCTTAATTCCTCACAGGCCATTGGGTGCCAGGATGACCCGGACAGTTTTGGGGTCTCCTCACATCCCAACCTGCGCCGAGCCATGGGCTGGGAGGGGCTGTGGCCCCCGGTGTCCCCCATGGAGCAAAGGGGATGTTTGGGACAGTGGGGGGGGGGGGGACACATGAGCTTGGGATGGGGGGTGGGGGGAAGGGGGGCACTGCCCACCCACACAGTCAGCCTGGGTGCAGCAGGACAGGGGTGCCCCCACCCTGGGGATGCCCCAACCATGGGGGTGCCCCTATCTGCCCCCCAACCACAGCACAGACCCTGTGACCTCTGCTGTCCCTACGGGTCACTCCAGTCCCCAGTGCCACCATCGCACACACAGCATTTCAGTGCCCATCCACCCAAGGTGTCCCCCCCCATCACAGGGCTGATCCTACACCCCCACCCCCATCCCCACCGGACCCCCCCCCCCATAACACCCACCTCCCTCCCAGTGCCACGATGCCTCCGCCACCCCAACGGGGGCATGGGGGTGTCCCCTGAGGACCCCCCCGGGGTTCCGCGGCCGCGGTGGGAGCCCGGTGGCGGGGCCAGCTCCGCGTCCCCTCCTCTCTGCCCACAACAAAGGAATTCTGCAAACCTCGCTGCCGTCACATCTCACAGGCAACGTGATGCTCCCCGCGCCCCCCCAGCCTGCCAGAATAAATTAGCACCTCGGAAAACTGTGATCCCGTCCAATATGGGCCCTTTGCCGGGTGTGATTTTGATGAGGCAGACAGTCTGCAGCCTTTATTTTAGAATTTGCTCTTCTTTTTCTTTTTTGGGGGGTTTTTTATCCCCCAGCTTTCTGGCTCTCCCTGGGATGCTGAAGGCACTGCCGGAGCCCCAGAGCCAGCGCTGCACCGCGGGAAGCCCCCAGCCCCGTCCCTGCGGATGGCTCGGTGAGCGACACCCAAAGCAGCGCCGGTGCCCAGCACCGAAAGCGGGGAGGAGGACGCTGCACCGGTGGGCCTGGCACAGAGCCAGGCTCCTGGCACCATCCTCCCCACCGCCGCCGGGCACCCCTTTGGCAGCGAGGAGCCCCCAGCCACTCACTGGTACCTGCACCCGTGTCTGTCCGTCCAGCCTGGCCTCACCGTGAGGTGTCCCCAAGCTGGGACACATCCTGCCCATGGTGCTAAGCCCCCACTGTGCTGCCAGCCCTGCCTGCTCCCTGGAGCTAGGGGCACCCTGAGGATGCCATGGATGGGCTGGAAAACTTCCCGGCTCCCTCTCTGTCAGGGAACCACCAGTGGCACCAACGGGGCACTGGGTGGCCAAGGCAGAGGAGGGGGACAAGGCACAGCTGGCTCTGGCACTGCAGGGGGACAGCTCACTGGTGGGCACCCACCCGCCAGCACCCGCTGCTCCCCTGCCATCCCTCACCCCTTCTCACTGCCAGCTCCTCTGCAGGCTGGGGTGAGGGCACAGCGCCATGCTGCCACCCCTGCCAGCATCCCCCAGCCCTGCCTGTCCCCTTGGCCCCAGTGCTGGTGTCCCCCACTTCTAGTGTCCCTAACCCCAAGAGTCCTGGTCCCCCTGTTCTGGTCCTCCCAGCTTCCCCCTGTCCTGGTGTCCCCACCACCCCAGTGACCCCAGCCCCATTGTCCACCTGCCCCAGTACCTCCAACCCCACTCCTGATCCCCCCCCAGCCCAGACCCCAACGTCCCTCCCAGCCCCACTGTCCCCAGTCCGGATGCCATAGTCCCCATCCCTGACAGCCCCAGTCCCCCGAGTGTCCCCAGCCCTCACTCACAGCATCTCTCCCACCCCAGGGCCAGCATCCTTCATCCCTGCCACCCTGCTACCCACACTGTCCCCACGCTCCAGTGTCCCCTCATCTCAGTGTGCATCCCCCCAGCCCTGACAGCCCCGTTGTCCCCACCGCATCCCTCATCCCGGATCCATCCCGCCGTACCGGTGTCACCGTCCCCGTGCGCTCCCACCGCCCCGCCGGTACCGGGCACCGCAGCGGGGGCGCGGCGCGGGCGGAGCCGGAGCCGGAGCCGGAGCCGGTGCCGGTGCCGGTGCCGGTGCCGGTGCCGGTGCCGGTGCCGGTGCCGGTGCCGGTGCCGCACGTACCTGGGGCCGTGCTCACGGCGCGCAGAGGGTCATCGCTGCCGGTGGAGCCGAACACCCCGTCGGCACCGGGGGCTTAAAAGCAGGGGCGCGGAGCGGGGGGGGGCAGCGGGCCGGGCCCCCCCCGGAGGGGGCCGAGCCGGGCCGGGCCGGGCCAATCGCGGCTGGCGGCCCCCCCGCCCGGTGCCGCCGGTGCCGCCGGTGCCGCCCGCCCGCACCTGCCCGCAGCGGCGGCGAACCCGCGCCCGCTCCGCGCCCCGCCGCGCTGCCCGGCGCAGGGCGAGGGGCGGCCGCGCATGCGCTGCCCCCCCACCCCCACCCCCTCCCACCCCCCGCCCCAAACCGGGGCCGCCCCCCGCACCCCTCATCTGCGGGGCCACCCCCTCCCCATCGAGCGGGGCCGCTCCCCGCCGCAGGCACCGCATCCCCCCGCAGCCGGGCTTGGGGTGGGGGCGCTATCACTGTCATTGAGGGGGGGGGTCCCTTCCAGCTCCTCTGCAGCCCCCCCAGGTCGGTTGGGGGTCCGGTGTGCCCCCCCTCCCCCGTATGCACCGCACCCCCCCGCATCCCTGCGCTGCGTGCGGGCTTCATCCCAGCAGGATTTAAGGGGGTGTCCAGGAAGATGGGGGGAAGGGGGGTCACCTTCCACCTCCTTTGCAGCCCCCCCAAGTCACTGCGGGGCCCCCACTATCCCCGCCAAGGCACCCGGCGGGATTTCGGGGGGGTCCAGAAACGGGGAGCATCCTCCAGCCCCCCCGGAGCCAGAGTGTCCCCCGCTGCATGCGCTGCACCCCTCGGCATCCCTCTCCTGGGACCCAGCGGGATTTGAGGGTGTCTCTAAACAGGGGAGCACATTACAGCCCCTCTGCACCCCAAAATCCCTTCTGAGAAATGTGGGGTGCACCCAGCAGCACCTTCCAGCCGCTCTGCACCCCAAAATCCCTTCTGAGAAATGTGGGGTGCACCCAGCAGCACCTTCCAGCCCTTCTGCACCCCAAAATCCCTTCTGAGCAATATGGGGTGCACCCAGCAGCATCTTCCAGCCCCTCTGCACCCCAAATCCCTTCTGAGCAATGTGGGTGCACCCAGCAGCACCTTCCAGCCCGTCTGCACCCCAAAATCTCTTCTGAGCAATGTGGGTGCACCCAGCAGCACCTTCCAGCCCGTCTGCACCCCAAGATCTCTTCTGAGCAATGTGGGGTGCACCCAGCAGCAGCCCCGGGGCTGCAGAGGGGCTGGAAGATGCTGAGGATGGATGAAGGCTCAAAAAACCCTGAACCCCAACAAAATGAATGAGTCAAACCCCAACACAGGCAGGAAAATTCACCCTGAGCTCCCAGGGAGGGGGTTTTAAGGGGGGGGGGGGGGGGTGTCACCTTCCTAGCGGCGGATGGAAAATGCCACCCTGTGTCCTACAGCCTGCCAACAACCAGGGGGACAAAATATCCCCGCATTTTTATCCCATAGGATGATTCCGCGGAAACCCGAGAGCGAAGTTCTCATTTCCGACTCTATTGTGCCCGGTTGGATTTGGTGGCAGTTTCCTGCCTTTTGTGGGGTCCCCCCCCCTTCCCCGGCACAGCCCCGGCATTGCCCGAGCACAGAGCGCTTCTGTTCCTCCCCTTTATGTGCCTGCAGCTGCCGTCCCCGTCCCCATGGAGGTGCCCGAGGGTGGGGGGACGACCACAGGGGTTAATGTCACCAGTGTGTGCCAAGAAGGATTGGGGAGAGGGTCCCAGGGGGGTTGATGGCATCCTGATGTCCTGGTGACATCCCGCTCCGAGCGGATCCAGGTGGCCGGTGCTTCTGGGTGTACCCCGTATGGCTTGGAAGGGATTTTGGGGTGCGGGGGGGGGGGGCTGGGTGATGGTCCCCTGTTTGGGGACACCCTCAAATCCCGCTGGGTCCCAGGGGAGGGATGCTGAGGGGTGAAGCGCATGCAGGGGGTGACACAAAGCCACTCTGGCTTGGGGGGGGGGCTGGTGGATGCTCCCCATTTTTGGACACCCCTCGATATCCCGCTTCCTGCACCCGGTGGCAGGAGGGGGGTCTCCCCATCACCCACCTCCCCTGGGCCACATGTCACCAACAAGCAGCAGGGACAGTGACAAAGCCTTGACCTTGAGCCACGAAGGCTCCATGGAGAGAAGGAGCTGTGGGGAGAGCGGACCCAGAACTGGGGGACAGGGTGACACGGGGACCAGCTCCTCCACCAGCACCAGTATGGAGCCCCAGTGTCCCCCTGGCTGGTCCCTCCAGCTGGGAGGTGACTTTATGGGGTCTTCCCCCTGCCCCAGCCCACCCTGGAGCCCCAACATCCCACTGTACCCATCCCTCCACCCAGGTGGGAGAGCCAGCTCAGCTTGGCATGGAGGGGTGTCCCCATGTCCCCATGTCCCTTCCACACCCCCAGCCCCACGTCCATCCCATCCTCATGGCATCACCCCGAGAGCACCGATGGCTCTGTCCTGAGCTGCTCCCACAAGGCAGCACCCTCCACCTCTGGGTCCCCACTGTGCCCCATGTCCCCAACCCCACCAGGGACAGGACAGGCCCCCACCCCCCCGACACCATCCCTTGGTCCCCCTCGCTCATCCCCGGCCCCGCTGGGTTTTGCACGGGGCGAGCAGGGACCCGAGCGTGGTTTTGAGCCAGAACGCCGGGTTTCTGGTGAAATCCGGCAGCAGTGTTGCCGTGACGACCCTCCTGCAGCTTCCATCCAGAGATGTTTTCCTTTGTTGTGACAGGGACACGGGGGGGAGGTGGCTGCCGGTGATTGGGGTACTCAGTGGTGGTGGCGAGGGGCTCCCACCACGATGGGCTGGGACCTGCCGTTGTCCCCGAGGGGCTCCGGCGCCAGCGTGGGGCTGGGGGGTCCCCACGGCTCCAGCACAGCCCTGGATTGGCCTCGGCCACCCAGGGGACAGCAGAGGGGTCAGGAGTGACACATGACACGAGTTTGATAGGTCTCAGCCAGGTCTCGCTCCCGTCAAGAGCCACAATAGGGAGGTGACGTGGCCAATCTGCAGCGTGGGGACAGGCATGGGGACACCAGTGTCCTAAAGGGGATGGAGGGGTTGGCCCTGTGAGAGCAGGTGGTGACACACCCTCATCACCCCAATGGCAGAGCCAGCATGGGGGGTGACAGCGAGGCTGGGTGCCTCCAGAGCCCCAGTGCTGCCCAGTTTGGTGGCCAGGACGCAGCGACTGGGATGCAAAGCAGCATCACTGCCACCATCCCAGGGGTGCTGAGCAGCGGGGTACCGGGGTGCAAGGGACCCCAGGAGCCCTGCAGCACCCCACGACCAGAGCACAGCCGCGTGTCCCAGTCCCTCCATCACCAGGGGGGTGCACAGGGGGTGACCCCGTCCCGCGCCCTGCGGAGCCGCTTGTTATTCCGCTCAGGTCCGCGGGCGGGTGACGCAGCCCGTTCCAGGAGAGCTGCCACATTCATCGGCAGAGCGGCTCAGTAATGAGGCCTCTGCCACCGCAGCTGGGGCCAGCGCTCGGGGCACTGGCACGGGGACAGGCAGCGGGGGGACGGACGGACGGACAGACAGTTCCAGGGCAAGGCAAACCAGTGCCTGTCCTGGCTGGGATGCGGGTCCGAGGCTGGAGCAGGATGGGACACCCCAACCTGGGCTCTGTGCTGGAGGGGACAGGGGATGGGCTGAGAGGTGGCACTGGGGACCTGCTCCACGCTGTCCCCGACCCCTCACCTGCGGCTCCCATCACAACCAAACCCATCCCATGGCGTGACCTGGGCATGGAGGGGTCCGAGCTGGGGTGGCAGTGTCCCCCCTGGGGACACAGGGACCCTGCCCCAGCCAGGCCCAACTTCCCTCCAAACCCGCCAGCAGGATTCATTGATTTTATTTTCTGTTTCCATGGCAACTGCCTCCTTCCCTTCCCCCTCCCAGCAGCCAGACCCGCTCCTTCGCCCTCCCGCAGCACCCACCCTCCAGCTGGGACACGGGGGACACAAGCTGTGACCCAGCATGGTCCCCTCCTCTAGGGACTCTCATGAGTGGCAGCGCCACCAGCTCAGCATCCATGGGCAGCAGGGCCCAATCCTGCACCCCAGCGCCCACCACCAGTGGGTGATTTTGGGGGCGAAGCCAGCAGGGCTGGCACTGGACACAGGGGACACCCACCCTGGTCACCCCCTTTCTGACACCAGCAGTAATTAGCAGCGAGGCCAGCGGGACGCTGTGCTGGTTCATTAGCCAGGGTGGTAATTGCCCCCCCGGCATCTCCCGTTAGCAGAGCCAAGCTCATTAAGGCACATCCTACCCCACACCTGCTCCGGCACCGTGCCACCGGGGGGGACACCGGCACCGAGCCCGCTGTCCTCACCCCTTCAGGAGGAAACACACCGGTTTGTGGCTTAAAAGCAGTGCTGTGATAAAATAATTATAATTAAATCCTTTTACCCATCCCCTTCCAGGGGGACGCACCCATCGCCGCTCCTTCCCACCGCCGAGATGCCACCACGTCGTTATTTAGGATTAATTACCGGCGGTGCCAAATCCTGCCCTTCCCCCCCCCTACCCCGGGCCCCCCCCAGGAATGAAGGCAGAGGGGTACCCCTGAGCGGGGCGGAGGGGCCGCGGGGTTGAACAGCGCCGCGTCCCCCGGTAATTTTTTATGGATTTACAGGGAAGTGGAAATCAATCGCGGGGGGTAATTAACGGCGGAGGGCACCAACACCCGGCTCCTCCGTCGGAAGCGGCTCCCGGTGCCAGCCGGGGCTGCTCAGCAGAACTCACGTGCCGGCACCCGCCGCACAAAAGGCACCGGCGCCCGTTTCCTGCGGCGGTGACACGAGGTGGCCGCGCTGGCACGGGGCCAGCACCCCGGTGGGTGGCAGCCTGTGCCCAGAGGGGGGGTCTGGCTGTGTGGCCAACCCCTGCCTTGGCACCAACCTTGGAGAAAATGGAGAGGGCCCCCCCGGTGGGCAGCTGGGTGGCAGCTGGGAGCCCAATGCCACCAAGGTGCTCCTGGCACAGCCCGAAGCTGCGCTCACCGCCCGCCTCGTTCCTCGAGAGCGAGGATGATGCTGAGGCTGAAGAGCCCCAGGGACAGAGCGCTGCGCCCCACCCCTGAGATGAGCAGGGCTGGAGGGGTCAGGGGGTCACTGGGGCGAGGGGGGACGGTGCCAGCAGGCACGGGAAGGAGGTGACATGAGTGGCGGTGGCACACGTGGCAGCCAGTGCGTGATGCGCCGAGGGGCAATTGAGGCTCCTGCGGTTTTTGACCCAATTTCTCCAGCGAAGCTCAGGGGGAGAAGGGGAGGAAGGAGGAGGACGACGGAGCGTGTCATGCGTGTGCTGCTGCGTGTCACCACATGCGTGTGCATGCACGGCCACACACGTGTGTGCTCGCTGACACGCGTGTGCAGCGCCCCAGGTGGGGGCTGCGCCCCCAGAGCCGCGCTGCGAGGGGGAGGTGACGCTGCGAAGTGCTCAGCTGGGTTTATTTCTGCTGGTGGTGGCCGTGACTCACGCAGCCAGCCCAGCACCCGGGGAGGGCTGCACAGCACCACTGTGCCCCGGCCTTGCCTGGCCTTCCCCGGCATGGTGGCCATGCGGGGTGGCTGGGGACATGGGGCCACTGTGGGGTCACAGCTCGGCAGCCACCAGGTCACACCCACAAAGCCCTGTGGCCGTGGGCTAGCGCAGAGGCACCATATGCCCACGGGGATAATTTTAAGCAATTGCAGTGTTATATATGTGTGTATGTGGGTGATTTCTCCCTGCAGAGCTGCTCCGGGCTCCCCACGGCTCCCTCGCAGGTTGGGGGGCAGCTCAGCCCTGGGCCAGGGGGTGTCCTGGCCAGGGGTGCCCACGGGAGAGCCAGCCTGGCTGTGCAGGGAGGGCTTGGATTTCCCGGTGCTTTGTGCTGGTGACTCGCATCAGTGAGGGGACACTGGGGTGTGGGGACATGGGGGGGTGTGGGGATGCTGGAGCATGCAGGGATGCTGGGTGTGCAGGGATGCTGGGGTGTGCAGGGGTGCTGGGTGTGCAGGGATGCTGAGGTGTGCAGGGATGCTGGGGTGTGCAGGGATGCTGGGTGTGCAGGGATGCTGGAGCGTGCAGGGATGCTGGGGTGTGCAGGGATGCTGGGGTGTGCAGGGATGCTGGGTGTGCAGGGATGCTGGAGCGTGCAGGGATGCTGGGGTGTGCAGGGATGCTGGGTGTGCAGGGACGCTGGAGCGTGCAGGGATGCTGGGGTGTGCAGGGATGCTCCGGTGTAAGGATGCTCCAGCATGCAGGGATGCTCCAGTGTGCAGAGATGCTTGAGCGCGTCGGGATGGAGCATGGCAGGGCAGGGGGGGTGTTGGAACGTGCAGGGATGTTGGGATGTGCTGGGATGCTGGGGTGAGTGGAATGCTGGGATGCGCTGGGATGTGCGGGATGCTGGGATGTGCTGGGATGTGCGGGATGCTGGGGTGTGGAGGGATGCTGGAATGTGCGGGGATGCTGGGATGTGCTGGGGTGTGCAGGGATGCTGGGATGTGCGGGATGCTGGGATTTGCTGGATGCTGGGATGTGCTGGGGTGTGCAGGGATGCTGGGATGTGCGGGATGCTGGGATGTGCTGGGATGTGCAGGGATGCTGGGATGTGCGGGAATTCCTGCCCACCCTCTCGTCCCCCCTCCCTCCGTCTCTCCCCGCTGCCGTTTCCAGCCGCGCTCCGCCACTGCCACCTACAGAGCTGGTCCGGGAGGGCACCCAGAGGCGCCCCGAGCCCAGGGTCCGGGGGGGGGACACCCCCTTGAGCATGGCTGGGGGTGGGTACCCCAGACCCAGGGCCGTGCGGGGGCCGTGCGGGGGTCAGGGGGTGGCTGGGGGGCCGGGATGCTCCGGTACTCCTCGGTCCCCGCGGCGGGGAGGGCGGAGCGGGCGGGGGGGGCCCGGGAAGCGGTTCCGCCCCTTCCTGCACCGGGCGGGTGGTGAGTGCGGCGGCCCGAGGGGACGGGGATGGGCAGGGGAGCGGCGGGGCCGGGACACGGCGGTGCCCGGTGCTGCCCGGGGGTCCCCACGGCTGTACGGGGTGCCCCCAGTACTGCTAGGATGTCCCCAGTACTGCCAGAGGGTCCCAAATGCTGTCCAGGGGTCCTCAGTGCTGCTCAGGGGTCCCAAATGCTGTCCGGGGGTCCTTATTGCTGCCTGGGGGTCCCCAGTGCTGTCCAAGGGTCCCCAGGGCTGCTCGAGGGGTCCCCAATGATCCCCAATGCTGTCCAGGGGTCCCCAGTGTTACTTGGGGGTCCTCAATGGTGCCAGGGCACCCCCAGTGTTGCTTAGGGGGGTTCCTGATGCTGCCAGAGTGCCACCGATGCTGCCCAGTTGTCCCCATTGGTGCTGGGTGTCCCCATTGGTGCTGGGTGTCCCCATTTCTGTCCCCCGGTGACCCCATCTCTCCGCAGGCAGTGCTGCCCATGGAACCCCTGATCTGCGCTGACACAGCCACGCGGTGAGTCCCGGCCCCCGAGGGGACACCAGGTCCCTCCTAGGTGCCACCCAAGCCCCATCCCTGACGCCGTCCCTGGGCTGGTGGCACGTGTCCCTGCAGGGTCAGCTCCGTGCTGAACCGGGATGTGAAGCAGTTTGGGAAGAAGCACATGTTCGACGCGAGCGAGGAGACGTGCTGGAACTCGGACCAGGTGGGGGACAAGGACAGGGGAGGCCGGAGGGGTGGGACAGGAGCTGAGCACACCGTGAACACGCTGCTGTCCTGCAGGGCACGTGCCAGTGGGTCACCCTGGAGTTCCCCCGCACCGTCAGGGTCTCACAGCTTCACATCCAGTTCCAGGGGGGATTCTCCAGCCGGCTGTGCACGCTGCAAGGTGAGGAGGTGGTTTGGGGACATGGGGGGGGTCCCTCTGGCTCAGTTTACCCACACCTGGATCCTGCAGCCGTTTGTTGTGTATCCCAGAGGTGTTTGTTAGCCGTTCCCAAACCCCTCGAGGGGCTGAGGCCGTGGGCTGGGGCAGGGAGGGGTGAACTGGGGGTTCTCTGGGATGCTTTGGGTGCAGCAGAGCCAACGCAGGGAGGATTTTTGGGGCAGCCAAGGCTGTGTTAGCTGGCAGAGGCTCCCCCAGCACCTGAACCTCCACCTTCACCCTCCACAGGCTGCAGAGCAGGGGAAGAACTGGTGAAAATCTCCTCCCTGTACCCCGAGGACACCAATGCCATGCAGATATCCTTTGCCACGCTGCAGGCTGGGTCGCACAGCTTGGCTGGGTGGGTTTGGAGCCACCCCTGGCTGCAGAGGGGCAGGGGACGATGGCAGAGCCACAATTTAAACAACTCAGTGGAGCTGGAGCAAATCTGGATGCCACTGGGTGTGGTCCAGTGGGGTGCCAGCCCCCCCTCGGAGCAGCTCCCCCACGTGTCTTGGTGTCCCCCTGCCTGTTTGTCTCCTTCACGGGCCCTGCACAGATTCCAGGTGGAGCAGACGGCGCTGGATAAGCTGAAGATCACCTTTGAGAACAGCACTGACTTCTTTGGGAGGATCGTGGTGTACCACCTTGGGGTGCTGGGGGAGAGGCTCTAGGGCAAGGGACAGCGTGGGGGGCTGCTCCCCCATCGCCTGTGTTCCCCACAGGGGCTCTGCTGCCCCCCCAGTTGCACCCCAAGGCGCTGAGAGGGACCCCCCTGCCCCATGGGATGGCAGTGACAGAGGGCAGAGATCCACGTGCTGGACTTGTGAGCTTTTGATGGGACACAGGCTGTGTCACCAGCCCAATAAATGGTGTCCCCACTCCTTCCTGGCTGCTCCTTGGGCAAGTGGCACCCTGGGGACTGAGCCCTCCGGGGTTTGGCATGGCCACGCTGGTGCGTGGCTTGGGCAGGAGAGAGAAGTGCTCTCCTCTGGAGAGGAATACCAGGGCTCTGGGAGGGGTACATGCCTTGAAGAGGTTGGTTGGCCCAGTTCCCCTCGCAGTTCCCCAGTATCCGGTGCTGGGACTGGGGACTGGTGGCTGTGACAGGCTGAGGCAACCAGCACACGGCTGCTCTAGGGTTTATTTCCAAAAATGCAATGCTGGAATGCACACACAGACGAAGAAGCCAAGCCCAGGCAGGGCTGCAGCTGCCCTGAGGAATGTGTGTCACCGGGTGCTGGGGCCGTGCCACCTGCCAGGAGAGGCACTGTCCCCCGAGGGCAGGTGTACCCCAGCCTCCTGCCCTGCTGCTTGCTCGAAGCATCCCACCACTGCCCGTTTCAGGCTGGCTGAGCGAGGCCACAGTGGTCCCAGGGGAGAGTGTCAGTGCTGCAGCTCTGCAGCCTCACTCCAGCTCCTTCTTCTGAAACAGCCTGAGGATGTGATTTTCGATGACCTGTTGGACTAAGGGAGAGGGGAGAAGTGAAACCCGGGGAAGCCAAGCCTGGGTGAGAAGCCAGCAGTGCTGTAGGCGGGACCTGGTCACCATTTTGCTCCTGTTTTCCAGCAGGAGGCTGGAAATCTCCTCTCTCCAGGGACCTGTCCCCATCTCCCATCCCAGCACTGCCTCCAGCACTGCTCTGGTTCAGAGGGGGAGCAAGGGGAACAGGACCCATCTTGATTTCTCTGTCTCAGTCTCTCAGCGTGGCAGAGAAGGTCAAACCTCCCCCCCCCAAGCAAGGCTGGAGGGAGGGCAGGGGGCTCCCTGCCAGGCACGGAGGGGACACTTACCTTTCTTGTGTCCCAAGGCCACGGCCAGGTCCATCGGGGTGTAGCCAGAATCCGCCTCCGTCGTCAGGTCAGCACCACGAGCTGCAAACAGGCAGTGGAGATCAGGGCATCCCCTCCAGGTCAGGCACAAGGCGAGGGGACCCCCCAGAAGGTGCCATCCTGGCTGCGCAGCCCCCCGTGACACCCCCAGGCCGCTCAGTTTCTCCCCCCAGGCGGTGACCACCGAGCAGCGGATCTTCCCCCGTTACCTAGCAGGGCCTCCACACACTTGACGTGGTTGCCGCGCACGGCGTAGAGCAGGGGGGTGCCACCGTTCTGCGGGGAGAGGGAAGGGCTGTGTCACTGCTGGCCTCGCTCACACACCTCCAGAGCAGTAGGTCCCAGACCCACTGGGATCCCAGACCCACTGGGATCCCCTTTCCACCCTCTCAGAACGATGTGAACTCACTCCTGCTTTTTTCAAATGAGCTTTGTGGAGCCCTGTGCTGGGCTGGGTGTCCCTCCCGGTGCTGGCACGGTCCCCACAGCACTCACCCAGTCGTAGATGTTGATGTCCACATTCCTCTCCAGCAGCAGGACGACGATGTCGGTGTAGCCGCCCATGCTGGCCAGGGACAGGGCGCTCTCCCGCTCCTTCGCCAGCGCGTGGGGGTCAGCGCCCTGGGGACAGCGCAGCGAAGGTGAAGGAGCCCTGCTGAGACCTGGGGTGCTCAGCACAGCCTTGCTGGGTACCCCAGGGGGGCTGAGCACGGAGCCAGGTCCCAATGGCCTCATGGGGCAGAGACAGCTCCCGTGTTCTCAGTGATCTCTCCTTACCAAAGTCCTTCCCAGGCACATTTTAATCATCATCAAACATCTCAGGTGAGGATTTAAAAGCCTTTCTCTGGTGTCAGCAGACTGATGGTTCCTGTTACTAAGCCCTTTTTCCCATCACTAGCAACCATGGACCTCATTACATCCTTTATCAGTGTATCACCTCATTTAGTTTGGGTTCTGTTTGTCTCTCTGCTAGGGCGTTGCAATTTTGCTGCTAATACAGCAGCAGAGCCAGGGTTTGGGCAGTGCTGGTGCAGGGTGAGTGCTCGTTGATCGTCGGAGTGAGCTTTGGGGAGCAGCTTGACCTAAAACACAGGAGGATCTGGTTCCTGCTCACCCCCAGACAGTCCTCAACTGCAGGCCTGGCACTCGAGGACGATGCAGCAATGAGTTCATTAACTGCAATGACACCTCGGCGAGCACATTCGCTGGCAGATTACAGGGCCCAAGTGATAAGCCTGATCTCAAATTGCCAATAAGCAGATATTTAATTACAAACAGTTATTGCTAGCTGTGAGATAAGGCTCTTCATGCTCCTGACTTAGCTCACAGCCCAATGGGGAGTTGCATCCGACAGCGCCTGAGCCGTCAGCTCTGCAAACGCATCCTGTTTGATGCCATGGGAAAGGCTGGCTGGGATGGTACCAGGATGGTACTGGACCATTTGGCAGTCACTGGGGTTGGAGATGGGATGTCTCCTGTTAATGAGGTGCTGTGTGAGCGTGGCCTTACCCATTCCAGCAGGTGACGGACCGTTTCGATCTCTCCGAAGGCTGCAGCCCAGATCAGTGGTGTGAAACCTCTCTCATCAGGTTTATTTACCAAGTTCTCACCTGCACAAACACGGATGAGACACTGTAAACAGGAAGGGTAAAGCCCCCTCTGCTCCCTGTCCCCCCAGGAAACCCAACAAAGGCTTTACACTGAGCCAAGGGTTTGTCAAAAGGCATGCTGTGACCTGGCAGGACTCGGCACGATCTGGGTAAGGCCCCAAAGGAAGAGCTGTACCTTTCCGAAGGTGCTCTTTCAGCTGGCTGAGCTCTCCCTGGGCAGCAAGCTGGTGGATGGACAGTGCTGGAGGAGAGACAGAATTCACCCATCAGGACAAAATGTTTCCCCAGCTCAGCACCCAGCATCCACAGGTGGGTCCTTGCAAGCCCCCATGTGAGCCCCAACAGGGTGTGACCAACACCCTTCTGCTGTTCAGGGATGGGGACAGCCAGCCACGGCGAGGGACAGCACTGCAGGGAGCAGCCCGAGAGGCCACCCCAGTGTCCTCTGCTCCCTCTACACCCCATATCCATCCCTGCCCCATGGTACTCACTGTCCAGCGTGGCTGGGAGGGCTGAGACCTCGTTGCCTCGCTGCCTGTTGGTCAGCGTGTTCGAGTGCTTCAGGGGGAAGCCTGTTCCAGAGAGAGGAGAGAGTCAGGGCACGCATCCTCTGTGCACAGGGACTGCGCTGGCTTGAGGCCAGTTCATGATAGCTCAGGTCTCACGCGACTTATCTGAAGCTGCACCCTTCTGTCCTTGGCAAAACCTGAGTCCTGCCAAAAAGGAATTGTTCCCTTGTGAATAAAGAGTGAGGTCTGAGCAGTGTGCAGGGAAGATAAACCAGCCCAAACAGCTGCCCAAGGAGGGGCAGGGATCTGGCTTTAATGGCACCATTGCACAGGATATACTGCAGAGGACAGCCTGGGGGATGCACTCACGTTCATCCTCATCTTTCCTAGCCCAAAAGAGCTCCACATGGAAATCTCAGTGTGTTTTCAACAAGTGAGTCGTAGTTTAATTAGGAAAGTAGAGTTTGCCATCACTGGTTCCACTGCACGGAGCTGCAGCGACCTCTCGCTGCTGGCACAGGTCGTCAGCAGGGTCTGCGTTTGACCTTGGCCTGGCCACATTATGGGATGTAAAAGACTTTTTTCCAGCTGCCTTTGTGGGATGAGAGACCCAGACGACCTTTCCCACGCCTGCCTCCCACCGGGGCTGTGCCTGAGCATCCGCCACACTCACTGTCCAGGGCTGAGAGCTCGCTGCTCCTCTGCCTGGCCACCGAGGCAGTCGAGGGCTTCGGGAGGGTGTCTGTGTCACCTGCAAAACAAGGGTGGCCCTTAGGGACCCCGGGGCTGTTTGTGGGGGTGCAGGCTGGGTTCCACACATGGCACGAGACCCAACCGGCGCAGCAAGCACCCCGCAGGCACCCTGACCCCAGGGCGGAGGGCACCCCGACCCCAGGGTGGAGGGCACCCCGACCCCAGGGTGGAGGGCACCCCGACCCCAGTTTACACGCTGCAGGGTGCCAGGTCTGCGTGTGCCCCGTCACCCCCAGCACTCACCGTCCCCACGGTCCAAGCGTGGCATGGCCTGGTCCAGCTGCAGATGCCCTGGGGGGGCACCGATGTCCCCAGTGTCCCCGGTCACAGCCAGCTCCTCTGCAGCTGCTGCTCCCTCGGCTCCGTTTTCACCCTCTTTTGGGGGCTCCTGGGTGTCCCTGTCACCCGGGGGGGTCTCCACAAGACCAGCGACTGCTTCGTCACCTTCCATGGGGCAGCTGCCACACAGCAGCGTGGTGGGAGAGGGGGAAAAGCACAAACGCTCCCGTCACCGCACCGGGACCGTCCCCAAAGTGGGGAACCCCCCAGTTTGGGGAACTTTGGGACCCCCAAAGGGACCCCCCCCACCCCTTTTTCCCCAGCCCCCCTTGCCAGGATGGCCGCTGGGCCCCGTCCCCGCTCTGGGCTCACCCCCGGCATCCTCCCCCGCACCTCCCCTTCCTCCGGCCCCGCCGAGCTGGGGGGGCCCGGTGGGGGTCCCCGTGCAGCTCCGCCTGCCCGCTGGCGGCACGGGGGGCGGAGGAGGCGGAAAGGCTGGCGTTAAAGCGACAGTCCCTGCTGCGGGACGGGGGGTGGCAGTGGGGCAGCAGGTCCCCGCTGATTTGGGGGGGACACCCCCTCTATTTGTCCCCGGTCGTGCACAGAGCCCCACGTCCTGCTCCTGCCTGTGGAGCAGGCTCCGGCCACCCCTGCCCGTGGGGGCGCCATGGTGGGTGTCCGGGGGGGGCGGTGTTAGAAGCGGAACGGCCGCGCCGGGGCGGTGTTTCCAGCCGGGGCCGTTTCCGGGGAGGGGCGGGGCGGTTTCCGGCCGGGGAGGTTTGGGCGGGCACCGGCGGACCCGGAAGTGGCGGCGGGGCGGGATGGAGGAGCCCGAGATGCAGCTGAAGGTGAAGAAAGGTGGGAGCGGGCCGGGGAGCGGCGGCCCGGTGGGGTCCGGCAGCCGCGGGGCCGGTCGCGGTAGGGCTCTGGGGAGGGTCTGAGGTGACCGGTCGCGATAGGGCCGTGTGAATCGCGACAGGGCTCTGCAGCCACAGAAGTCACGACAGGGCCCTGTGGGTCGTGAGAGGGAAAAGTATGATGGGACAGAGCAAATTGCGACAGGGTGGGTGGTGACAGCACCGGAAATAGTCGCGATGGGGAACTGGAGGTGGTGACAGGGCAGGGGACAGTGTGTCCCGACAGTGTGTCCCGACAGGGCCCCGCAGGTGGGGGCAGGCAGAGGTGATGAGACCCCTGTGGGCCCCTCAGAGCCTGGCCCTGCCCGTGACCTGCCCTGTGTCCCCACCTCCGGCCCCGGCCCCTCTTCACCTGCCCCCTGCGAGGGGCTGTTCCATAACTCCTGTCAGGACAGACAGACAGACAGGCAATGTCTGTCCCGACTGGGTGTAACTATTCCTATCAGGTCCTGCATTTATTCCCATTTGCGTTCAGACTCCCATGATGGCGTGACAGGACCGGGGCTGTCACTGGAACAGGAGCTCTGAAAGGAGGAGCAGAGAATAATTTCCCTTAAAATACAAAATTATGCAGGAGCTGACAGCTGTTCTGCTTCAGCCCCGTGAAAACCCTCCCAGATTCACCCCCACCCCCCACCATGGATCATGAAACGAGCTCTGGTTTTTGCATCCCTTCATTATTGGGAGCTGTCAGCGTTCTCCTTGCAGACCTGCGAGGCAAGCGAGGTCAGAGCTGGGGGCAGCCCTGCAGACCACCCGCTGAAAGGGGGTTCCTGTGGTGGTCTGGACAGGGGTTGGGCCAGGATAAGAGGGGTGAAGGGGGGAAGCAGCTCAGTGGACAGCTTGGAACAGCACTGAAGCTTCCAGAGTCCTCATCTGTGGCCACTGCATCTCCTCCGTGGGTGTTTTTAGGATGGCAGAGGGGAGCAGCAGCAGGACCCCGCAGTGAGGGGTGGCTGAGGTGCCGGAGAGCTCGAGGCCCTGAGCGGAGCTGGACAGCCAGCAATGGGACAAGGAGCCCCCAGTCTGGGAGGTGCTGGCCGGATGGGGTGGCTGGGGGACACGGGGACAGGAGCCAGGCCACTTCTGGGCTCTGCACATCTCCAGGTCGGTCAGAAAGGGCCCAGTGATGGGCACAACCCGAGGGGTCCCTGAAACCAGAACAGGCAGAGCCCGGAGGGGACTGTGGTGGCGGTGACATCCCAGCTGTGTCTGCAGCTGGAGCCCAGCTCCTTGCTGGCTGTGGATGCTGTTATGGGGAGAGTAGAAATGGAAGTGCCTGTTTAGCAGAATTTTTCTTTCCCATCCTTGTTAACAGCCTGGTTATCCAAAATTCGTGGGATTTCCCTCTGATCTCTCCATTGCATTGAGGATGAGCCCAACACTCCGAGGGAGCCTTTCCAAGCCCACCTTTCCCCCGTGTTACTCCCTGCTTCCCATAACTGTGGTGTTTTCCTTGTTGCAGTCACGGACAAGTTCACGGAGAGCATGTACGTGCTGGCCAACGAGCCCTCGGTGGCCCTGTACCGGCTGCAGGAGCACGTGAGGAGGTCCCTGCCGGAGCTGGCGCAGCACAAGGTGAGCCCTGCTTTGCTCTGCACTCACAGTTGTGTGTGAGCTGTGTTCGTGGCTTGGCTCATCATCTCCATTTCACCTCCCTGCAGGGAGGAGGAAGGAGGGAGGAAATCGGTTGGGGTGTGAGGTGCTGCAGGACCCTGCCTGGGTCTGGAGGGGGTGAGAGTCCAACCATGGTCTCATGCACAGAGACAAAGGAAAATGAGTCATCTGCCTTGTACAGGGAGGGGGGGGATGTTAAATCTTATCACCCCGGTGAGAGTTTTATTTCCTACATAAAATAAAGGGGAGGGGGAGAGGAGAGAAGGGGGGAAGGTGAAGAAACAAGTGCCAAGAGCCCACATGAGGCCGAGCAGGATAATGAATCGTGTCTCACAGCTGTGTTCCTGCTTTCCTCCAGAGCACGCAGCGCAGACACTTTAATGCCAGCCTTGTTGTCCTTCTCCCTCTTCTGCCAGTCATGATTCATTAGGGGTGATGTCTCATGAATAGATTACTGCTTCATGGCTATGCTAATGCACTGTCAGCCCCCATTTTTCACCTTTGCTTTACAGCCCTGCTTTCCAAATTAACCTGGATTGTGACACTTTATTATTCAATTATTTATTAACGTTTTATATACGTGTCTGCGTGCGAGGGTCGGTATATAGAGATGTATGTGCATGTATAGCACGTGCTGATGGGGTTGCATCACTGGCAGGCAGCAGACAGGTTTGTAATGTTATTCCTGAGCTGTCACTTGCTTTCATTTAATCAAGATAGTCCCAATTTCAGGGAGTGTGTCCCCAGCACAAGGAAATGGAGCACATTGTGTGACAAGTCATACAGAGGGAAGAGCTCAGTTCCCATCACCGCGCGGTGCGTAACGAGGGCGAGGGGCAGTGCAGAAGCACTAGTGGAAGTGACAGCCGAGCGAAGGTGCTGGACACGGAGCATGTTGTTAGGCAGCATGGGGTTTGTGCTGGGCAAGATCCCTGAAAGCCTTTGGTTCTCTCATTTTCCCTGCTCGACACGCTCATCGCAGTTATCCGCGGTGCTCTGTGTCCTCTGGCTCAGCTCAGTTCATTTCCCAGCTGCAGCCATCGCAGAGAATTCTCTTTTGAAGCCCAAATTGCTGCTGTTTTCCGCTTTCTTCCTGCGAGAAAGGAGGTCATGCCATCCTGTGGCCACCAGCAGCAAACACAGGGACGCTGCGTCCGCCCTGTGTGACTGCAGCCACCACAGGCACCAGATACCTTTGATCTTTGCTGCCATCTGCTGCTAGCCCCAGCTGGGGCAGCAGTGGCCTTTGTGCATGAGGCAGAGCTCTCCGTGCTCCCTGCACGGTGCCCACTGCCCCAGTGCCACCCCAGTGCCTGTTTGTGTTAACAGACATTTCCTAGTGCTTACTCAGAGGTGCTGCTCTTTACATTCATTTCTTTTTGCCCACTGCCTGGGCACTTCCAGCTTCTGAACTGCTTTCCTGGTTCCTGACTGTGTTTGGTGGTCCACTGATGTGGCAAGTGCTGGGAGAAAAATGGAAAGTAAATTATTTATGGCAGAGCTGCTGCTACTGACTTCTTCTCCAGCCTCGTCAGCTCCCGAGTTCATTTTTTCCAAGGCTGCAGCATCGTGTCCGGGAGCGTGCTGTGCTCTCCTCCCTGCTGGTAACCAGTCCCTGCTAGGAACTGGGAGGGCTAAACATAACTTGATTAGGCCAGTGTCCTGACTGTGCTGCCAGACCTTGTGGCCAGGTTCTCTCCTTTGTCCTTTATCCCACTCTTCTTTCATCCCAGTTTCAGGCTTTGCTGTTTGCAGACTGGGCTTGTCAAGCCCTTGAGCCCAGGTGGCCAAACCCCAGGAGAGAGGGATGTGCTCAGGGCCATCATCACCACAGAGCCTTCAATTAGATGGGGATGGATATTTTGGGTTGCTCTGCCAGAGCCCATTGGCTTTGTGGCTGGAGGCTGGAACAGGAGGGTGTCAGCGGGGCTGTGCACCGTGAAAAGGCTGTCAGGTTTTATCTAAATCAGAGCAAAGGCATTAAAGTGAGGTGGATTTAATTCTTGAACAGAAAAGAAGAAGAAGGAAGGTTCTGTGTAGATCCATTCTCAGGTAATTTAGTCCCAAGATGTAGGTAATGTATAAAGGAAACGGGATTTATTGGTGGTTTCCAGCTTTCCTTCAGCCGTGCAGCAACTCCATCTCCTGCAACACAGCCTTTGGACTTCCTAGGGGGATTAAACCTAGGAAAAACTGGGGAAAAAGGGGCTGGGATAAAAGTTCCTGCAAGGAGAAGGTCACCTCTATGCCTTTACAACAAGCAACGTTCTGTGATTTGATAAAACAATAATCTTAATACCTTCCTCACCATCTCAAACTCTCCAAGCAGCTTTACCCCCTCCCTGATAAGAGACTGTGCCATGCCAGTCGTGGCTGCAGTGTGTCGTGGCTGTGCTAAGCCCTGCTCAGAGCTGCCTTTCTGGATTTCCCCTGGTCTTTGGAGAACTTAGATCTCCTCGTTAATTTATTTCCAAGCAACGGTGATGTATCATTAGTATAGTTGTATATTAATAGCTGGCTTTAGTTCTTAAACTGCATCCAAGGGCACGTCCTGGGAATTTGAAGAAAGGACATCAAGAAAAGATTAAGAAGTGAGGAGCTCTAGGGAAAGGCTCTTGTTCCTAGTTAAGGAAATGAAAACCCCAGGAAATGGTGGGAATGCTGGGAACAGACATCACTGGCTCTGATACTGGGAAATCATGGAAATCTACTGGTGCTCAGAAACAGCAGGACCACAGGCAAGTGGCTGTGAGGGATGTGACTGAGCCAGTGCGACGTCGGGGTCTAAATGGTTGTTAAAGATCACCTGGCACCTTTGGAGAGAGCGGAGTGAGGACCTGCAGGGGAATTCCTGTGCCTTTTGCAGCTGCCTCCGTGCACAAAGCGTGTTCCCAGCAACAGGTACCACCACGTAAACCACAGCTGGGGGCTGGGACGAGCGTGGTCTCTGCGGGGCTGCAAGCCCTGGGTCGAAGGACGCTCTCCTGCAGAGAGCTGCTGAGAGCCTTGCATGTAGAGGCTTGTTTCTTTTGTTGTTGAAGGCCATGTGGTCAAGCGTGCCGATGTAGGGCAGGCTTTGAACAGCAGACGTGGTTCTGGATGCAGTCCAAGCTCCTACCCGACCTCCTTCACTCACAGAAAGAGGCCCATGGATTTCTTCAGGCTTGTAACTAGACCCAGCAGAATAGGCCAGGGAATTAGCTCCCATGAGAACACATTTTAAAGAATGCCTGAGCTCCTCAAGGACTTTTGAAGCAGTTATCTATTGAGCTGCACCTCGGAGTTCAGCTGCGCTTCCATTGTGATCTGTGTATTTGTTTGGTTTTCCCTTCCCTTGGAGCTACAGCCTACAATTACATCCCATGCCAGTACTGGCTGCATCCAGCACCGCTGCTCGAGTTGGTGTGAAGTTTACAGAGCTCCTTCCAAGCCTGGGAAGGGAAGGGCACGGTGCTGACTCCTGCTTGGGATCCGATGCTGGAGTTTCAGAGTAGACAGGGGGACAGGGACACCTGTGGCTGTGACATTTATGAATGGTAGGTCTAATAAAATGAGAACTTTCAGTGCTGTGAAATAATTTTTTACCTGGTTTTGCATGAAGGACTAAGGAGCAGGAGGTGTGTTAGTTCAGAACCTGCTGCCTGCTGGGCTGGGCACACTGGGAGCTCTCAGCTAGCTCCGTGCAGTTGCTGGTTGCTCACAGCCTGACTGACCATGGCTCTCAGCTGGCTCTAAAAACATCTGAGACCAAAGGGAATGTTGCCAGCAAATCCCAAGTGTTGGCCTGAACTAGTAGCCCTTTCCAGAAATAAGCACAATAAATGTTTATTTTGAATGCTGGTGCGTGGCACCCGGAGTACATCCATCACAGGCTGTCAAGCGGGAGATGGAATCCAAACAGCATTTCCAGTGCAAAGCAGGCAGAGGAGGGCTGTTTGGGGAGGGCTGGCAGTGCGTGGCGCTGCACCACGGCCTCTGCCCAGCACACACCTCACTGCTGCCTCCTCTTTTCTCTTCCAGTCAGACATGCAGAGCTGGGAGGAGCAAAGCCAGGGAGCCATCTACACCGTGGAGTACGCCTGCAGGTACACGAGACTCCTCCAAGCAGGAGGGTTGTGGTAGAAACAAAGCAGCCCCCTCTGCGTGCTCTCACAATGCCTTTGGAAATCCTAACCAGCCCTCCATCTCCCTCCACCCCTCTCTTTTCTTCTTGCAGTGCCATAAAGAACATGACTGACAGCAGCGTGTACTTCAAGAGCATCGACAGCCTGCTCAAACACGCCATAGCCATGAAGGACCAGCTCAACGCTGCTCAGGGCCGCAGGTAGAGAAGGGATGTGACACTGGGCTGAGTGCCTGGCAGAGGCTTTGGTGGTGGAATGCAGCCCAGCAGAAATATGCCAAGAAGTTGTCTCACTAATCTGATTCTAGACTATTGATTGAAAGAGCCTCTGGACTGTTTGAAAGTGCTGCTTGCCTCCCAGAGATCTGGCTTCCTTTACTGGGAAGCAAATAATCTTGTTGACAAAAGGGTAACTGGAAAATAACTTATTTCCTTATTTAAAAAGGGGTGTTTGGTTGTGTAATACGTTAAATCTTTGTTGTGTCAAAAGCATTTGGAGTGAGGGGCTGCCACTGAGCTGGAGGAGGGGAGAGGCTGCGCTTGGTGCCGTTCTCTGTCGTGTGCGTGGCTCCTTTTGGGCAGAGTCCCACAGGGATGAGTGGCAGCAGAACAATGATGCATTTTTGTATGTTTGCAGTTGAACTATGGCTACTAAAATATCTTGCAGCAGATGACCTGGGCCTCCTGTGTTTGTCTCCCCTGAGAAGGGTGTTGATGCTGGAGGCTGACTGGGCAGGAGTCAGTCTGCTCTCCCGCTGCGAGCAGTGGGGTTTTGTTTGGGGGAGCCCCTGGTTCTTCACATTCTCACAGCTGCTGGTGTCCTGCCCACTGGATTTGACTCTCTCTTTTCTTTTTGCAGCACTGTTGTCCCACAAACCAAGAACCCTCCAGCCAGTTCCTGATTTCAGACAAGCCTGGCCGTGCTCTGCCGCCGCCCCCAGCCCAGCTCTGTGTCCTCCAGCCACGGGGAGGAGCAGGAAACCACCTCCTCCATCTGTGAAACTGCACAGAGGCCTCTGCCCACCTCTCTGCTCCCAGTAACAAGGTGCTGCACCCGAAGCAAATCCTGCCAGGGGGGTCAGGACTGCCTCTGGGGGTGCTTGGGGGAGCGTTTGCGTCCCTTTCCACAGCGCTTTGCAGAAGGGAAAGGGGGTGGATCTGCTTTTGTCCTTTCCAGTTCTTTTCGATGGCAGACTGCTCTGAGGCGTTTTTCTCTCTACCTCTTGGCCACAGAAATATCTCAAAAAACCCCCAACTAGGTCTTGCTTTCAGTATTTTGTAATGGCTGTGCAATGTGGGCACACTTCAGCTTTGTTCAGGATGCATTCTGCAAGGAGAGGTTTTCATGTTTGTGCCAGGGAGTTGCTGAATTTGGTTTTAAGTGAGAATAATAATAAAAAGAAAAGAAAGTTCTGTCTAAAACCTTCCCCTGTTGCTCGGGCTGGGGGGTCTTGGAGCCTGCTGGCTCTGTGTGTTTCAATGGAGACGTGTGGAGTTGGAGCCTTTCAAGTGAAAAAAATAAACTGTCCTTTAAAACAACAACAGCAGCAAAAAAAAAAAGGACTTTCTTCATCCCCTGTCAAGCAGTGGGAAGCTTGAAAGGGCACTTGAAAAAGGATGCAGCTTCAATGTTCATCTCTCCTGGAACCAACAGTTCTGCTGAGGAATTTACTAAGGACGCAGGGATCAAAGCAGTGCTAAACTCAGTTTCCAAAGTATGCAGGTAATCCCCAGAGAGGTCCCTCCAGCACTGCGCAAAGCCAGGGCACTGGGGCTGCTCCAGCACAACCCCTTCCCTGCTAGGGGACCCTGCTTGGCAAGGGACCCTGCTGGTGACCAAGCAGCAGACTCTGCCACCCCAAACCCACCCTCTTCAGCTTGCAGACTGCTCTGGCTGCATCTCAGTGTCGTGCAGGCTCCTGGGGATGGAGGGGGAAGGAAGGAGGCAGGTACAGCCAGCCAGAGGAATCAGCTGAGATCTGTTCATGGGCAACTCGCTCCTCACCCACGTGTTCCACTTCCTTCGTGCAGTTGGTCCTGCATGGGTCACTGCAACGTGGTCCTGTTCACGGTGTGACCAGTGCCAGCAGCACTGCAGGAGGGGCTGGGGGCTTCTGGCTTTGAGTGGAGGTGGCACAGAGCAGCAGTGGCTGCAGAGCCCAGGCAGGAGGGTGGAAGAGCAGCCACCCCCTGCCCCACTGAGACAGGACTGAGATTAAGCCCTAAATAGAGATGCAAATCTTCACCCTGGTGCCTGCAGCTCCCCTGGGATGAGACGGGGGCGAAAAAGTTCCCACTTCCACTCACACCAGAGTCGAGTCCTTGCCCGAGGCTCCAGGTTTGCGTGACAGCACGTTCCTCATCTCCTGTGTGACGCCGTTCCAGGGCTTGCCCTGTGCCTGCAGCAGCCCCGACTCTGCCGACAGCGTCCGGTGTGTCCGGGCCGGGTTGTAGCTCCCCTTCTCGGAGCGAAGCCCGGGGCTGCCCGAGGACGTGAGGTTGCTGCTGGCCGGAGAACCCAGCTGGGATTTGCGCTCCAGGAAAGGAGGGAAGGAAAATTCCCGGTGGATTTCAGGCCGGGGTCGGGGTTCAGCCACGTTCTTGTTGGGCTCGCTGGTGGAGGATTCTCCGTGCTGGGCAGAGTCGTTCTCGTACAGGGTGTGAGCGGCCTCGGGGCGGCCGCGGCGCGAGAGCTGGGAGGCGCGCACCAGGGCGTGCGTCACCGTGATGAGCAGCACGACGATGCCGGAGGAGAGGATGCAAGCGCTGGCGATGCCGGCCTCCAGCTCAAACAGCAGCAGCATGTAGATGGCGAGAGCTGGAAGGAAAGGAGAGCCCAGAACATCCTGAGGAACCAGGACTCGAGCGCTGCAGCCAACCTGCAAACTTCAGGCCCTGTGAGGGCTGCTCAGCAAAGTTCACACTATGGGAATGAGCTGGCAAAGCCATTTGCAAACCAAACCTGGTGCTGAAGTAGAAACTCGGCGGCTCACGTGCACTCAGCAACCGGCGCAGGATGTACGGTGTGGGCTGTGCTGGGGGGAAATGAGCACTTACCTGTTAGATAGACCGAGACCCCGCAGCAGAACAGGCCGATGGCGGCGTGGCGAACCATCCGGCTGTCCAGGAGGAACCAGTTTGCCCTGCAAAAAAACAGGTGAAAAAAATACAGGTCTGTGTAGTCTGCTGGCTCTGGTCTGCGCACAGGAAAAACACTGATGCTCCGGCCCCTGCTGAGAAACTGAAAGGCTGTTTGTGCACAGAGATGAGGTTCAGAGCTGGGTCTCAAACCCCAGCGCCTCTGCTGAGCAGGGTGTTCCCCAGCTGGGCTGCACAGCTCTGCGCTGAGTTCTCCCCCCTCTGGAACAGATTTTTGAGATCACTTGAAATGTCAAACTTTTCCTGCCCAGGCTTCAGAAACCAGATGGGGACAGGAGAGACAAATGGCTGGAGGCTTGCTGCAGGTGATTGCCCCGTTCAGCAAACCCTGAGGAGCAAGGAAGGAACAAAGCTGGGGCAGTGCCCAGCCCATCTCCCCCTTAAAGAAAAAGTAAAGTGCTGGCACATTGAATTAAGCAAGGCCAGCTTCTCTCTTCCCCCTTGGGACTGGGTTTCTGTGCTCAGCTCAGATTGCAAACCTTTTGTCTGCAGGGGGCTTGGTACTTGAATTGTGCTTAAAACACGTGAAAAGACCAGCTCCTTTCCAGCAGAGCCTTTGTTTCCCTCCCAGCGCTGACCCCTGCTCCTGCTGTCTGTGCTTTCAAGCCACCACCAGCTCTGCTTGGGCATCTCTGGAGTGGGATTGGCCTGGCAAACCTCAGTCCTCGCCGGGCTTTGGAGGCTGCTGTCACCAGAGGATGCCTCTGCTAATTGGGATATGGTCATTAGGGGATGCAGCATAGTGCGACGGGTGCCAGGCTGGAAACACGAGTTGCTCAGCGAGATGCTGGCAGGACCGTGATGCTGGGAAGCCACAAACAGCCTTGCTGGTCCCACCAGCCACTTCCAAAGATCCCAGGGCGCTGTTTGGAAGCACAGCCTGGCTCGGGAGGACCAGCAGCACAACCATCCTGCTGCCAGCACCTCTCCCCCGCAGCAGCCGGCTCCTTGCACCCCGCGGGGTGGGTTCAGCAGCCCAGGATGCTGTGCCCAGTATGCCCCAGCATGACCCAGTCCCTCCCCTCCTCCTGGGCTTGTCGTAGCCCCTTGGCCGTTGCCACCCGCAGCCAGGAGCCGTTAACAGACCCTGGGCCGGGGGAAGAGCAGGCGCTTTGTTCCATTAATTACCTGCGCGGGGTGCGGGGGATTAGCGGGGAGGAGGAGGACTTTGTTTGGAGCTGGCCGGGACTATTGAGCGCGGCGCTGAGGAGCGGGGCGGTAATTCAGTGTGACAGGCCCGACGTGGGAAAGGTCCCTGGGACGTGAGCGGGTCCCCTAATGAAACCAGTGCCTGGTGGGGCCAGGCCAGCTCGGTGGTGGTGCCTAACAGCGTCCTGTGTCACGGGGGAGAAAGGATGCATCCTGCCTGCACCCCCTGCCTAGGGCAGCCTGCACATCAGCATCCCTGTGTCCCAAACCCTGCCCTTTTCCACCCAAACACAGTGTAACCCTCAGGCTGCAGCTGGGGAAACTGAGGCACGGCCAGACCTGATGTCCCAGGTCATGACATGTGACATGTACGTGATGTCCCAGGCAGAGGGACACCAGCCCAGGGCTCCCATCGCCTGCAGCAAAGCCTGAGTCAGCCTCTCGCTTCACCGGGGCTCTGGAGCAGGGCACAGAAATATTATTTAAAATCAGATTGTTTGGGAAGAGCTTTCCCATGTTCTCTGTCCTTAAGCCCTTGACCGAGTCACTGCCATGACTTTGCATCTGGCTGCCTCATTAAGTGCTGCTCCCGTTTCCCACTCCGCATTTTCAAAGCCGAACCCACAACTTCAAAATTCAGCATTTTACAGCCCAAATCCACCAGATCTCAGACAAACTCACAGCTGATGGGGAATTTCCTGCCCTAACAGAACCTCAGCTCCCACCCAAAGCAAAAGTTCGCTTCGGGCACTTTGTGCTCTGTGGAAATATTTCGCTCTCCTTCGTTAACGAGCGCCAGCATCGCGTGGGAGATGCTGAGAGGAGACGCTGCCACTTGCTGGAGCCCCTCCAGCCACCACGCTCTGTGCAGAGCACGAGGCATTGATGGGTTTGTCTAATTAGGGACAAAAACCAAGTGTTGAAACACTCTAGATGAGTTTTGACTTAAGTCAAAGTGGTCCCAAACTGGCCCCGTGGGGGCCATGGCATGAGGGACCTCCACCAGGAGCAGAGCTGGGCCAGCGTGGGCAGGGGAGCCACCAACCCAGCCCAGGTCACCGCTGAGGGAGGAGGAGAAGGAGAATTGTTCCATAAATAGTTCTGCAAGTGTAAATGGGGTGGTAATGATTAAGTCAACACATGTCTGTGGTTAATGAGCCCAGACCTGGCGGTTATGTAGGTGCTGTGGCCTCTGCAGTCACGCCAGGAGCTGCAAAGGGACGAATCTGGGGTGTCCCTGCTCTGGTGCTGAGCTGGTGTGGCCTCGCACACTCCTGTCACCCCGAGAGGGACCCTGATGCACGGACTGGGTTTACACAGGGATGTTATCCGGGAAATGAAGCGGTGTATGAGTGCAGCCACTGGTCCACCCAGTCACACCCCAAATGGAGGGGCACGTTCACAGTGGGATCTGGCACTGCAGAGGTGAATTTTGTGATATCCAAGTGGCTCAGCACCGTTCGCTCCCTGCAGCCCCCTTTCACAGGGGCACTGATGAGGGGGGCCCTGGCAAAGATCTTGGGGTGCGGGAGGTGTTGGCAGGGCTGTGTGTGAGCCCCCACCGAGGGGACAGGCGCCCTGTGACAGGGCAGCGCTGCCACCCTGCACCCCCTGAGGCCTCTTTGCACCGCACTCCCTCCTGCACCCCTCCAGCACCCTCCCTCCCCTGCGGACCTCCCTCCTCTCCAGCTCCCTGCTGCCCCCCAGCCTCCCTCTGCCCAAGACCCCTCTGAGCCCCCAGGGCACCCCCACAGCATCCCCGGGGCTCCAGAGCACCACAGTGCCCCCCGAACTGCCCAGCACCCTCAATCCCCGGTGCCCCTCGTGCCCCCCAGTACCCCCAAGCCCCAGTGTCCCCCATGTCCCCCTGCACCCCCAAGCCCCAGTGTCCCCCATGTCCCCCTGCATCCCCAAGCCCCGGTGCTCCCCGAACCCCCCGGTGCCCCCCACGCCCCCGGTACCCCGCGGCTCTCACCGGTCGGGCCCGGGCTGCCCCCGGCACAGCTCGGTGCTGAAGTAGCCGTGGAGGAGGCAGAGCAGGAGGCAGCTCACGTTGAGCACCAGGCAGAGCGCGGCCAGCACGGCCGATACCGGCAGCAGCACGGCGGCCGCCGGCTCCGGTAGAGCTCCTCGACCGGCACCGGGACCGATACCGGCACCGGGACCGATGCCAGCCCGCCCCGACGGCAGCTGGAAGATGAGGCTGGAGGCGAGCAGGGCCATGGCGGCGGACAGGGTACCGAAGAGCAGCAGCACCGTCAGGGCTCGCTGTGGGTAAGCGGCGGGCATGGCGGGGCCGGCACCGGCACCGGGCACCGGGCACCGGGAGGGCACCGGGCCAGCGGACCCGCTCCGCGCCGTTAAAGTTGCGTGCGCTCTCTCTCCTCACCGTGTGCCCGGGATGGGGAACGGGGAACGGCACCGGGAGCACAAACCGGGACCGGGAGCAGAAACCGGGACCGGGAGCACCGCTCGGAGCGGCGGCCCCGCCGGGTCTGCGCCTCCCTCTGTGCGCCGGGGCGGGCCGGGGCGGGCCGGTCCTGCCTCCCGGTACGGCCCCTCGCGGCGGGGGCTGCAGCCGAGGGGCTCCCCCGGGCCGGGACACCCCCCCCGGGCCGGTGCAGGGCCCAGCATCTCCCCCCCTCCACGGGGCACCGGGAGCCCCTCCGGGCCGGTGGGGTTTGGGGGGATGGAGGGAGCAGGAGCGGGAGGCTGCGGTGGATGGACAGAGGGACAGAGGGACAGAGGGACAGAGGGACAGAGGGACAGAGGGACGGGTGGGTGCCCCGAGCGCTGCATCCCAGCCCCTCTCCCCGTTCTCAGGGCCATCCCTGGCTTTCCCCCTCCCGGGAATATCCTGGGATCAACCCCCACCGCCATCACCCTGGCCTTGGCAAGGAGTGAGGGGGATGAGGGTGGTGAGGAGGGGACACCGTGGTGACCCTAATCCCCCTTCCCCCCGTGTTTGGCCCCTGCCCTCCATGGGAGCATCCCAGCCCAGGGGTGAGCACCCAAAATGTCCTCAGTGCCGCCAGGCTGGGAAAGGAGCAGGAGGGGCTGCCCCGCCATCACCCCCAACCCTTGGGGTCACCAGCGCTTTCCCGTGTCTTATAAATACCCTGGGAAGCAGAAGCGCCTTGTCCCCCGGGACCCACCGTGCCAGCGGGTCCCCCCTGGGAACAGGGCGGGATTAATTCGGGAAAGTTCACTCCATGGAGCGCCTCTTTCCTTGGGAAAGACCCCGTGCCTCGGGAGCAGCGGGGAAACTGAGGCAGAGCTTCCCCTGCGCGTGAGCCCGGGGGACATCGGGACTTCGTGTTCACGTCCCGGGCGCCCTGCCAGGGCCAGCCTGGGGACCGGGTGTGACGCTGACTCCTCCAGCCTGGTGTCACCAGTGCCTGGGCCCCTGCCCGAGGCCCGGCTGTGGGATCTGGACCAGTTGACCTTTCCGTCTGGCAGAGGAGCGCTGCCCGCCGCGGCCTTCCCGTCCCGCGTGGGTGGTTCCCGCTGGCACTGTCCCCTCCGGCTGGAGCCACGCGGGACACGGGCTATTTTGAAAGCTGGTGTGTTGGCCTTGGCAGGCAGAGCGGGTTTGGCTCCTGGCTCATTTCCAGCCCCACGGGGGGTCGGGGGGGGAGATGTCAGTCCCCAGGTCTGTGGCGCTGGCACTTGGCCCCAAGTCCCCAAACCAGCTCCCGGTGATGCTGTCACTGTCCCTTTCCTGTGGCTGGGTGAGCAATGAGGCTCAGCTCCGCCCTATGGGCTGCACCACTTGGGGTGCAGGGCACTGCGGGGCTCAGCCCGGGGCACCCAGCAGCTCAGGCTCCCCAAAACCCCTGGATCTGGGGGCAGGAAGGGCCTCAAGAGGGAGCTCAAAGCTTTCCAGCTGCTGACGTGGAGCAGCCAGGCAGAGCCCAGCCTGGGCACCCCCTGACCCACGGGGTCTGGGCAGCCCCTGTGCCCAGAGAGGGGCTGGAAGGGGCTCTCAGGCAGGCCAAGCCCCTGGGCAGCCCAGGGTGAAGGCGGGGGGGACGGGACAGGGGGGGTCCCACACCCTGGGCAGGCAAAGGGCCCCCCCCGTGTGTCCCCAAACCCCAGCCCAGCAGGATGGGACATCAGGGTGCGTTCTCTTGGACTCCTCACCTGCCGCTCTGTGATGCTCTCACACTTCTGTTCTCCCCCCTCTCTTCAGGATCAATTAAGATTACAAGCAGGGCTAATTAACAGTCTGCTAATTGCACTCTGAAGCCTCCTATAAATCATGAGCTTTAAAAGCAGATCTAAGAAAGATGTCATGTCCTTTCCCTGAGCGCAGCCTGCACTGAGAGCCTCAGCCAGAGAGTCCCCATCCCTCCAGCCCCTCTTTCTGACCCCCCCGGGGCTGGGGGCAGACCCCCAGCACAGCCAGGGTGGAAGGATGTGTCCCTGCCATGGGAGCTGATTTCCAGCCCACCCTTGATAACCCTCACCTGCTGCCCAGGCGGCTCCGCTCGCGATACGGGAGCTTGGGAATTGCATCAGTTCCCCCTCGCTGGTGTAAACACGGGTGTTCCCCACGGGAACCCCACGCCAGGCGGCTCCCGGACAGCCCTGCACCTCCCCACTGCGGCCAGAGGGAGTGGGACCCCCAGCACGGCCACGTAGCACCCACCCAGGGGGTGCCCAGCAGGTCGCAGGCTTGGGGGAACCAGAGCAGAGTGTGGTGGTCACGGACACCCGTGGCTGTGGTGGCTTTGTGTCCAGCGAGGCAGAGGTCACACAAGGACAGGAGATGATCTGGGGTGTGAATTGGGCAGTACCTTCTCTGGGGCTGATTTTGGGGCCAGGTTTGGAGCTGGACACAGAGCCATGGAGCATCAGCATCCCTCCCCCAGGGGAAAAGCACCTCCCAGCTCCGCTGCACTCTTCCGCTCCATCGGACCCAGGCTGTCCGTGGGTCTGTCACCGTGTGACACAGCAGCATCTGTCACCCTTCGCTCTTCAAAGTCCACGCCACCAGGTCGTCTTCACAGGCTTCGAGCCACAGGATCCACACCCACCCCCATCCTCCGGTGCAGAGTGGGTTTCTGCCACTTCCCCAGGCTGGGAGTGGGAGCAGTGCCAAGGATGGTTTGTCCCACGTGTCACCAGGGCCTGTCCCCCCTCTGGGTGCCAGCCAGAAGGACACAGAGCGGTGCTGGGGTTTGCAGCCAGCAGGAGCTGGGTTGCCTCGTGTGAGCTGCGTGTGGTGTCATTGCTTGGCACCCCCGGTGCTTCCTCGCAGCCTCCTCCTGTCACTGTGGTCCAGTGCCCCCCACGCAGGGTCCCAGGGCCACTCGCTGCAGCGTGGCCTCACTCACAGCGTGGGGATGGGCTGGGGGCAGGAGGATGGGGTGGCCCCCCCCCCAGGGCAGGTCACTGTGGTGACCCTGGGGACCAAGGGACAGGCACCCCGCAACCCTGTGGCTGAGGGGGCCAGCAGTGCTGGGGAAATGGGGGTCCCCCAAAACCAAGGTGGGTGGCCTGGGGATCTGGCATGGGCCAATCCCAGAGCCTGGCCCCAAACCTGCACCCAGGACCCCCTCACCTCAGCCCCAGCCTGAACCCCTCGGTGAGGGCACAGCATCCCCCGGGACCCCCCAAACACACCCCCATCCCAGCCCCCCAAATTCCCACAAACTCACCCACATCCTCCCCTGTTCCAGCCCCCCAAGTCCCCCCAGCCTCACCCCCTCCAGCCCCCCAGGACCCCCCAAACACACCCCCATCCCAGCCCCCCAAATTCCCACAAACTCACCCACATCCTCCCCTGTTCCAGCCCCCCAAATCCCCCCAGCTCACCCCTTCCCCCGGTCCCCCCATCTCCCCCGTTCTCCCTCACCCCGCCCCTCTCCCCGGCAGAGGCGGGGCTATGCAAAGCAGCCCTGCGGCGATGGCCAATAGCGAGCGAGCCCGGCAGCTCTATGCAAATCTTCCGGCGGGGTGGGCGGAGCTATGCAAATGTTGCCGGCGCGGCTCGGGCAGGCGGCGGGCAGCGCGCTGCTCCGGGGACGCGCACCGGACCGGACCGGGACCGGGACCGGGACCGGAGGGCGGCGGGGCCGCACCGGGGCCGGGCCGGCTCGGCTGCAGCACCGGGCACCCGCGGCCGAGCCAGCGGGGAGTTACGGAGGAGGAAGAGCCGGTGTTCAGGTGTGTGTCCCGGGAAGTGCAGGGGGGTCCCAGGCGCACCGGGGGCGCGGCCCCGCCCCGGTGTCACCGGTACCGGGGGAGGGGGGCAGTGAAGGTCGCGGTCCTCCAAGCCCGTCCATGTGCTCCCGTGCACGGCGGGCGGCCCCACGCATCCAGCCTGCCGCCCCGTCGGGGCTCCCGGGCTGCGGGAGCGCTGCCGGCCCGGGGAGGTGCCGGTGCGGCCGGTCCGGCGCCCCGCGGGCTGCCCTGGCCACGGCGGAGCCCCGTCCCCCGCCCCGCCGGCTAGGGATGGCGGGCTATAAAAAGCCTGTGGTTTGCGCCGCGCTCCGGGCGGTTATTTTTACCCGTCTGTGTGCAGGGAGGAACGCCCGGCTTTAACCCAAAAGCGCAGCCTGGATGGCAGCCACCCTGCCCCGGCCCCACCGGCCACCTCCCCACCACCCCCGGGCCCGCCGAGGCGTCCCGCGCTGGGGCTGAGCCCACGGGCAGAGGGGAAACTGAGGCACGGGGCACTGGGACACCCCGGTGAGGGCCAGGGCCTGGTGTCACCGTAGCTCCGCTGGGGTGTCACACCGGTGTGGCACATGCTGAATCCCAGCCCGGTTCATTCCCAGTCCAGGGTGGGGATGTGACCCGTCCACGGCTCTTGGCGGCGCGTGGCATCGCCAGCGTGTCCCGGCCCACGTGAGTCCCCCTCCGTCACCCGTCCCCACGGGGACAGCGAAGTGGGGATCCTCTGGCAGGTCCTCCTGCAGCCCCGTCCCCGGGGCTTTACCCGGGTGATGAGAGAAAGTTTCCCGGCGCTGACGGGGTTTCGCAGGTAATGAATTACCGCGGCAGCTGGCGGGGGAGCTGAACGGCACGGACCCGCACTGGGGGGGGACAACAGGCTGTGTCCCCCCATCCACACACATCCCTTGGGGCTTTGGGGACCGGTTGGGAGGGGAGCGTGGGTGACTTGGCCAGGGAGCCGGATCCTGGCCCTTGTCCATGTCGCTGGCTGCCAGCCGGACACGTCACACGCGGGTGACGTGTGGGGGAGACCTGTGCAGCTCAGCGAGGAGTGTGTGTGTGGGGGGGGTTGGGATGTAGGTTTGGTTTAGAATGTCACCAGGATGTCACTGATGATACCCCGGTGCTGAGAGCCAGCTGGCGAGCGGAGGGGAAGGAAAGTGGGTTTGGGAAACCTTGCAGGGTGCAAAGGGACAGGGATTCCACGGGGATGGGGACACCCAGGGAAGGCTGGAGAGCCTGGCATGCCAGGGGGTGACCAGAAGGAGTGAGGGGAATCAGACCCCTCCTCCTCACAAGAATTACAAGAGGATCACCAGGCGCAAGCCACGCAGTCCTGGCGCCACGGGGATGGGCTCAGGCCAGCTGTCAGCAACTGCACAAACCCTCGAGCAGACAGAGCATCATTTCCCGTGCTAGTGCCCAGCAGCACCTCGGGGTGTCCCAGCCCCGTGGGAACAGCACCTTACTGGGCCCTGGGGGGTGTCCATGTGTCCGTCCGTCTCCCCAGGGCACGAGCTGCCCCGTTTTTCAGGGACGTTTCAATCCTTCCTCCTTCCGCACAGTCATTTTGGGACCGAAAAGCCTCCGCCCATCGCTGCGCTTCGCCCGGCGGCACGAGGCCGTGGCAGTGCCGGGGGCTGGTGACACTTTTGGTCTGTGTCACCCTGAGTGGCACGGAGCCAGGGCTGAGTGGTCCCCCCGAGCCCGGATTGGCTCTGGAGGGCTGCAGGGTGATGGGGGTGGGTGAGTTATAATCGCCCCCAGGGACTTTGCTGAGTGCTGGGGTGAGATGGGGGAAGGTGGTTGGTGGAGGCAGCCACCTTGTCCTTGGTACCCTGACGTGTCCTCAGTGCCCCCAGTGGTCCCCAAGCCCCCCAGCATCCCATCCCCACCAGGCTCTCCTTTCCCCTGCTTCCCAGCAGGCTCCTCCTGCCTTCCCCGCTCCCCTTCCTGCGCTGCTGGCTCTGCTCTGGTTTATACTGGTTAGTTGTTTAAACAACCTATAAAAAGCAGAAGAAACTGTCAAACCCCAGCAGAAACCCTGGTAAACTTTGACTTTTCCCTGTGCTGGGCTGGGGTTGCTGCTCGCACCACAAGGCCCCAGTGCTGCCATTCCCCAGGGAACGGTGGGAGCCAGGGCCACGTCCCCAGCTGGGAGCAGGGCAGCACTGGCCAGGGATGGATGTGGCCCGTGGTGTCCCAGCACCATGTGTCCATCCATGACCGGATGAGTGCTCCCCTCATAACCCCTCCCTGCTTTGACTTTGAGATAAACTTGGTGGATTTATCGTTTCTGGGATCATTCAGGGATGGAGAAGGATGTAAAGGTGACAAAGGGAGCGCTGGGACCCTCCCAGTACCACCCCGAGCATCCCACACCGCGCCGGGGCTACGGCATACAGAACAACACATCGCTCTCATGGGGCTCGCTTCGTCTCACCGCGCTAATTAGGAGCTGGGGTAGGAAGCTGACACGCTGGCGTGATGCAAATGACCCCTAAAGATGCAGAGGATCCGGGGAGTTAATTAGAAACCTCGTCGCAGCGCAGGGGTCGGGGTGACAGCTCGCTGCGGGTGCTGGCGAAGGGACGGCAGGGACCAGGGGCTGTGCCTGGGCGTGGAAGCGAGCCCGGTGCGTGCGAGCGCGCAGAGAGCCCGGGCTAAAGATAAGCGCGCGTGGGAGGGAGCGGAGGGCGGCGGGATGCCAGGCGGCGCGGGAGCCTCTGCCCGGCGCGGGCAGGGGGAAGCGTTTCCTCTCGGGAAGGGTTTGAGGGCTCAGAGCTTTTGCTTGCGTTGGGTTTTATCGGCCTCGTTCGTCACGACGGTGCTGAAGGGCGCTGCAGCCGCGCCACGTCAGTGGGACCTTCCGCCTCGGGGGTCCCCAGCCAGGACCCCTCGCTGGATGCCAGCTCTGTACGGGAGCCACGCTGCTCCTTTGACGCTGTCCCCACCTGGCTGGACCGCGCGGGATGGAGGTGGCAATGCCAGGTGGAGCCACCCCGTTGTGCCCGTCGCAATGATAATCGCCTGCAGCCGTGATGCTGCTGATCGCCTTATCGCCTCGAGCAGCAATTAAAATCAGAGTGAAAGTCCCCCCTCCCCTCCCAGCCCTTAATACGTGTCTGCGGGGAGCTGAGCGCCACTGTCCTGCCGCACTGCGGTGCCTGAGGCACCCGTGGCACCCGTGGGGCAGCGAGATGAGACCCCTGGTACCCGCTCCCGGAGAGCATCCCACCCCTGCCCCGCGGCCGGGCCGAGCCCTGTGCCCACCCTGCAACACCCTGGCACGTGGTGTGGTGATGGTGACAGGGGTGGTGACGGGGCGTGCAGTGATGGTGACAGGGTGGTGCAGTGATGGTGACAGGGGTGTGCAGTGATGGTGACAGGGATGGTGACAGGGGTGGCCCTGCTGTGTGTGTCCCCGCGTGTCCCACGTGGCCGCGGTGGCCGAGCGGCCGAGGCGATGCCCCAGGAGAAGCGGAGCTGTAACGAGCTGCTGAGGGAAGCGGCTGATGAAACCGCCCCGTGTGTTGCACGAGGCCTCAGTCGCTTTCCCCGGCGGGGGGACGAGCCACCCCGCACCCAGCCCAGCACCCTGAGTGTCCCCAGCTCCCCCGGCCCAACGGCGCTGTGGCTGCTGCTTCCTCTTGCCTCCCACTCGTGCCTGCTATTCTGGGCTGGGGCCCCTGCAGTGTGACCCCATGGGTGGCCATACCCCTCTGAGACCCCTGCAGCATCATCCCATGGGTGATGGTACCCCCCTGAGACCCCCACAGCATCATCTCATGGGTGATGGTACCCTCCTGAGACCCCTTCAGCATCATCCCATGGGTGATGGTACCCTCCTGAGACCCCCACAGCATCACTCCATGGGTGCTGGTACCTCCAGACCCTGTTTCTGGAGCACCCTGCCTGGACAGACAGACAGATGTGGCTCCTCCAGGGCTCAGAGCCATGCTGGTACCCAGGGGGTGGCTGTTGTCCCCTGTCCCTTGCATGGAGCAGCATAGAGTGGGGGACACAGCCAGGCTGGGGCCAGGCAGGGGCTTGCAGGATCATTCCCAGTGTAGGGACCATCTCCCTCTGCCCCTCCCTCACAGCTAGAAATGGGGGTGCAGGAGCAGGGCACTGGGGTGCCACAGCATCCAAGGAGCTGGGGGTGCTGGCCCCAGCCAAGGGGGTCCTTGGCAGTGTTTCATGTTCCCATTGCAGATGCGGGGACACATCCTTCTGTCCCCAGCACCCTTTAAAAGTCCCCCTGGGATGAGGCTGTGCAGGGATGCGGGGACTCACGCCCGGATGAGCATCCCCAAAGGGGCCAAACCCAGCTGTGAGCTGGAGCCTCTGGGGAGCAGCTCCTGTTTCTGCACCCCAAATTAAATATCATGGGATGGGGGTGGGCAGGTGAGAGCTGACCCCTCAGGGTGGCCCTCACCCCATACCTGGGAACGCTGTGGCCAGGTGCTGTGCCCCAGGTGTTGGTGCTGGGAGGGAAAATTGTTGGGAAATCACTGGGAAAACCTCTGCCTTTTCACCAGGGAATCGTTGGCTTTTTCCAGGAGGGGGGGCCGGGGTGGTCTCGTCACCCCCTGTACCTTGGTGTCGTGCGTGGGCCCCGGGACACAGGGTGGCAGCGGGACCGTGGGAACGGCAGCACAATTTCCTTCCATAAATTAAAATTAGTTTTGATCAGCTAAATATAGCAACTGAGCAAGATGGTAAATGGCAACGTGCTTGAGAGGGGGAAGCGGGACAGGCTGGGGGCATCGACGGGCTGGCCGGTCCCCAACCTGCACCCCCACAGCGTGTCCCTGCAGTGGGGGGCTGCTGGCTGGGCTCGGGGGGCTCCCAGGGTGCCTGGTGTCCCCAGGGAGCTGCAGCACATTGGTCTCAACCCCACCAGCTCCCCAGATTGGTTTTTACCCTGTGGCCATGGCTTGGGGACAGAGGGGACTGAGCTGGGCCAGGTCTGCACCCAAATTGGGGTGGAGATGCTGGGGGTGAGGGTGTCATTGGGAGCATCTCGATGCCACCCATGGCTCTGCACTGGGCTGTGGTGACCCTGTGGCATCCCGGAGGGGTTCTGAGGTGAGTGATGCTGGGGGATAACAAGAGGAGGAAGAACTGGGTCCCTGCAGTGGCAGGGGGATGTCATGGGGGGTGTCACAGTGCCATGCCGGGATGCGATGGCTGATGGCACCCTGCGGGTGGGGTGGGCTGCAGGGTCCCCCCGACCCCTCGCCCTTCCCACCGCCGGCTCACGTGGCCCCAGGAGGTGGGTGGTTTCGCTTTGCTGTCTCCTGTACAGCCACTTCCTGACCCGCGAGTGGCGGAGGTCAAATTTAGTCTGTTCGAGCTAGAAAAAAAAAAATTAACCAAAAAAAAAATATAAAAAATTAAAAAAAATAACCTTGAACCTAAAAACAGCCCTTTTGTTTGACAGACCCTCCCCGCAGCCAGCCCAGCCTCCCTTATAACCGCCCTCCCTGGCCCAGGGACCCCAAGAGCATCGGTGCGCGGGGCAGGGCCAGGCGCTCGGGGATGTGGAGGCTGCTCCCGTGCTCCCGGCGAGGGACGTGGCACCGCGGCACCGTGGTGGGGTCCCCGGGGCCGGGGTGGGGTGGGGGTGATGGAGCCGGGGCGGTGGGGATTTTTTTCCCCCCTGCCCCAGTAGAATTTCCCAATTTTTTCATCATTTTTGAGTTTGCCACTTGTCTTTGATTAAAAAAAAAAAAGTATTTTTTGCAGCAAAACTTATTTTTGGTGGCTGGGGTGGATGCTCGCTCGGGCCAGCCCTGGGCTATGGGGGCTCAAGGGGTTTCTCGCTCTCTTCCAGCCCCCCCTCGAGTGTAGGAGGTGAAAATGGGCCGGAAAAAAATACAGATCAGCCGAATATTGGATCAGCGGAACCGGCAGGTAGGAGCTGCTCGGGGACAAGGTGGGGACAACAGGGACAGGGAGCCACGAGGCCAAAGCTGCTTTGCTCCCCCCTTCCCCATGGGTGCTGGATCCTGGGGAGCCAGGGGGAGGGTTTGGGGCTGTATGCAGGGGTCCTTCCATCCCATCCCCTGCCCTGCCCTGCAGGTGACCTTCACCAAGCGGAAATTCGGGCTGATGAAGAAGGCGTACGAGCTGAGCGTCCTCTGCGACTGCGAGATCGCCCTCATCATCTTCAACAGCACCAACCGCCTCTTCCAGTACGCCAGCACCGACATGGACAAGGTGCTGCTCAAGTACACGGAGTACAGCGAGCCCCACGAGAGCCGCACCAACTCCGACATCCTCGAGGTAGCAGCGGGGGGCAGCCAGGGGGGGGTCGGGGGGGGTGTGGGACCCCGCTCAGCACCCCGCTCCCCGCAGACGCTGAAGCGCAAAGGGTTGGGGCTGGAGAGCCAGGAGCTGGAGCTGGACGAGGGACCGGACCCTGGGGAGAAGGCGCGGAGGCTGGGCGAGGGCATGGACCTCTCGCTGGCACGGCCCCGGTTTTATGTGAGTCGCTGGTGCAGCGCTGGGGGGCGAGGGTCCCCGTCCCTGTCCCTCACCTCTGTTTCCCCCCCGCAGAGCCCGGGGCCGCTGCCCGAGGCCACCTACAGCTCCCCCCCAGCTGCTGATGCATCCCTGGGCTCCCCGCAGGGCCAGGGCCGCCCGCCCGCCTTCAAACCGGCGGCGCCGAAGCCACCGGGACGCTCGCCGGGACCAGTGCCCCCAGGTAGGCTGGGGGCTGTCACCCAGGGGTGCTGCGGGGAGGGTCCCTGTGATGGGCACCCCATCCTCGCTGGCCCCGCAGGGATTTTCCCAGCCAGGCGTCGCATGCAAAGCTCCTCTCTCAGCATCTCCCAGGGACTTACCGGGTGCGTGGGCAGGCAGTGCCACCGCAGCTGTGGAAACACTGTCCCCTGCCACCCTCCAGCTGCTTCCTGCGCCCCACCAGCACCCAGCTGGTCCCAGCACCCTGGGCACCCCACGGCCACAGCTCCCGCCTGTGTGGCACAGCTCGGAGCTGGGCACGAGGGACTCATCCTGCCCAGTGGGATGGCACCAGCGTGGGATGGTGACAGGGACACGAGTGCCTCCAGGGTCACACAGCAGGGAAGCGCTTGGAAAAAATGATGCTGGGGCTTGACCAGTGGAAAGCCCCCAGGGGGTGGGAGGGGGCCTGCTGGGGCTGGGCGATATTCCCAGTGCGGGATGCAGGTGTGGATGGGGACAGCGTGGTGGCCCCAGACATGCTGGATGTCCCCACAGGAGGTCCCAGCTGCTCCGTGGGGAGCTGGGGTGAGGGTCTGGCCGGGGGGGTGGGTGCCTGCTGGCCCCCAGGCTGGATCCAGTGTGCTGTTTCCGCTCGCAGCGCGTGGCCGCAGCGGGCCGGGGGCGGCCACCACAGCCCAGGTGCTCGATGGCCTCGCGCAGGAAGTGGCTTTGCCGGAGCACGGCACCGCGCACGCACGCACGAGGGCACCGCCGGGGCCACAGCCAGGGGGGTCCCCCCAAGGACTGGAGCCCCCAGGACCCCGCATCCCCCGGGGTCACCCCGTGCATCCTCCTGTCCTTCTGTCTGTCCAGGGATTGGCTACCCCCTCTTCCCCGCCAGCAGCCTGAACCGAGCCCTGGCCACCAAGACCCCCCCGCCGCTGTACCTGGGGGCGGAGGGCCGGCGTGGCGAAGCCCATGGCAGCCTGGCCGGTGGCCGGAGCGGTGGCAGCGTGGCGGTGAGTGACATGGGGGGGGGACACCAGCTCTGTGGTATCTGCTGCCGGGGCTGGCGTGTGGGGACAGCACTACAGGGGGGGCCCAGCCCCAGCTGGGATATATCCCCTGTCTGCAAGGAAAAGCCCCCCCAGATCTGTAGCTCCTTAGGGTGGGCTGGCTCTGGGTCCCCAGGGTGCCTCTGATGCCCAGGGAGGGGGACAGCAACCCCTGGCCATGGGGTTCCCCTGGGGGTCAGTGCCAGGAGGATGCGCAGTGGCCTTGGGCACCCCCTCCCCAGCTGTGACACTGTGGCAGGTGGCAAGGGGTCCCCCCCCAGCTTGCTGCAGCCGTGCCTTTCCCAGCAAGTCACCATGCCTGGTGTCCCTGAGGCCACGCAGGTGTCCCCCTCCCCAAATTCATTGGGGAGCTCCTCCATTCCGCTCCCACCTCCTCTTCCTCAGCCCAGCACTGGGGCTTTGCTGGGCGGCACGGGAAAGGGCTTGGGGGGCAGGGGGAGACGCTGCATCCTGAGCCCCCCAAGGGGGTCGGCAGCATGAAGCCTGATGAAGGGCACCCCGATTTCCCGCAGCGGCCGCTGTACCCCGCTCTGCAGACCCTCAGCCCCGTGCTCCCCCCGGGCAGCGCCGGCGCCCCCAGCCACAGCCTCAGCGGCTTCCCCTTCCTCGCCCCGGCACAGGCAGGTGAGTCCTGGTCCCTGCTCCCCAGGACAGCAGGACCCCCCCCCCCCCCCAAGCCTCAGACCCCCTCCCTGGCTCCTGCTCACTCTTGGCCTCCTGCTTGGCAGAGTTTGGGGCTGGCGAGGCCCCGCCACCCCCCAGCTTCCTGCAGCCCGGCCCCACGGCGTGGCAGCACCCCCGGGACATGGCAGCGCTGGGGTAAGGATGGGGGGACGGCCACGGGGTGGGGGACAGGGGGAGCTTGTTCGAGAAGAGCTGCTGCACCCATGGGTGCCACCTCCCAGCCTGGGGTGCAGCCAGCACCCAGGATGCAGCCCCCCCACCCATCGTGCTGGGATCTGTCCAGCCTCACCCCAAAACTGGGGTGCATGGGGTCGCCCCCCCCGCCTGATGCTGTTGCTGGAGCCAATTTCGAACCGGATTTCCCCAGGGGACCTGGCCCCCATGTCCCCCCCGTGTCACACTCCAGGTTCCCAGCAGCCATGCCAGGCGGGTGGGTGGGTGGGTGGCTGCCCGGGGCTCGGCTGGGTCCGAGCTGGTACGTGAGATGAGTTTGGGAGATCTCAGCACTGCTAAGGAGGATGGGGGGGGGGCGGTGAGCTTGGCCTCTCCCCACCCTGCACACCTCGGCTGGGGCTGCGGGGAGACCCAGCCTCACTCCTCCTCCCCTCTTCCCCAGGGTCAGCAGCCGGATTGTCCCCACCGAAGAGCCACCCCCGGCCCCCGGTGCCTCCCCGCAGCACCAAGCCATCAGCATCAAGTCAGAGCGGGTCTCCCCGGGGCTGGGCTGCCCCTCAGGCACCCCCCAGCCCCCCCTGGCCAGCCTGGCATCCCTGAGCGAAGCCTCCCGGGCCCCCGGAGACCTCCAACCGCGGGATGACTACGCCAAGGGGTACCCCTACCCCCTGGGACCCCCCCGGCCGCTGGCAGAGGAGCAGCGAGCCCCCGTCCCCGCACGGCGGGCGCAGGCCATGGACGCTTGGCAGAGATAGCGAGGCTAGTGGGGTGCAAGGGGGGGGGGGCAAGCCTGGAAGAGCAGCCCCCCCACTTCACCCCCATGCTCGGACCCCCTGGAAGCTCCCCGTGCCCTTTGCAATGCTGCCGGGGGGCTGGCGGTGCCACAGGGGGTTCCGTCCCCCCACCCTGGGGATGCAGCTCCTGGCAAACCCCCGACCCCCCCGGTGTCCCCCACATGCCACCGGCCCCCCCTCCCTGCAGCTCTGCCCCCCCAGCCCCCTGTGAGGCCAGGACCCCACGGGTGAGGAGCGCTACCCCAGTCCCCCGTCCGGTGCCGGACACTGTCCATCCCTGTCCGTCCGTCCGTCTGTCCCTGCGCCAGCGTGTCCCCAGCGAGCGGGAATGCCTGACAAGTGCCACAGGGTGGCAGCAGGACTGAGAGCACCAGCAGCAGGTCCAAGCCTGCACCCCCCCAGGCCCAATCCTGCACCCAGCCATGGGGGGGATGCCCGGGATGGGGGGAAGGGGGGTGGGTGACAGCAGGGGCGGTGGGTGCTGCCCCCCCCCAGCCCGGCGGCTCTTTCCTATTTATTATCTTCTCACCAATAAAGAGCTGGGGGGTTGTTGGGGTGTCTGGTGTGAGCTTCTTGGGGCTGCGCAGCGCTGCTGGGGTTGGCTAACGAGGCGGTGGGTCATTAATGTCCCCAAGGGGAGAAGTGTCCCATGCCCTGACCCTCTTTTGGCTCAGCGTTGCTGTCCCCTAGGCTCAAAGTCACCTCCAGGGTCACCAACCCCACAATGTGGGTGACAGCTGGGTAACCCCCCCAGCTCTGGTCAGGTCCCTGGGGTGCAGCCACGCTGCTCCCACCCCTCATCTCCCTGGGAGACCCCAAAAAGCTGCTCCTAAGGTCTCAGTGCCACAGCCTGGTGCTGGGAGGGGGAAGGAGGGGGAAAAACCCTTCTGTACCCTTAAGCCTGGCATGGGTGGGGGGTTGAGTGGGGGGGTGGGACTGACCCAGCTGAGCTGAGTCTCTTATAGCTCAGGGCTGGGGTGGGGTGGGGGTTTTGCTGCTCCCTGGGGTGGGGGAGCATCCCCTGGGGCCCGGGATGCGCTGGGGGTGGCCAAGGTCACGGTCACACTGCTGGGAAGTGAGCGAGGAAAGGGGGTGTCCAGGGTTTGGCACTGCCCATGGTCCTCTGGTTTTGGGGTGGGGTGGGGCTGGCTTTCCCCAGCACTGCCTGTGCACCCCAGGTTGGGGTCAGGTGGGAATGGGGGACCCTCCGCTTCCCCAGCCCCTTCCTGCGGGGGGGTTACTGGTGCCTGAGCCCCGAGATTAAACCACAGGGGGGAATTAATCCTGGGAAGGGTTTACCCTGTTTAATAGAGCCCAGCAAGCGATGTAAATACCAACTGGGATTATGGGATGTATGGAGGCCCAAGAGCTCAGGGCTGGGTCCCACCTTGGCCCAGGTCCACCCCCCCCCCAGGCTGGTGGGTCCCCTCCTGGGCCACCCTTGGGGCTGGGAAGGGGTTTCTGGGTGCAAGGAGGAGGTGAGATGCTGGGGGGGTGGGGAGGAAAAGTGTGGGGGCTGTGGTAAGAGACACTGATTGAATAGCAATGACTGCATGATTTATGGTTTGCATTATTGCATGGCTCATTTGAATATATGCTAATAAGGCTTTTTCTCCTCGGTTTTGTTTGTAAGATTTAGATTTGCTATGGCAACCCGCTGGCATGGAAGGAGCGCCAGGAAATGTCAGGGTGAGGTGAGCCCTGGGGTGGGGGGTGGGGGGGCTGGGGCTGTTGGGGACACTCGCTGCACCCCACCGTGGGGACACCGGAGCGGCCAGCAGGACCTGGACGGAGACCCTGGAGCCGTGCATCCTCTTGGCAGGTCCAGTAATGCCCTGTTGCGACAGGTCCTAAACTGGGGTGGGGGGTGCCTTGGGGTGCCCCCAGCCTCACTTTGGTCTTGCAGTGAGGGCCCTCGTGCCCTCTGCCCCCAGCCTCGTGCCCCTGCCTACCCACCGAGCGTCCCCCCCAGCACGGCGGAGGTGGTGGGGTGCCCCATTGTGTTGGACCCAAAGGTGGCACAAAAGGACCCCCAGTTTTGGGGGGGGGGGACAGTTCTCGGGGTGACACTGGGAAGAGACAGAGCATTTGTGTTCGCTCTGTGTCCCCCACCCACCCTATGGGGTCCTGGCACACAGTGGAGGGGTCTGGGCCATCTCCCCACCTTTGTGGCTCTGTGACCCCTTCCCAGGTGGTCAGGGAGCTGCCCCAGTAAAGCCCAGTTACCTGCAGGCCCAGCATGGTGGGGGGCTGCGCTGCTCCGGGGGGGCGCTGGGCACTCAGGGCTGCGGAGCTGGCGGGGCTTTGTCTCCCTGTTGGTGCTGGTGCCTCTCCCTCGGCTGCGGGGGGATGAGCTGGGGGCTCTGCACCCACATTTGGGGGCTGCGAACCTTGCAGCCAGGGTGCTCCTTTGCTGGGGACAAGGTGGATGGGCTGGTTTGGGGGGGGGGCATCTCCTCCCCACGGGAAGCAGCCCTGTGTCGCCAGATTCCAGCCCGGAGGGTGTGGGCTGGTGGTCTGTGTCCCTCGGGACCGTGGTGGTACTGGGGGTACATCCATGGCGAGGATGGGGTCCCCCCGCTGTCCCCACCGGGAAGGCACCGTGTCCATCCTGGCCTGCGGGAGGGGCCCTACGGCCACGCGTGACAGCGGAGCATCCCTGGGCAGGGCTGGGGCAGCTCCAGGCTGTCGCGGTGCCCTCGGGGCTCAGCTGGGGCTGGGGACTCCGTGTCCCCGCAGCCACCCGATGGGGCCGAGCCGGGCCACCCGCTCCAACCGGGGGCCACTCTCCCCTCCCGGGTCACCCGGAGCCGTTTCACGCCTTATACCGGACCGGGACCGAGCCCCGGGCCGGGGGGAGCGTGGCCCCGAGGGGACGGGGATGCGTGGTCCTTCCTCGCCTCCCTGTCGCAGCAAACCGGGGCCGAACCGGGCACCGGGGGCTGCCCCCCGGTGCATCCTCCCCCAGACACCCACTTTGTTGTTTTGCGAAACCCCTGAAATATTCATGGCGCTGCGCCCAGCGCCTCTTAATGAATTTTTGATCAAAACCTTATCAGGGAGCCAAAATACGCTTACCCCCTCCGCCCCCCTCCCCAGACCCGGTACCGGGAGGGGATGGAGGAGCCGGCCCCGGCCCCGAGGGCCTTTTGCCGGTGGGACCGGGCAGCCCGGGGGTCGCACCGTCACTGCCGGGGATGGTTATTCCGGGGCCCGTGGTAGGATTTGGGGTGCCCCCACGTGCAGGCCTGGCCTTGTGCCGCCCCACCCAACCCCCTCGGGCCGGGAGGGACCCCGTGAAGTCCCGGTTGGACGGGACGAGCGGGGGACAGTGCATCCCGGAGCCCCCCAGCCCCGCCGGGAGGAATATTCGTTGAGGGGGAAATGCATAAACGGAGATCATTAGGGGAGACCGCGGAGCCGGTGGCCCCCCCGGCAGCTGCCCATGCGGGGAGGGGGACACACCAGGGTGGCACCCGGCACCGGCTCGGTGCCATCTCCGCGGCGGGGGATGCGCTCCGGTAGCTGGAGCCCACCCTGGCCCCTCTCGGTGCCGGTGGGGGTTTGTGTCTCCGTGTCCCCCCCCCCCCGCACCCCGGGGAGAGATTTGGGGCTCAAACTCTGCCAGGCGCTGCCTTTGCAACCCCCGGGTTTTAACGGGCTCCGATGCTCCCGGTGCGCCGGAGGATGCGGGGTGGGGGGGGATCACCGTTCCCGGTCACTTCGGTGCTCGGAGGTGTTAACCCCCGGGGCAGGGGATGGGGGGGCGGAATTTTGGGTTTAATTTTTAAAACCCCGTGCGGGGCCGCATCCGCGGGGTCACCGCGATGCTTATATATATATATTATATATATATATATATATATAATAATAAAATCTCCGTTATTTTTAGGTCCTGCTATCAGTGCCGCCCCCACGCCCCCCTCCTGCCCCCCCCCGGTGCAGGGCTAACCTATCCAGCTCCCGCCGTGAGGACGTCACACCTGACGTAGTAAAATATGGAGAAAGCAAGGGAAAAAAAAAAAAAAAAAAAAGACGTTTTTTTTTTCCCCTCCTCTCTCCATTTCCAAAAGGGACAAAATGGATGTTTGGGCGGAATCCGCGCGCACCCCCCCTCCCCGTGCCCGTCCCCCCCCCATCCCCGAGGCTGCTCCCGGTGTTAAAGCCCCGGACAGACGTTATCTGTTTAACCCCACGTAACGGCAAAGTGATGGTGGGGGGCTCCACTGCCCCCCCCCCCGCCTCCAGCTCTGCTCTTCCCGGTACTGTGCTCCGGGAACCGCATCCCCTGGATGTCTCCGCGTTCCCCCCCAACCCGCCCCTGCCCCGGTGGCTGCCGGTGTCCCGGTGGCTCTCGGCTCACGCTGTCGCTAAGTCGTTAATGGATGCAGATATACGGAGGGAGGTAAATAATTCTCGCCCCCCCCCCCCACTCCCCAACTCCCCTTTCTCCTCTCCCTGCCCCGCACCGAACTCCGGTGGTGCCCACCGGGGGGCGGGCAGAGCTGCACGGGCACCCGCCTTCCCCCCCCCCACACTTCCCCCCCGCTTCTCCCAACTTGGAGGAAGTCTCCCCTATTTTTTGGGGAGAGGGGTGTTTTTTACCTTTTCCCCCTCCTCCCCCCCTCCCCGTCGGATTAGGGGCTGCCGGTGTGAGTGTCGGGGTGGGGGGGGTGGGACGAGGCGTGGAAAGCTGCCCTCCCTCCGGCTCCCGCAGCGCTGGGAACAATGGCCACGGGCTCCGTGGGGACAATACCCGGCGGAGAGGAGCTGCTTGGGTTGCAGGACACGTCCACCACCGCCTCGGTCACCCCGGGCCCCCAACTCCCCCGGGACGGGACCCCCAATTCCCCTGGGATAGGGACCCCCCGCTCCCCCGGGACCGTGGGAAAACGCGTGGCCGGGGATGAAGGGGGGGCACTAAACTTGGGGAAAAGTGTGTGTGCCCTCCCCGGGGGTCGGCTGCGTCCACTCCCAGCTTTGGGGACCCCCCCCCACACACACCCCTTCCCATTGAGGCCGTCGGTCCCCTCTTGCCCATCCCGTCTCTTGCCGCAAACTCCCGCAAACCGGGGCTCAACAGGTCGGTACCGGACCGTCCCCAGGTGCGCACTCCTCCGCTCCCCCCTCTACATTTCCCACCCCTCCATCACTCCCCCAACATCCCCCCCCCGCCTTTTTCCCACCCCCCCCTCCTCATTATCCCTGTTATCCCAAGGCAGACTCCGTGCCCAAACGCCCGGCATGTGCGCGGCAAACAGAGCGCGATTGTTCCGAGCCTGGGAACGCGCGGAGGGGGCGCGGAGGGGGCGCGGGGGCCACCGCCCGCCACCCCCCCCTCCCGTCCCCTGCTCAGACGCGATTGTCATGGAAAACAGGGCCTTTTCCCTTATGCATGCTGTTGAACTTGATGTTGACTCCTTTTCTTTGAGGGGGGGGTGGTGGTGTGATGGTGGGGGGGGTGTTTCACATCTCCGCGGCCACTTGTTTGGTGGGAAAATTTTCTCCCGAGCTCCCGTGTGAAATTAATTAATCGGGGGCCTCTAGATGGCAATGGGACACAAAAGGGGACAGTCCGGAGACACTCCGGCAAACTCACAAAAGCCACCCCCCGGGTTTATAGCCCCCGGGGCCGGTCGGACCCACTGCCCGAGGTAAGGGGCTACCGCAGCTTTTTGGGGGAGAAAAAAAAAAGGGAGGGGGGGGGAGGGAAAGAGGGAGAAGGGATAGGGAGGTTTGGGGGTGCTGTGCTGGAGGGGGGGGGTGTATGGGCATCCCCCACCCCCCAGGTCTCATCTCAGCGCTGCGTTGGTGCGAGGCTGTATCCTAACCACCAAAAAAAATATATAAAAATAGAGGGAAAAGAAATAAATTTCCCACGTAAAGGGCATTTTTGGAGAAAGGAAAATTAATAATTATCATTATCTTGTTTTATTATTATTATTTCGCCCCCTCTCAAAAAGTAACGGGGGTTGTTCGTGGCTCCGCGGACACGGAGGGGATTTCCACGCTGTTGTTCCCCGAGCGGGGAAATCTCTGCTGTGTGCGGGGGGGCGGGAACCGTTTACCCCCCAGTTTGAAGTGGGGGGGGGGGATGTATTTCATTTTCAGCCCCTCTCCTCGCTCTTAGTTTCAGTGTGTCCTCCGACGTGCTTAGCAGCGACGGGGGTGGGGGGAATAAATATAAAATCAGGTTTTATTTGAAGCACTTTGCCGAGTAGGTGATGATTATTATTATTAATAATAATTATTATTATTTTTAAGAGACCTTTGCTGAGCGTTTGGGGGAATATTTCTGCACGGGAATAGGCCAAAAATAGGAGCGCTAAATCTCCCCCCACCCCCCCCCCGGTGCTCTTTGTTGCCACAACACCTTTGGGTGACAGCGGCTGCAGAAAGAAAAATCATTGAATTCTGTTAAATCTTTAATTTTCTCTCGTATCGATATTTCCAGCCGGGGGGGAATTGGGGTGGGGTTGGCCGAGGGTTTGGGGACCTCTTTTCCTGGGGGGTCGGTCCCCCCTCCCCGTGGTGTTGGTGGAATTGAGCTGCGGAGCAATGCGCGAGGGGAAGAGTCGTTGGGTTTTAAATGGAAATAATTCCCAGGGATAACGTTGGAATCAAACGGGGAGGGGGGGCGGGGATGAAATAAATGGGGCGGGAAAAGGAAAAGAAAAATGGGGAAAAAAATCTCAGTGGGAGGAAAAGGGGAAAAGAAAAAGCAAAACAGATGAAAAAATCGCATTTGAAGGGCACCGGGCCGGGCGGGCGAGCGGCTCCCTTGCCCGGTGCGATGCTCCGGTGCCCGGGGAACGCTCCGGTGCCCACGGAGAGGGGGAGCTGGGCCGCCCCCCGCCCGGTAAAGACAGACAGACAGACAGGCGCTGCGTGTGGGGCTGCTCCCCACGAGGGTCTCCTCTACTCCCCCGGCAGCAGAGGCCGTGTCCCGGTTTGGTCCCCTCAGGCAGGGCCAGGGATGCGGGTACGTGTGCCCACGCCACGGGTGGAAGGAACCGAGCTCTGGAGCATCCCACGCCGTGCCCACCGGCAGGACCGGCCCCGGCTGAGCGGGCAGGGGCTCCAGCGCCTCCCACCCCCCGCCCCCGCTCCCGACCTCACCGGGAAAGTTGCTCCAAGTTGTGGCGGCGGCGGCTCCTGACGCCTCTCCTCTCTCCTTCCCTCCCCAGGTGGGCTCGGCGAGCGGCGCGGCGGCACACCGGCACACCGGGAGAGGCGGAGGTAACCGTGGCTCTCCCCCCCCCCTCCCCGCACACACACACACCGGGATGCGGCCGGTTCTACCGGAGGGATGCGGGGCAGGTGCATTACCGGTAACGGTGGGAAGTTACCGGGTTAGCGGGGAGCGGCACACGGTGGCATCTCTCGGTGAGGGGGGAGAAGGGGGCCGGTGGCTGGTTGGGCTGCCCGGGCATCGGTTCTCCGGTAGGAACCGGTGCCCGTGCGCCGCTCCGAGCCGAGCTCGGCCGCGCTGCCTCCCGCCGCGGCCGCCGCCGGTTCCTGCGGCGAGCGCCGTGCTCGCACCGGAGCCCAACATGGCTGCTGCAGTGAAGGTATTTGATTCACACGAGGGTGTAGGGACGAGAGGCGCCGGGGCCGGAGCGCCCGCAGCCACCGGGGCGAGGGGTACAGGCTCGGTAAGTACCGGGAAGGAACGGGGCCGGGCGGGCCCCGTGAAGCCCCCGCCGCGGACACGCGTGGAGCGGCCGCTCTTCCCGTGTGGGCACTGCCAAGCATCCCCCGCCGCCCCTCGGGGGCAGGGAGCCGTGGGGAGCGGGGACCGGCAACCGGCGGGGGTGAACCGACTCGCAACGGGCCCGCCCGGGCCCTGGGCGGCGGTACCGGGCCCGTGGGCGGCGGAGGAGCGAGGCTGGCGCGGATGCTGAGCCCCGCCGGTGCCCGAAGCGGCCCTTCCCCGAGCCGGGCCCGGGCCCGAGGGTACTCCCGGGGCGGCGGAGAGGCGCCTCCGGTGCCGTTCGTTCCCTTGGCGGAGGTTTGGGGCCGCGGTCGTTGTCGGGGATTTCCCTGCTGGGGAAGGACCGGGGCCGGGCCCACCCGGGGAAGGAGCGGTTCGGTATCGGAACCCACCGGGGCGGCGGAGGGAGCGGGGCCGGTGCCCCGGGCGATGCGGGTGGCAGCGGGGCCGAGCCCACCGGGACCGGGCAGGAGGGGCATTTCGGAGCGCGGCTGCGGAGGTAACGGCACCGGCTCGGCCCACGCGTGGTGCGGACCCACGGGGTGGAGGGGGAGCGCGGGTGGCAGCTACCGGGGATGTGCGGGGGGACGATCCGTTAATTTGACAACTGGCTGCCTCGCTGGCACCATCTTCCCGCTCGGAACGGTTGGCCCTACCCCGGTGCACCGGAGCGACGGGAACCGCGGGGATGATAACGATAATAATTAATAGCAATCATGATAATTAATTAATAGCGACTTGGAAAGAGAAAGACGGAGGAGACACGACCCCGCACGGCCCCGGGGAGCGGCGGCGGTTCAGCACCACGGAGAGCGGCGGGGCCGGGGCCGGTGCCCGGTGCCCGGTGCCGGCGGGAGCATCCTCCGCCCGCGCCCCGCGATGCTGCGGCCGCCGTTTGAGAACGGGGCTCCTGCCATAGGGTCCCCCATCCTGGGGGTCCCCGGTGCAGAGCATATAGCCCCGCGGATCCCGGGAAGCTCCCGGTGTTTGAGGGTTGGCATCTCCGTAAGCTCCGCCGTGGATCGCTCCCAGCGCCTCCAAACACGGATATTCATATATATTATATATATTTTTATATTTAGGTGTATATATATAAACGGGTGCGTGTGGACAGCGGGGGCCGGGACGAAACCCGGTGCCGGGCCCCGCCGCCAGCCCCGATCCGCTGCTCCCGGTCCTCGCTGGAAGCGGAGCTCGCCCGGGGCTGCCCAGGGCCGGTGCCGGTGCTGTGCCCGGGGCCGGTGCTATGCCCTCGCCGCCTGTTCGGTTCGTTTTCCGCCGTTTCACCGGAGCGAGGTGCGACGATGCAGCCCCGGGAGTGCTGCGGAGCCCACCGGGCCGGGACAAGGCTGGAGGACCGGGGGCACGGAGGAGGCTATGGAGGGTGTCCCGCGTGGGTGTGCGGGGCCGTGCGGGCATCAGGACGAGTGTGATCAACAGTGCGAGCCCAGCGGGGCGTGTGCGTGAATCGGTGTGAGCGCTCCCGGGTGCGCACCGGCCGACAAGGGGTGTATGCGGACCCGCGTGTGCTCCCGGGGGTGTGCCCCGGTGCCCCGGTGCCCCCCGGGTGGGTATGTGCACATGGGGGTCGCGGCTGTGCCCGGTGGGAGGCGGCCGGGGATGCCGGGGAAAGGCCGCTGCCCCATCGCACCTGGCCGGGGCTGCCCCCCCGTTGCCGGGAGAGCGGAGTGGGTCCCCTGCACCGGGCAGGGGCGGCCGGGACCGGCCCGGGGCGGCCGCACGGGGGGGACGTGGAGCCGGACCTCGGCACCGCGCCCCGGGCTCTGCCCCGCTGCCCCCCCCGAGCCGCCCTCTCGCTTTGGCCCGGGTCCGGGGGGTCCATCCCGGGCCGGGGGGCACAGCCGGGGCCGTGGGGGGACTCTGTTCCCACCCGGGACACGGGGGGGGCGGGGATCGCGCCAGGTTTTCCTCCTGAGGAGCCGCAATTCTCCCCCTTTGCAAGCGGGGCCCGTGAGCGCAGCCTCGACGGGAGGGTCCGGCCGCCCCCCCAGCCCCCTCCCCTCCCCAGGCACGTCGAGTTTAACCCCAGCCTTTGCCGTGGGAGGGGGTGTTGGCTCCGCCACAGCGCTGCCCGAGCGGGGTTACCCCCGGGGCACAGCCGCCGACGGGGCGGGCCGGCTGCTGCGGGAGGCTGGGGCCGGGGGGGCCCGGGGCGAGCAGACGGGCCAGCCCCCGGGGACAGCGGCGGCCGTGGCGAATGGCTCTCCCCCCCCCCCGGGGTGGGGATGTGGGGGGGGTGACCCCTGCCCCGGCCCCACGTCAGGGCTGTCCCAGCCCCGCCGCTCGGGCTTTGTCCCCGCCGGCCGCCCCGTCCCTCCTCCCGCCCTCCCCCGCCCCCCAGCCATCCCTCCGCCGCCCGCTCTGCCTCAACTTTAGAGGCAGGTCCCGGAGGCGCTGAGGAGAGGGCGCGGGATGCGCACCGGCACCGGAGGGCGTATCCATCCCCCGTCCCGGCCCGAGCCTCCTCCCCACCCCGCCAGCCTGCGAAGGATGCAGTGACACGGAGCCGACGGCGACCGCGGGCAGCACCGGCCCCAGCGGGCGAGCAGGTACCCCCTCCCTGGGACCCTTCCCGGGTGCCCTCCTCGGGGTCCCCCTTCTTCTCCCCCGCCCTGCCCGGAGAGCTTTGCCGGGGGCAGCCGCCCGCACGGAGCCTCGCGGGCTCGGGCAGCTCCCCGGGAGCATCCCCCGCCGGTGCCCGGCACCGGTGCCCGCAGCCTCTCTGCCAGGGTGCTGGGTCCCTGCGGGGAAGGACGGTGCCACCCCGGGGGATGCAGGGTGTCCCCCCCCGGTCTATCCACGACCCGGACCCTCAGGGTTTGCGGGGTCCCTCCCGGGGTGGAATGCAGGGAGCGGGTGTGGGAGGAAGGGGAGAAGAGGAGGGCAGAGAGGGGGTGCAGTGGAACCCCCCAGGGGTCCCTTTCGGCCGGGTCTGTCCCTTCCCCATCCGCTCTCATGACTCAGCAGATCCGTGCCAGTAATTACAGTAATTATAAAGTGGGAGCGGGCTGCAGGGTGGGTCTGGGGGCGAATTTGGGGCTGGGGAGGAGACAGGTCCCTGGGCCGCAGGCGGCAGGGACGGATCCTGGGGGAGCATCCTGCCCTGCCATGGCTCCTGGGCCACGGGGGACTGCGTGGGGCTGAGCCTGCTTTAGGGTGCGGGTCTCCTTTCGGGGTGCAGATGTGGGGTTGGGGTGCTTGGGTGGGCTTTGGGGAGCGCCGGCGTTGTGTGTTGCATCCCGGGGCAGATTCTCCCACCGGAACCGTCGGGGTATCTTCATTCCTGGCGGCGAGGGGACGCGGATCGCAGTTGCCCCGGGGTGGGGGCTCCAGTGTGGGAGCAGAACCCCCCCCCGAGGCCCGTTTTTGTAAAGACCTGGGCTGGTTTTTCTCTTTGGTTATCTAGCTGTATGAGTGTATGTGATATCATAAAGCTAGAGAACCGAATGTAAAAACCCGCTCGCTGTTCTCCGGGAGAAGAGCCCTGCCCTCCCGGCAGGAGAGGGGCTCGGTGGCTACCGGCCTCCCCGAGCCACTGGCCCCCGGTGCCTTTGGAGGGGGAGAGCGGCTGGGAGCCAAACGCGGCCGCGGAGTGAAAGATTTCCGCGGGATTTTTGTCTTTCATCATTTTTGTTGAGGCCCAGAGGTAGCGCCGATGCCTGGGTGATTATTTCCATCCCAGCCTGGGGTTCCTCAGCTTGCCTACAAACCCTTCACCTTGGTTTTAGTAATTATTTGGTATTTTTGGTGGTTTTTTCCCACTGTGGTTTTAATTTCCATGTTGACAATTAAGCTGGCTGGCACCGGGTGTGCTGGAGATAAATGAAACGGGGCCAGCTCAGAAATAACCCCTCGAGAAACCCTGCTTCTAACCAAGTCAAAGGAAAGTTGCTTAAATATATTACCGCATGCAAATTGTGATTTAGCGTAAAGATCTTCCTGAGGTCGGTTTATCTACCGGGGAGGAGAAATAAATCATCGTCGGGTATTCTGCGTCTGCAGAGAGATTGCAGCTTTGTTCTTCGGAGAGGGCGATTTGGGAGCATCGCTCCGAGGGTGCCGGGGTTCCTTCAGTCTCCCCTTTCCCTCCTGCACCCCGCTTTGCTGCCTGTGGGTCGGGGTGTTGCGTGCAGCCAGCTCCCTCCTTCCCTCCTGCTTCCCACGGTGCCCACGGGGCCGAGCCCGCGCTGCCCAGGGCTGCGGGGCCGTGTGGGCACAGGGGCACTGGATGTGGCCCCCATA